>CM053791.1:510276249-511476249 GCA_028749045.1 Cupressus sempervirens
GTCCTTGATAGTAAGAGACGACAGGTATCCTCTGGTCTTTCACTCTAGGAGGTGTAGGGCTTGGTGCCCAAAGATGTCCTGAAGAGGGAATGTTTCCCTCATTATCTTTCACAAAATTATGTGAAGGGGTATTCTCTCCTTAAGTGTACAGATCCACAGATGGCTGCATTGATATACCCATGCTTCCTTGCTGCCCACGGTCATTATCCAAATAACAACCAAATTCTACTCTATTTTGCCCAACAGCTTTATGCAGAGGTTCGCTTACGCAGGGCAGTGAACTACACAGATTTACCAGGACATTTAGGACAGGGGCATGGTAGACTGGCTGATAGGCAGCCAGGTCATCCCCCACTGGCACATAGATCGATTGTCAGAGAGAGGGCACTTGCTATTTCCCCTATGTTAGGTCCATCAGCTGATGAGGCCATGTGTAGCACTCAGTTACGTGGGGTCATTCAGGGAGTTGGAGAGATTGCAGCAGCTGTCAGATTTGTTTCGAGTGATGAGGTTGGTTAGTATTTGATGTCTCATCGGCGTTCCAGATTATCATTCTATGCTTCATCTTCAAGAGACTTCATGTACAGTGCAACATGCATCCCTTTAGTGGCTAGCTTAGAGGGTCTCACTGGAGTGTTGGCACGAGATACTATGATTGGTCTGGCTGAGGATCAATTAGATACATATAGATTTGTATCAGAGCATCTTAGCATACCCATATCAGATGTTTGAGGTCGTGTCCATGGTAGTACTAGGACAAATCCTCAGCCATATTCCTCTCATCGATCAGGTAGTGGTCATGGTGGTAGTGCACATGATGATCCACCTACTGACCACTCTTTTTCTCCAAAGAGACATATATATACCACTGACCCTTCAACCAGTGTTACAGTGCAGGCTCAAAGTTCAGATGTGGGCCTTAATGATGTTGATTTGAGCTTGTCAACCATAGGATGGATGGACTTGTTGACATGTGATGATTCTACTTCTATGCCATCTCATCTACATAGTCCACTTGGCTCGTCATTATTAGGACATGTGTCAGTCATCAGTCATGGGGCCCGCGTAGATGCAAAGATTGACCTTGATGCGATGCAACAAAATTTGGATGCATTAGTGGACACGATCGATGCTAGGCAGTCCGAGTATTATCAAATGCCACCATCTACACAGGTAAAAAAAAAAAATGTTCATGTTAAAATTTTAATCATTTGAAACTAATTTAATTTAGACATGTGCATGTGTGCACATGTATGTATATCATGCACGTAGATTCAAATGTAATCACGTAGAGAAATTTTAATTTGATGTGTTGCACGTGCACATGTACAATGTAGGGTGACATGCCTCTTTTTACTCCAGCTTTGATCCCAGATCGTGTGCGTCATCGAGGCTCATTGGATGATGTCAATAGTGGACAGGTAATATTTATTTATGTTTTGATTATGTGTACATGTATTTCAATATCACTTTCTCTTGATTAAATGTATGTATGTATTGATATCACTTTCTCTTGAATTTATATATAGGGGTCAGCACATCCTAGTGAGCACCTTGATACTAGTCAGTCTTCAGACCGTGTTGTGAGGAGGCGTGGCAATGATAGTCCTGCACCTGATGATCTATAGTTTTTTTTATCTAGATGATTTGTTCTAGACTTTCATCTAGAGAGACATTCATATATTAGATAGACACTTTATATACACACATGATGCATGTTATATTTATATTTGATTTGATATAGATGTACCTGGATCTACATGTCTACATGTGTGCACGCTATTTATATTTGATATTATCTTCTGATAGATCTCTAGATAGATACATGTTTTTGTTATTTGTTCTCGAGATGATTGATACATGTTACATTATGTTGTGGAATCTAATGTACATTATAGATCTAGATCTAGTATATTATAAATTGTTTCTATCTAAGATATGTAAGTAATTTATTTAGATATGTACACATGTTATATATATATATATATATATATATAGTTCATGTAATTTAAATGTCTGGTAATATATCATGTATTAAATGTTCAAGTATCAGGTAATTAGTTGTACATAATTCCTAACTCGAGTAAATCTATAGAACTCATCCCTTTTATTTGTACACATATCCTAGAATTTTATCCCCTTAAGCCCAATGTTCTAAAATTAAAGTCCAACTTAAAACATGTACATGTTCAAAATTTAGTTTAAATAAATTGCAATTTGAATTTGAAAGCTCACATGTCAAGTAATTAGTTAAATTGAAAGCTCACATGTCCTAAAATTGAAAGCACATGTCCTAATTAGTTAAATTGACAAGTTAAATGAAATACAAAGTTCAATATAATATAAAGTTAAATGAATTCAAGACATTGAGTTAAAAATGAAAGATTAAAAGTTCAATTTAGAAAATTAGTTATTGGACACCAAATTTCAAATTGATCAAATAATTGTTCAACCAAATTTGAAATAGTTTGAACCAAATTTCAAATTGTTCTTGAGTTACATTTCAAATTTTAATCATAGTGAAATTTTAATTTGTACACATATTCTAGAATTTTATCGGGCCCTTAAGCCCAATGTTCTAATTCAAGTCCAACTTAAAACATGTACATGTTCAAAATTTAGTTAAACAAATCGCAATTTGAACTTGAAAGCTCACATGTCCTAAAATTGAAAGCTCACATGTCAGGTAGTTAGTTAAATTGAAAGCTCACATGTCCTAATTAGTTAAATTGAAAGCGTACATGTGTCCTAAAATTGACAAGTTAAGTGAAATAGAAAGTTCAATATAATTAATTTTACAGACTCCTAATTTCATCCCCTTAAGACAAGTGGTGTTCGAATTTCTTTCCCTCAAGGTGCACATGTGAGGTAATTAGTATACACACATACATATAAGTTCATAATTTCTATAATTAGTTACTTTATGACAATTTGAATTCAAGACATCGAGTTAAAAATGAAAGAGTAAAAATTCAATTTAGAAAATTAGTTATTCCAAATTTCAAATTGATCAAATGATTGTTCAACCAAATTTCAAATAGTTTGAACCAAATTTCAAATTGTTCTTGAGTTACATTTCAAATTAGGAGTTGTTTCTATCTCGTATAAAGTGGATCAGCTCGTTCTTGGATAACATTTAATATTTTCTCATGATCATCGATATGGAGCCTCCACTTACGTATTCCAGGTCCTTTGACTGGATGAAGAGTTAGACCAGTAGCAATAACATGGTTACTATATTGATATACCTTATTGTTAGGTTGATAATCGGTGAAATGAATCCCATCTTTAAGTACTTTTCTTTGCTTCAAATATGTTCCTTGTACAACAACAGAACCTGCACATGTACACATTTAAAAAATACATCAATCTTGAATTTAAGTCAAAGAATTTGAATTCATTAAAAACATAGATACTTGACATACATGTATACATAATTCAACTATATACTAACCTATGGGAAAAATAATCTCATCACTTAATTCAGTCTTTGTTAGCTTCTCTCTTTCCATGGTGTAACGTAATAAATAATAGTTAGCACCTTCTACATTTTTCGATTCTGCCATGACTGCAAAAACATTTCCTACACAAACTTATATATGTCAAAATTCTGGATACACGTCATGTATATAAGTACATATATATAATAAAAATTAAGCAAAATTATAAAAAATGTATACATGTACATGATCTAGGTATATATATAGTTCATACATACCAACTCTGATCAATCTTGAAATATGGTTATAATCACTAGAAATCAATGGAATATTTTCATCCTCAAACTCATTCGTATTAATAACATCTAGTGGCACCAAAGTCCATTCACCCACATATCCACATTCTTGATTAATGCAACCACCATAGTCTTCATCAATACAATTAGGACAAAAACATGAGTATTCTCATGTACAATGACCACACATTACTATTTGTACTCATAAATGAATGCAAAGATCGTGTCTTCTCTACCCTCTTGCATGCATGCATTGATCTTCTATCAACACTTGAATGTACACAAGGTCCATAATTTAGTTAGAGATCATCTAAGGTAACATATTAAATATAAATTTAAGATTCAATTTGAAAATATGAACAAATTAATTTATATATACCTGATACCTCCCAAAACACTCTAAATGGTATGACTCGATCCGCTTGTGATGATGTGTTATCTATATTTGTTGGCACCGAAAAATGTGTTTTGCACCACTCAACCACATCATGAGCATTATTAATGTGATATCCTTTATAGTCCATTTGATACTTTCTTAAAGCACATCTAATACAAGCTCCTACACCATC
Organism: Cupressus sempervirens; assembly: GCA_028749045.1. Lineage (NCBI taxonomy): Eukaryota > Viridiplantae > Streptophyta > Pinopsida > Cupressales > Cupressaceae > Cupressus > Cupressus sempervirens. Next base: position 510,280,555 of record CM053791.1, read on the forward strand.
ATGCTCACCCTTTCCATGTCCACTCTAAAAAAAACTCCAAATGTGTGGTATATTAAGGTATCGATGATATCTACATAATGCATAAAATGGTCTAGCTAATTTAAATTGTGCTGCACATCCATCTGACCATACATAATGTTTTTCTATTTTAATGTTTTTATTTTTAAAATATTCAAAAAATGTCTTAAAACAATGTTCCACAAAATGTGTGTCATGTTCTTTGTCATCACTAATGTAAAAGTGATACTCTTTTTTAATGACTCGTCTTTGATCTGTACTTTTCACACCATCCAGATTAATTTGTGCATGTCGATAAGACACTTGAACCATAATAGTAACCTGCTCTGTATAGTAGTATTCTGCTTGAAGTTGTTTTTGAGATACGAAAGAGTAATTCTCTGCAAAGTCAACAACAGATAGAATTGTTCCGAGTGGGAAAGTTTCTCTTAGTGTTTGAAATTATTCTGCTTGCCACTTAGCAAAAAATGCATGGCATATATACGGTTGAATCAATTTACAAAAATTTGACATAAATTCTCCAACCGATATCTCATCCTCTACATATTCTAACCTTGTTGATTGTTTTCCAGCTTTTGTTTCTGACTTTATGTACTTATATCTCTTACATTTTACCATCCTTGTCGTATTAGTATCTTCTTCTCTCAAAGAAAATTTAGTCAAGTTTACCACATGTTTCACAAGTTCCTCTTATGCAATCTATTTCACCTATTCCATAATCATTTGGTTTGTCACATAAGATTGATGTTATGAATTGACTCGGTCGTTTAGGAAAAGTATTTTGAGAAGTTCCACCACCTTCTTCTATCATCTTTCGAAACCCTTCATAGTATAGATCAAATTCAACATGATATCGACAACAGCATGTTTCAAAAGATTTATTTATCTTCACAAAATAGGGCTTCAATCTTTCAAACATTGTTTGTCCAATCTTTATGTTAGGATTTAAATTACAAAATGAGAGATACAATTCATGTTGAGTGATATCCAACCAATGTTTTGCATGTTGAATATATTCCTTAGGCCCAATCCTATGCTTGATGATATCTCTTAGATATTTGGTGAAGGATGAGTATTATCAATCCAAAATTGAATAACTAAGTTCTTAATTGTTTCCCCAATCATGTCAGATTGAGGAGCTCTACACATTAGTGCCCAATTGCCTTCTAATGTACTATCATTCAAATTGTTTCTCCTTTTCAGATAATGTAGTACTATCTTTCGATTATACCCGAAATGAGATGATAATGAAGAGATTTGTCTATTTTGGGATGTTTTCTTATTTAAAATAGATGTTAGTATCACTCTTCGTGTAGTGGATTTATCTGCGGATCTAGTTTTTTTCCCAATGGAATGTAACCCTTCCTTATCACTTTCAACAATATCTTTTTCTAGTTTAGAAGTCCTCTTTTTTATAATTGTATCTCTACCCAATAGTCTCAATGGCTCTTTTAATTCATCTTTAAGAAGTGAAATTGATAATAGTTGAGTTTTCTCCACTGTTGATAGATTCTCAAATAGTGCAATTATGTCTTTAGACTTTTTATTCAATTTCCTCTTCGTAGTATGTGTAGGTTGATTAGCATATTCTCTCAATTTTTCAACATCCATTTCAATTAAATGTTCTATGTTTCTATGATTAATTTTTCTTTTCAATCTTTGAGCTAAATTAACATTCTCATTTGTTGTTTGATCTTGGGCTGCACAAGAAAAAATGAAACAAAGTCTTAAGATACAATCTCTTTAGGGGACATATATGTATACATATATACATGTTTAACTTGAGTGAAATATTATGTACTTGATTAAATTATCTAACCTTCAGATGGTCCTTCTTCAATATCCATTGCTTCATCTTCAATTTCCTCATGTCCAACATTTTCATCATCTACTAGAATTGCACGTGCACGATATAACAAATAAAATCAAGTAAGTTTATAAGGGGAAATATCACTCACTAAATTTAAAAATTAAAGATATAAAGTTTGATAGAGACCTAGAAATCTAGAGAGATCTATATTATATACTTGCAAGAGATGCACATGTACCTGTTTGAACTTGGGATGAACCTTCTCCAATGTCAGTAGGTTATCTTGGTTGACTACATCCTAAATAAATTCATTTATTTAAATTTAATCATAATCTAATAAACCCTAATGGACTATAAATTATTAACATAATTCAATAAACAAGGTAATTCCCTTGCTAAAAAAATTCATAATTTAAATTTATTCATAATGTAATATTTACCCTAAGGACTAAATATGGACATAAATATGGACATAATTGAATAAACCCTAATGGCCTAAATATGAACATAATTTCAAATAAACTCTTAATATTAAGTTAATCTAGTAATGCTAATTTAAGATAAATATCATATTCCTAATTGGATTTAAACCCTAATCCTAACTAAATAAACTAATTAAATACATTGGAAAAAAGATTGTGCATGTGTACCTGATCTAAGATAGTATCTTGCTAGCGTTTTTCAATGATTTTCATCTTCTTGTTCCTTAGTTCTTCTTCATGCATATTTATTTTCTCTTTTATCTTTATTGCCCATGTCGTAAATTATTCCTCCAAAATTTGAAAATAGGTTGAAGTTTGTCAAATATTTGTTTTTTCCCAATTCAAAAGACAATAACTTGATTTCACATAAATGCAAATTGTAAAAAATGAAACTCATATTTATATACAATTTTTTTTTTAAAAAAAAAACCTCCTTATTAGCCGACTAGGGAAAAACCCCAAGGAGCCAACTAGAGAAACACCCCTATGGGCAGAGTAGGCATGATCCCACTTTGATAGTTTCGATCGAAACTACCTTGATAGTTTCGATCGAAACTACCTTGATAGTTTCGATCGAAACTACCTTGATAGTTTCGATCGAAACTATTAAGAAGTTTTGATCGAAACTATGAAAGTGGTTTGCTAACCGCTCGTGTAAACCGTGGATAGTTTCGATAGAAACTAAGGCATTTAGTTTCTATCGAAAGTTTGCAAAAAAATTTCGATAGAAACTAAGTTTCTATCAAAACTAGCTAGATAGAAGCCCACATGAATAGTTTGAAGTTTTTTCAATGATTTCCTTTCTTCAGAGCTGAATTAGCAGGTTCAAATGGAGCATTAAAGACCTCAAATTTTACATGATTGAAGTACTCTGAACTAGCTTTCTAATGACTATAAATTTGGTGCTTTTCAAATTTTTTAGGTATATATTTTTTAACATGAATTAAATATAGGTTTATTATAAAAAATAAACTGAGATATTTGACGCTCATGGAAAAATAGTAAATATAAAAATTAAAAATTTGAAAAATAAGTACGGTGTCCATATTTGAGTCACCTTTCAATCAAATTTTTCTTTTTAAAAATTGGGTAAATATATAATAAGTTACATGTGTCAAAAGTCACGTATGTCTAAATTAGTGTTATGCCAACTTTAAACTACAATAAAATATGAAATACTAATGATAAAGATATAAGACCAACTCTATAGTTTAGGTATGGATGTTAACAAACTAAATTCAAAAGAATCACATTGATATCTACCGTAGAAAAAAAGTTATGTGTGTCAAAAACAGTGTCACTCTTTAAAAATCAGGTTTTTGATATCATACCAATTTTCGTAGGAGAAAAAATAATTCAATAAATTCAATTAAAAATAAAATAAAATATATATATTTAGAATCTAGACACAAAATCCTAAAAGACTAGTTTACTTCATCTTCAAATTCCTAACCGTTAAACGGGAATTTGCATTTGAAAGTGAACGTTTTCTTGAAAATTCAGAGTTCAGTGTCAGTTTAGGCAAAAAAGTGTAACCCGCTATTGTCACACAAAATATTTCCCCTATCAAAAAACATGTGAGAGAAATTAAACATAATTAATTTATGTGGGAAAACTATAAAATAGGAATACAAATGAATCTAGAGACATCAAAATTATTAACCCAACCAGAAACGAAAACCTACCTTGCCAGCTGAGGTAGTTTATGGTGCTTCTCCCTTAATCAAGCTTCATCATTCCAAAAGTATTCTAGCAGATGAAATATCAATTTGAGTATTTCAAAATCTAGGTTGTTATTATATTAAAATTCCCAACTCTTTGGTTGCATTCATTGAACAAATATTATGAACAATACATTAAATATGCACAATGAAAAATTGTGTGGAATGAAAAATTTCTTGCGTAATCAACTGACAACACTAAGATTGATGGGTCCAAAAGAAATAGAACAATTTTTTTCTTAGATGTGATCATTTTGACCTCTACAAATTTGTACCATTGTTAGCACTTCTTCTAGGTGTACAAAATAAATTTCTCCAGCCACTTCTAGATCTTCCCTGGGTTTTCAAGATACTAATTACATGAAAAATCACATCTACTTTGTCCTTTCAAGCTATTGTGCATAAAAATGATGCAGAAGCCTAAGGTTTGATGAATAAAGTAATACTATGTGAGACAAATGTTTGGAGAATTAATATTTTAAAATAAATTAGACATACAGCATTAGATGCATAGAATCTTGTACAAATTCTTAATAATGATTCACAATTGAAAGGGAAAAAAATAGTTATCTAAACTAATAAAAATCTAAAACATGTTAATGGACCTTTAATCTACTAGTAAAGTTGAATGGCTCGAAATAAGCCCATCATGAATCAAGTCATCTTGAGTACAAGACTCTGAAATCATAAAGAATGAGGCCCTCAAATTGTACCCCAAAACATATATGAAGATTAGTTTGATAGTTCTATTTTTTAAAATATATTTAAAAAACTACTTGTTGCTTGAAAAATAAATCAAAAAATATTCTTGTTTGTTGCTTGAAAAATAAGAGTTGTGTAATAGAAGTCCTTTCCTAATGTAAAGAAATGAGATAAAGTATAAAGAAAGGAGCAAAAAAAGTATAATTGGATATTTTGATGCTTGAAGTTGGTTCTAGTTACAACTACTTTGGAAGTGTAAAGTACACTTTAGAGAAGATAGCATAAATACTTGAAATTTTGTAAAAGTGAGTCTACCAACTGCAACTGACCTTGAAAAGTAGAGATGATAGAGTCCTTAGATCTAGTACATGTAGTCAATCCCCTACAAGATAGAAGAAAAAATACACTGTGAATACATATGACACTTTGTAGATTTACTTGGTCGTAAATATGAAGAAATAAATAATAAATGTGCAAAGAGTGTAATACGATTGCAAGAGGGAGTTGTATATGTTTGTTTCTTTTAATTACATAGAAATTAACTAAATAAAAAATTGAAACAAAATTTGCAACCTACTTCACACTATTGAAAAGCATATATCCTAACTCCAAACACATTGAGAATGATAAAAATATGGAAAATAGGTAGTAAATTCACTTCACATAAATATGTTTTTGTAGGTACAACATACTATCTCCCACTTAAAGTGGCAAAAAACTTGGGAAAAATGATGAAGAATGGAAATTGGTATAAATTTATTGAAAGAATCAACAAACTTTACATTGCCAATACCACGTTGTCAAAATCAACATCTCTACTCGATGCACAACAAAAGTTATGAATAACAAGAAAAGTCCAAAAAGTGGACAAAGAAGCTGAAAATTGACATAAATTAGCACAAGTAGAAGAGATTACCATAAATATATTTCTATAAGAACAAAAAATATTTGAAAGATTCATTTACACGAGGAATTTGATATATTTGAAATTTTTTATCAAATAAAAATTATAATATAAATATATTAATTATTTTAAATCTTAATGTAATGAACAATGCCATGAATTCTAATCTATACTTCTATAATACTTGTAAACGAAATTAGTCTCTGCACTTTTTTTCTAATTTTGACAGATTAAGAGATGATATGCCATGTATTTGCTTAAAGTTGCTCCAAATTTGCATTCCAACCATAGAATTGTAGCCTATATGGAACTGCTTCATTCAATCAACAAAACACAACTTAGAACATGAGCATGTCCTATGGGATTAAACCAAGGCCCATAATATGACAATGGCTTTTGCGAGTATATGACAAGGCTATAGGTCATCAAAATATCTAGACTATTCAAATGTAATAACCTTTTTTAAATATATTTCATTTTACAAGGCAACCAATAATCTCATCTAAACTTTTCCCTGAAAATTTGGACAACAAAGGAAACAAAAAGAAAAGGAAAATAAGTAATCCACCATATAAATGCAAAAGCCCTATATAATAAACATGTGATAAATCAAGTGATAATGATAAAGATTAAATTTGTAAAAGTTATTGAAAAATATTTGTAGATGGCAAGAATACATGAATTATATCTTCATGACTATTTGTATATAAATTCTAAAGATATCAATAACAATAATATATATAAATCAAATTACAGTCAACTATAAGGTGAACAATTAAACAATACTTGAATGTATATAAATTATATCTTCATGGCTATTTGTATATAAATCAGATTGCACTCAACTATAAGCTGAACAATTGAACAATAATTGAATGCATATAAATTATATCTTCACAATTCTTACTACATTCATTTTTAGACTACATTCCTACTATTGATATCTTCACACATGTGGCTTTACAACCTATATTGATTGCCCTTAATGATAAATATCATACTAGGCATGTCTTACTTTATTTACATAATCTAAAATCACTCTTGTGTGCATAAATTATCACAACTTTGCACAACTTTAATGAATATAAATTATCATAATTTTTTCTTACCCTTGAATGTACAAGGTCTAGATGTTATCTAATAAATTGTATTAAATATTCTATATACATTAAAAATATTTACTATTAAACATATTTTTTTGTTGAGCACCATTTTATATGTCTTAAATAGCTGAAAATAATGCTAAGTTAATTATGGGGATGATTAGAAGTCTTCAGCCCACAACTCATGAAGCACCATTGCTTCCTCTCCAACATCAACTACATACTTATTATGATTCACCCTCTTTTTTTAAGCCAAGGCACAAAACTTGTCAAAATATGCTAGCTTCATTGACATAATTTCAAAGCTAAATTCCAATTAGGCTTGTATCGAGATTAGTTTTTCAAACTTTTATTTCATAGTTATTGCATGCTCACCTTGAAATTGAGACACCATACCATAAATCCTTTTCTCGACATCTTGTATTTTACTATCATTTTTCAAATATTTCTTCTTCCTAATTTTTTCTATAATAACTATATTCCTTAGATTAATCTATCTTATATTTTATGATTGTTTACTTCTTTGGAAAATTATTTGGAGACCTTCAATCATTATCACTGCCATATACTATCAACATTTAATGCCCATGAACCATTATGTCGAATGGTGATTATCAGTGTCAATTAAACACTCATAAAAAGCATCTATTATTACATTATCATAGTCCTGAAATACTTTTGTTTTATATGATGTGATCATCATAACCCTTCTATATCTTGCCCTTGATTATGATTTTCACCAATGGATATGAACTTGTCTAGTGTTCCTAAGCTTAAGAGATGTTCACTTGTAAGATTGAAGGTGCAAAATACCATGCAAATCTTTTGTTAATTTGAGTTCAAGCTATTTTTTATATATTTATAATTTATATTTTTTATACACACACTTTTAGATGTATATAATATATATAATCGTTAAAAGACTCAGCGATGAACTTTTGCTTCTCACTCACGATTTTGCCGAGCATCTGCTATTTGGAATCCTACCTCTTCAACTCCTCTAAGTGGTTACTTCCCATTTACCAAGCCTAAGGCTCTAAACTCTAGACCTCTATCTCATTTTGAGTCCATGAACTCTTTTGATGCGTTAATGGAGAACCGTTCGGCTTCAACGAAGAGGAAAGCTTCCTTTATTCATCATTTTGATATGTCAGCAAATGATTTAATGAATCTCAATGCAAAAAGAAGAAGGACCAAATGGAGTGATCTCTCCTTTGCTGAAAGCCTTAAGGGATTCTCTTCAAACAGATGAATTTGGGTTCTTCCTATAAGTTCATCTAGTAAAGCTACATACGATGGTGGATCATCATATTTCATCCCCAGATATGGAGGCAAACATTCAAGTAAATCCCCTGAAGGTTTCTAGGATGTCTCTTGATGAACCCAAAACCCTAATTATCAATGATATTTACTCAAATGAGCTATGTGATTATTGTTTTACAAATGGTCATTTTGCAAAATGGTGTAGAGAAGATAACTTTGGAATCCTAGCTTAGGATTGGTTCGAATCCATCTTTGAGGATCAGGTAAGAATTTTTAATCTCAAAAATAATGTTCTTTTGTTAGATTGCTCTATACTATAACTAAGGGAAAAAAATATTTTATAGAGATCCACTTTTTATCAAAGGATATTAAAATTCATTAAATGGGAACCCAATTTTGATCCATTTTACTTTGATAAAATTAAGGTAATGAAATGGGTACTATTAAATTATGTTTAGCTAGAATTACTGCAAGGGTCCATTCTTAGCTGTATTGGTGATTCTTTGGGTGCTTTTAGAGGTCTTGATGAATATTTTGTTTCATCCAATATTTGTTAAACTCTTGATTGAAATGGAATTCTTGAAAGTAAATTTCAAAAAGTTAAGGATCGTTACAAATAATTCTTTATATTAACTAGAACTAGAGATCTTCTCTGGTAGGATCTTTGATAAATCACTGGGCAACCTCCCCCATGTAAAAAATGTAATAAACATACGGATTTGAAATCTCTAAATTCACAAGGGATCTCATGCAATAGGTATGGTGGGTTCTCCTCTAGAGCCCATTATCGAGGAAGGGGAAATTGTTGAAAATCAGTGGCTAGAAGAAGTGACTCCTCAACCCCACAAACAATGTGTTGTGAGGATGTTGGGCATGTACCAATTATAAATTCCATTGTAGAATAGGTTATGAATTATATTGATGATTTTGGTATAGATCTTTGTGTTTCCCATGTTTCTTCTCATACTCTAGCTGAAGAGCATCTCTTTGCCCCTTCCATTAAAGTCCCTTAGGCTCCTCCTATAAAAGATGATGTTCTATCTCAAAATAGTAAGAGCTCTTCTAGTCATGGGACAAGAAAGGAAGAGAAAGAAACCTTTTGTTCTCAATTTATTGAAGACTTAATTGATATTTGCATGAAGGAATCTGTAAAAGTAGGCCTCACAGTTAAGAAGGAAAAACTAATCGAAAAACTCTTGATTCTTGGGAGCAAAGGTTACACCCACGAGGACTTGAGAAATGATTTAATAAGAATGGAGAATGAGGATAAGCTCAGAGGTACATAACTATCCTAGGAACCTTGAGCCTCTCCAAACTTGAGCAAGGTCCCTAAGAAAAGAGGTAGAAAATCTCATAATGAGCTTAGATCTCAAGATGTAGATGCAAAAGTTCAAACCAATTTAACTAATCTATTTTATGTAGGGAAGGGGAAGTTCCTTTCCATGGTAAATGAAGGTCATTATGTGGCATGTTAGGGGCCTGAATGTCCCCAACAATCAATGCTTATTAAAGTGTTGTCTTACCCAATATAAACTTGATATAATTAAAATTCAAGAAACTAAAATGAACTAGGATGAGTTAAATGTTTTCAGGAAAAATTTGGGTTTTAGAAGAATCTGTGGAAGCCCTACCATAAGGGCATCTAGAGGTTTGGCAATCATATGGATCTTTGTCCAATTTATCTCACCCCTTTGAGATGGGAAAGGTACTAGTAAATTGTTTGTGTCAAAAGTCTTAACTCTAATCTTCCATATACTCTGCTAAACATTGATGATCCCACACCAACAATAGATAAGAAAACCCTCTCACTGGAACTGGATCATGTTTTACGATCAAACAATTCCCTTTGTATTCTAGAAGGGGATTTTGATGCAATAGTAATGTCTTCTACAAAGAGAGGAGGTTTAGAAAAATTGTGTCAAGCTTCAATGGCATAAGGATTAATATCTAATTGGTTAATCTCATTGCATAATGATTAATGATGCGTAATTATAGGCATAATTACCTCCTTGATTAACTCCTCAATCATAAAAATAGGCTTCTAGCTAAGAAGAGTAATTTACATAAGATTTTGTGTCATTCCAAACATATATACAAAAACTATCTAACTTGGCATATATACCTTCCTAATGTTTGGTCATGCTTTTCTTTCATGTTATCCCTTAGCACATACTATCTTCAGCTTCTACTATATTGCTCGACCTCTATATCACTCAACTCATGCGTTGCCTCTTGTATAACTTGGCAATCATTGTATACAAGATGACTATTAGTTTTCTCAACAATCACTACTGCTCTGTAACAACTAAATGTACACACTTCTTCTTTACATAGCTCAACCTATATAGAATAGCTCACTCGCAATGTTGACCAACCAACTCTAACTTGTAAATGACTTAGTATTTAGCACTAACTAACAATACCATGATTTTATTTAGGGTCAACAATCTTTCCCTTTGGCATAAGTGGCAAAAAAACTTAGCATACCAAAAACTTTTTTAAAAATGTAGTCCTCCTTAGGATGTACACCATACGTGTATTTTCAAAATCTTTTTCTTTTCTAGCATTAGAACAAAAATTTCCTTAGTACTCCATTTCTTCTGAGTACAAAATATACATAAGAAAATCTCATACTTACTTGATCATACCATTCCCCCTTGTTTTTGTCACTTAGGCCTAGAAATAATATTCAATTGGGGCTTAGGGAGTATACCAAACTCTTTAAAAAATGGATGGTGCAATTTGATAATTATGGCTATTGTGGTCCCAATTAGTCTTCAAAGTTTCAAGGACTTGCTTCTCAATCTCTATCTTGGTTGCTAGATTGACCATGTTATTAGCAATAGATAAGTGTTAGTTTTGAATAAGCTCTTTTGCACCTGTAGGTGTCATTGCATTGCTTCCATATGAGGTAATAACTAGGCTTGAATAGAAGTTTCCTCATCTATAATATGGCATTATTCATGTAACAGTTCTAACTGGTTACCCTACAAAATTTTGATCTGTGTATGATATACTAATCTAGAACTTGGATCCATTCTCAATATTTTATTGTCCTTTTGAAGATCAACATCAATCTTATCCATTATCTCCCTTATTTTCTTGTAGTATGAGGGGATATCATTACACAATTTGGAAAATAATGTATTTGCATTTGTAACTAATTTTTCCAAATCAACAATGAGAGTAGATAGCTCAACCTATTGTATTGCTACCTCTTTGGATACCTTCTCTAATACTTTATTCTCAATTTTTCTTTCTGACCATTACATAAGTTTTTCTTGTGCATCAATATCAAGGTCATCCAATGTCTCCACTATCTTAACCAATTTCTTAATTATAGGAGCTCTAAACTCAGTTGTCTTGCCTCCTTTGTTCCCTCCTACCGAGGTCCTGAGGCACTTGGTCTAATACCTATAGCAGACTGATCTACTTTATCATTTATGCTCTTGTTTTCCTTCTCACCTTCCACATTTACATTAGCAATGCCCTTATTGGCATCATTTTCTTTTTTAGTCTCAAGTGCATTAATTCTTTCATTAGTCAGCATAACTTATTGCTCGGCATCACCATCTTTTACTTCACCTAGACTAACATTTTGACTTATTGTAAAGATGGGAATAGTAGGAACAATTGGTCTATAGTCTACCACTTGTGTTCTTATCCTATGTATCTATCTTAGGATAGTCTTTTACTTGTACTAACAAAGGATTTGGATTTACAATACCTCTTGTGCTGATTTAAAGCTCCCTTCTATTCTTTCTCGGATAGCATAGCCCTTTTTGGTTCAGATTCCTCATTGGTTACTGTAGACACCTAAAAATCCTTTAGAAAATAAAGTATTTTTATTTTCTGAAAAAGTCCTGATGACATCATCATTTATTAATTAATTAATTATTTAATTAATTAATTAATTTTTATGCCATTAAATCCCTTTATCTTAATTAAAAATATTTAAGTAAGGAATCCCTCCCAAAAATGTTTAAATCTTATTTAAACATTATTTCCTTATTTATTAATTATTTAATTAATAAATTGACCAAAAATCCTAAAATAAATAAAAAATTTATTTTTTGCCCAAAAATTGGCCAATTTCCTTATGACCAATAACCTCTTCCAAAATCTTCTAATCCTTCTTTAATTTCGATTAAAGGCTAATCTCATCATTTCCTACCCCTAACCCCAACTCAAAATATTTAATTAAAATTAAATATTAATCCTCATGTTTATTAAAAAAGTTTTAATAAATATCTCCTCAACCCAAACCCTTGAAATAAATAAAACTTTATTTATTTCCTAAAAATCTAATTTATCCTCACCCTAAGAAGTTCTAGACTCTTCTAGAAAGTCTTCATCCTCATCCTAGGAAATTCTAGACTATTCTAGAAAGTCTTTATCCTCATCCAAAATCTAGACTCTTCTAGAAGATGTCTTTAAACCTAATCCTAATCCCCTCCTAACCTTGTCACATTCCCTAAACATGGGTTAAAACTTACTAACCCAAGCCAAAGTTAACAAATATCTCTTCCTTCACCCACCCTCATTAAATGCCATCCACTTGCCTATCCTTAAGCTAATCCTAAACCATCCTAATCCATCCTCTAATCATTTGCACAAGCCTAAACAAGCTTAAAACATTTCTAATCAAGTCCAAGTCGAATTTGCTCTCATCACCCTCAAAATATCTCAACCATAAAACTTTATGAAGTCCACTAGGTCATAAATGACTCTTACAAGCCCTTTTATTGCTCTTACAAGTCATTATGAGGGTCTTTATGAAGATTTTATCTCTTGAGCCTCCTTTGTTGACTCATCCTTGCCCTTTCCTCCATCCTCTCACCATGTGACATGTGTCACTCCTTGATTGGCTATAAGGAAGCACAATCCATGTGCTCTCCTCTCATGCAATCCGAGCCTTCCATAAGCTTTTTCCCATCCTTGCATCTTAGCCCTCAATCTCTCAAGCCTCTTGCCTATAAATTGGATCCTTCCCCTTTGCAAAATAACACAATCCATGAAGTAAAGTTATAATGCTATTTTGAGAGCCAAATCCATACTAAAGCCATCTATCCACACCAAAAATCCACAATCATCCATTGAAGCCCTTTTTGAAGCATAAAGCTTGAGCATACATCCTATCTATTTAGACAAAGCTACTCAACAAGAGAGCTTCTTATTGAGAGAGCCCATTAATGGCTCATATTCTCAATTAAGAGCTCATCTTAGTCTATCTTGAAGTTTATGAATTTTGTTTAGTTTGTAGAAGCTTTATTTAAATTTGGTTTCTATTAGCATACTAACATTGCTCATATACAGTTACAACCTTCACTAGATTCTCCTCAGGCTCATCTTCTATTATAATTGTCTCTATTTTTATTTTATCTTGTTGAACCATGTCATCATTGAAATATTCTTGATTATCCAATTCTATCTGTTCATCCTTCTTGTCTTCATTCTTTCGTTTGTCTAGAACAAACATTAACCCATATATCTTCTTCTGTGTGGTTTTACTTTCTTCCACTACATGTTTAATTTTTCCTTTCAGAACCATTGGTTATTTTTTCCCACATTCAGCCCATCACATATAATCGATTTGAGAGATCTTTAATGGGCTAGATTCTTTGTTGGGTCAACACGTCAATTGCCAATTAACTTTTTGTGTTATCTACAGTGTTCTTTGGCCGAGTTTTGTGTTATCCCATTACATTATTTTGCAAAGGTCATTTTTGAAAAATAGCAAAAGTGTTTTCTATTTCTTCCATTGTGTAATGGGAAATGTGTCGATCATCAAATTAAAAAGTTTCTTCTTCAACTATTGTGTTTTAATCATTCTTTGGGAGATTTTTGTTGTAGCTGGGCCATCCATTTTAAATGGAAATATCTACATCGAGGGTCCACCTTTTTTCTGGGCAAGATCTAACCTATTCCACATGGGTCAACTCTACAAGCATATGCAGGTGGGTTAACATTGCATGTTACCCCATCCTGCATTTTTCAACAATAGTGCATTTTGGTTGCTTACATCCACAACACTCTTCCAATGCCAATTCTTTATTATTGGGAAACTTTTGGGGCCTTGTTCCATGACACTAATGTATTCACATGCCTCTTTATTGCTTGTAAGGATCTAATTTTCCAAAAAAAAAAATTACAGCTGGGTGCACATTCTTTTGGCTCTTTCTTGCAACTTCTAGGGGCAAGTTGCATTACATGATCAGATTTATTTAGACTTATCTTTGTTTCTCCTTTGTAATCTAACTCCACTGTGGTTGGGGTTTGAATTTCATAGAAACATATACATTAGGCTTGATTTATAAATGCAAGTTTGTAAATACTTTTTTGGGTTATTTTTTGTTTGCATTTTACAACAATCTTATGCTCTGTAAATGCATTCCTTTTACCTTCTATTAATGAAATCTCTATTCCTTACCTTCAATTGCCATTTTTCTATCTAATCCATGTATGTGCCTTGTAGTAAATATTTTCTTTCTATTTTCTTAGATTTATAATGTCATGTTTAATCCGTTGTGCACAATTACTGCATACTGAAACTATCTTTCCTTTCGGCATTTGGTTAGTTTCAAACTTGCATTTGATTTTTTGGAGATATATTAGGATTGAGAGCTATGTATTTGGGTTTTCATTGATGCGTAGTGCATTCATAGGCAGAGGTAGTAACCACATTTCAATCTGGTGCATCACCCCCTTTCACTTTTAACATTTAAAATTCATGCAATCCTTCTCCCTTTTCCCTCAAAGTTTAATTTAGATGCATCTTGATTGTAAGGAAGCTGACCTTCTCTAGATATTCAACCTCAGAGCGCAAGTCCCACACTTGAAGGTTTTTTCCATGTTACCCGAGGATAACACATCGGGAAGGGGTGCAAACTTCTCTGTCACCAATTTTTAGTATGCTCGGTGGGACAACTTATTCAAAGTTTCATAAGTTCATTAGTCAACCAATTTGAGATCTTTTCATTAAGAAATTGGTTGTTTTTCTTAGTGCTACCAGCCTTTGGAGGCATTCATCTAACACCACGGTGACTCTATGCATCTACTTGTTTTAACAGACCAAGTGTTGGTATGATTAAATGATTAAATGATTTTTAGTTTTTTATGTTTCTCTAGGATTTCTATGAAGTTGTATTCTTAAATGGTTTATCATGGATTCTCTTCATAGAGATGCCTCCCATTTTTCTCCATATCATGAAGAGGTTAATTTTACTCCAACCCACCATGTCATTTATGGACATGAATATATTAAGGCTTTCCCTTCTAAGTTCATCACAACCCAAGAGTTCCAAGAGAAATAGGAGAGGAAGATTAGATCAAGCCCATATGTAGACTCCTCCTTGAGTTTGGTTCTTGTTGCAACATCAAATGGCCATTCTGCTTGGTCTCCTATACAACCCTTTAATGATCTCAAGTCAAAGCTTTTTGATCATCACGATTAAGGTTCCATTAACCTTAATGGTGATGATGGTTGGAACCTTAACCCCTCTTGGTAGCCAATGCTGGCTACAAGGGACAGAGACCAACTTCACGCGGGTTGACCTTCCTCTTTCTCAACCTCCCTTCCCTCCTGCTTGCTTACCCCCCTTCTCCCCAGGTGGTCTCCCACTCCCTCTTTGTTCTTCTCGCCTTGTGCTCCAATTGGGTTTCTCCTCTCCGTCTGCCTTGTTGTTGGTGGTTGTTCCCTTTGGGTCTCTTCTTTTCTCGTTGGTTCTTGCATTTAGCTTAGCTCTCTTTGACCATGTGGAGTAGTCTTTTTAGGCGTCGAGGTCCTAATGGGCGCTGAGCAGCAGCCTTAGCTCCTAGGGGTACACTTCTTGCACACCACCTTTTGGTGGGCTTGGGGCATGGGTGTTCTCCTGGGGTCTTGGTCTCTTTTGTTTGTGTTCCCTTCTTGCTTGTTTCTTTCTTTTCATGTCCTCCTTGTCTCTTTTCCTCGTCTTTGTCCCTTTGTGGTGGTCCTTTTTTTCAGCTTGGGTTTTCTTGTATTTAGTGGCGTTCACATGCATATATGCAGTCTTATATATATTTATATATATATCCACTCGTGCGCATTTATTTCCTATTTCTTACCTATTTTATTTAGTTTATTCTTTTACTTTCATAGATACCATAGATATATATATATATATATCCACCCCCGCACATATTTATTCCTCATTTATTTTTTATTTTTTAGTTGGTTTATTTATTCTTACTTTATATTGATTCTCGTATATATATATATATATTCACATACTCTTTCGCACACACTCATAGTTATATAATAATGCATTGTTTATATATATATATATGTGTGTGTGTGTGTGTGTGTGTGTGTGTGTGTGTGTGTGTGTGTGTGTGTGTGTGTGTGTGCATTTAAATATATTAATGTATAAATATGCATGTATTCTAATATATATGTATATGGATGTATTTGAATATTAATATAATTACATACTATACATACATATATATATATATATATATATATATATATATATTCGACCCTTTCAATATTTAAACACACACATTGGCACATAAAATTTTTTTTACACACTCCTATTGGTTTGGCCTCTCTTGTATACATTTTGTCGCATAGTTATTAGCTAGAGCGTAATTTCTTCCTCGACCATTGCTTGTCTCTTGCTTATGTATTTCTGATTGTTCTCTTCTTTTTATTCTCGTCATATTGAGTCCTAGTAAAAATTTTGAGGCGTGCTCTTAGTCATTTCATGTTTTGTGGTTCATCTATATTCTTATTTCTCCCCGTGTCTTTTCTCATCATTCTTCCCTTTATTCTTGTGTCGCCTTTATTTATCTTCTAATCTGTCCTCGGGAGTGTTCCCTTATTGGCCCCCTTGTCCTTCTGTCCATTCCCCCCCACCCCCCCTTTTTAATGTTTCTTTTATTTGTATTTATATTTTATTTATTGTCTTTCTTCAACCTCGGAGTGTGTGCTATCTTTCTTGTCCTATTCCCTTTATATCTTTCTTGAGTCATCCATTATCTGCAATATACTATATTTTTTATGCTTCTCTTGCTCTTCATCCTGATGATGGATCACGTAGTGTGATTTGAAACGTTGATGGTAAAAATCTTAACACAATCGAATCCAGAAACATACCAGTACAATATAATGGATTGTGGAAATTTGTTCTCTTTAATTTTTCTTATGTTATGCTCCTTATGACTTCTTGGCTTAAGAAGTCGCATGATGACAAGGAGATGTGGGATAATGACCCTTGTATTTGTAGCATAGTATTTGAGGCATTTATTATTTTTAATGACGCTCATTAGGTCCTTCAAAATTTGCATCAAGAAGAATAAATTAAACAAAGGCAAGATGAGCAGAAGACAAGGCTCAAGCTTGCTCAAATGCAAGCAGTTGAGGAAAAGGAGTCTCCAAGGAGATTTTCTTTTAGATTTAGATAGAGAGGTCCTCCTTAGACTTTCGTTTCAAGCTTCCTAGATTCTCAGCCTATGTTTAAAATACCTCCCTATGTTGATGATGGTGAGACCCTAACTAATTATTGTCCCTTCTTCATTGCCGATGAAGAAGTGGACATGCCTTTTCTCACATTAGAGACAATAGAAGATTTAAGATACCAATTCAAGAATATGTGTTGCAAAAAGAGGTCAAGGAGGAAAATAATATCAAGGTTCTTTGTATTATTGAGGAACAAAAATTGGCTTTTGAGTCTCTAATGGAACTAGAGGGCTTGCTATAAAAAGAAAAGAAGCTAGACCAAGTGTTGTAGCAGGAAGCGGTCTCCCATGATATGGTGGAGAAAGAAACATTTCCTAGGTTTCCCCAAGTACAAGAGGTACAAATTGTGGCTCATGAACCAACACATACTTCAAAGGGAGAGACATTGTTGCAGCAACTAGAATCATAATGAAGGCAGTTTGAGGCAAAGCTTGCAAAGAAATTAGAGGTCCAACAATGAGAGCATGAGGAAATTCTTGCAAGGGAGTTAGCTACACAAAAGGAAGGATGTAAGAAATAACTACAACTATTGATTAAGAAAGAGTTGATAAGCATGTTGTTTACTACAATAGATACATCAAAAGAGACATAGTATGCTCTTTCTTCTACATCACAAGAGCTTGTACAAGTGCAGGAGGTGCAACCCCTTCTTTGCAAGGATTTACATGGTCTAGAGGAGGAACATGTATTGCAACAATAATATGAGGAGATACACACATTGCCAACCATACCATCAGAACCAACCCTTGTTGGCCTAGATGATACAAGTGTTGAAGAGCACAATAACATGGTCAAGGCTGATTGCTTAGACCCAAAGCCATCAAGGGGATACCCCATAAGACATCTAGCTCTACAAAAAAACAAGTTTCCCCTGGTCATGCTCAGTCTAGAGAATGAGGAAGATTTTCACAAGTAGGATCAAGTAAGTCTTGCTCAACAAGATAATGTCCTAGTGCTAGAGAGCTTTATTTTTCTCAACATTGGGGCGGTGTTCCATGCAACAGTATCCTTGTCATACTCGTTGATCTATTTGACTACCCACAGGCATGGAGCAAGAAATCAACTTGTAAGAAAGGGCATCTACTTCAACAATCTAGATAATGGCTTTTTTTAATTCATTTTATTTATAAATACTTGTACATATTAGAGTAGCTATTTTTAGCTTTCCAAGAAGTGCACATGCACAATTGTTCTCTTCTCCTGAAGCTACCCATAGCATTTTATTTTTTGCTGGTTACAATTTTTTTGAAGTTATAGGTGGGCTAATGTGTCATTCTTTGCGAGTGATTCTATGTCCAATGGATTGCTTAAGGTTACTGATCTTATGCTTAGGCAAGCATCCCATTGAGTCGCCAAAAATGTTGGTTATTTTTGCCCCCATTCAGCCCATCACATATAACTGATCTGAGAGATCTTCAATGGGATGGATTCTTTGGTGGGTTAACACATCAATTGTTGGTTAAATTTTTGTGTTATTCGTGGTGTTCTTTGGCTAAGTGGCTCAATCTATTTTTCTCCCAAGTAGATCGGTTACTAACTCAATCTACTATTTGGCTGAGTGGCTCAATATGTTCTTTTGCCAAGTTTCATGTTATCCCATTGTGTTATTTCATAAAGGTCATTTTAGGTAGCCTGCAAAACAACCAAAGTGTTTGCTATTCCTCCCATTGTGCTTTGGGAAATGTGTCAATCGTTAGATAAAAAGGTTTCTTCATCAATGATTGTATTCAATCATTCACAGGGAGAATTTTGTTGCCTCTAGGCCATCCATTTTAAATGGAAAGATCTACATCGATGGTCAACCTTTTTCCTGAGCGAGATTTGATCTTTTTTGTGTGGGTCAACTCTACAGGTGTACGTGGTTGGGTTAACACTACGTGTTATCCCATCCCACATTTTTTGACAGCGGTTTATTTTGGTTGCTTATGTCCACAAAACTCTTCCAAGGGTAGTTCTTTCTTGTTGGGAAAATTTTGGGGCCTTGCTCCATGACGCTAATGTATTCTAATGCCTCTTTATTGCTTGTAAGGATATGATTTGTTAGATTTGATCTTTTATGGCTAGGTGCATATTCTTTTGGCTCTTTCTTGTCACTTCTAAGGGCAAGTTGCATTATATGATTAGATTTATTTCTGAATTTTCTTTGTTTCTCCTTTGTAATATAACTCCACTACAGTTGGGGTTTGAACTTCATGGGAACATCTAAGTTATGCCTGATCTATAAAGGAAAGTTTGTAAATACTTTTTTGGGTTCTTTTTTGTTTTCATTTTGCAGTAGTCGTACACTCTATAAATGCATTTTTTGGTCTTTCATTAATGAAATCTATATTCCTCACATTCTCTTGCCATTTTATTGTCTGATGCATGTATGTGCCCTATAGTTAATATTTTCTTTCTATTTTTTTAGATTTATATGTTTTGTTTAATCTACTGGCAATGTTGCTGTAGACACTTAAAATCGTCCCAAACGCTATATTAATTTATTTAATATTTCCTTTGACATTATAATTAATTAATTATATTTGTCATATTCTTCTACTTATTTAATTAAATAGGTTCATTTTCCTAATGTATTTAAATTTAATTTGAATACTCACCCTCTAATGTATTAAATTCATTTAATGTATATTGCTCCATAAATCCCCTTTTAAATAAATCTCAATTTATTTAATTCCATTCACTTTATTAAATTATTTGATCTTGTGATTAAGTTAAATCCTATTTAATTTAATCCTAATCCCATCCTAAAAACCTAGTATACACCCATCACTCTCATCCTTCTAAGCCTACCCATTAGTTAATCCCACTTAATTATCGTAAACACCTTTTAGCTCCTAAGTGTTTGCTCACACATGTGTGAGAGACTCAAGATCCAATAAAGCTTCCATTTCATTGTATTATTTACACCTCTTACATATTTGTCCCCCTTTCTTTTCTCCAAGGTGTGAGCAAACCTTGAGCCATCACTTTCACTAAAAAGGCTTATTTTGACCTTTGCATGGCTTGTCCCCTTAGCCCATGTGTCTCCCTTGTAGAACCTATATGGATGCCACATAGATGACACCTCCCCAAGGCCTCTCTCAAACCTATAAATAGAACCCTTGTCTCAAGCATTTTACATCTCCCTCATTTGCATTATTATCATGCTAGTTTAGAGTTAGAGCTTCCTAGTGATTTTAGTGATTTCATGCATTGTTACTAACCCTTTGGTAGTTGCTAGATTTCATTTCATTTGCATTGTTAACTTAGTCTAATTTCTTGCATCCACATTCATATCCTTTGAGTGCTCTCAAGCATGGTTGCTTCCATAGCCATTGCTTGAAGTATTCTCCATTCATCTTAGTACAATCTCATTATCATTGCATATCATTTATCAATCATTGGGATTCATAGTTGTGTTTGGGAGATCACATCCACATCCCTCCAATCTAAAGTACACCAACAAGGCCTCTTATGGGCACCCTTGTTGAGTTGCTTTTGAGGTTGTGTGGGGACTCTTTCTTTTCAATTGCATGGTTTGCATAGTTTTAAAACTCAAGTCTAATGTTTAGTTGTATTTTTGTTTTGTTTTGAATCTTTGAAATACAAATCTACAACTAACACTTTCTTGTTTACACGTGCTCTCGAGAGGTTAGGTTTTTGCGTATACAGTTGCATAGCAAAAATTATCTTTCCTTTCAGCATTTGGTTGGTTTCAAACCTACATGTGATTTTTTGGAGAAAGATTAGAGTTGAGAGCTATGTATTTGGATTTTCATTGATGTGTAGTGCATTCAAAAGCAGAGGTAGTAGCCACATTTCAATCTTGTGCATCACCCCCTTTCCTTTTCAGTATTTTAAATTCATGCAATCCTTCTCCATTTTTCCTTAAAGTTTAGTTTAGATCCTAATTGTAAGGAAGCTAGCCTTCTCTAAAGAATCAACCTCAGGGTGTGAGTCCCACACTTGGAGGTTGCTTTCATGTTACACAAGGTTGCCCAAGGATAATAAGTTAGGAAAGGGTGTAGAATTTTGTGTCAACAAGAAAGCTCTAGTTTTAGGAATAAATTTCTTAGTGTAATCTTTCACTACCCTTGCAATTTGTTTCCTACTTAATTTAGGCATAACAACAACTAATGCACTTTCTATAATTTGCCTTTCAGTCCTTAGTGTAAACTGCCATCTGTTATCGACTTTGGCATACAATTCATTAGGAATCATGTTTCCTAACTCCAATGGGCTATATTTGAGTTTCTCCATCGTGTCCAAAGTAGATTCATCAACCTTGTTCTTATTAGCAACATCCAATTTTTCATACTTGATGAAATGAAATCCTGAAAGTCCTATACTTTCCTTGATATTGTGACAAATTTCATTAATCGTCTCTGGGGGCTTGTGCACTGTCACTGTAAACTGACTTATAATCTTCTAATTTTGTCTTCTCTTCATCAATTACAAAGCTTCTCCTTGGCTTCTTAGTTGGATTTCTAGGCTCCATCTCATCACCAATACTCTTTCTCTTTGTTAGAATCTTCCTTTGAATAGGTTATGTAGCCTTAGCTACATATTTCTTTAGCTTAGTTGTAGCTATGGTGGTGGATACTCTTATCCTTAACCTAGTTACTCTTGGTGGTGCAAATTCAGGCTTAGTGACTATCTTCAAGCTCTTCTACACTTGGGGCTTAGCAATCACAATTTCTTTTATTTTGGTCTTTTGTGGCTGCCACTCTAACCTAACTTAAATATTTTGATTTTTGTCTTCTCTTCATCAATTACAAACCTTCTCCTTGGCTTCTTAGTAGGATTGCTTGACTCCACCTCATCACCAATACTTTTTCTCTTTGTTAGAATCTTCCTCTAAATAGGTTTAGTAGCCTTAGCTATGTCTTCCTTCAGCTCAGTTGTAGCTATAGTGATGGATACTCTTATCCTCTACCTAGTTACTCTTGGTGGTGCAAATTAAGGCCTAGTAACTATCTTCAAGCTTTTCTACACTTGGGGCTTGGCAATCACAATTTATTTTCTTTTGGTCTTTTGTGGCTCGGTATTCACTATCTCTTTTCCTTTTCCTTAAACTACTACTTCTTCATTTCCATCTTCTTCTTCATCCTCACTAATCATATGCTCACCTTTACCTTCAGTTATTTGAAGCGACACCTCCTTCTCAACTTCTTCTCCCGATGCTTTCTCCAAGTTCTCAATCATGCTTCTTCTCTTCTTGTTTATCTTTGGAGCATTTATTTGTATAATTATCTTTAGTTTAGCAGTTTTATATCTATTGAATGACTTTGCATCCTTATCAACTTTATCAACCAACAAAGTAATAATTGTTGCTATCACTTCATTGATGTTAACCTCATATGGTAGAGGTCTTAACCATGCAACCCTGGGCATAACTGCTTGTGCATATGTATAATCTTTGACAACCAAGAAACATATATTATTGTAGTATTGATCAATAAGGGATTGGGAATCCTTGTGTTGTTCTTCATCTCTCTCTTAAACTCTTCATAACATCCATCCATGATGGTCTCAATATTTGTGCCCATTTGACTAATAAACTCATTTATTTGTTGGGTTATTTGTTTCTTCCTATCCCTTACAACATTACCAATGGTAGGAAATGATTTTTCACCATAGAAGAAAATAGAAACAATTGGAGATCCAAACTTACACAAATTATTCTTTGCTTTCCTTATGCTTCCCAATTTCTTGACTAGGTGTGTCAGTTGGAGATCTACAAGGTCATAACTGTGATCTTTCTTAATAATATTCCACACCAAATCAATAGAAACACAGGGCATCACTATAAGGTTGGATATACTAATATAATTTGTGTGTAATGACTCTGACAACAAAGTCAATATCTGCATCGTTGATGGTGGAGATAATTATTCCTCTCTTGTTTCATTTGGCCAATGTGTTCACCTCAATTGTATCTTTTTGTTGGTGCCGAATAATCTTCACCCTTTCTATAATAGGGTAACCTATGACATGATGAATTATTTGCTTGGTAATCCTCACTAGTCCATCTTCCAACCAGAGTTTCATGTCATGGATTTGGCTTAAAACAATCTTGATCCATTCTACCTTGAAAACCCTTGGCATGAGTTAACCCTTTCTTCACAACATGTTTATGCTCATCTTTTAGCCTTCCATTCTTGTATAACTTTTCATATGCATTCCTCATTTCAAAATCACATATCTCTCCAATCTTGCAAATATAACATGATCTTACATTGTGTACCGTGATAACCCTAGGTGGGATCGATGACAAGGCACCTATAGAATCACCCTTCATCTTAATCTTTGGATATGCTCTAAATTTATGTGGGGGACAAGCTTCATTCTTAACCAATTAAGCATTATTGACCTTTAATTCCATTTTCTTCCTAGTTGCATACAAACTTGATGTCATTCTTTTAGTTTAGGGTTTGATCACAATCTTCTACATAACTCAACCTCAACACAACTGCTCTCAATTTACTTCTATCGTAGAAGGAACACACCAAATCTTTCACAAGCTCACTCAAATTGCTTAGAAAACACTTCATCTCAATTCTCTCTCACAAAAATCGAATTCAAAGTGCACAAAATGATTCACAAAATTCACTATATAGCTCTAAAAATCAATTTTAGGGCCTCATTAATACACCATACTTTTTAAAGGGTGTATAATAGTTGTCTCAACCTCCACTAAAAAACTCAACAGTCTCACTTCCTTCCATTTTACTTGGTCAATATTGTGACTAAGTCAATACTAACAACTATGCTCAACTGCAAGACTTTAGTACTGGGCCTTGACCATCACTAACTCTTCAACTTGGTAGCTAAACACATTACTCAGTTCAAACTTCAAATATGTCCTTATGCATCTAATATCATGTTTATTTAGACTTTCATGCATTCAATCTTAGGAATTGATGTAAGATTTGACAATTTAAAATATAGTTCATATATACCTTTTTATCTTAGCTTGTAATGGGGAACTACCAAACCCATTGGATTGGGTGACCATAAATTCACCATTTGCATTATTTCCTCCATCAAATTTCTTCTTCTAGGTTTGATTCATCTAGTTTATCACTTCTTCTCAATCACCTATAATATCACAAGGCACCTGTAGAATCACCCTTCATCTCAATCTTTGGATATGCTCTGATTTAGGTGGGTGACAAACTTCATTCTTAACCAATTAAGCATTACTAACCTTCAATTCCATTTTATTCTTAGTTGCATATGAATTTGATGTCATTCTTTCAGTTTAGGGTTTGATCACAATCTTCTACATAACTCAGCCTCAACACAACTCCTCGCAATTTACTTCTATCATTGAAGGCACGCCAAATCTTTCACAAGCTCACTCAAATTTCTTAGACAACACTTCATCTCAATTCTCTCTCACAAAACTCAAATACAAAGTGCACAAAATGATTCACAAAATTCACTATATAGCTCAAAAATTCAATTTTAGGGCCTCATTAATACTCCATGCATTTAGTGGGTGTATAATAGTTGTCTTGACCTTCACTACAAAACTCAACAGTCTCACTTCCTTCCATTTCACTCGGCCAATACCTTGACTGAGTCAATAATAACAATTATGGTCAAAATTACTTAACACTTTCAAGACTTCAATACTGGAACTCAACCATCACTAACTCTTCAACTCAGTAGCTAAACACATTACTCGATTCAAACTTTAAATATGTCCTTATGCATCTAATATCATGTTGATTTAGACTTTCGTGCATTCATATTAGGAATTGATGTAAGATTTGACAATTTAAAATTCAATTCCATATATACCTTTTTATCTTAGTTTGTGATGGGGAACCACCTAACCGATTGGATTGGGTGACCATAACTTCACCATTTGCATTATTTCCTCCATCAAATTTCTTTTTCAAGGTTTGATTCATCTAGTTTAACACTTCTTCACATTGACCTTTTATTTTCTATTTTTCTCTTCAATATTAGGTACTAGTGCTTTGTTCATATAGTCTTTGCTTAGGTAACCGACCTTCTAATAGTTATAACATATTGGACCAAAATTTCTCCAGTTTCTTGATCTTCCTATGAGATGTATCCTTGCATAATTTGTTGCAATGTGTCCATACTTTCCACATAATTAACTATTGACCCAAATATTGTAGTCCCAATTTATAGCATTGCCTTACCTAGTTGCATTGCCTTAACCTTTATTCATCCAACTGTGTTTTGCATAAAATCTAAAATCTTGTGCCTTATGACCATACTTCTGACATGTGTAGCAATAATCTTTGAATCTATATATAGCTTGTTTCATACTGGCCTTTGATCTATACTTGTGTGCTTAATGCCCATGCTTGTTACAACCATTAAACAATTACCATTGGATTTGGGCTCAGGATTGATTTACCAGATTTTCTCGTACAAAGATTTGTTGTATGACTTGATTTTCTACAGTGATAGCATATAGGTTTCTTTTTCTTTGGTTTTTCATTCCTTTGTTCTCCATGTTTTGATGATTCTCCTTGCTCGGTAGATAATATGAACCCAATAAAGAATAATCTAGTAGTATAATGAGGTCTTCTTTGTGCTTTTAGTTGTTCATCAAGTTATCTCATAGCCTCACTAGATCTATTCATCCTTTAAATGATTTCCTTTTAAACTCTCAACTCAACTTTCAGTTGATTATTCTCATATCTCATATTTGCAATCTCTTCCACCTTCCTCACAATCTCATAATTGACACTTAATAATTGATTGACCATGTTGAATTGATTGTGAGTCCTCGATCCTTTCATCAAGATTTTTATCCATTTGCCTTTTGTCTTCATTGGCCATTACCTTGTCTTCTTCAACCTTTTTCTTTTGTTTAGTAATTTCACATAGGCTTGTTGATTATATTTCATGTTCTCTTTTCAATGCTCTATCTTCTTCATCTAGGATGTTGTTCTTATCCAATAGATATGCTATTATTGAATTAGTTTCACTGGATTCGCCTTCATCACATAAGTCCTCGATGTTTTCTTTCTTGTATTATGTATTATTTTGTTGGATTGTTATCTTTTTCCTTTTCTTCAAAGATTTCTTTAACCTTGCTCAAATGCAAGCTGCAAATCAAGATTTTGGTTCCCAACAACCTTTGCCAACTTGTAGGTTTCCATCTCCAAGATCTTTGAATCTTAAGTAGTTAGACTTCTTGCTTAGAGAGTTGTGCTCTAATACCAATTGTTCAAAATCTAGTGGGAAGTAAGATACTGAGGAGGGGTGAATCTAGATCTATAAAACTTTTACAAATTCAAATTAACATAAAGCATGTTCATACTCAAATCACTATTCATTACCCTTAACCTTATATGTAATCAATCATGCAACTTCATGAAATATAAGATCTAACATCTACTTGCATGAATACAACATATAAATGCATATCAACACATAACACCAGATTTGGCGTTGAAACCCTCCAAGGTGAAGGTAAAACTATAGTGGGGATGGCACCCACAAAGTCTTCACTGTTGTAGCAATAAAGTGTGCCTTTTAGAGCTACTTGAAGTTTTATCACTTATGGTCATTTACCCTGTGAGCGGCCTGCCCTATCAAGAGCTTAAAAGATTGTTAAGTCTATCTTGATTAAAGGATTTAAACTACACAATTAAGTGAGTACTCTATTAAGAGATTCACCCCAATACACCTATTAGAATGTGACAATACCTTTATCCTTTAGTTTGCACTTGAATGTTGATAACAGATCACCTCTTTCCAATGTGTAATCACCTCTTTGTTATTGATCTACAATAACTGCTCAGTCACCTTACTTAATACCTTGTTGATTCACCTCTACTTTGTACACATGCAATCCTTCAACTCTCGACTCTAAAATTATGGTTTGGAATTATGCTTGAATAACCATCTTAGAAGTTTCTAGATCTCACGCAATGATCCAAATTCATTCTTTTTGCCACTTAATTCTTCCAATTTTCTGATTGGTTGATCTCATTTCATAGGGATTAATGATGTGTAATTATAGGCATAATTACCTCCTTAGTTAACTCCCCAATCATAAAAACATGCTTCCATCTTGACAAAATAGTTTACATAAGATTTAGTGTCATTTTAAACTTATATACAAAAATTGTCTAACTTGACATATATACCTTCTTGATGCTCGGTCATGCTTGTTCTTCATGTTGTCCCTCAATGCATACCATCCTCGGCTTCTACTATATTGCTTGGCCTTTATATCACTTAGCTTATGTTTTGCCTCTTGTATAACTCAAAAACCACTATATACTCAGTGACTATTGGTTTTCTTGGTAGACACTACTACTTGGCAACAACTAAATGTGTACATTTCTTCTTTACATAGCTTGGTTGTAGTGTTGACTAACCGACTTTGCCTTGTAAATGACTAAGTGTTTTGCACTAACTAAAAATATTATGATTACCTTTAGGGTCAACATTAATCTCTGATGAACACAACAAAGTCTTACTACATAAAATATTTAAGGATGGGTCACTGATGTTCTTTTCCAGATGGTCCCAGATAAATCCACCGAGCCTAATGGTTTTCCATCCCACTTCTTCCAAAAGTATTGGAATTTCTTGGGAATGAGGTTCTAGAGGCCTTAGAGAGCTTTAGAAATTTAGGAAGCCTCCCCAAATGAGTCAACCATACTTTTCTTGCTCTTATTCCTAAACAAGACTTAGTGGAAAGTTTTAAGGAATTTTGACCAATTGCATTATGCAATACTCTTTATAAACTACCATCTAAGACTTTGGTCAATCCGATGTTGAATCTTCTACCATATCTTATTGGTGAAGATAAAACTAGCTTTGTCCTAGGCAGATCCATTTATGATGGGATAGTCATTGCCCGAGAAGATATCCATTCTATTCAATAGAATGGTTCATCAAGTATGTTGATTAAATTAGACATTAGCAAGGCTTAGGATAAAGTTGACTAGATATATCTTTGTAAATACTTACAAGCTTTTGGCTTTTCAAAGCAATATATTAATCTAATCTTTGAATGTATCTCAACTCCCAAGTTTTCCATCCTAGTGAATGGGACTCCAAAGGGTTTCTTCTCACCCTTAAAAGGCCTAAGATAGGAGACCCTATATCCCTTTTCCTATTTACCATTATGTTTGAAGCATTGGGTAGAGCTTTGGAGAACCATAAAACTAATCACTCCCGTAAGAGCATTCAATTATCCCAAGAGGAAGATGCCACTGCCCACCAATAATTTTTTGATGATACAATATTATACAGGGAAGCTAGCATCAAAGAAGCAAAATATTTTAAGAATATTCTCCAAACTTACATGATAGCTTTTGGTAAGGAAATAAACCTATCTAATTCAAAAAAATTATTTTTTAATACCAAGGTTGCTTTAAAATTGAAAATTAGTAAAATCCTGAACATTAAGAGGGGATCTCTACCCTGCAGATGCCTAGGTAATCAATTAGAATAGGGGAAGAGGAACTTTTCTAGCTGGGATATCCTAATAGGTGAAATCAAAGCAAGAGTTTAGTCTTAGAAAGGAAAATGATTGTCTTTAGCAGGAAGAATAACCATGCTCAAATCAATCTTATCAAGTATTCCAATCTTCCAATTATTGGTTCTAGAATTGCCAGTTCAAAATAATGATAATATTAACAAAATCTTAAAAGAGTTCCTTTGGCAAGGCTCTAAAGATAAAAGGTAAATATCCCTCCTAGCCTAGAATAAATTTTGTCAACCTAGGATAGAGGGAGGATTTGGTGTCAAAAATCTAAAAGATCAAGCAATGGCTCTCAGTGCCAAGCTCATATGGAGAATGATCAAATTTCCCCACCTAAAATGGGCTAGATCCCTATATAACAAATATATACACTCAATATGTTCAGTCCTAGAAAGGAAAGTGATTGTCTATAGCAGGAAGAATAACTATACTCAAATTAATCTTATCAAGTATTCCAGTCTTCCAATTATCGATTCTAGAATTGCCAGTTCAAAATAAGGATAATATTAACAAAATATTTAAAAACTTCCTTTGGCAAGGCTCTAAAGGTAAAAGGTAAACATCCCTCCTAGCTTGGGATAAATTTTGTCAACCGAGGACAAAGGGAGGATTCGGTGTCAAAAATCTAAAAGATCAAGCAATGGCTCTCAATGCCAAGCTCATGTGGAGAATGATTAGATTTCCCCACCTAAAATGGGCTAGATCCATGTATGATAAATATCTACACTGTAATGACCCACTCAATGTACTTAGAACCATAAATCCTCCAAGGGGTTCTAACTTATGGAACTTTATGTTAAGTTGTAGATTAATCATTTTGAATAAAGTTCAGGGAAAATTGGCAAGGGGGATTAGGTTTGGTTCTGGATGAACTCTTGGGAAAGATAACAAATTATTATCAACATGGAAAAAATTCAAACACCAAGAACAATTTTGGAAGGTAGACTTGGTTCATTTCTCATTAACTATGTTGAGGAAGATAGCAACATTGTGGCGGGTTGGAAATGGAAACCATTCATAGCCTTTAATCTCCCCCCTCAAGAAGAAGACAAAATTATTGAAATATTAAGAGAAAGGAATATCACCATTACAGGACAAGAAGATAAACAAAGTTGGGATGGATCCAAGAATGGATAATATAACTCAAAAGATGGCTACAACTCTATCTATAATTTAAGGCATCACCCTTAGGTAGAATTTCCCTATTCCCTATGCTGGGACTCCCTATGCTTGCGTAAAGATGGAGCATTCTCCCGGTGAACTCTTAAAAAAATAATTATAATTGCAGAAATAATTAGAAGGATTGGCTTTGAGGACCCCCCTAGGTGTCTCTTATGTCATATATTTGAGGAAGATGCAGATCGTATCTTACTGAACTGCTCATATGATTCAAAAGTCTGGCATTCATTTTTTAATAAAATGAATTATAGATTGGCTTTATCAAACTTTATATCACCCTTATTACTCTATTAGCATAAGCTAAATTTTGGAAGTATTTATTATGCTTTGTCGATAGTATCTCCTTCCATAATTCTTTGGGAGTTATGGAAGGAGAGAAACAATAGTACATTTAAAAATACAAGTATGGCATGAGAGTAGCTCATAATTGAAGTAGAAATATCCATAATTGAAACCCTCAATTATTAAATTATAAACCTTAATGGGACAACAAAACCAATCTCCCTGGTATGACAAAATGAGGAACCAATGGACAGGACTTAAATTACCCTCATTTTATGGAAATGATGGTAAGGATACCAAAGAAAAAAGGGTGTTTTATGTTTGGTCCCCCCTGCATAGAATTGGGATAAACTTAACTTTGATGGTACCTCTAAAGGTAATCTAGGTATAACAAGTAATGGTTGTTGTATTAGAAATCATCAAGGTGAACTTTTAGCCAAAATGTATGAAATGTATAGGCAAGGCTACAAATAATGAAGTTGAACTTAGAGCCTTAGTAGAGAGTTTGTGGCTTTGTTAAAAAATTAACCTGAATTAGGTTGAAATCAAGGGAGACTCATAAATAGTAATTAATGCATTCATAAATAAATCTATGCCTAACTGGAGATTGAATTTTCTACTAACAAAGGCATTGGAGTTAACTAAAAATATTGAGAAGATAACTATTAACCATATTTGTAGAGAAGGAGACAATATGATTGACAATTTGGCTAATAAAGGAGAAAATGGGAAAAGTGATACTATTTTTTATCCCCATCCATGCCAACTTTGATCATTTTCCAATTTAGGGGCAATGGATACTATTACATTTCTCATCTTTACCCATTTGTATCCTCATCTTATATCATCATTTTAAAACATTAATCAAAATTTATGTCTAATGTCCTTACCAACCTTTCAATAAAGTGGCTAATTAAAACTCATTAAGTGTACTTTAATATTATTTGAATTTCTTTTAGTATTGGCCAGGGTGGTGTGTCTTCACTGTGCGTGTCTTGCTTATTTCTAGGTGCAAGGCTTAATTACTCTTAACTCATCAAGAAGTGATGACATTTTATCTTTTAATTTCTTTTTAAAGGGAATGTTGGGTCTCATTTTGCATACCTCGAGCCATGGACACCCCTGTCAAGATGACTACCCCTTCCCATCTCATGCCTTTTGATAGCCCAATTATGATTGATAAGATAAGGCAATTTGTGCCTATTAGAAATAAGGTTATCTTGAGAGTGGTTCTCCAATACTTGGACACCCAGTATATCAATTGACCTAATAGATTTCATTCCAATGTAGATATAGTAGCCATGTTTATTGTAGTAGCTCAACATTTCTATGTTGATAATTATCTCATAGTCAACCTTTGTCGAGAGTTGTTTGTAGAAGAGTTGTTGGGTGGTCTTGACACAATGTTGATGAATATCTACGGAGACCTTATGATTTTTTGGTGGTCAATCACAATGCTATACATTAGTGGGGAACCAATTCTAACTTACCCTATCATCTTCACATGTGTTAGGTCTTTTGGGAAGACATGGAGGTCTACTAGAGGAACCTCTATTTCCTTCTCTTCTTCTTTGTGATTTCAAATCCCATAGAGGAGGATTGGTTGGAAAAGTACTTTGAAGAAGAAAGGACTATGCATGAAAGATCCCTTCATGCTGCCATTAAGGATTTGCAAGCAACTTTTAGGGAAGAATAAATGATAAAGTTGCTTTATCTTTTGGAAACTCTACCTCTTACTAGCAATTTTGTTTTAAAATCCTTGTACTAAGCTTTTTAAGTCTTGGACAATACTTGAAATCAACATGATTTCTCAAGGTTGTAAATATTAGGTGGAGCACTCAAAAACCTCTATCGACAATAGTTTGTTAACATTTTAAAATTAATGCTACATTATGAATTATTTGCTCTCTTAAATATTTAGGTAATTTTTCAAACAGTATGATGGTCTGACGATATGGTTCTTGACATCAATTAGCATTTTGGATTCAATAAATCAAGACGAAAGGTTTTTGAATTTTCCCTAACTCTTTTGAAAATATAATTTATAAAGAAGAAAAAGGGGTATTGCGATATTGTGGAAGAATTTTGGGCCTTTTAGTCTTTAGACCTCTATTGGTGCTTAGTTTCATCCTTCTTAGTTTATAATGTTTAATTAGAAAGCGGTTTTATGTGGATTAGTGCTCTAAATGACTCTTGAAGCCTGCAATAGGGTTAGCATCTTGGTTATTCATGAGTAAGAATCTATTTTTGTATAAGGATAGAGTTCTTTTTGGTCAGCTATAAGATTAAATGAAGATTGGAGCAGGTAAGTTTAAAATTTATCGGTGAAATGGTTCGTTACTTGTTAAAATTTTGAAAATCATTGAACCCTTTATTTATCTAACTAGAATTGAACCTCTATCTAATATCAAGGTTCTAAATCTTAATGGTCTATTAATCTTGCTAAGAGTTTGTTAATTACAATGCCAGACTTGTTGAAAACAATTGATCAATTGTATAGTGTCTTTGATGTTACACAAAATGTCATAGACAGTGGGACCCAAGCATGATGCAAAAGATCACGGTGAGGCAAGTGGAACAAGTTCTAGATCCAAAGTACTTGTGTTAACAAGACATGTCAGAAGGCACCATGTACTTGAGCATATCATTGGAGATGTCAGGTGGAACAATGCCAAGAAACAAATTGAAAGGTACATGTTTTCTTACTAAATTTGAACCTAGACCAGTCAAAGATGCTTTGGATAATGAAAGCTAGATTGAGGCAATGAATGAAGAGATAAAACAAATAGAAAGAAATAGGACCTGAACTCTTGTTCCTAGACCCAAGGATAAGAACGTAATTGGCACAAAGTGGGTTTTCAAAAATAAGTTGAATGAAGATGGAGAAGTTTCAGTAAACAAAGCAAGGTTAGTATGCAAAGGCTATTCTCAAGAAGAAGGTATTGATTATGGCGAAACTTTTGCTCATATTGCAAGATTAGAAGGTCTTAGGACTTTACTTGCTTATATTGCACACAAAGGATTTAAAGTTTATCAGATGGATGTCAAATCTGCATTCTTGAATGGAATTCTTAAAGAGGAAGTCTACATAGAGCAACCTGAAGGTTTTGTAGATCCTATAAAAAAGGATATGGTTTACAAGTTGCACAAAGCATTGTATGGTCTCAAGCAAGCTCCCAAAGCTTGGTATTAAGGACTTCATAACTATTTTCTAAAGACTAGGTTTCAAAGAATAAATGATAACATCAACCTATACATCAAAGAAGGACCATACAAGAAGATTGTGTTAGCAGAGATCTTTGTGGATGACACATTGTTTACTAGAAATGATGATTTGTGCAAAGCTTTTTTAGAGGAAATGAGTAAGGAATTTGAGATGTTTGTGTTTGGAGAGATAAAATTCTTTGTTGGATTGTAGATTCAACAGAAGAAAGATGGCATCTACTTTACTCAATCCAAGTATATCAAGGAGATACTAAAGAAATTTGGAATGGAGGATTCAAGACAGTAAGAACACCTATGTCTATTAGACATAAGCTTTCCAAAAATGATGATTCCAAGGAGGTAGATCAGACCTTGTATAGATCAACGATTGGAAAACAATGATATGTAGTACATAAAAGGTTTGATATTGCATTAACAGTTGGTATGGTGGAAAGATTTTCAACAAAACCTAAAGAAAATCATATGATGGGAATCAAGAGAATCATGAGGTATCTCAAGGGTACTAAAGACTTTAGTTTATGGTACAAGAAAGGAGGCAATTTAGATTTAAAAGCCTTCACAAATGCTGATTGGGCAGGAAGTGTTGATGACAGGAAGAGCACCAATGGTGGAGTGTTCTTTCTTGGTAAAAGACTAGTGTCTTGGACAAGTAAGAAGCATAACTACATTTCTCAGTCTACAACAGAGGTAGAGTATGTTGTAGCAACAATTAATTGTTCCAATGTAGTTTGGTTCAAGCAACTATTGGCAGGTATGAAGGTAGAGATCAAGGATCCAGTGGTTATCTTTTGTGATAACACTGGTGCAATTAATATATCAAAGAATCTTGTGATGCATACCAAGACTAAGCACATTGTAACAAAATATCATTTTCTGAGAGAATTGGTGCAAGACAAAGAGGTAAGATTGGAATATGTGAACACTAAAGAACAAATTGCAGACATATTCACTAAGCCATTACCTAAGGATGCATTTCTATATCTAAGAAGTAAGTTAGGGTACATTCCCCTATTTGAAGCTCACTAAATAAAGTTTAGTGATGCATCAACCAGAGCATGTTGAAGATCAGTCAGTTGATGTAGCAATGAAAGGGTGGATTGCATTTGAATCAGTACTTGAGGTACATCGATATTAACTGAATATTGTCTTTAGCATAAGATGTCAAAGAGGGAGAGTTTGATGTGTCATATCACAAAAAAATTCTTAAGAGGGAGAGTATACTTATCACAAAAAAATTATTTGAAGATGTCAAAGAGGAAGAACTTGGTCTGATATCAAAGAGGCAGAGTTTGCTATTAAAAGAAGATGTTGAGGATAGATTTTGTTGACAAAGGGAGAAATTGAAGTCAGAGGGAGTTCACATTGATAGAGGGAGTTCTCATGGATGAGAATCAAAATGAAACTAAGGATATTTTCCTTACTTTATCTTGCTCTAAAAATTTCATTGTATTATGACATGTGTTGTCATGAATGCCAAAGAGGGAGATTGTTGAAAACAATTGATCAATTGTATATTGTCTTTGATGTTACACAAAATGTCATATCTTTACTAGTTAGTGTATGTCAAGCTCACTCGAGTGATGAAGACAATTTCCTGTGTCTATTGAGCATTCCAGTGTTTGCCAAATTCATAAGATAGTGTATGCCGAGTTCACTCGGGCATTGAAGAGAAGTTAGTAGAAGTTGAGTGTTAACTGAGCTCACTAGATTAATGAAGGAAAGTTGGATGGAACTAATGTTAACCGAGCTTACTCAATTACCAAAGGAAGTTTGCGAAGATGCAGTGTTAATCGAGTTCACTTGGTTAACACAGAAAAATCATTTCTAAGTTAGTGTCTACCGAGCAAGGTTGGCTAACGAAGGATTTTCTTGTTTTGGCATATTGAGTTTAATTGATTTGTTTGTTGGTTCTAGCTGACTGAGGAGATGAATATTAATTATTCCAAGATGTATTCAAGCTGACTTGATAATTTTTATGATATAATTATAAGTTCAAGTTGTGGATTGAATGTGTGTAAGTGTATGGAATAATAAGAGATGCTTAGAGGAAGCGAATTAGAAGGAGAAGTAGAATATCCTTGAGGAGTTGCAAAGTTACATTCGATCAGAAAGGATCAAGTATTTGAGCCAGGATTGAGATTTGAAATCACCAATACATTTGCATCAGAAATTAGGTCATGTCATTGTTACTCTTTAACTATTGTAGCAATGAACTAAATCCTCTAACAAGGTGACATTTCTAGATTTAAGTGTTTAAAGACCTCTACCAAGTCCACTCCTAATAGGGTAATTAAATCCTCTAACAGGGTCGCACTTAATAGTGTGTTTTGTAACCTTTAATAAGGTTGGATCCTAATAGGGCTCACTTCGTAAGAGTGAAAATCAGTAACTAGTTGCAATTGGTGGTTTTTCCCAAATTGGGTTTCCATGTTAAACTTGGTGTCACTTGTGTACATGCTATTTATTTTATGTGTATGCAATTAAGTTAATTAAGGTTAATCATAGATAATATCTTAAGTTTTGCATGTTCAGTATTTTTTGAGTAAAAATTGTAATTTTAGTGGTTATCGAGTTACAACATATTGTTAGTCTTAACCGAGTGCCTGTGTGTTAACTAAGCAACAACAACTTCATCAAAGTTTGTGTTTTGTATTGACATCTAAGGGATTTGGGATTTATTTTGTGATAACGAATTCACCCCTTCCCTCTCAATTACTCCTCTTATATTTCCAACATGACTAAATTGGAATA
This sequence comes from Cupressus sempervirens, assembly GCA_028749045.1. NCBI lineage: Eukaryota > Viridiplantae > Streptophyta > Pinopsida > Cupressales > Cupressaceae > Cupressus > Cupressus sempervirens. The sequence continues at coordinate 510,316,949 of CM053791.1, forward strand.
TTTGGTTTAGTTACTAAGCTTTCATTCTTTGAGTGGGTTATTGCAGCTTGACTATAGCCTGGAACACAAATATTTTTTAAGCTGCTATGACTTGAAATCTTTATCTTGTTTCCCTTATGAGGTTTATGAGGACATACAAACATCTATGGGATGTTTTTTTATTTGAGCTTCTTTCATTCAATTTGGATTCATCATAAGTACTAACTAAATTTGAAAGTATGGAGAAAGGGGTTGTGTTTTTTGGCAAGGTTGTCTATATTAATGGTTGAAGGATCATATGCTATTTCAAAAGCTTCTCATCACCAGAAAAGGATTAATCTCTCAAACATAATTATAATTATGTAAATTCTCTCCTAGAGATCCTTGTAATAAACCTTAAGCACCAACCCTGAATTGTGTATTCTTTTTACAATTTGTAAAAGGGGGTATGCACCCTTCAAGTCCCTTTATTGGGCACCTGCATCTTGAACAAGACTTCGGTCTCATGCTACACTGGGGGTTTTCTTAACCCCTTTCTTTTCCCCCCGGTACCTACACTTGAATGGGGTATTTGTAAATATTTCAAAATTAATATGAAATGACATTTGCCTCTCTCTCTCTCTCTCACACACACACACACACACACACACACACACACACACACACACACACACATCGTTAAGCATTTGTGGAAATTTGAAAACATCATCACCATTTCACTCCCCCATCCAATCATTACTAAGCTTTTGATGTCCATGATATGTTAACTAAGAAATAATAACTATTTATTAGATAATCTCTCTCTCTCTCTCTCTCTCTCTCTCTCTCTCTCTCTCTCTCTCTCTCTCTCTCTCTCTCTCTCTCTCTCTCTCTCTCTCTCTCTCTCTCTCTCTCTCTCTCTCTCTCTCTCTCTCTCTCTCTCTCACACACACACACACACACACACACACACACACACACACACACACACACACACACACACACACCGTTAAGCATTTGTGGAAATTTGAAAACATCATCACCATTTCCCTTCTCTCTTGGTATTTACATTGTAGCTAAGTAATCATGGTTTATGTGATGTTGGGTAGTAACCCTTATAAATTGTGAATATATCTTGTAATTGTGTAACATTTAGAACTCTATATAATTAAAATTAAAATTTAAAATCTCTCAAGGTGATGAAATGTGCTAAAAAGTTCATGTTCTCTACTTGTGTTGAGCCCTATTCTTATGATTTTGTCTTCTTACTTATTGTTGTAAAAATGTTGTGCATTGAGGTCCTGTTGAAGTAGTAAAGGGTAAATTACGAATAAGAGTCCCTGTCCAATTCTTTGCGCATAACAATTGTTAATCTGCTATTCCCGATTAACATAATTTGTTTTTTGCCTTCTATATACTATGAACTACATTTTAATCCATCCATATGGATCCTATCTTGCATCATTCTATTATTGGATGATAACATTTCTTTTTAAATACAACCATTATCTACTATTATAGAGAGATTATCGTAGTTATGGACCATGGAAACATGCAGTTCATGTGTTAACGAAAGCTTAAATTATCCAATATAAAGTAGGCATAATGCCTACTTTATAAAAACTTCTTTACTGCCTAAGGGAGCTTGATCTCTAGTTCTATCTTGGCTTTGGCTTCATCATATGTACGAAATTATGTAGCCTTGAGATCAACTGGTTTACTTACAAGTGTCTCTATGATATCCTTAGTTTCATGTATATTAACCTCATATCCAAGAGTTTTGACCCATGCAATTCTAGGCCTGACTGCCTGAATGTATACCTTATCACTATCTTCCATGAAACATACATCATCCTTGTAATCTTCAACTAATTTTCTTGGAATTCTAAATCTATTATTCATTTTCTATTTAAATGCATCAAAATAGTTTTCCATGATACTATTGTAGTTCTCTCCCATCTCAACAATGTATTCATCAATTCGGTAGAGAACTGGCATATCTTTTCTCCATAGAACTGAACCTTTTGAAGGGAAGAATTTTTGAACATAAAAGAATAAACAAGTCAACAGAGAGCCAAACTTACAAGGATTATTCTTTGACATTCTGATGCTTTCCATGTTCTTGTTGAACTACTTCAATAGTAGCTTGACAAGGTCAAGAGAAAGATTGTTCTTCACTACCTTATATGCAAGGTCAACTACTTCACACGACACACTGTTCAACCGACTTGAACTGCAAATCTTGTGTGCAATGATATAAATGCTAAACTTTAATTCCATATCAGTGACACTACTTATCTTCATGCCTCTACTAGTTCAACCTGACCTAGGGTTTTGGTCATTTTAGTCTTAGCCAACATTGGGAGACCAGTAATTCGATGAATCATCTTCTTTGTGATCAAAACTGGTTGCTCCAACCATACCTGTCCATTATGCACCCGACTAAGAATAAACGTAATCCATTTTACTTGAAATTCATGGGGCATGTGAGGAATATGAGTTAACCCTTTAGTCTCCAGGTGTTGATGCTCGAGTTTCAAAACACCATCTTCACTTGGTAGGGTTTGAGATAATTCTAAATCTTTAAAAAATAATTCACTCAAATCACTTGGATGCTCTTGAAATTTCACGGTGAAAATGACTTCGATTTCATTCCTTTTATCAAAATTTTCCATAAATGTTCGATACAGATGGTAGATCAAAGTGATAGACTATCATCCACTTCCTTGCATTGATTACTTGGTAGAGTCTTTCATCATTTGATAACCATATGAAATTTTAGTTACTCTCGACCTTGCTTGGTAGAGTCTGTGACCCAACCTCACTTGGTAACGAAAGTGACTCGGTAGTAACTGGCACCCTTTCACTTGGTGATCCCTTTGTATCCTGAATACAAATATGGATCTTTTGTCTTTTCAACTAGAACTGATTTGGATGTCTTCTTGGATAGCTTAGTCCCAGTTCTCCTTTGAGAACTCAAGTAGAAATTATGGAGCCACCCAATTCTTGAGTGACTTGTTCATCATTATTTGGACTTGCATTCTTGGTAGACTTTGAAACCCATTGTTGTCTCATCAGTTTTCGGATGTTATCAGCTTTTGCCTTCTTTTCATCTTCAATTCTACCAATATTCATACAGCTCTTGGCAAGATGACCAAGTTCAGTACAAATGAAACATCTTTTAGTAGCATCTCTTTTCCTCAAGTGATGCTTTACACAATTTATTCCAACATGTCCAAATTCTCCACAGTAATGATATCTGCACTAGGTGTTGTAGTCCCAACCAAATATAGTTTTCACAGTTTGTTTTGCTGGATTTAATATCTTGGTTTTGCATTCTGATGATTTGTGGCCATGCTTCTTACATTTGTGACACTTTCCTTCAAATCTTGGTTTCTCTTTGCATTCATTTGCTCTATGACCATGTTAATTACAATTGTAACATTGTCCATTGATTTTTGCTTTTCCATTGCTCCAACATTTTTTTGAAGCATGACCTATCTTACCATAGTGATTGCAAGTAGGTCTTTGATTCTTTTGAGCTCCTTGCTTGGATGATTCTCCTTCTTCTGTATATCCAATTCCTACTTTTCCTTTTTGTCTATAGAGATTTTGCTCATTCAGCTGATTCATGTCTATTTGGGATTTCATCATTCTTTCATTGATTTACCTTTCAAAGTTTAGGTCATTTCACAATCTTTCATTTTCAGATCTCAGGTTCATGATTTCTTCATTTGCATTAGAAAGCTGATCAACGAAGTCTGCTTGCTGAAGGGATAGGTGCTTGATTTCATTGTTCTTTCCTTCTATCTCTTATTTTATCTTGTTTTTGTCTTCCATAACTTTACATAATCTGATTGGCTGAATTTCTTGCTTTCTTAGTTTTCTTACTTCTTCTTGCAGTGAACCATTCTTTTATAGGAGTTATTCGATTGCTTCATTTGCTTCATTAGGATTTCTTGAATGAAGGTCTTCAATTCTTTCTTCAATGTAGAGATGATCATTCATTTGAATTGCAAAATCTTTTCTTCTTTTTAGGGTTTGAGAGAGTTGCTCCTTTGCTTTCTTGAGTTGGGCAATAGCCATTTCCAAATCTAGCTTCTCATTGTCAATAGCCTTGCCAAGTTTGAATATCTCCATGGCCTTTGATCTTTGCTCAAGCTTGATAACCACAAAGCTCTAATACCAATTGTTGGAAATAATCTATTGCTGGAAATATTCTTAAAGGCTAAATTACTGAGAGGGGAGGGGTGAATCAATAACTTCTAAAACTTTTAAAACTTTTATCCAATTAACAATTAATCCAGTACTAATCTAACTATATGCATGAGAAACTGGAAACATGAAAGCACTCATAACACTTTAACACAAAGATTTGGTGACCCAAAAACCTTTCAAATAGAAAGTAAAACTTGGGTAGGGATGATACCCACAAGCTTTAGTACTGCAATATAAAGTTGGCCTATTAAGGCTTGCATTGATCACTTCTGATGATCAGCCCTGTTAGGAGCAACAAGGAATGCTAGGTCCACCTTGTTAGAGGATTTACAAACATACAATGAAGTATGCACTTGGTAAAGAGATTTGCATAAGACTATTAGGTCTACCTTGTTAAAGGATTTGACTGATCCACCTGTTAGGATGAAGCAGTAGCCGATCTCAGATCTATAACTTGGTTTGCTAAATGAGATTCTTTTAAGTGTACAAATCACCTTGTTGTGATAGATGAATCTTTGTTGTTTCTTGTATTGCTGTAGCATTTGTAATTTGCACTTTCTGCTCTTTTTCTGATGATCACATTGATTCCATGCATATCCACACACACATTTGCACATTGGATGTGATACAATACATTGCATATATACCAATCCAATTATACAATTACAAAGTTGGCTACAATACAAGTTTACACAAATATTACAAAGTTGGCTCAAATGTAGACACTTGGGTTCTAAAGACTGATTTGGTGAGATTCTGATACTCGGCATCCACTGTCAATGCTCAACATCATCATGCACTCGGTAGACGTAGAAGCTCGGTCCATATTGATCACTTCCAAGTAGTCTTGAACTCAATTTGCATCGATGACTCGGTGAATACTGTGAAACTCGTCATATAAACTAAGTCTCTTGGTTTACATTGAATGACTCGGTAAATACTATCACCTTGAGCTCGGTATAAACTGAGTCACTTGGTTAACACTGAGTAGCTCAGTCAACACTAGACTCGCATCACATTAATTGTGAACTCAATAACCACTACACAACTCAATTTACACTAGTAAACTCAACATACACTAAGATGCTCGGTTTACATTGCGGATCTTCATAGTAGTTGTAACTGCTCGGTAAACACTGGAATTTATCCAAAGGACTCGGTAGTAACTGTAGAATTTGGTGACAACTAAAATGCTTGGTTAACACTATTAACTATACAATAAGCTCAGTAGATACTTACAAATTGAATAAGTGTATGCCACTAATAAAAAACTTGACTGATAGGTCAACACTTTCTTCCTTTTCTTTTGAGGTTCTTTTTCATGCCTTGGTCGACCTGCAAGATAAATCTCTTCCATTAGTAGCTTTGATTAAGTTGTTGGTTTTTTTTTGTCATTGATAGATATAAGATAAATATAAAGATAAAATGCTAAAACAATTTAAAAACAAAAAAGTTACACTGAATATAACACCCAAACCATAAGTCTTTACAACCTTATAACCACTTATCTTGAAGCAGATACTAGTTTTATATACCTATATGAATATATCTATATATACATAAGTTAATGTTTATTTTATCAGCTTAAATTATTCTAATTGTTTGTTTTGGTTTATAATTTTCTTTGTTTAAGGATTGTTAAGTGTTGGTGTGTTGTGGTTTTGCCTATTTAATTTATGTTATTAAGAAATATCTCTTTTATAATTATACTGTCAACTCCTTTATTGGTTGATTTGTCAGCTAGTCTATTGCTGTCTCTGTATATATGTTTAAAATCTACTTCTGAAAATAAGTTTCACTGCTCTATTGCACTTTCTGGAATCAAGTTTAGTCTCCAATTTGGGGTTTTTCCACTTCTCAAAGTGTTAATGACGATCTAAGATGGATTTATGCTCATTGTGGGATTTTTGTTCTACATTAATTCCTTCCATTAATCTTTCAAATTGGTCTTGTTCTACACTAATTCCTTCCATAAATCTTTTAGATTCCTGAACTATTAAAATTTGTTACGTTAAGAAGTATAGAATCTTTGTTAAACCCTGTCTCTTCTTGTCCATGTGACACACATCATGTTTAATTGGCTTTTTAATTTGTTTCTTATTATTTTGCTTGTGCATGTTCAATGTTAAACAAACAATAGGCCTCACAACTTCATTGCTTTGTTTTTTATTACGTAGAAACTTATTTTTTATTTTAGTAAAAAATGGGTAATTGAGTGAAAGTTGAAAGCTTTAAGATCAAAATGACATGATTTGAGTATGGTTTCAAAAGCTTCACAACTATGACAATGAACAAAACTATGCCGATTCATGGACCTATTTACAATTTATAAGATTGTAGCTGGAGTTGTCAACTATAACATTGTTGATTAGTAGGAGATAATTTCCATAGCAAGTCAAATTGTGATATTGCTATCAAGATTTAATTGTGTAATTTTTGAGTCAAACTCATTGACCCATGTTTCATGAGTAGTGATTCAACATGATAGCAATAGTTAATTACACAGTTAAATCCTAATAGCAATATCACAATATAACATTGTTGTCAACAAGGTAAGTACAACAAGCAACATATGGAAGGACTAAATATCTCTATATATTGTGCAATTAATGTATTTGTGGAGGACTATGTACAAAGATTATATGCATGCTATCAATGACCAACTAAGGCTCAGGCTCAACCAATACAATAATGAATTTGGAGGGCTAGGAATATTAGAACAATTTTGAAAAAAAATGACAACTTTTTCCTGACAAATATGGAGCGTAAAGAGTTGGGCAAATGTTTTGTGATATCAAATTCCAATTGCCATAGCCTATAATACCTGTGAAAGGGATTTGAAAAAAATCATATATATTTAGGCACAATTGGGTTTTTAGGAGGGAAAAAGGGTCCATTACTGACACAAAATGCAACAACATAACAAAGTCTTATAATCCTCACTAATTCATTCATTTATCAAACAACACCAAAAAAATCTATGTTATTGGACAAACAAAAGAAGAGTGAAGTAGCAATTTTTGCAACCCCTAGATGGACATTTTGGTTCAGCTTAGTGACATATCCACGAGGGATATTATTCAACACCAACAAACACACATAAAAGGAAAATACAAAGCATGGGTTATGGGCATAAATGCATGACTAAGTACAACATATATCAGAATACAACAAAAAGAAGGAACCTATTTTTCAATTTGCAACACACTACTAAAATCAAAGGAAAATGGAATAAAACAAAATTCCAAATGAAATAAACAGGAGGAAAATATCTGTGTCCGAAAAACCTTACTTAAAAAGCACCATAGCTTCAAACTCCTCATACTTGGTATGTTTGCAAATACTTCATGCCTCAATATATGCAACAACGTATGTGAACCAACATATATGTAGTAGAAACTCGTAACCTATGAAAGCTCCTAATTAATATAGAGAATACCATACCCAACTAGAGAAGAAGGAAAATAAAAGACTACTTTCTATGTTGACTATCTTAAAAAGATAACTCTATAACGACTACATTGACAAAAGCAACTCCACAATGACTTGTCTTATGCCAAAGATACAATAGACCAAAACTTAATAATTTTCTTTAAAAAAAAGAATATTAAAAAATTAACTTTAATATTATTTTAGTAAACATTATAATCTAAACTATGTATTCATAAGTGAGGGGAAAACTATTTCCCTATAGGATAGGGACCAACCAAAAAAAAAAAACAAGTCCAAAGCATTTTGAATCGAGACAAAGATGAAGTTTTGCGTGTTAGTGCATTAAATCAGGGACAAGCGAAGGATTCCTCTCGCGATTTGAAGTTTTAAAAGAAGCCAAGGAAAAGCCAAAAAAAAGTCACCAATCACAAGAAATTTGGGGTAAAAATATGAAAAAGCTGTTGATTGGGTAGGCGGGGCAGTGGATTTATATTGGGCTAAAGTTAGACGGCTGAAATTACTGTCACTTGTGAATAAGGAAGGAATGGAGTATTAAAGAGGAGGAGGATTAGTGGACAGAGCAGGCAGCGAGAGATTTTAGCCACAGCAGAAGAGAATAAAAGGAGGAACGTTCAATATTCAGACAGCATGGGAGCCCATTAATGACCGGGAAGAGTCTTTTGATCAAGTTTGAGCATCTGTGGTGGAAGTTTTGATAAGGAGGAGTAGATTATAGGAGTTGGGTACTGGACGGATTGAGCTTAAAACCCTTGAAAGCAACTGGGTTTTATTAGGAGCATATGAAAATACAAGAGTTAGGGTTTTGTTGTTGAGTAGTTGTTTGGACTATTTTGTTTTCGTTATTTCATCAGATTAACTAGGTTGCAGAATGGCCGGCGCAGAGGCAGCAGCTCCTGATGGCTCTGTAAGTTCTTCTCTGTCAGGCCTTGTTAAGGACGGCCCAGTTATGTCCATGTGGAACAAGCGGCTTAGGGCTCTGAAGAAGAAATATAACCGAATATTGCAGATTGAAGAAAGCCGAAATCAAGGTAAAGCTATCAACAAAGAGCAGGAGGATGTGCTCAAGTCCAAGGTTAGTGTTGCTATACTGATCGAGGAGTATGAAAAACTTAGGCAGCCTCTTTGTGTTGCTGTCAAGGAAGAGCTTGGTGAGAGGGAGAAGGATCTGCAGTCAGCAGAGGACAATGAGAACGAGAGTGGCTCTAAGACAGCTGCTGAAGAGGAAGACAAAGATAGGGGCGCGGATGAGAAACGAACCTCAACCTTAGATAGCCAGGAGAGCAGGGAGGTTGAAGTTGGGGAAGCAAATGAATCAAGCTGTCGGGATGTAAGAGATGGCGCAGAAGAGGATTCCATTGCCGAAGTGTTGAAAATATTGTACTTTGGGCGCTTGTTCAATGTGGTTGAACAGAGTGATTCGCCGTCGATTATGTGGTCGAAAATGCACGAGCGGAGCTCCTGTCTCTCATATGATTTTGTCACAGATGACACTAATAAGCCTCTGCGGGAAGAAGATCTGGACCAACTTTCCTTTTTGGGGTCTCTAATGATTTCGCGCCCACAAAATGCAACTCTTTCCCATAAAACTGCTCTCGAGAATTGCCTGTACCATGCCCGACAATGGCAGCTCAACTCTGAACAGACTATTCATCCAGATGTTTCAGTAACGTGTATCCTTGATCAGACCAATGGCAATGGTTTTTTTGATTTAAGAAAGTTTCAGCTTTTTCTTGACGTTGTATTGTATTGCTTGTTTTTCCCTCTTTGTCAAATCCCATGATGCTAATTATGGCTAGGATGCATTTTGTGTATACCTACAAACCGTTCCCTTTTCAGTAGCACTTGGGTGCATCTGCAACCACACTCTGCAATGCTGTTAAGCATGGGTTGCATTCTAATGTGGGGTGGGCTTGTGTTTAATTTTATCCCTGATTCATACTCTAATATCATCTAAAAAATCCGGGTCATACTCATCTGTCTGCTTCGCAGATTCTTATTTCTACTAAAAGTTTCACTCCTATGTTTATCCCATTGCCAGTACACATAAAGCTCGTGAACTTCTTATGATCATTACAGTTGTGTGATTGAGTTAGTATTGGAATTTTTGTTGTGTCTTCGTATTTAAATTTAACAGCGTTGTCTAGCTGTCAAAGACAGGGTGTTTTTGGCCAGGATCATTTGAATGACAATACGTTCTTCCCTTGTAGTTTCAACAACACAGCATTTGCTGGTCTTGCTTAAAGCCATTTTCCTGCATGCGACATACTTACACACGGTTTCTTTCAAATTTTTTTTTTGGGTTTTTAATCTTTACCATGCTTTAAAGATGCTGATTTGAGGGAGAAGTTGAACAGGATTCTATCTTCTGAGTACTTCACCATGATCCCTGAGTTCCAAACTATCAGTCAGCAAACAGCAGCCGCTGCAGCCACAGCTACTGGTCGATATGTTACTCAGGTTTTAGCACAAGACAGTTCTGCAGAAGGGACCGTTTATCATACCGAAGCTCCAACTATTTATTATAAACCAGAGGTGTGTTAAGTTGTATATGAGTTTTACGATGAATTTAAAAAGTACTTGTTTATACCATATGACAGGCATATTCTTGATTTTTCAGTGTTTGCAATTTCTTTAGTTGCTTTTCAATGACCTCTAAAAAAATTTCAATTTATTCATCGTCAAAATGAGTACGGTAGTACCTAATTTTATTTTTTAATCTACCCCTACTCTATCAGTTTCAAAAAAAGATCAAATGGTTAAGGAGAGGAAGATAAAGGGTTCCGAGATGAGACTATGTTTAGTTTCCACCATTTGTTACCAATTGTTTCCAGTAAGCATTAGAAAACTGCCCCAGAGAAATCAGTTTTACTCAACTTTCACCTCAGGCAATGCAAGCTCCAAAGCGGAAACAAATCAATAGTGTACATTCACAAACAAACTGCCATTATTATGGGTAGATTGCACACAGTAATTTTATAGAAGGAAAACCATTTCATGCATGTTGCACTGGTTATCGTTGTTTGATTTGCTTTCTTGTAGATTGACTTTTTTGTTTTATGGTCTACATAATTTCTTGTTCTGGTTTTGTATCATGAATTTATGCTTTGAAAACTGGCTTGAGTATCATTTGCCATTTTATAATTCAAGGTTAGGTTCATAGTTACAGTCAAGTTCTCAGTTTACAGCTTGCGATACAATCTTCTTAATATAAGATTGCCAGAAAACTAAATGAATCACTGCTCCTAGGTGCTGGCCTTCCACAGAAACATGGTGGTGGGCAGTGGATTACATGACAACTTCCAATTTGACTTACTCACCAGTCTACATTCAACACAGGCCTAACACCCAATCATCAGATGCAAATTGGCAAACTTCCCTATCTGGAAACGGAACTAAATTGGATTCCACTAAATCTTGGATCCGTGGGTTCTTTGGAGAGGAAGATATGTTTTTATTACCTGGTGCTTTGGAAAGAAAGCAGATGCAAAATTATCCTTAATTAGGTTGTTATAAGTTTTAAATTAGACCACTATTTACAATTCTGGTGATAAATGTGTAGGCTTTGAAAGAGCTTCAGAAACAACTTGTTGATGTTTGAGGGGCACTTGTCAAACATCCTTTTTACTGCTACCTGCACATCATAGGAGTGGCTTTAAGTTAATATGCAGGGATGTTGGAATGCATGATCATGAAATATATTGAGATGTAGGCAACTCCAGATGATGTATGCAAGAAAAAACGAATTCAAGTCCAGGATCAACGGGTGACAAAAGAACAGGGGAGTTTCCAAAGATTGAAATTCCTTCACATTTTAAAAACTAATCTAAACGCTTGGGGTTATATGGTGTTTACTCCTAGCAAAATAATATGTTTATTTTCTAAGGACTCAGGGATGAGATGACAAATGTTAAAAAGAAGGGGCTCCAGAGATTTGTGATGATTGAAGCTCCTTTTCTTCAAAGGATGAATCAACTAGGGCTTTGAGGATTGTCCAAGAATGACAATGGGCATATTAGGGGTCCTTTGGAAGGTTCTGATAGGGACAAATGTGACTTATGAGAACATTTCAAATATATGATTTACACTTAAGAAGTCAGTAGGATTGCTTCCTTTTTATGAAGCAAGGAAACTGTTCCTCTTTTCCAGAGGATCAGTAACATTTTTGTGATCTCAACCAACAACTTTTTTGAATTACATAAACTCAATAACTATTGTCAATATGAAATCCCATGGAAATTTTCTTTGATCACCTATTAAAATCGCCCCTCATCATATTTTGCAAGTACATACTATAAGAAAAGAGGTGCTTGATGGTTTTTGGTTTCACTACAAATGAAATACAGTTTTCACATTTATTATTGTTTTGAACAAGCAAGAATCTTCTGAAGAACAAGTGATCATCTGTGGCAAGAATTCTTTGGCTCTGTATAGGAAAATAAAAAAAGCTTGGCAATTCTTAATGCTCAAGCTCTACATAAGGTCGTCACCTTTATTGGTTGGGTCATGATGGAGGCCTGGGAAGTGGGCTCATTTATTATACAACCCTTTAGCAGGAATTAAATTGAATGGTATCTTCACAAACTTCTAAGAGGTAATGCATAATCTAGTTAACATTTTTGGTACAAGAGCTTGACAGAGTACTATTATTATCTATAGATTTTTTAATCTTTGAAAGACCTAGTGGCACACATTATCTCATCTGAATTGATATATTTATGTCTACTTCATTTTTGGAAAGATACTTTGCAATCGCTTTGGCACAAATGTCCCATTTTCAGTATTTCCAAGTCTATGTTTGGAGAAGTCGCTTTTTGGATTTTTTGGCATAAAATTGAAAAACACATGATTGATTTCTTAAGGATCAGACAAAATTCTCCTCTCCATGTGCTTTTTTCTTGCGATGTATGGCTGTTTAGATTTTGATGAAGAATCTAAACCCAAGTTATTGATCTTGGTACTGGTTTTGGGTTTTTGGGCTTGGTTAATTTATTTCTGTGAGCAGCAATTGAAATGTGTATACTTTTGGCCATAAGTGTATTTAGAAATAGAACAATAAATGCTATGGTATGAGTATATGTAATGTCCCTTCTTTGGTTCAGTCTTCAGCAGAGGTTGGCCTATAACTAGAGGTTTGTGTATGTCGGCAGAGTGGTTAGGGGATCCAACCAGGGGTTGTGGAGCTTAGTAGGGAGCTTTATGAACCATTCCATACAGTTTGAGGCAGTCTCCTATTTTTGTGGACGATCCCAATTTTATATGAGGTCCGGGAGACATTTTGAGTCATTCTGGACGTTTTGAGGTAGTTTTCTAAATTTTAGGAAGGGTTCCTATTATTTAGGAGAGGACTGACAGTGGCCCTGCTATATTCTAGACATCACTCTTGGATTGGTGGCAACACTCAGTTTCAGTTCAGAGTCTGTGTGATGATTTCAAGAAGAAAATGAAATATTGAAGTTACGACTTTAATGTTGTAAATAAATAAATAAAATAAAGATCTATTAAAGTTGCTTTATATTATTTTAATAAAGTAACCAATAAGTGGATCCCCATGGGACATGCTGAATAAGAAAGGCTTAGATTAAGTTCTTTTCAAAACAACTTATTATTGTTAATAAGGGCTTGAACTTGATGAGGAAAAATAAGTTTGTAAAAAAAAACTTAATTAAATGAATTGAAAACCCTAAAAGGGCCAACTAGGGTTTGGAGTCAATAGAGTAACACGGGGAGTAATCATTCATTTTTGCAGCAGCAAATTGGAATTGAGCTGTGAGGAAGAGTTTGCTGATCAGGGCTTCTGGGAATGAAAACTCCCTGGAGATTGGAAGGATGGATGAAAACCCAACTTATCTTGGAGTGTGAATTAATTCAGAATTCAGTATTGAGCATGTTGATAAAAGGAATCAGTGTTTTAGATTTATTGCAAAGCAGAGAAAGGGAGTATATTGCAGATCTGGGTTGTTTTGAGCCTTTAATTTGTCAACATCAGCAAAAGCAGGCTGGCATACATCTGGTTGATTGATTGCAGCATTTAGTTAGCTGGTTGCAAGGTTTGAGAAGCTATTCCATGTAAACTTTTGAAGTTCCAGACCTGCTGTCACAAATCAGATTTAAGGAACTGGCTTTGTGCATGAAATTAGACTATTTTATGCACCAGCGCTTGGGTACATTGGGATGATGGGGACAAGTTTCCGGGACGGGGGGACAATGGACCTCAATTTCGGGACCGTGGGGAGGTGGCCAGGGAATGGCGGTGAGGGGATGATGGGTTAGGGAGGGGTGCTTGCAACAAGGACTAGAACCATTGAATACTCAATGTAGTAACATAGTACATATCCAATAGTAACATTCAAAAATCAAAATAGAAATAGAAATTCAAGTACCTGTCCCAACGGTGGCTTGGTTGTGGAATGGCATAGGTGGGGCTACTCAGATACTCGAAGTACCTCGTGCAGGGATGTCTCTAGGACAGCTTCTTTGAGGTTTAGGAGGGGTTGCGAGTCCCTGTGTTACACTGTGTGCCATAGAATATCTCAAGAAATTTCAGATCTGCAGCAGACTTATAATGGTATGTTTGTTGGCATTTTCGAGTATATAAAAATTCATTGAATTGATGCTTTGCTGTACATTTCATCTATACTTGCGTTTTCACTTCATATTTCTTTCAATTTCATTTATACATTGCAAACAACTAGGAAAACCAAAAAAATACAAAAGAACAAAATATTGGAAATCCTAAAAAAAATCAGAAAATTCAAAGGAACACAAAAAAATCAAAACTTGTAGTTGTCAGATCAGAGGGGATCTTTCAGTATAAAGAGGCAATAGAAATTTGTGTGCTCATAAGGTAAGTGTATGTTGAACTAGAGCAATAAATGAAATGCTATGAGTATCATTACTAGGTCTACACAGAGCAATAGCCTAGCACATATCTTATGTCAAGTGAAATTCTTGTCCTGATAGCTTCTGAACTTGACCGTGTGGTCAATTTCTTCATCATAGTTCATTGGAACCTGTGCATGGTCCTGTGGCAAGAGAAATATAGTGGCAGACTTTGGCAAAGGATGGAATAATGTGTGCATCACTGCACCTTTATTGAATGCAATATTAGCTAGCTTCCTGGAGAGCTTGGTTCTTAACTTTTCAAGCTGTTTGGATTTGAAGCAGATTTCCCTCCCACGAAGGGTTTCAATTGAATTCATGAAAGCAAATGGAAATCTGTAATGTGCATCCTGTATGCACCAATTTCTTTTGCACTCCCTTTCTCTTTTCAATGTTATAGTATTCAGGCATATTTTCAAACAGTTTGCTTGCAATATTGAATGCTCAGTTTCATGTTTGCAAAGATGATGATGTTTGTTCATTTTTGTTTAGAGAATGATTTGAATTTAAAATTGTTATCACAGTTCCTTGTAAGTTTGCCACTTTGCTCAAACAATGGAAACTTCAACACATACAATTTGAAAGATAATAAACGATTAACAGATTGCTGATTGTACAGTAGCAAGACTGGAAATAATGTCAGTTGTTTTAGGTTGGCGAATTTTTAATAAGCCTATAAACAAGACCAAACAAATTGATTGCTCTTCACTGTACCCATCCCACAGAGATGTTAACATTGACTAGCAGCCAGAGGAATGTTGATGCAGTCTGAATTTACCTTCAGATTTAAAAAAAAGACTTGAGCAGCCTCTTCCTTAATTGCCGTTGCTTTCCTAAACTCAACATCCATCCATTATCTCATTAAACCTGCCCTTTTCTACCTTCAAATTCCAAATCTCTGTCTTTCTTCTTCATGCTAGCAAGGAGGGAAGTAAATTCCCACATCCTAACAGAGATAGTGTTGTTATAAAGTGGTGGGGGGGGGCGGTGGGTGAGGGGGAGTGAATCAGTACAAAAAAGTAAACAACAATTTCAAATTACCGGTCTGAATGGTCTCTGAATATCTGAACTATACTTCCAAAACGTATATCAAATAACTGTTGAAATGGAACTGAAGTAAATAATAGAGGTCAATCACATAAGCAACACACATAGCACACTTATTTTTGTATGTGGAAACCCTCGGCTAGAGGGAGAAAACTATGGTGGGGATGACACCCACAAGCAAGCCTTCCATTGCAGTTAAAAGGTTTGCCTTGTTAGGAGCTACACATACCCTTTCCATTACAGTAAAAAGGTTTTCCCTGTTAGGAGCTACACGTACCCTTTCTAGGGGTTCACTTTGTTAGGAGTGATTTTTACACTGTTAGGAGTACAACAAAGATTTGCTAGGATCTATCTCATTAGAGGATTTAGAACTCCTTCTGAGAATCCACCATGTTAAAGGATTTACACAAAGAGACTAGTTAAGGTCCACCCAGTTAAGGTATTACTTTTGTTGTAATTGTTAGGAAACAATGAGTTGAATGATCTGTAAGTAGCACTGCTTTCTTGTTAGGTCCATTTTGCTCTATTCACTCTGCAACTTCTCATTGCTCAATCTCTACTTCACACCTTGATCGTAACCTCTGTAATCACAAAATCTCTTACTGCAATTTATCACTCCCTTCCACTTACCTCTTCAAACACCAACATACAAATACTTACTCCTTTTACTTTTTAATCTTTCGCCATCCTTTCAATTTACAAATTTGCCGCACTCATACCACATGCAATTCACATATTCCAATGTACCTATTGTTGGGAGGTTGGTGCCTTTGTCCCCTCTAGGCAAAGGTACCGTTCAACATAGACTGATGGATGTGTGACATGTGCATAATCGCCTCCCATGGATCCTTGTCTCTACTTGTTGTGATGTTCATTGACAGTTCAATTTTTGGTATAATGCCAACAGTGATTCCAACAAGTGGTATCAAAGCACTGGGTTACGGATTCAAATCCCTCGGGTCATGCTGGGGGGGGGGGATTGTTGGTGCCTTCGTCACCTCTAGGGGAAGGTATTGTTCAACATAGACCAATGGATTTGTGACACATGCTTAACTACCTCCTGTGGATCCTTGTCTCTAGCTGTTGTGACTTTTATGACAGTTTGAGCTTTTGATGTAATGGCAAGGTTGGTTCCAACACCTAACACTTTTTCGATCACTACCTTGATCAACTTTAGGTTGTTTTCTTGTGCAATTTCATAGAATAGTCAAAATGTGTTTGACCTTCTCCAACTTCTTGTGGAATCCGCTCACTATACTTGCTTTGATCATACAACTGCCAACTCATCACTTCACCAACTGATTAAGATGCATCATCATACCTTCGATTTCGATCATACCTGTAAAAAAGATCTGCTTACAAGCCCAGATTTGTAAGGGTATTTATCTTGTTCAAATAATATTTGGAAAACGTTTGGGTACGATTCTTTGAATAACTACTATCTCAATCAATAAGTTTTATTACCTGTTGAGTAGATTAATGTTTAATTCAGTTATAGTATTTGTAACTCAAACAAACTTATTATTGTGTGAGATTAGTACAGGGTTTTTGTTTGTCAAGATTGGCAAAGGTTATTTCATCACAGAACTCTCAAAGCATTTCCAAAGTATACTGTTTATGCCAATATAGAAAAAGAAGTTATTCACCCAACAAATGGAGAAGAGAGATATCAAGAACAAATAGACTCTCTAATGGGCAATACACTAATCATTAAGTCACCTTCACAAGAAATATAAATAATATTTAAATTGGAATCCCCCAAGTCACCTTTAATTCTTTGTTGACATCAAAACAAGGTATCTAGAGGTGGTATCCAAGGTATTACCATGTAGCAGCCTTCGAGCTGATATGTTTCAAGCTTTGAATCTTTAGATATTATGGGCATGCCAAAATTAGAATGAAACCATGCAACCAACCAAAGAAATATTAATATTTAACAGTGTTACACCGGCGCGGGGGTGTGGCGGTGCAGGGGGATGTCGGGACGAGTTCCGGGTGCGGGAAAAAAAGGCCTCAATTTGGGGATGGCGGGGGGAGGGCAAGGGTGTGGCTGCGGGGTGCAGGGGGGGAAGGGGGTTGCATAGTGTATATATATATAAAACTAAAAATAATAATTACAAAATGATACTTCAATATATTATATACATACCAAATATAGTTGAATAGAGAAAATTGAAATGTGATTCACAAACCATAAGTTCAAACTTGAAACTCGAAACTTCATAACCATTACCAATGACCATTTAACAAATTAACTTAGTTCAAGATGCAAAATTCAAAATTCATTGTTCAAATATGAATATCATATATCACAAAGATGCTGATGATGACAATCAGCCGAGTAGCATGAAACAGTGAAATGAAACAATGTATCTTAGCCATATCAAATAATCAAAGTGAGTACAATCAACAAAATCACAAAATGTCAATAATGAGAATGGAATCCCAAATCATCCCAAGTGCTATCTAGTCATCCCCTTGCAAAATCACCCGCTAAGCTCTCACAAACTCCTCCAAACTCTTTTGTTCACTTTGCTCCTTGCTGCTTCAAAACAATGAAATGAAATGGTGAAATGGAAAATGAGGTGTATTGGTCTTTTGATATTGCTATCAATGTTTAACTGTGTGATTTTGAGTTAAACTCATTGACCCATGTTTCATGAGTAGTGATTCAACATGAATCCATCTTTCATGAGAATTAATGGAACATTTAGCACTCATTGGATCTAGGTGATGCTCATAGGGGTGAAGCACCGAGACTTCCCGGGAGGTCACCCATCCTAGTACTACTCTAGCCTGAGCACGCTTAACTACGGAGTTTCCCATGCTTCACCCCTTTGAGCATCACCTAGATCCATTGAGTGCTAAGTGTTCCATTTATTCTCATGAGAGATGGATTCATGTGAATCACTACTCATGAAACATGGGTCAATGAGTTTGATTCAAAATCACATAGTTAAATCTTGATAGCAATATCACAATTTGACTTGCTGTGGAAGTTATCTCCTACTTATGTATTGATCTTATTAAACCTTCAAATAGATCACATGGGACCAACACCCAATTAGGGTTAGCTTGCATAAAAAACAAATGCAAGAAATTATTAAAAAAAAAACTTTTTTGCCCATTCAGCCGGCCGCACCCTGAGAGCACCCTGGGAGCACCCCACACACACCGGGTGCTTCAAGGTTTTGACTTGGGTGTGTGCACGTGGGTTACACTGATATTTAATAAAAATCACTAAACAATCTGAAATTTTTTCTCAACAAAGACCACACAAAATTAGAATGAAACCATACATCCAACTAGAGAAAAATTAATTTGAAATGAAATTCACAAAACATTCTGAAATTTGTTTTCAAAGACCTCACAATTTTTTGTGAATCTAAGTGCTGAATCCAGCTGGTAAGACTGACTGGTTTATTTAAATTACCAGCTAGGATAGATCTTCTGCCAGTGAAACTTGATCTTCCCAAAGAGAGTTTTTGACATTTCGTCCTCCAAAGGCTGAGATGAACTGTGTTCAATCTCCTGTACTACAAGAGTTTCTCAATCAGAGAAATGCAATAAACTTATAAACTGTATAGTCTGTATTCTTCCATGTGAGCTCTTATAACCACCTTTTATAGCCTTATTCGAGAACTTTTTAAAAAACTCAATTTTAAAATCCACTCGTTAATTAAATAAGCCTTTTAACTCCAAAAGTGAAAAGTGATTATTTTTTAAAACATTTCTGATGCTTAAAATCACTTTTTAGTGTCTCATCATTTAAAAGTTTTCGTTCTCTTTCCAATGAGCTATAATATTGAGATCTTCAACAAATAATTTTAAAATGACCACCGAAGTGAAATCAATTAAATATAGCTCTAAACTACATCCAAGTATCTCTAAACCGTTGTCACCCAAGTAGTGACAATGGTTGAAAAGCATCAGAATCATAAATTTACTGTCCAGGAGCAATCCCGATGATGAAAGATGATAAACAAACTGACCAAGACTAACTAAATATAGACGGTCCTTCCAAGAACCTTGGTGACCAAACTGGAAGCCAAAATAACATCTGTAAGTGTCATGTAACTTCACCAAACCATCTGGGCTCATTGGAAACATCAATCCACCACTCTGATCAAACTGACAGACACCTAAAAGGTTAGTCCTAACTGCATTGCAAGAGAGTCTGAAAAAAGGGACATTACAATTTTCCCTTTGCAAAGATTGCTTGTCTCAAACAATGGCATAATAATACCAGAAAGATGCACCAAATTGAATTGGATTGCTGATCAATATGATCCCAAGGACCCAACTCCCAAGACAATCTCAAAAAATTACCAACATATAGATGCTTTGCACTCTGATCACATCTGTAAAAATATCATGCTACAATTGCACTTTCCTCTCCTGGAACCACATCAAAACCTTGAAACACCTGTAAGGGCTGAAATCTAAACCATGAAACATCTTCTGCTGAAGCATCCTAGTAAGGTACATAACTGAAACCCTACTTCCAAACACAATCCTTGGCAACATGAAGGATAATCTGCTCAAACAAAATAAACCTCATCATCATTCCTCATGATATCCTAAAAGAGCATATCGATCACTGTCATGACTGGTATAGAACTTAGAAGGTGTCAGTGAGACCAACTTTAAGATTTGCCAACCAAGGAATACCTCTGTGACCATGAATTATAAATGTATCGTTGACGCTCAATCTCCAAGTGTCAAAGTGACTATTCTGCTCACGCTTAAACACTCAACCCACTGCAATTGGCAAGACATCTGTTGAAGATACACATACCATCACCATGAAACATTTGCAGCAATCACCATTCACCGAGATGAAAGCAAAAGATAATTGAACAGTGAACTGTGCCCTAAAAAACTTCTCACTATTCCAACTCCAAGAGTGTCTGTATGATGAACCGAAGCATGCAGAAGTTTGCTGTCTGGAACTAATGCTGAGAGTAAATTTCAAGTGAAAATTACAAACCTTTTTAAAATGAACTCTCCGAGTTAGGAAGGTTTGATGAAACAATCACTGCTGTTCAATTTGGAATTAGCGAAGTACAATCTGATTTAAACGCTCTACAGAAGGGACAACCTCAGTACCAATGGAATCACCAAGTGTAAGCATGCCTTGTGTGCTTTCACATATAAACAATTTAGAAGTGACTGGGAAACACTTCCAAACAATGTCCAACTGAAACCCACTTCCTTGGCAAGGATTCATGTTGATGTGCCAACTCTCGTAAATGAGAGTAAACCGATATGTGAGGTGACTAACTTGCAGCCAAACAGCAAGCTCAAGACTTGAAATCTATCCAATCCGGTTAGTAGATGAACAGATGGAATCACATAATAATGGCTGGTTAAGAAAAGGCATGGCACTTTAAGTCCCTGCAAAGATCATTCCTAAACCCTAAACACTAAACCATAAGTCACCATTTTTAACAAGCTCCATTAATCCTTGTTGAGAATCCCAAGCACAGACACTGAATCAACAATGATCTCCAACATATCTAGAAAGGTACACATTTTAAACAATTGCCATTCAAAAATTTCAATTCCCTCATGTAGTTAGGAATGATGCCTCATAATGTCATCTCCCTTCAATTGTAATCTTCAACTGTCTCCTTATTTGCGCATTTCATATCTTGTGGTCCTAGGAGATTTATTAATCATCTAATAATGCGAGTTTAGATCATCACCAAGCTGAAAACTACACTCCAGCTGAAGTCCTGAAACTTCTCTTGAATCCCATGTGTTGAATTTTTTTGGTAAGTGTGATGCTACAACAAGGAGTTGTTCCATCATCCAACTGGAAAAGTGGATTGTCATATGTCATATTAAAATCCGTCTCAAACAATGGGTTATCATTGGACACTACAAATTGATTCTTCCAATCATTAGCTTGCAAGGACAGTGAACAGCTGTAATGATCATGCAGAAATCAGATTTTTCTTCCTAGCTGTCATTGATGTCTCCATGGTTATTCAAAAGCTCACATGCCTCGTCCATTACCAATATGATGAATATGCTCAACATTGAGACTAGTATCTAACTCAAACAAGCTTATTCACTAAGCTTGTGCTCAGAATCAGTTCCATGCAATTCAGATCTATTTGCAAGATCACCATCCAACTTCTCAAATTTATCTTCTATTATAGTGTCCCGGTGGCATACATCATGCTATAAAATTAGGGGATCATCATGATCAAAAGGAATCATCCCATATAGGATCCTCATTATACTTAGGTGCTAACACACCTGAACCCTAGTTCTCAAAGTCTGATTGCTTTTTTGAAGAAAAAAAAAATGTTCACTTGCTCCTCAAGAGTAGTTGTCTCCCTGAAAAGTCACTTTCCAATTCAGTCAGTATTACTGAAGTCTTCGTAAACACTCCTATCCATAGGCTTGGTTTGACTAAGACATTGGTTTGCACAAACGAATTAAGGAATGACAAAAACATAAATGCAATTAGGTATTGAGTGTAGGAAAAGGCTAAGGCATGGGCCTTACTAGCCTAAAACCAGGCTAAGGGTTATGGACACTAAGGGCCCGTTTGTTTGGTGGAATTGAACCAGAATTGGTAGGAACAAAATCTAAAAATATTTATTCCGCAGTTTGGATGTGTCAAACTGGAATTGGGATACGAGTTTCAAATTCCCATTTTGGTCTGAAATGAGGATCTGTTAATTCCACCTCAAGAGGTAGAATTGGAATTAAATCCAATTTGAATTTCATATTTCCTACTCAACAAAACCCAATTCCGAATTAACAAATCCAGCATCTGACAAATTCTGGATATAAAACAAATACAGCATTTGCTAATGCCAGCAGCCAAACTGGTCCTAAATGAGCCCAAAATATAACAATAGAACTGCCAGGGTATGCAATTTTCAATATCAAAGTAATGAGTCTAGATGTACGAGATATTAAAAAAAAAAAAATCACGATGTGAATAGATTCAGGTTGAAAATGCATCTAGGTTCATTAAAAGAAGGAAAAAATAATGCAAAATGTTCGGATTTGTTGTGTCTGTCTAAAAATGCATCTCAGTTCATCGAAAGTTCCCCTGGGTTTGTCATGGATGAACATGTACAGGTTTTTTGAACCCTAGATGGATTGACAGGAAGAATGATTCTGAATCTAGATAGGGGTTGAATTAGGTTTAGAGTCAGCTAAGTTTTTTGAAGAACCAGTAACTTTAGATGTAAACCACTTAGTGCCTACTGTACTCCAGATTAGCCTAGATCTAAGGGTGGCATCTTGAGCAAGATTTTTCTGCAAGGATCTTATATGATGCTTTACTTTCATTGTATGCTCCAAAAGTTCAACATTTTCCAGTTGAGCCTGTAATCTCTTTTCAATCTTTGTTAAACTCTCTTGCTCCTTAAAGATCCTCTTCCTGTTCATTAATATAGCTCATTTGTACAGTTTCAAAGTCTCTGAAGGTTCTCAATAGAGCTCCTCTGTTTTCAAATTCTAGACTGCAAACCAAAGGTCATTCATGAAGCCCCCCAGAGATTTAATGCTATTTAAACAATATCCTTAAATTGAGAAGTGTTGGGCATATACAAACCCTTAAAAGTTTAGTTAGTTTGGAAAGCTAAAAGAGGCAGGAAAAAGAGTGGTCAACAGAATGATCGTGAGAGAGATTGTAAAGGTAACAAATTGACTGTTACAGTTATTCATTCGAGGGATCACAACTTGTTCTCTGTTCCATATAAATGTACCCTTCCTAGATTATATTTTTAACTTTCCCCTTGGACATTGCACCAACTCTGTTGAATGCCGTTGATTTTTCTCATACCTTACCTCCGTGGGTCAATCACTATTTATTAGTTTCTTAAGACAAGGATTCACATTTGTCTTAATTTAAACTGGCTTCTTGATTGGTGCAAGAATCTTTTTCATTTTGGAAACTATGCACATCCAACGAAGTGGATCTTTCATTACAGTTCTCAGAGCACATACAAATCAAAGTTGGAATCCAGTTAGCTTATTGCAAGCGGAGCATTCTTTTTATTCAATTCTCTTTGTTCACACCTTATTTTAATAATTTAAAAGATTTATTCATTTCTGTCTGTTCAGTTAAATAAAGCAGTGATCCAGTCAGCCTTATTTAAGCATTGCATCTCCTTTCTTCAGTTCTCTCTGGTTGATTCAACAATGCAATGTTCCAGTTGGCCTTAATACAAACAGAACAAATCTTTTCTTCAATTCTCTTGTTCAAACCTTTTAAAAAGAATTATTAAGCCCCCCCTTAACTTTATCATGGATAGTGCATAGTTGTATAGCATCATGCCATTTGCATTTGCAACTGTTATAGTTCCAGATGATTTCTTGTAATACACATAAATTGATATCTTTTGTGGATTCCTGAATATTCCTCCAAGTGCCTTTTTGTCCTGTCTGTAAACGTCCTCCTGTTCAAACCGAAAGCTTCCAGTTAATATTGTGAGGGGTTTCAAACCCATAGGTGGGACGACACTCTCTGCTTCCTGCTGTCTCATTGGGTTGTCTCTTTCCTACATCCATCCCACTGTCCTCCAAAGGATTTTTCAGATTTTCTTAATAATCTGACTAGAACCCAATACTCAGTATGAGACTGCTTGTTCTTCTTGTGAATGCTTTGATTTTTTCTTTCTATGAATCTTTACTATGCTCAAACTTCAAACCATCTTCTAAACAATGCTATTGCTCATTTGTTACCTATGTCTTCTCACTACTACCTTTGTGCACAACAGAGAGTGGAGCAACTACCTTAGCCTAAGACCTTCCTTCACCTCAGTGCATATGAACAAGAAGCAACCCCCATCATATTCCTTCACCTCAGTGCATGGCAGCACCAAGGAAACCCCATCATCTTCATTCACCTCAGTGCATGGGAACAAGAGGCAAACTATAAGGTGCATTTTCTTACTGCTTTTAAGTATTTAGGGATTATGGACGAGTTATTTAAAGGTCAAACAACCTAATCATTATGTTGAAGTCTAACATTTGAGGATGATGTAGTAGAAGGTTTACTTAACATGTGGCATATGGCTGGCTTCAGCTAGACCACAGACTTAGGAAGCAGGATAACTGTAATAAATTTGGTAAGGTTCTTCCAGGATGAGGGATATCCTTACCATTTGCCATATCAATGCCCTTTAGGATAGGTTTACTATTCAGTGGCAATTGATGTGCAAGTGATTATCTGTGCTGCAGAAATGCAAAAATTCACCACTGACGTTGACAGTCCGACAAATGAAGTTTCTGACATTGATTTCAATGTTCAGAGCACTAGGAAGGTGATTCATTGACCATGGACTGATAAACAATCTAGCATCCACATGTGGCATATGGCTGGCTTCAGCTAGACCACAGACTTAGGAAGCAGGATAACTGTAATAAATTTGGTAAGGTTCTTCCAGGATGAGGGATATCCTTACCATTTGCCATATCAATGCCCTTTAGGATAGGTTTACTATTCAGTGGCAATTGATGTGCAAGTGATTATCTGTGCTGCAGAAATGCAAAAATTCACCACTAACGTTGACAGTCTGACAAATGAAGTTTCTGACATTGATTTCAATGTTCAGAGCACTAGGAAGGTGATTCATTGACCATGGACTGATAAACAATCTAGCATCCACATATGGCAAATTGGTTGTACTTTTCAGCCCTTTGCACTTTGCCTAATGATCTACAATATAACTTGTTCAAAGGCTATTGTTGGATCCCATGGAGTAACTTTGAACAGCAAACTAGGTCGGTCCTCTATCATCACCCTTTCTCACCATTTCCGAATTTCAAATAAATTAGAAATGGCTGGATGCATGCCCTATGCCATACCTGCCGGTAATGTCCCCATTTTAGCAGTTGACCAAGTGTGTGTGCGTTAGCCTTGTTCTACATGGTCCCGAGGGCTAACGAAGGGTTTAATGGGATCTTGGAGTGTTTTGGCCTAGTCATTTCCAGTTTGGGCCAAATCGAAGTTGATTTACTCAGTTTCAGGCATACTTACTATTTTTAGTAAGTCGGCAGGACACAGTGCAGGTCAATTTTGGTGGTTGGATTCGATACTCCTCGATGAGAGCTTTCCGATGAGCTATCACTCGCATTATTTGGAGTCCGATTGCTAATACATTTTAATGCCTGAAGTTTTATTAAAGTAACGTCTAATTTAATTGTAAAATATTAAAGTGTTACTTTAATATTTATTTTATGGTGATGTGTACCCAAGGGAGACATAAGGGGTATTTTAATATATGTTTTATATTACACATCTTTTATCCCACATTGCCCATATGAGTTGAGCAGACCCGTGGGAATAGAATAAAAGGAAGCATTTGTGGCTTCATTAGACAGGTTGAATATGAGAAGAAATTAGTGTGTGAGATGCAGCTTTGTTCTTGGCATTTGAGGACGTCTATCCTCTCTTGTAACATTCTAGATGTCATTCCCTTGGGGTTTGGCCTTTGGAATTCTTTCTTATTGGCTTCATTATCAGGCAGTTTAGTTGCATTTCCGGCTACAGGCAGATTTGATATTTTGCTCATATCTTCTTCGCTACTTGTCCGACGCTTATGCCGCTTGGAGTGAATGGTATTATGAAGGTAGTGGACTGATTGGAGGACAAAGTATTGTAGCAGCAAGTTCGTAAGCATGGGCTGGAGTATTATGACAATATTGCTGAAGTAATTAGTGAGTTGATAAATCTGCCATGTATTTGGTTTTATGAATTCTGAAAATAACATTTTATTAGCAGCCGTTCATTTCCACTTTGCATATTATTGTAGTTTCTTTTTTGTTTATGTTGTATGATACCAATTCCATGCACGAAACACAACAAACAAATAAACGTTTGATTTCCGGAGTTATAAGGGGTTTTAAGAAGTTGAATGCAAACTGTTTGACATAATTCCTTTCAGCAATTTGGTTTAGTTTTTTGGGACATCTAGGGGTGCCCATTACACTGCCAATACGATAGTGTGCAGAAGTTGAGGAAAATATGGATAAGTGTGCAATTTGAAAAGAATGAAAGATTATTTTGAAGTGCTGCAATTTGAAAAAGAAGAAATATTATGACTAAATTCTAAATATTTTTATACTTACCTTTTCTACACTCTTGTATGTTTAAATAAATTTCAAACATTTAAACATTTAAATATTTAAATACTTTAAATTTTTATTATTCTTTGAAATTTTAATAGTAATTATATTATAATATAATATGTAATTTAGTAAATTTAGAAAATATTATATAACATTATTTAATAATTTTACGTTAGTTTAAAAATTATATAATAATGTCACTTTAGTTTATAAGTTATATAGAATATTTTTAATGAATATTATTATTTTTAAAATGAAAAAATTTCTTTTAATTTGTATTTTAAGATAATCACAATATTTATTATTATTAATATATAATTTTATATATAAATTTGTGATACGCAAATTATCTTTTTCACAATATTTATTATATTTAATATATAAATTTATATTTAAATTTTTTAATGTTTAAAATTTTTCACATTTTTTATATGTAAATTATATTTTATTTAAACGTGTGTAAAAATTAGATTTTTACGCAAATATAACTTTTACATGTGTTGCTTAAATACAAAATCTAATTTAATTATAAAATTAAAAATTTATTTAAATTGTTCATTGATATAGTTGACTTTATATAAATTTTGAAAATTGAATAGTATTAAAATATTTATTATTCTACAATAAAGATGATAGCAAATTTGATTAATTTTTTTTATCAAATAAGAAAGATAAATATTACTAAGTTAAAGAAAATAATAATAAATATTTATATGGAAATCGTTTACAAATCTTGTGCTCATTCAAGCAACAACATGAGAACTACAAGTTTATTCAAGCTCCTTTGAGCAACGACATAGAAACAAGAGTCATAACTTAGAATTCCACAAAGATATCCCGCTTTGGATTTGAACCAGGTTCTTCACAATGAGAACTCATTGCTTCAAGCAACTAAGCTAAACCCCTTGAACAATAATAATAAAATTTAAAAAACCAACTTTGTAATATAATTTTCCTTTTTCCAAAAAAAATATTAATCAAATTTACTATTATTTTTATTGTTCAACAATGGATGTTTTACTGTGGTTATGTAGCTTTTAAAAATATATATAAAGTCAATGATATCAATGAACAATTTAAATAAATTTTAAATTTTAAATTTCTTATACTTCAATTAGATTTTTTTTATTTTAGTTGCATGTGTAAATGTTAGATTTTTTATATTATGTAGATTGTTATTAGCTGAAAAGTCTAATTTTTACATGTTGTTTAAATAAAAATCTTACTTAAATTAAAAAATTTAAAATTATATATTAGTAATAATAAATATCATGATTATATTAAAACGCAATCTATAGGAATTTTTTAATTTTATGAATAATTATATTTATAAAAGTATAGTGTATATATTTTAAGTTAAGTAACAGCATTATTAAATAACTATTATATAATATATTCTAAAATTACTAAATTACATATTATATTATAATATAATTGTTATTTAAAAAATTTGAAGAATAATTTTTTTTTAAAACATATGAATATTTAAATGTTTGAAATTTATATAAACATTCAAAATTGTTTATTAAACATATAAATATTTAAATGCTTGAAATCTGTTTAAAACATACAAGTGTTTCGTAAGAAAGGGAAATTGTTAACCGACCAAAAAAAAGGAAAGGGGAGGTATAAAAATGTATGAAATTTAATCATAAATAATCTTTCTTCCGTTTCAAATACACTTTAAAATTATCTTTAATTGTTTTCAAGTTGCACAGCAGTCCAAATTGCACAGCAATCCATATTTACCTTGATTTCTGCACAATATTGTGTTGGCAGGAATGGCATGGGCATCCATCCAGCCATTTCTAATTTTGTGTCTGGATAGCCACTGCCTTATGCACTTTGCCTAATGACCTACAATTTTACTTGTTCAAAGCCTATATTTGGATCTCATGGAGTTACCTTGAACAGAAAACTAGGTCAGTCAAAAACCCTCTATCATCAGCATTTCTCGCCACTTCTGAAATTCAAAACAATTAAAGAATTCATGTTTTAATCACATCCTACAGAAAATATAAATTTTTTTTTTGCACCCAAACCAAATTAATCATTCAAACAGTTAAAAACGCTAATTATTTTAATCTATAATTTGATTGTTTTCCATTGATCAAAACATTGTCTTAGTTTCATCAGGTGAGATATGGAGCTGTGTCTGTCCTACCTTGCTTGTTTGAATGTATTTTTCCTTGTGAGCTTCAACAGGTTCCCATTCCCATCCATCCTCCTCCTGAATATTGCACCCTTTTAATGTCAAGCTCTTCACAAATTTAGGGGTATTCCAAAGGTCTTTTCTTGGATGGGCAGAAGTGCAGCAATTCAGTAGAGTGAGCTATGTATGGTTTTTGCTATCTGAAATAACTTCATTTTCTATCCCTTTAAATTTTCTCGATTCTTCCAACATTTCCCTTTTCCTGCATTAATTATATTATTGTTCACTATGGCATAAACTATAGCCAGTGAAATGTTATATTTGTTATTCCTCTGCATACACAAGTTATTCTCCACCCCCTTAGAATTATTCACCATTCAGGATTTCCAAGGGTTCCACGCAATCCCACCAACCCAGAATTCACATCCTCTTCAAAGTCAAAGCAACGAGAAGCCAAATTCTGTACTCTCAGCTGGTCTTTACACACAAAAAAGCAATAATTTGATGACAGAAATCTAACTGAGCTATCTGTGGCACATGCAAACCAACTAGGGAAATTGGAGAAGCTTGAACATTTTTGTCCTCTCAACCAGACCAAGAATTCCAAGATCAGTGTCCCCATCTCACCTCGTATCCATTACAGCCTTCTCATTAGCTTTTATATCGTGTTACCATCTCATTGGTGTGGGATATTTCACCCTTGTTTATAATAGATTGACAATGTTGAGTTCTCTTTTATCTGATATTATATTTCTTTTTGCTTTCAAATATCATATCTTAAGGATTTGATGTTGTACACTCTTTTAGCTGAAAACTTGTGCCGAGGTTTGGATTTGTTTCTTTTGGTGTTTTAATGGAACGTTACCTCCAAAAAAACTGTTGTCTTTAGAGGTGGGGATGTTCTGAAGTCTTAGAGACTTTGGGGTAATGTCCCTTTGCCACCCCCATTGCCATCAGCAGAAGGGAGGAGTTGTCTTCCTTATGTCATTTGTGGGGCTTTCCCCATGATGATGATGTTGAGGGAAGATAGGATGTCCCTTAGATCTCGAAGAAACTTGCTTCCCTTGAAAGTGGGCCATTAGCACTATCCCAGAAAGTTATATTGTTGACCCTAATACGTAAAATTTTAATTAGCATTTTGTTTGTAAGTCATCTTTAATTTTTCTTGTTTGAAACTTTGTATGATTGTTGTTTGGTTGGATTTCAACATTGTTTTGTTAAGATGTATTATTAGGGCTCTTGAATTGCATTGATGTTAATGCATTCTAGCAATATTGATAGTAATTCATTCGTTTGCAACACATCATAAATATTTTGTATTGATTAGCTATGTTGTGCCAAAAGCCAAAGATACTTATACAAGAAAGAGTTATTCTGATGTTCGTTCTTTGATGATATTTAACAATCGTGTATATGAAATTTCCAATAAGATCCTCAATACTTTATTTCTATGAATAAGCACAATTTACTAAATATCAAGGTCACCGGGAGACGGGGAGACTTCGAGGTCTCCGGTACTAGTACTGGTACCGGTACGGCAATTTTTCAAATAGGAGACGGGGGTACTTGGAGACGGCAATTTTTTTTTTTAAATTTTTTTTTAATAGTTTAAAGAGTAATACTAAAAGTAAATACAAAATTTGGAAATAGTAATACTGTAAGACTAAAGTAAATAATAATAGTAATGTCACATCAAAAATTAAAATAGACTCAAAGTCAAAGATTTCAAAACTCACATGATCACAATATTGTATCTCATAGACATATTTGTTTTTCGAATATTGCATATGATCACCATCATATCAGATTGATAATCGCTAAGATTATCATTACATATTGAAATTTTAAATTCAAAAAAGTATAGTTTGAAGCTGAATTGTCGATATGCAAACAAAAATGAACACTTTGTACAATAAACAAAAAACAGAAATATATCTAGTACTAGTATGTTGATGGTACTATCATCTACTCCACAAGGTTGTGATCATCCATCTCAAGGTCTTTAGCTATCATGCTCTCCAAAAAATCATCACTCTCCAAAAACATTTTAAATGATTTAATCATTTAAATTGTTGAATAAAAATAATTTAAAAAAAAATTTCTAATGTTTTAAAAGTTATTAATTTATTAAATAAAATATTTTAAATGATTTAATCATTTAAATTGTCGGTGGTCTTAATTTTTGTATTAAAAACATTAAAATGAGGGCTAAAATATATAAAATTATTTAATATTATATTTTACATTTATATTTTACTAGGAGACTTCGGGGAGAGTTCACTTTTTGGATTAGGAGACGGGAAGACTTCAGGGGACTTCGTCATGAAGTCTCCAACTTTTTTTGAGGTCTCCAGAGACGCAAAAAGTCTCTGAGACCGAGACGCGACTTTTAGGGGGGAGACGGGTCTCCTGGTGACCATGCTAAATATTTATAAGAAAAGAACAACACTAGAGTGTTCATTTAGTTTACAAAATATTTAGTTTTTTATGTAAGAAATTTAGTGAAGTGATACATCAAAATCAGGTAGAAGAATTTATGCATGCACATGAAAAATTAGGATGCTTATTTGGAGAAATACTCCAGTAGAAAAGTCCACAAATATCTTGAATTGTTTTTATTCCTTCTGAAACACTTTATGACAGATTGTGCTTCCCCTAGAAAATACCGGATGATGGATCATGATCGATCAAAATGTTCTATTCACTTCAAAGTAATTTTAGATGATGGTTCAACATTGAATGTTTCCTGGTTCTTCTGGTCTGTTAATTGGAATTTGAAGATGGACCATATTGCTTAGTCCCACATCTAGATAAACATTAGTCCCTTATTTCACATACTGCAAGGATCAATTATGTAAATGGAATTTGTGTT
The DNA here is from genome assembly GCA_028749045.1 of Cupressus sempervirens. Taxonomy (NCBI): domain Eukaryota; kingdom Viridiplantae; phylum Streptophyta; class Pinopsida; order Cupressales; family Cupressaceae; genus Cupressus; species Cupressus sempervirens. Next base: position 510,348,631 of record CM053791.1, read on the forward strand.
TGCTCAACAATTTAAGGTAGATATTTCCTTTATAACAAATATTTCGAACACACATGTCCAGAACTAAATATTCTTTAGATTTTAACACTAGATGCTTATGAAAGGATCTATATGTTTCAAGCATAAAGTCCATAAGGCAGCTTCAACTTCTATAAGAAATGATCCAAAATATTTGAGGCAGTAAGGCTCTGGCATCATCTTCAGCAGAATAGGATGCACTATCACTAGTGACATCCAAATCTACAGCAGTTTATGTGCTTTTAGGTTAATCTCATGAGTACATCTTGTGGTCATAAAGGTTTGATAGCATGTGTTCTAATACTGAGGAAATGCTTCATGGCACGAGTCCAATGCACGTGCCACTTGAGATACAAGAATATGCTGAAATGACACTGCAGCATTTACATCAAGCAGTGTACTCTTAATCACAATCGCTACGTGTGGGTAAGAGGAAGATTTTTGTTTAGTTTTTATTATGTAATGCAATCTCTTCTCCCAAGGGCTTACAAAATAAAGGTTGCATAATTTGTATGGAATTATCGTGAAGGGATTTCCACAATCCATCATAATCTTAGTGCAGCTTTCTGGATTTGATTGTATGTGGTATTTTTGCATTAACGTTTTGAATCACACTCAGTGATACATCATTTCCTCATACTCCTCTCATCCTGAAGATGAATCACTGAGTGTGATTTGAAATGTTGATGCAAACATGCCACACACAATCAAATCCAAAAAGCTGCACTATTTCTAGAGAAGTAGCATAACTTTGAACATTTTCCAATTAACTCTTCATAATGCCAAATCTCTAAGACAAAAAGTATTCCAGTTGACCTCTCTCCCTTGAGAAGATGAAATCAACACAACCAAATAGTTTCAAGAACCAGTTCCCTTCTGTTTTAGCAGAAGCTGATTTGACTTTTTTCAAATTGTCACACTCCTTTAGTTAAATTTTTTTAATAGTCCGGGATAAGAAGTTAGTGTTTATATTATAAAGTTAAAACACTGAACAATTAACAACGTAATCTGAGAACAAGCTAAGTGTAAGAAGATTGCATCATAGAAATGCTAATGGAGAGAGGAGTGTAAGAAGATTGCATTATAGAAATGCTAATGGAGTGAGAAGCAAAATGAAAGGAAAAGCTGTCAACTTTTCCTTGAAAGCCCTACATTATAACCCTTGTACACTTTCTTTTTTCTCTCATTAGGTTATCAATTTTATGATATCTCCTATTTCAAATGCAAGAATAACAAGGTAGGAAATGAATTAAAGGGGTAGCATGTAACTTCTTCCCGTCTTAAACACAAGATTGTGCTGACCATGTTATGTCTGAAAACTGCATGTCCACAATCCTAGAACATGCTTGTCACATGGCCTTCATCAACAGAGAGGGGATGACCAAAGGCCTACGTTGAGAGTGGGTAAACTTTCCTGTGCTTTGGGCTTGGCTTAAACCAGAGAGAATGTCTGCAGGGGTAACCTAAATAGGTTTATACATCAAATGTAACAAATAGAAGCCGTGCCCAACTGTACTCTTAATTCTATTCCTTGTCACTAGATCAGGTGTAATGGGTTGCAGAAGACCTTTATACAGTTGATCACACACCTTGTCCACACACCTGTAAACAACAAAGGTTTTAATAGTTCCTATTATTAGTGTTAGCTTAGTTGCCAGACAATAAGACACAGTAGACATGTTCAGGTTCTTTGACGTTTTGACAGTTCTGGTTTACCAATAATTCAATAGTTTCTATTATTAATGTTTACGTAGTTGCTAGACACAATAGACACGCTCAGTTTCTTTGATGTTTTAACAGTTTTGGTTCACTAAGAATTTTTTCTTGGTTTACATTACTGAACCTTACACATGTAAAACGTAATCTTAACCTATAGCTAATTAGAATAGAAATGTTGTCAAAATAAAAGAGCTTTATCTTTAAACAACAAAGACAGGTGACTGTATTGTTTGTTGCAATGGAGTCATAACAACAAAGAGGAAAGACAATATACTTCATAAAGCATTAACAAAAGTAGGCTTATAGCTATATGGAATCTAAAGATTGCATCATGACAATAAACATACTGAAATCCATAAACAGAATTGTGACAACCCATATGAATGGATAGATGGTAAATTACAAAACTTTTGTAATACATTATGTGTTGTCACAAGAATAATCAGACCCACAATACATTTGTGTCAATAGTAGGGCAACGGAATATCTAATTACAATTACAATATTACCCTAAATTGTTGCAAACAATCACAAACACATTCATTGTTGAAGATGTGCAAAATAGACCCCATCCCCAGTAAAAAGTGTATCCCATCACTCAACACTCAACACTCATTGCTGAAGATGCACAATATCAAAATTCTTCTATTCTAAAGTGCATCCCTTATTTCATAGTTATAGCATTCAACATTTGGTGCTATAGAACAACCTGTAGACTTAATTGGATTGAAGAGCCAATTGTTTTGTATAGATTCTTCAATGTATTTTGTCTTAGCTTTAAGGGGAGCTTTGAGACGGTGGAAATGATAAATTTTGAGAACATATCCACCTGTTCCTTGTTCACTACCATCATCTTTGACAATTGTGTTGCTAAACAAGGGGAAAGCTGTTGGAAATGTTTAAATTCGTGCAAACATTAATAATATTCTTGTACATGCTTGCCATGTTGATGGTTGCCTTGGATTTGGTGTGTAATGGCATAGTGTCAATTTCTATAGTTCCAACAGCTATATATACATAACATGAACTATCTAATAAACTAAAGACGATAAAACTACTTAATAAACTAAAGACTAACTAAGATGACCATTAAAGAAACATTATAATATTTTAATATATGACACAATGTAGACATGTGGGGAATGCTAGTAGACCCACATAGGCGAATTCAACAACTAATGAGCCTCATAAAATTCTTCAGATCAATTCTAATTTTGAAGTATTGGGTCAGAAATAGGTTTAGACACACAAAAGGGAAGGGACTTGAGCGAAAAATGACACACAAAAGGAAAGGGACTTAGAGCAAAACTCGACACTGCAGGGTGAAGTCCCAATGACTACACAAAGTAAAGGGTAGCATCCTTTTTTTTTTGGTGGAGAGGTGAACATTTTTTTTCACAAGGTAGGCTAAGCGTCATGCTTCTTTCCTTTACTTGGCTCAGCAATTCACATTCTCTTTACACTTTAATGATAAGTGGAACTAGTGTTAATGTAATGAGTAGGATGAATGCATCTATGCCCTAATATTAGAATACCCTTTCTTCAAACAGCTCTCTTGTTCTTTCCACAAAGTTTCTCATGCCACCCAAGGGGAAAATCTCGAGGACAAGAAGTTTCATGCACCATACAATGGTGACATTTTTTTAAATGTATCCAAAACAAAAGAATTTATAGAGGGCTTAAAGGGAAAAATGATGTAGCGAATTTTAACGAAATCATCATTTAAATTAATAATTCTCAAATGTTTGTCTCAAAAAGAAGAATCAGATTGTTGCAAATCCACAATGAAATCTCCTACAATTATCTAGTATGTTATTTCTGTACTCTTGCTCACTCACTAATGCGTAATACGATAGTACTGTTTCTACAATCAGAAGGTTTAACTTTCTAGGTGGCTGAGGTGCTAAGTCACAAGGTTCAAGTTCGAATTCGAGTCCATCAATCAATAAAATTCAAATGAAATACAAGGGTATGATTTAGAAAAAAGATCGATGTCAAATTTAAGTTATGTATATTTATGTATTTTTAAATATTAGTAATATGTCCACAGAATTTTCAAAATAGTTGAACATTGCTAAAAAATTCAACTAAATAACTCAATATCATTTTAAAAGAAAACAATATTAATTAAATAACAATATTATATTAAAATCATCAAATTCGGATGAAGTTTGGAAATGGTGAAAATCCACTGAAATTCAAATTTCATGGATGAAATTCGATGTATTCTGTGACTTAGCTGATGTGTATGGGGACAGCGTATATTTCTTGTGCACCTTTTACCTGGGTTTCTCTCATGTGCTGTGCTTCTCATAGCCTCCAAAACTGCCATTTCTTCCTTTAATGGTATCCAAAAACTAAATATGTTCCACAACATTCAGACTTGAAAGTGGAAAAAGGAAGATTTATTTTTGCACTGTTCTCTCTTTCTGATCAAGGTGGCTCAAGGGCTGCCAGATCCTTGAAAAGAGGGGAGTTGACTTCTGTTCCTTCGTTTCCATGAGAAGGGCAATCCTATTTTGAAATTCTGAAGGAAGAACACTTGGGTCTACCATTCACTTGTTACTGTTGTAGGAAAATAATTCCTTGGAATGTTTGATGATTGTCCACCTCGTCTGCTGCCTCCAACTCTACCCATGTCATCATGATGATATCTATGCATACTAGCTAAGCAGATGATCTGGTCAGATTATTGTCCTAAGGAAATTCTGTATTGATGGGATCTCGGATTGCCATGGCCTCTTATGTGTCACCTTCACATAAGTCAAAGGAGGTCAAGGTATGACATATAACAAATTAATAAATTATACCTGTCTTTCATTGTACTAATATGAATAAATCTTATGTTGATAGCTCAAAAATTTGGACCTGGCAAGATATTGGCTGTCAAAAGCTTTTGGCTGACTTGGATTCTCACTTGTGGAAATATAAGCAAATAAAAGCAACTAAAATATATATTTTTATAAACTAAACAATGTTTCAAGTGTAAGAAGCATAATGAATGAATTTAGAGAGGTCATATGTCTATTTTCTATTAGAGTTATAAAATAAGGGTAAATTGCATACCATAGTATCATATACTGATTGGACTTCCAAATAGAAGATCACAAGTCGATCAATTTTATTTTTGATTTGTTCTTTACCTTGTTCTCAGACATTGGCCTCAAAGTGGTGGGTAAAAATCCTCCTTGGGGATGAATGCACCATCAAGCATGTTCTCTTCCAATGATTCAGTTCTTGTCTCTTCAATTCTGTGAGATATTTGTTAATAGATATGGGCTTCCCATCCTTGGCAATCCAGTCAAATATGGACTGATTTCATGCAAGCCAGTGGCATCACGAGATTCTTTCTGCTCCACCTTTTGACTGAAAGCTGAAGCTTGTACTGCTTGAAGACAAGGTCATTAAGTTGTACTCTTGGGTCAGCTAGTCTCTTTTCTTCATGTGAGTGCTTTCAAACCAGTTCCAATTGTGCTTAACACATAGATCTACTATAGTTGGCATAAAACATGAATGACCAACTTCAATTTTGGTGTGTGAGTACTATAATCTGACCGTAAGAAATTGACAAATAAGTCATTACTTTCTAAGCCTTAAGGGGTAATGAAATAAAAATAATAATTTATTAAAGAAGTGTATTAAGGAAGGATTTAATTTTTACCTGGCTGTTGACTCCTTGTTCTTGACACGTATAGAGTTGAGAAATACGAAAATTAGGTGAATAAATTGGCGTGAACTCTTTTCAGTTGATGAACGGGGATCACTTGAGCCAACATAAGAGAGACTTGTCAATTCAGGGTGCAATGAATCTTGTGTCATTTTTGTCCTCGTAAGCTTGGAACAATCTTTTGTCTTCTCCACTTGATCTAGTGACATAACATATCAGCCAGGGAATGGTTTTTGAGGTGATTGGTTGTACTTACTACTGGGTATGCTACGCCTCCGATTGGGAACCCTGCCTTCTTTCCCGCAGATGGATGACATTTTTGAATATATGCACTGAAATTATAGGGATCAAAAACAAAATAAGTTGCTGAGGGTAGGAAAGAAAGAAAAAAAAAGAAAAAAAGGATCCCTGGAATTACTCAATCCGATTATCATATATGATGACAATCACTTTATTACAGTTGACAAACAGGTCGTAGTGTATTTTCCAAGGAAATAATGGCAGACACTAGCGTAGTTTGATTGCAAATGTTGACCTACATTAACACCTGCAATGTCATTATTATTTTTTGTTATTTCTCAATCAAAATTTGCTTTTTTTGTTTTACTGTGCAGATGTTCTGGTTGAGGGTGTTTTTTCCTGTACTTTTCATTTCTGTCTTTCATGTGACATCCCTTTCATATACTCCAAAGTTGATAATGTTTTCTTCGTACGATGGCATGGAAAACCACCTCTCATACCATGCATAAAAGTTGGAGTGTGGAAAGTGGAAAATGTAGGCACAATCTTAATGTTTTTTCTGATCAAGATGGTTCATCATCATGTAAGGTCAATCATTATTGTATGTTTATTTTGCATTTGCTAAGGCTTGGTCAAACTTTTTACCTACCAAAATCAAAGTGGCCTGCAGACACTATTGTTGATAGTATTGTAATCTGACATTGTGGTTATCCGCTTTTACACCTGGGATTTGACTAGTCATTTTGTTATCGCTGTGCCTAAATTTGTTTATTAGTCTAATAGGAAGCAAATGCAGGGACTTTGTTTGCTTGTTGCTGAAATTTTGCTGTTAATGTGTACGTCAATCTCTGATTATCTGCATAGCTGTCTCACAAACACGTGGTTTTTTATTCGTCCGCTGTCTATCTCTGTATTACAGAATTCTGTTTTAAAGATTAATTTCACATATTCTCATACATCCTGGATACATCTTTGCCGTAGAATTTCACAATGGTCAGTCTTTCTGTCAGCTATAAACTAGTTAATAGTCTTTCTGTCAGCTTTAAACTAGTTAATAGTCTTTCTGTCAGCTATAAACTAGTAAATACTATGTTGAAAGAGTTATTTGTCTTGGCTATGGTTTAAGCACGACATTATTTTCAAAATTTTCCTTAGTATTTGACAAATCAAAAGCAAGTATTTTGTGTTGAAGGTGAAGAAATTGTGCAGGATCAGAGCCATGAAGAGCAGAAATTTTACCAAACAGAAGAATATAATGGTGCTCCAGCTAGTACTGAAGGTCCATTGGATTCTGTTGGGGAGGTCAATCAATCTGCACTCTATGTTCAACAGAATGAAACTACCTCGAAGGACACTCAGGTAAATTATACAATTTCGCATTTTATTGATGTTGATACCTTTGCATGCGAGCTCACCTAAATGTTGCTGGTAAAATACCAAAATGGCTTTATTTCGAGCATTTAGAAGCTGAATTTTCCTTTTTTTCTTGTCATATTCTATAGAGTTACGCACACCAGAATCGAAGTCTCGATCCTTCCGTAGAACAAAAGGAGTCTCATATGGAACCCTTGATGTCTCAGCCTCAAGCGTCACAACAAAAACAACATTCACCTGTGCACGACCATCAAGAGGTGGAACTGGACCCTAAGGTTCATGAGCAGCAACAGGAATTGGAACATAATGAGAGTCAACAGCATTCTCAATATTATTCCCAGAATGGTGGATCATCAAGGGGTTATCAGGGTCAGAGAGGAGGACGTGGTATGGGTTATGGGGGTGGGCGAGGGAGGGGTTATCCAAATGGGCGAGGTCGTTTTGGCAGGGGTGGTGGCTATTCGAATGGTCGTGGCCAGTATTATGATCAGGGAAATTACTATCGCAGAAACTATAATAGTGGAAGAGGACGTGGGAGGAGAAGTTCTGAAATGATGAACAACCACCATGCGGAAGGTCAAGTGCAGGATACTGTTGCAACACGGACAAATTAGTTTTGTTAGTTATAATCTTGATGTTTCCAATCGTGCTGGACTTTTTATGTTCAGAATGGAATTGCAAAGTTACACGTAGATCTAGGGAAAAATTAAATGTAGAACACTGCCTGTCTCTAGTGGATGGATGAATGCTGTAGATGCTGGTTACTCTTAAACTTGTTTTGAAAATGTTTCCAGTGTATAAGACAAATTTATGGCATACCATCAAGCGAGTTCCTGTTTGTGGATAGTTATGCTAAGATTACTCTTCATGTGGGGCACTCTGTCCGAGTTACTTTGTTTTTAGCTAATGATGCATTCCTGGTATGCTTTATTTCTCATGCAGTCGTTCTGGTTACACAACTTGGGGTCAAGAGACCTCAGCTGATGTAAACAGCATTTTTGATGATTTATTCGATCATGCACACCTATGAGGCTATGTATACTCATCTTCATGGAATTTTTTAGGTGGAATTCCAAGGAATAAATAGGGGCATATATCATGGTTGGCCAACATTAAATGCTACAACATGACAGGTGGTAATTTCTCTGACACTGCTAAAATTTTGATTAATGATAGGAGGCTAGAATGTTTACTAATGGTAATAGATGAGACTTTAAAGTCATTTGTCGTTTATCCCTTTTACTGTCACTTTATGGATTAGGAGGAACTAAAGAACTCTACATCTATAAAGGCTATTTGTGAATTGTGTTCATAAAATAGAATGCTTGCACCTGGACATCCTTATGTTGCTGTTCAAAAATCTTATATCGGTACTTGCTGCCAAGTAGTATGATTTAATGAAACTATTATGATTTGTGTTAAGAATCTTAAAATCGATCATCTCCTTACAACTGATTGTGTGCTGAAATCGATGGGACATGTGTCCACTGGTATTTCATAGACTATTTCTATTTTCAGGCAGTTTCATCCACACTCAAATAGCAATAAGGATATTTAATGACCAGGTAAAGTATTCATGTTTGATTTATATTAGATTGATTTTCTGTTTCCAAATTTTTTTAATGTTGACATGATAATGATGCTTGTACCTAGTCATTGGTCTTTCAAGGACTTCTTGAATGGTCAAGTGGTCATTTGTCTTTCAAGAACTACTTAGTAGTCAACTTATATACCACCACAGTCAACGTGCTCAGGGATTTGTATCCAAGAAACAAATTTGGTTTCTAACTAATGAAGTCCTGGACGGTTTACCCTTAGGTTGGTTACAGTTTACAGAGATTCAATATTGTGGAGAAATGGCCAGGGGATTTATATTAAAAACGTTCAAACTGTGGAAGCACAATTTTAGAAGATAAAATGAAGATTATGCCAAGCAAGGAGTGATATGGTACTGGTTTGGAGACCACTCTCTCAAAAGACAAATTGTATGGTATAGCATCGGTGCTTTGGGTGGATAGTGTTTGCATACACTCATGACATAGTGTAAGAGATGCTCCTTACATTTAAGTAGGTGACCATATGTACAAGATTGACCTTTGATCCAACTATTACTGGATCCCAATCTGATTTGAAGATTTCAAACTCACCAAGGATGGTATTGATTATGAATATTTGTTTTAGCCTTTGCAATTTTGAGTTTATATTTTTAATGATATCTTAACGTGCACAAGGAAAATATAATTTTTATGTGAGAAAGGAAACCTATTCTAAGAATCTATATTACCTCGAGCATTATAGGAATCTAGTATTGCCTCAAGTATTAGAATAGAGCCAAAAATGAAGTACATGACCATGAGTACAAGATTGACCTTTGATCTAACTATTACTAGATCCCAATCTGATTTCAAGATTTCGAACTCGCCAAGGGCACTATTGATTGTGAATGTTTGTTTTGGCCCTTGCAATTTTGAGTTCATATTTTTGATGATATCTTTTTGTGCACAAGGAAAATGTATTTTTAAAATGAAAAAGGAAACCAAATTCAATTCTAAGAATTTATATTACCTCGAGCATTATAGGAATCTATATTGCCTCAAGTATTATAATAGAGCCAAAATGAGTGCACCCATGCCTACTTGATTTGCTCTTTAATGTTTGCTGCAATGTGGATTGCTCTTGAAGCCTTATTAAGAATATGAGGAACTTTAAGCAAAGTTGGGCACTATGAACTTATGATTGCAAGTGATGATGAGATGAATGGAGAAGACACCAAATTATAGATTTAGAGGAGATGAATTGGATGGTTAAAATTCAAAGTGGCATAAGGGCAAATATTGAATGAGAGGATGAGTTGGTTTGAGGGCTCAACTTAGTAAAAATAGGCACTCGATGGAAGTATTGGGAAGGACACTTGTCATGGGGAAGATGCAAAGGTGTGCTTGCACATGTATGAGCACAAAAAGTTTGCTCATAATATTTTCTGTGCATAGTAAAATATTGGTAAGATAATTTTTAAATCTTTATGATTTTCTTGTCCTTGGTACCCATGGAATAGACCTTGTTAAATTTTTCTTTTGTTGAGGTTCATCTCGTCTTTTCAATAATTTATCTTCTTTGCAACTATTGTCAGTATCTTTGCACCCTTTTTTATTTATAATGAACTTTATAAGCTCTTGGTCATTATGGCTTGTACTTCGATTAACTTCCTCCAAAAACATGGGTGCTACAGGAGCATTGACATTGTAATTAATGGAGTACAAAAGTATTGTAGTGGTTTCTATCATGATATTAGACATGGAGTGTGGGTGTTTCAGAACTATCAAAATTGTAGATTTGGGATACCTGGCCCATCAAATGGTGCACATGAATTTTATTTCGAGTCACCATGAGGTTGCATAAATCTCGCAATGGTCTGTCTAAGTTCCATCTTCTGCCACTTTTTCATAGAATTCTTCAAAATTCATGTCATCTTCCTAAGAAAAGAAAGGATCAAAGTTTGAACGATGCTTCATAATGTAGTCCACTACCATAGTACGATAGTTTGAGTGCTGATCTTGGTCCTTCAAGATGATTTGCTAGGGCTTTGAAAAAAGAATTTTCATCTGGTAACATTTATCATTCTTATCCGCAATCCATTATGTTGAGCCTTTATTTCTTCTTGGCTCTCCTCCTCATTTTCTGCTTCATCCGACATGACACTCAATTGAGATTGTTCGGCTTCTTCTTTAGCATGTTTGGCTAAGGAATAGGTAGTTATGGTTAAAGAGTTCTTTAACATATAATTCAAATAGATAATGAAATGTATAATGCAACCTTACATGTAAAGCATAAGACTTTTATTTTAAAAGATTATAATGTTATGTTCAACTATTATGTAATGGTCTCTACCTTTGCATAAATTATCAAATTTATTCATGTGTGATCCTAGAAGATATGAAGATGACCAATTGTAAAATTTGATTAAATGCAACCCTACATAATACAAATTAGATGAGTTCAAGTTTATGAATATGTTGCACAAGAAATTAACTCTTAGGTGTAGGAGACGAATAGTTACAATCAGAAGTGATGGGACAGCCAAAGCCGAGGCTAATACATTTTTGATAAGATGTGAGAATCAAGTTATAATGCCTTTTATATAGATAAATCACTTCTATGTCTTTGACATAGTGTGAGGAGAATGCATTTGCATGTCTATGATATAATGACACGGTTCTACTTAGTTCAATCGTGTTCACATGCATATTTGGTTAAACCGAGACATTGCCAAAATCATGTCTTTGTCACCACTAACTCTAAGATAGGCCTTTAGAATGGTTAATTATTGTTTTAATTTTCAAAAATGATTTTTTCCCCTTAAAATCTTAAACAAATACTAAGAGGACCATTGCATTACATAAAGTCATTCTCAAGTGAGAAGTTAAAAATAAAGGGATAAAACTAAAATAGAGTGAAATGGAATCTTTTTTTTTTTTTTTTTTTTCCGATCTATAAACGACCGAAGCCTTATGAATTATATTAATTAAATAAAATAAGTACATGTATCTCTTCTCAAACGGGCACTAGTAGGAAAGAACAGAGAAAAAAACCTTTAGTCTTGCCCGAGACCATAGTCCTTTATTATTACATGATTAAAAGGGGCATACCCCAGTCTCAAAAGATTTAGAAGTTGTTTTGTATACAAGAGAATAGTTAAGAATGTCTAAAAGAAGATGAGAACAACAAACATTGTTTTTTATTAAGTAAAACAGGTTTTATAGGGATCTTGAAACTCGAAAGTTTTTACAACATATATGAAATATAGATATAAAATAAAGTCCAACTACAATGCAACTACTTATAAAAGCCAAAAATGAACAACAGGCCCGCGGCCAGGAGACAAAAAGCCAACAACCCTATAAAGAGACGAAACAAAAAGATAACACTAAATATTAATTCTCTTTATCAAGAACCTGTAGGGTCTTTGCAGCTTCATTGGCCTTTCAGTTGTCCGTGCCCTCCTGGTCCTGGTTTTGGATGTTCGCTTGATCCTTGGTCTCTTTCTAATCATCCTCAGCCTGCCCAATGTCCAAGCTGGCCTTCTCCATCGTATCCTTGCCAAATCTAGCACTCATTAGAGAATCCCCCAGACTAACAGTATTCTCGTTCAAGGTATTCAATGTGGCAATCATCTGATTAGCTAGGTTCTGATGGGTGGATGCCAACCTTTGGACTTTTTGTTCAACCTTGGTGATTCTGTCCTCCTGGTTAGCATTGTGTCCCTGGACTTTGTTGTGTCGTTGGCTTCCATCTTGGTTTCTCTTCTCTTCGTTGTACCCTTGGTCGCTGCTATTTTTTTGGTTTCCTTCTTGGCTTCTTTTCCCCTTAAGGTCTTCAATTTCATGAAACAACCATTTGATAGACCAAAAATTGTCTATCATGTTGTTCTTAACATTGTTCAGAAGGTTAAACCCAGTTTCCTGCGCAAGATTTGAGATAACGACCAAAGCCAGATCAATGAGTTTATCATAGTGGGCATTGCCATCAATGTCTTCCATCACTTGGATATTCAGCGGCTCCTTGACAATCCCCATATTCGTGGTGTTTGTGTTAAACCTCCTCCACGCCCTCCTCCTGTTCTTTGTTATCACCTCCCTGCTTTTTTCCACCATAATTTCTATCCTCTCCTCAGGCAGAGAAAGAGCAGGGCCAAGGCCAAGAGTCTCTGGAATTTGGACATTGGTATCTTCCTGCAGCGAGGCCTCATCAACTTTTCTTTTCCTGGGGTTCCCCGGTATATCAACTAAAACCTGCTCCTCCTTTTCACTTTCCCTCCCCTTTACCTCCTCCTTCACATTATCCTCCCCCTTCTCCTCTTCCTCTGAATCTATCTCCTCATCTTCATCGTCGTCGTCGTCCTCCTTCTGAGGCTCAGACTTGGGGGGAATGGGGGGAAGGCTTCTAGGACTCTTTCTATTGGGGATGCAAGCAAAAGGGGTGACAATTTTTCCTTTAGAGGAGGTATTATCCTCGTCATTAGATTTTATGGTATGCACTTCCTTAGAGTCCGAACTCCCAGTTTCCTCAGATGCACACCCAATATCACTGAGGGATTTTCCCCTTGTCTGAGTCTTCAGATACTCATAGACCAGGAGGAGTAATCCTTCATGAAGGGCGAGATTAGCAGTGGGTTTCCTCTTAAAACCCTCGATAACCTTGCTCATAGAAGTGAAAAGATAAAAAGGAAAAGAGATTTTGATACCATGCCTAAAATGATTAAGCAGAACGAAATGATGCGTTTTGATCCTATCAAATCTTGGGTCCAGAGAAATATATTCAATGACGACCCTAAGGACATACCTCCACAACTTTTTGATGGACTCCATCTCGTAATATGTTCCTGCCTTGACAAGTTTCTTCCTTTCATCTTCCTCCTTCACAAATTCTTTGACAGCATTGGCCGACATTTTCTTATCCTTGAAGAAGTTAATCCCTTCTAGAGGGATCTTCGTAACTTGGGCAATCAACTCCGCATTAACATGGTGGGTGACTCCATCTATCTTTACTTTCCCATTTTTCCATGAATCCACCATTAACTTGGTGATTCCCACATCAAAACCATGGAGCTTCTCTAGAAATTTAGTAATACCGCCCTTTTCCAGTTTCTGCCAAACCTTCCTTTTGTTCTCCGCCTCCCTCGACGGCTCCCTTATACTTCTCTCACCTACCATGGTTTCCTCTAGTTCAAAAAGCCCCTCACTGCTCATAGATTTACAAACTTTGGCCTACTTCGAAATGCGAAACTCAAAAATGTTTTTGCAAATTTTTGTGGTTCTGTTCATGACAGCTCATAAAGCGTGCCAAACGTACACGCTATAATTATTTGAAAAGAGTTTCGCATGATTTTTAATAACTCCTAGTTCGACGTGCAATATGGTGTATCTAACCATTATTAAATTGGGATTATTTTGGTACTTCCTTGGATTTGGTCCTGCCGGATTAAATCATCATAGCCGTCAAAAAGCCGTCACCGACATGCCACGTCATCATCAAATTTTTGGCTACCGCTTCATTAGCAAACCAATCTGCAACTGAATTAGCCTCCTTGTACACGTGGCTAATATGGATCTTTTTGAATTTACCTAGGTCAGACTTTAGCTTCCCTATCACATTCGCTATAGTCCAGGAAGGCTTAGACTGACCTTTAAGTTAATTTATGATATTTAAAGAGTCCCCCTCCAGCCAGAGGTTTTCGATCCCAAAGGCCAGGGCCAGCTTAACAATGTGACTAGACGCACTGGCTTCTGCGAAATGATTAGTCTGATGACCAAGAGGGTAGGATAGAACCGCTACACCTCCTCCGTAACTATTTCTGATGATGCCTCCACTGCCATTAGGATCGGGGTTCCCTTTGGCCGCCTCGTCAAAATTGCTTTGTGCCAATTTTTAGGGGGGAAAAACCACCTGGCCTCCTGTCTTTTCCTGTCCCTGTCCTTTTTCCTTTCTCTGTTGATCCCACCTTCTTCAATGTTTCCTTCCTTTGTGATAATGAAGTTCTCCTTCATTAATCCATCAATTTTCTCAGCAATGACAAACTCGGGAGATTCTCTGTCTCTAAAGATTTGGTTGTTACGTTCTTTCCAAATTCCCCAACAAAAGTGCGGAAGGGACCATGAGCTAATTAACTATGTTATCAAGCCAAGGTGTGAGCTCTTCCATTGGTTGAAGAACTCCTGGATGTTAGCCAAGGGACATCAGCTGACCCCAAAATCCCTGGTCAGAAGGTTCCAAACCTTGGATCAAAAGGGGCAGTGAATAAATAAGTGATTGACCGTCTCCAAATTATGCTTACATAGACTGCACCTATTGGGGATAATCTGACCTCTCTGAGCCAAATTGTCCAAAGTGAGAATTTTGTCTTGGAGAAGAAGCCATAAAAGGATGTTAATTTTTGGTGTAAGACTAGGAGTCCAGGCCTTAGCCTAGATGGGTTTCTCCATTCTATCCCACAAAGAGAAATATCCAGAGGCCACAGAGTATTGCCCATTTGGGTTATCTCCCCAAATGACATCATCCCTCTTGCTGTTAATAATTATAGCATTTAGGCTGATCATCAAAGAATTAAGGTCCGGAGATATCAAAGATAGGTCATGCCAACCTAGGCCAGATCTATAATCACTAACTTTAGGGCCATATTTTCTTATGCATAACTCTGCCCATCTTCCATAACTAGGATGATCAATAAGAGGTCCCAAGCTCATCCAGTTGTCCTGCTAAAACAAAATATTGTCACCTTTGACAACTTTCCATTTAGCCTTGGACTTAGCCAAGAATTTTGCCTTTAGGATCTTGTTCCATATGTAAGATCCTTGAGGAGACTCAGTCTCATCGAGCAAGAAACTGAGAGACTGCCTAAACAGGTATTTCTCAATCATGATATTCCTCCACATTCCGGTGCTCTGAAAAATGTGCTAGATCTGTCTGGCTAATACGACAATATTAAGATGTCTGATTTTTCTAATGCCAAGACCCCCATAGCATTTGAGAAGGCAAACATGGTCCCAAGAAACAAGATTTTATCTCTTATGCTCTTCAACCCCTATCCAGAGAAAGTCCCTCTAAATCTTTGCCATTCTATCAGCGTGCTTGGCCGGAATCTCGAAAAGGTTTAAAGCATAAGTGGGAAGATTTTGGAATATAGATTTCACCAAAGTGCATTTGCTTGCCTAGCTGAGCGTGGCACCTTTCCAGCCAACTAATTTCTTATTGAATCTATCTATGATGCTGTTCCAAAAAGAATCCGGGGATCTGGACCCCAAAGGCAAACCAAGGTAAGTAGCTAGAAGGGTCCCAATACCACTTCCCAGGATCCAAGCAATTTTCCTCTGTCTCTCCAGTGGTGTATTAATGAAGTAGATCGAACTCTTATCCCAGTTTATAGCTTGGCTAGAACCCCTAGTGTAGGAGTTCAACAAACCCTTAAACACTCTGGCCTCTTGAACTGAAGCATCTCCTCTCAAAATAGTATCATCCAAAAATTGCTAGTGAGTGAAAGAAGAATGACCAGAAGAATGCTTGAGACCTTGCAGACTTTAGTCCTATCTTTTTCTCAGAATAAGCCTTCCCAAACATTCAGCCAAAATGATAAAGAGAATCGGGGATAGGGGATCACCCTGTCTCAGCCCTCTCGAAGGGAAAAATAAATTTGAGGGGGAACAATTTACCAAAATAGACAAAGAAGGGGAAGAGACAAGCTGAAGGATAAGATTACAAACCTGAGCATCAAAACCAAAAGCTTGGAGGACAGCCATCAAGAAATTCCAGTCCACCTTGTCATAAGCTTTAGACATATCCAGCTTAAGCAGAAAGCCTTCCTTCTTGCCCGCCTCAAGAGAGTGAATCACCTCGTGCACCATGATTATGGAGTCAAGAATTTGCCTCCTTGGGAAAAAACCAGTTTGCTGTGGGGAAATAATAAGATGGAGAACACTAAGGAGCCTGGTGGTAAGGACTTTAGATATGATTTTATAGAAAGAATTGCATAAACTGATAGGCCTGAACTTATCCATCGAATTTTCCTGCAAGATTTTCGGTATGAGAACCAAAAAAGTGGCATTGAGTTCTTTCAAAAGATTTCTGGCCCTGAAGAATTCTTGCACAACCTTTACAACGTCCTCTTTGACCATCTCCCAATACACTTGGAAAAAAAAAGACGGGAAGCCATCGAGCCAGGAGCCTTATTGCCCGGAAGGGAATTGAGAGCTTGAAAGATTTCCTCTGGGGATGGGATAGCTTTCAACATAGAGTTGTGGTGGGCTTGCAACAGAGAGGGGATAGTTGGTAAAATGTCCTCTTGGTTAGGCACCAAGAGAGAAGGATCATTGGTGAGAAGAGAGGATAAAAATTGCACAACTTCTTCCACTATCTCATCATCCTTGGATAACACAGTCTGACCTTTCTTGATGCTAGAGATCCTGTTGTTAGCATGGTGTTTAAGGGTGGATAAATGGAAGAATTTGGTGTTTTAGTCCCCTTCTTTCAGCCAATGAACTCTTGATCTTTGTTTCCAAAAATGTTTTTCTTTGGAAATGATGTTGTGGAGGTAAGAGAGAATAGACCTTTCCTCCAACCAATTCAAGTCATTATATCCAAGTTGCTGAATCTCTTCCTGAACTATGCAGAGCTGATTAGTCTTCTCATCCTTATCATGAAAAATATGGCCAAAGTCTGACTTGTTCTAGACTTTAATATTTCTTTTCACATTCTTCAATTTTTGGGCTACCCTGAACATTGCAGTACCTTTCACCTCAATGTTCCACCATGAAGAAATCTTGGTTTCCAAAGCTGGGTGGGAAATCCACATTTTCTTGAACTGAAAAGGAAAAGTCCGTTTGATCATTAAAGGGAAAACAGAGAGTGATATGGGGGAATGGTCCAATCCCACTCTGGGGAGAAGGGAGAGTTTGTAGGAATGAGATTGCAACCAAATCGGGGAAATAAGGGCTCTGTCAAGACAAACCTGGATGCATTCCCCTCCAACTCTCCTGTTAGACCAAGTGAATCTACCCCCCAAGAGATCAACATCCATGTAAGCCAAATTGTTAATGAAATTCAAGAGATCTAACTTACTTTACTGATCTGGAGCAAGACCTCCACATTTTTCATCATTAGTGAGGGGGGAATTGAAGTCCCCAATGATAATCCCTTTGTTTATGTTATTAATGCTAATAACTTCTAAAATCTTGGCCCAAAAGGCCTTCCTCTCCCTTTTAGAGTTGGGGGCATACAGATTTAGAATAAACCAAGAGTCATCATTGTGAATGTGGGACACCTTACATAGGAGGGCATTACTTGCATTATAAATGGTAGAGATCTGATACACCTTGTTGTTATAGAGCATCAACACCCCTCCTGAAGCTCCCTCAGAGTTTGTGGCCTCACTGCTCATGTATTTATTGAAAGAGAGTTTGCCTACCACATCTTTTCTCATCTTGGTTTCTTGGATCAACAAAAAATTAGGTCTTTGATCTTTGATCATATTCCTAACTATCTCCTATTTATGAGCCCCATTTAGGCCCCTTATATTCCAAGATAAGATCTTCATTTTTTACTTCTAGAGAATTCCTTGATGGTTCTCTGGCTCCCATCTGCCAAGTTTTTTGTGGTTTCTTCTTGCAATAACTGATTAGATTTTTTCCTTCTTGGATTCTTGGGTGTAACCCCAACATCAGCCTTAACCTTGCTTCTAGTTGTCACTAGTGACAAAGGGGGGTGGTCCCAATTTTGATTCTTCTTTTTTTTTTCACCAGACTCTAGCCTTTTATACTATCTTGAGAACAACTATCAATCCAATCTTCCCATTGAGAGATCTAATTTGGGGAGGATTTGTTAATAAGCTCTAGGAGCTTTTTCCCCACCCCATTGGATGTTGGCAGATTCTTAAGAGGAGTAGCCAAACTTCTCTCCTGACCAGATCCATTACCAGAAAATCCATCACGTTGATTGTGATTAGTGATTCCATCACATCGATTGTGATCCTCTGACCTCAGGGGAACAACATCACCATTTTTTAGGGATCCTGAGTTAGAGACCCAAGTGATCTCCATTCGGGGGGTCTCCTGTCTTTCCTCATTCAAATGGGGAGTCTCCTACCTTTCTACATTATGCTCTTTCTCAACCGGCACATTGTCTCCTGCCACAACTATGGCATCAATAGTTGGGTCTACAATAGTAGGTTCCTTTGGTACTGTAGCACTATTCTAGACTCCATCCAGCTTTTTCGAGACAGGGTGATTAGGACCATTGCCATTCTTCTTATCCTCCTTGCTCTCCCAGGTCTCTAACAGCTTAGAAGGTTTTTGTCTCCAAATCAATTTCTTCTTCCCCTTGACCGAAGTGCTAGTGAGTTTGGATTTCTTCTTTGCTTTGGTAGAGGTATCAAAAGCCTTACTCTTCTACTTGTCTTCAAGAGCCTTACTCTTCTGCTTGTCAGCCCTAGGGCATTGATTTACCTTGTGTTCGGCCTTGAGACAAAGGAAATAGGAAAAAGGCACTATTTCATAGATCAGTGTCTGAACATGCACTCCAAGTTTGGAGTGAAACACCACTATTTCTAGCATGTCTGTGCCTTCCCTAACCCCTATGCAGATGCGAGCATAGTTGAGACGTCTTTTAGAGGCTGTGATCGGATCAATAGATAAAAGTTCTCCAAAAGTCCTGGCTAGCCCTACAAAAACATCTTCATTCCAAAATTATAAAGGCAGCTCGGGAAGTCTAACCCATATAGGGGCTTGAACAAAGAATGATTCATTCAAATTCAACTGAGCTGACCACTTTTGGAGAACCAGGGTGGAACGACCAATAGTCCACTATCCTTCACATAGAATGTTAGAAAAGTCTTCCATGCATGTGAATTCAAATGACAGAAAGCCCTTCGCCATAGCTGTGATCGAAACTTGACCTTTGAGAGCCCATTTCTTCTTAATGAAAGTCCTGACATCATCTATGTTTGGTCTAGGCATCAAAAATTTACCAATCAAGGTAGAAGCCATGGATCGAATGTTATGATCCACAATTTCATCCGAGATGGCAATGGCACAAGAACCTTTCTCAGTCTCAGGAAGAGTCTTAACAGGCGGGAAAGAAGACTTACCTGAGGGCTTAACCCCAAAAAGAGATGACCATTTAGAGGATCTTGGCCATTCCCTTGGGGGGAGCATCTAGGTCCCCATCAACATTCTCTGACTGACCCCCTGTACTAGAAGATACTTGACTGTCCCCCACCTTTGACCTGTGTTCCAGTCCAGGGTTCCAATTACGATATTCCTAAAGAATCCCACCCTTTTTGAAATTCAAATTTTGAAACCCTCCCTTACCTCTGCTCGCGCTTGCCATTTTTTTCACGACACTGTGGAAGAACAACAAACATTGTTAAAGACGCATTAACATTTCCAAAAAAAGAAAGAGGGAAACAAAGACATCCTGATCTTCATTTTCATTGGAAAAGATTATACCACAACAACACTGAATTTCAAAATTACTCCTTTCTTACTTGCTCATATTAAAACTCATAAAAATGTTAGTACTGTTAGAAAATAGTATCAACAGATTTGGGAATCCCTGTTTTCCTAATAGGTGGTGCTTGATTGATTGTGATGATCTAAAGAGTTAAGGTTCCCAAGTTATACTATATATTTGTAAGGAAGAATGAACCTACTTAACCATTATTATGAGATACACTAAAGAAAAATTCTTATGTCTCTTAGACTGATATGGATATAATTAAAGATTCTATTTGATATTATGATTCGTACTAAAATAAGATATATTAGAAAGATCGCCCTTTAAATCGAGTTTCTGATAACCTCTTAAATTATGACAAGGTTAATCTTCTAATCAAATGAGCCTGAGATGAGATGAGTTTCATCTCTATTTCCTTAGCCATTAACATACAAGAAATTTTTTAAAATTTAACATACTGTTACGATTTTCTTTTGATTTTGCTTCCTTTTTAGGTTTAAAGTATGATGGGTCCAATTGAACATGCATAAAGATACATAATGCTTGATTTTGGAACCAAAAGTTCCTCATCATAATGACCAAAAAACTTACAGGATTAATGAAAGAAAAAAAATGCTCAACATTAAAGATTAATTTTTACATAACATGCAACTCCATTTCCTATACCAAACTAACTTTTGTAGAGAAATATAATCAATACAAGGAGCAACAAAATCGATTTCCTTAATATTATATAATATTGACAATACAGAATTACATAAGATGCTTCGAGATATTCATAATTGTTCCTATACATTCTAATTTACATGTCTATAGAGACTTTGAAGGCTGTCCAAAAAGATTCAACAAAGGATGATATCAAGCTACAAAAACAGATACATCCTTGAGACAACAACAGAGACAAACTATATATGAAGGCAAAAAACAACATAGAGAAAACCCCCTATCCAATAGGGGAGCCCAAGAGAAATGAAGTCGCCTACTAAACCCAAAAATCTCTGGTGTAGTTGAGACTAAAGGATCCCAAATACAAGGGGAACAGATGAAACACAAGTAAACTAGGATCCAACAAAAACAATAGGCAACACTTGAGGACTTGATACTCGAATACTATAAAAACCATGGATAGAGCCTAGTCCTCCTCCTTCACACATACCATTATGATTTTTGTAGCTTCCTGTAAATTTGTTGCCAGACACCCAGGAGGAAAAACATATGCCGTCTTTTCTTTGCTAGACTTGAATAGATTAGGGAGAATGAACTCTACATCATTAAGATTGTCCAAATCCACCCTAGGTTCAACATATGTAGAGTACATATTTGAATAATTTTGGAGTCATATCATACTCTATTCCTCCACAATCCCTCTCCAACACAGGAGGAAGTTGATATTGGCTTCCATCTTTGGCCATTTAAGGTTAAACAATACGTTGTCCCTAATTGACATGATAAGACACTTATGAACATTTGGTAGCTCTAAACTTCCTAGAGCCTAGCTCATATAGACCTCTAGAAGGGGAATCCTAACTGATGATTAATACTACAAACTGCATTTTCCAACCCCTCCAACCATGTTGGGTCGAAGATGTTTTGATAGAGGCTAATAATCTTAGAATGACCTACATTATCCCTAGCCAGACAAGCAATAAAAAACCCTATGACCGAGCTCTTAGTGCACCAAGTGAAGTTGTAATTGAAAGACCACTCACCTAACACTTTGCTAATTACAACCCTAGATAGATCATCTATAAGATTCAGGATTCTATTCCACCTTTCTAGTTTTACATTTTCCCTAAATGCCATGGTTCACGTTTCCAGGGCATGGAAGACAACAATTGCCAATTCCATTTAATATAGATATTGACCCAAATAATAGGGAACACAAGCGACAGACAGGGTGCGATTAAGAAGGAAGCCCCTTTTATTAAGGATGCTAGAAACAAAGGATCTAGAAACAACTAGAAAAATTGAAGCGTAGGCTACATGATTGAATGTAAACTATTGAAACCATGATTGCAAATTATCATACTCATTGCCGAAAATAATTAAAAGTTAAAGGCCTAAAGGCTGAAAGAAAGGGGGGAAAAGGAAAAAAAGGTATACTTACGTTAATTTTTAAAAATAAAGTCATATGAATGATTGTTTTGATGAATTAATATAATCTCTCCATCCGCTCCCTTATTTGCAAGGACATCGGCCTTTTTGTAGCCTAATTGGTATTTTAAAAAAAGAAGTTTTAAGCTTAAAGATTGATGTGGTTAGCAACTATATTATATGAGATATTTATACTAAGGATAAATAATTTTTAGTATTAAGTCATCTATTTACTTGTCTCGATATATTAATATATCCTCTCCATCAACTCCTTTATTTGCAAGATAATCTACTTTTATGTTGCTTTCTTGAAATATCTGCCAAATTTTGGCTTCTTCTAATAGGCCATATAATTTTAATACTTCTTATAGTTTACAATTCAACACCCGATTTGGGGTTTTTCTTTCCCTTAAGGCATTAAGAATGATTTGGGAATCCCCTTCTATTATTAGTTTCTTAATTCCTAAATTTAAACTTAGTTGAAGACCCTCTTGGAGGGCTTTTGATTCTGCTAAATTGTTCGAGATGATACCCATAGGCTTGGCTCTTTTGATGACCCATTTTCCAGAATTTGAATTAATAAGTTCTGAGGTTTCTCCTAGATGCTCCATTGAAATTCAATTTTGACCATCCTTTGGGTGGAGGTTCCCATTTGCATTCCACCTTAGCTTTTTGGTTGTTCTTATTGTATACTAGTGGTGGATTTATAAGTTTGTTCCAATTTCGCTTCATTTTTTCATCTCATTCTGTGAAGGATCCTTCCTCTTTTATCATTCTCCTTAAATAATTATTCACGACTTCTATCATAGAGGCTTCTATTTTATTAAGTAATGATGATATATTGAGTTTCGAGTCACATAAAATCCTCTTGTTCCTTTCTTTCCAGATCTCCCACATAAGTATGGATGGACTAATCTTCCATAGTTTTTTGTAAATTTTAAATGAGCATCCATTAGGCCATCCTCTCAAGAGGCTCTCAAGATCCCCTAGTAGGGGAGAAGTCCAATTAAGCTTTTCTTGGAGCCATTCCCAACATTCTTTTGCAAAGAAACATTGAAATAATAGGTATTCTGTTGACTCAATATCTTGTTTACATAAATAGCATCTTGATGGTCCCTCAATTCCTATCTTCTTTAGTCTATCTATTGTTAGAATCCCCTTTTGAATTGCCGCCCAGAGGAAAATTCCTGCCTTTGGTAGGCATGTTGGATCCCAGCATAGCTTGAGAGGCATATTAATAGCTTCCCATCTGTGATTGTATTATTAGAGAAATGGAATCATTTTTATTTAGTCATATTACTAATAAATAAATATATTTGGGAGATTAATTAAACAAAAAATATATTATATTTTATTGTATTTTGAAAAATAAACCATAATATTAATTTATTTAGATTTCAAGAAGCTCATGATTATGAAAGAATTAATTTTAATAAAAAATTATAAAATCAAAATTTTAATGAAATTATGTCAAAATCTTAAATAACAGTAGATATCACATCAAAAACATATTAGTTTCATTATTTTTTTTCAAAATTAACTATACATAATCAATTCTCTTAATTTAAAATATAATCAACTTAAATAAATAAAAATAATTTTTTTACTTGAAAAATAGTCTAACAAAATAACAACAATATTACACTCTAAGACATGAATTTTATATCTCAATACAATCTATCCCACCCAAAAATACATCCCACCTTTTTTTCCTTCACATATTTAAATTGTTAGCTACTTTAAAAAATCATAAATCATCATAGTAAGAATCATGTCCTAGACAAGAAATGCCACATCATACAATTACAAAAAATGTGGAAATGAACCAATAAGAATGTAGTTGAAAAGTCAGAAGAAACTATTCATTATCTGAATAATTGAGTTTAAACAATAGTCATTAGTTGTCAACTGGTACAAAACAACATAACAACTATGGTGCTAATTTACATTGCTTTTACATCATATGCCCATCATATGCATGAACAAGAGTACATCACCATCTTTATAACTACATTATCCAATAGTAAAAAATTACATCAGTTGAATATCACCATACTCATCATGAGGATGAAGGTACCAAACCATGAGATAGGTTACTTAATCTTTCCATGTGTCCTTTTGTGTGACCCGATATGCAAAGCCATCAGACGACGTCCATCTGCTATTTGAGATGGGAGTGTCACCTAGGCACTTTTACCTCACCAACCACTGAGTGTTTACTCCCCTGAGATTCTTCTTGACATGAAGAATACCTTGACCCTGACATGAGATGCCTAGCTTCTCAGAACAAGATGAATTAGATGGATCCGGTGTAGCTGTGAAACATACTACATATAACCATGTACCTAGTAGCCTAATCACGAAATGTGGCAAGGAAAAGAAAAGAACACTACACATCTACTCACATGCAACGAAAGAAAAAGTGTAACTTATCTACCCACATGTAAATTTATTTTAAATAAAGCATATCTACACATATGCAAGATGAAATAAGCATAGTCACATACATATGCTACATGTCAGAAAAATAACATACTTAAATGCACAAGAAAATGACTTATCCAAGCACTATATTCATCAACAATACAAAGAATGAAATAAAACATAATGAATCCTATTCTTAGAATTCTGATAGGTCAAGAGAAGCAAAACATTCTGCATCCATCCCCGCCCTCCCTTATTGCACATTACACCCAACCATGAAAGAATTACACATCACCACTTAGAACTTCAATAATCGATTAACAATCTATCTCTGAGTCATTCAGTAAATATGAACACTCTATCTCTAAATTTATGTTCAACAAGTAAGAGTAATCTACATCCGAATTCATGTTAAAAATTGAGCAATAGTAATTCATATACAATAGTAAGATTATTGTACATTCGACCATTAAATATTCTGGCATACTATCCATGCTGTGATCTATCAACCAACCCACAATAACCCAATTAAGTTTTAGCTCATACGTAACAAAATCCTATAGATTATTATAGATGTATATAACTTCTCAAACCACCCTAATTTTGAGGTGACATTTCTTCTCTTATATTCGGGTGTCACTACCATAGTATCAGAAAACCTATCTTACTATATTAATTTATGTCATGACTCAAAATTCGACATGCTCTTTATACAAACTTAATTGTGTGATTGACCTTTTGACTAAGACTATGTATGACTAGACTTGAGTCAAATACTTTATAGACTTTAATTAGAATTTGAACATATATGTTATTAGATGGTAATGCTAATTTATTTTGTCATTATGATAAGTCATTATATTGGCATGACGGTTAAAATTGTGATTTCATTTATATGTTTATATCTGATGATGAATGTTGAATGTTTTAAAAAATTTGTATTTAGGATATTATTTATTTATTATAATGATGACATTATTGATGCATTGGGTGGTGTTGAGTTTGTGAGTGTGCAGGTACTGAAGGTAGAAGGGTGGTTGAGGTAGAGGAGTTTAGCTCCTTGGTAGGGTTGGTTCGAAATTTGTATGGTTTAGTCGCACACACACACTTAGTTGTTTTTATTTGAATTTAAATCATTGCTTTGAATTTTAATTTATCTAGATGAGTTAAATGATGAAGTATTTATAAGTAGCATAAATGATTAAAAGAAAAGATTTAGTTATTACTACTTTTGAATTTTTTTTAATAAATTATGTAGATCGTCTATTATTATTTTTTAAATATTAAAATTTAGATTTAAAAATAAGTAATATACTCTTAATTATTATTTTTATAAGTAATTATAAGCTCTAATTTAAAAAGGTAATAAATAGTTGTTTTCAATCGGAGAAGCTTTTAAATGGTAATTAATAGTTTTAATTTGAGAAAAGAGGGGTAAAAATTTATTAAGATAGAAATGAATACAACAAGGAGAGCTCAACAAGGAGCTCGATCCTGAGCAACAAGATCATCAAATTCTTGCACCATCTCAAAGGACAGTTGCCTCCTATCACTAATATTCCAACCCGGATCATGACTAGAAGCCCATTTGGCTAAACAATCAGCAGCTCTATTCCATTCACGAGGAATATACGTGAACCTAATGAACTGAAAAGAGGTAGAGAAGAGAACAATCTGCTTAAAAATAGTGGCCAGCTGCCAACTAACATCCTGAAGCTCCTGCGAAGAAAGCATGTTCACCACCACCTAGGAATCAGACTCACATATAATCTTACTCCATCCCCGCAAGCAACACTGTTCCACAACATATAAAATAGCCTGAGCTTCCATGAGATTGTTAGTGTAATCACCCTTATGAACTAAGAAGAAAAATTTAACATCCCTAGAACTAGAACGAGCCACTCCCCCAATACCAGCAGGGCCAGGATTCCCACGGGAAGAACCATCAGTGTTAATTTTTAGAACTCCACAAGGAGGAGGAGTCCAATGCCCATCCCGGTTAACCCGACCCTTCCTCTGATGGTGAAGCTGCCTGGACACAGAAGGAAACCTATGAGCTGCAGCCCCATCCTGAAAATGAAAATTGAGGCGATTACAGATAGCAAGATCAACCAGATCCATACCCCCATCAAGCTCACACTTCACATGAATAGTTTCCTAAAGAGAATGTGATATTTTCCACCAAAGATGCAAAACACCAAGCCGAACATCTTGGAATATGCGACGATTCCTCTCCAACCAGATATGCCAAAGCATGAAAGATGGGCCAGCAATCCAAGCAGCATGGAGAGAAGAAGACTTGGAGGGAGCACTACCCAAGCAGGCCCAGAACTCAGGCAAAGAGGAAGCATGTCTACAAGAGCAACCCCAAGCGCTCCACCAAAGGTGCCATATCTGAGTAGAATAGGAGCAATGGAAGAATAGATGGGAGACAAACTCCTCTCCATTACCACACAAAACACAATAAGAGGGGCCCTGAAATCCACGTTTACAAAGATTATCCCAGGTAAGACAACGGTTGTGAGCCACTAGCCACATGAAAAAATTGCACTTGGACCAAGAAACTTTATTCCAAACTTGCTTCCACCAAGGGACCTCAGCATCCTCAAATAATTGTCTAGTTATCTCCTGATACCCAACAGAGACATGATATTTACCAGACAAGGTACTGCCCCAAGCCAAAACATCTGGACCAAGCAAAGAGGAACACTCTCTAGAGGCCAGAATTTGAGAAAGCTCTTGACGATCTATATCTGTACCTCCAGGAGGCCAATCAGAAGAATGCTTCCATCTGTAACCAACAATAGGTCCCAATTGATAAGGAGTCTTGTAATGAGCCACTTTATCCCATCCAACGGCAAGAAAAGAGTCACAAAGAGGCTGAAGATGAGGGTACATGGATAAAATGGAAGGGAATCCATCCCAAGCATCAGACCCAAACAAAGCCTGAGAACCTCCTTTACATATCCAGAATAGACCCCTCTTCACCAACATCACACCTGTCTTCAAAGTATGCCTAACCATTAAGCCACGACCTTCAAGAGGAAGTGCAGAAACAGAGCAAGGATCAGCACCATGAAAATATTTATGAGTGATAATACGAGCCCAAAGTTGATGTTGCCCAGAGCACCATCGCCAATAAAGTTTAGCAACCAAAGCTTGACTACTCAAGAGAGCAGATCGAAGACCAAGACCACCCTCCTTTTTAGGCCTACAAACAGTTGCTCAATTAACCAAGCTCCATTTAGTACTACGCAAATTACCACTCCAAAGGAATTGTCGGGAAAGAGCATCAAACTCCTTGAGAAAGTAAATAGGAGCAGCCTGAACCATGCTTCTATAAGTAGGAAGAGCTTGGATAACAGCTTGAAGAAGAGTAACCTGGGCAGCAGTAGAAAGCCATCTATGAGTCCAATGATTTACCTTATCCTGAAGCTTGGTAATCAAATTTTGCCAGAAGAGACGTGGCTGTCTAGAAATAGCAATAGGAATGCCAAGAAAAGTCAAAGGAAGTGACCCAATCTGAAACCGTAGGATACTAACAATCCTGTGCTAAATAGAGTTTTAATTTAGACGATAAAAATGGAAGTAATTTTGAGTCAGTTTAAAATTATATTGAATAGAACTTTTAGTTTGAAAATCTCAGATTAGCCAAATGGCAATCTTTTTTCCTTCTGATTCTTTAGTTACAAGCATAATGGGAAAAAGGAGTAGGCATGTGGGAGTAAATAGTGGATCTCTTGGCATGAGGAGGAGACTAAACTTATTCCACTTGAAAAGGGCGAATTTAACCAGGGTCAAACTGGAAGAAAACAGAGAGAAGAAAGGGGAGCAAAGACGTTTTCAGGAAAAAATGTGATTAGCAAGTCTTTAGGAAAAAAAGGTGATCAGCAATGGTTTAAACAATGAGCTCTTAAATTATAATGCTTGGAAATTAGACACAGTAGGAGGATTTAAGTTATTTCCAATTAACTAACTACAGGAGAGAATGTATTGTGGGTTTGAGATTTTACAATGTTTTTGGACAGTTAAAAGAAAAAGAAAGATACAGATTTGATAAAGTGAAGTTTTTATTTATTTATTTGTGATCCAATAGCAAATTTGGAAAAACCTGTAGAAGGATAATTTAGATGCTTACCTTTTCTTTTCAGTTAGGGATGGCTCGTATAAATAATTATTACCTTATTTTTATTATTATTTTCCTTTTCAATTTATGTTGAATGGTAGGAATGGAGTTTGTTCACTGTAGTTGATTTTAGGTTTTTTTTGAGTCTTGATTAGCTAGCTGTAGGTGTTATGTACAGATTTAAACAAGGGTACATATGATAGATAGATAGATAAAATTTTAACGTCTACGAGGCTAAAAATAGCTTATGAAACAGCAAGACAACTAGGTCCATGTATTTGAAATTTTTTTTTTTTTTCTCACCGGCATTGGTAATGCGGAAACACCAGGTTATTGCATTTACATCCATGTAGCACTCATGCCGAGTTTCTTCTTTTACTAGACAATTTCTAAACCATGTAATCTTGGCAAATGCGTCCAGTTCAGATTTCAGCAACTATGATACCAAACATTAGGTTCTCATTTGTGTGTTTCTTTTTTAAATGTATTAGACCAATTCATCATTAGAGATGTAAAAGGTGAACCAAACATGAAACATTTTCATTTAACTGGCTGGCTGGGTTTAAAAAAGAATAGCTTACATGTCATGCCAATGGAAGTTCCAAGACGAGAATATATGTGGATAAAAGAACTCACAGACACCCTTCAGTAGAGTAATAGAAAATTGTTTAAATGTATAGACAGTGCCACTTCGGATCGAAGGAAGAACCATGAATGAAAAAAATATTACTCAAAAGCATAAATTTCAATTTAAATGGTAGCATGTTGAGCATGATTTATGTCTTGTTATGTTACTCATATGAGTGATCATTAGAAATAACATTTTTATTTGGAGATTAGTTAAAATTTCAGATTTTACTCACTCTTAAATCTTGTAGTTTGATATGAATTTAATGCTTGTTGCCAAAGAATAATCAAGTTGTTACAAGTTTCATTTTTTTGAAATAGGTGTATATTGGGTTTTATAAAATTATTTTGGAAATGTCATTTGATTGTAAGACGGGTGCTGAATGTGGGATAAAAGAGGAGGGTAATTACGAAAACTTGTGTTAGTTTTCCTTAAGTATTACCTACCAGTCTTTTACACTAACTGGTTCATGATGCTTGGCCAAGCTCGGTAAAACTTTTATACATATGTTTGAGATGCATTGGTTATTATTACATTGTTTTCCCTCTTCCACATCCTTGTGTATGTTCTACTAGACATATGTGTAAGTAGATTAGGCACATAGGCTGCACCAAATTTTTCAGATCCAATTGTACCGAGTTGCTAGCCTTTTCGTGCCAGGGTTGGGTAGTTCTCCTTAACCGAAGAACCTCAGGGAGCTAACCACTCCATGGTAGGGTGGTAAAAGTGCCTTGACCAGTCTTCTGTCTCATGATAGCAGATGGACATTGTTTCGATGGCTCGGAGACAAGATTACATGTAGATGGACACAAAGGTTCGATGGCATGTTATTTTATGTGATTTATGTTATATATATGCTTTATATCATATCATGTAATGAAGATACATTCATGTTTGACGTACAGGTCGACATAGTTTGGGCAAAAGATGTTATGTTCATATGATTCATTTCTAGCATTTATGCCTTGCTTTGTATATGGTGTTGATATGTGGTCGACTTTTTGTATGATCAAGTGTATTTAGAAAGAATGATGATATGTAATAATGATTGTGTTTCTAGTTATTCTCGACCATTTGTTGATATGTATTGATTTTCCATCTGAGAAATGGATATTGAATTATATATTTATGTGAATAAAATTGACTTTTGACTTTTCAAATTTCATGTATTTTTGCATCTTGGGGTTGTCTGCATATCTGGCAATTGTTGTGGATTTCAGTCTTTACAATTTAAAGCTCAACATGTACCTGGATGTAGAGGTGTACTGAAAACAACATGTGTTGTTGTATCAAATGGATATATGTTCAACTTAGGCCATGATTTCACCTTTTATATATATATATATATATATATATATATATATATAGTGGAGAGGTTTCCCAATGATATTGTAAAGGAATAGCGTTTCTCACTTCTTTACTTCACAAGTATCATAGTACACTAAAATCTAAATGAAGTAAATTAATCACACATTTGTCATTTGCTGTATCTCCGTTTATCATTTATATTTAAGATGCTCAAACTAGAATCCCAATCTTACCCACAGGATGAAAAAAAAACACGGTTCAACATAACTAATGTAATACGATCAAAGAATGATTTTAACAGAATTATTCAAGTATCCATCTTCTACTTACTATATATTAGGAATGGACTGCATTTGCAATATTTTTAAGGTAGTTCTGCATACATCTTATGATTCCTAACAATCTAAAGCAACTATATCTAGAAGAAATTAATAAGGCTCGTGTTGGTGTGGAGCTTAACTATGTTTCAAAGGCATCCCTCCAAAGATTGCCATTATTACTATGTGGATGACATGTTTAAAGCATTGCAATCGACAAAAGAATTAGCACTAGAGTATTTAATGACCTGTTTTGAGACACCCAAAGTGATTCAGAAAATAGATAACTGTTGTACGTTTCCCTACAAGAAAGCTAACCACTTACGACCTCAAACTCTCAATACCCAATAACCCCAATATTTCGTTATAATTGGGATTTGTAGCAGTTTGTGTACCCAATGGAGAGGAACGTATAAGTTTCTTGCTGTCGAATGTGGACTTCTTGTTTTCCTCACTCTTTCTTTCTAGTTGCCGCTACCACTCTCACTCTTTCTTTCCAGTCGCTGCAGCCACTCCCCTCTGGATTTATTATTATTATTATTTTATTAACAGCCCCCTGAATTTATTATTATTATTATTATTTTATAGCACCTTCCCCCAAAATGTAACTAACCTAATCGTTCCTTCCTTTCCCCAAAAACAATATGAGTTCGGTGGATAAATGCATAAGCATAATATCAATTTTAACAAGTTAGAAAAAACCACAAGAAACAGTATGATCATCATAATATATGGTAAAGATTCCAAGATTTAGTTTATTTATTTATTTCCATTCTCATAAAATTAACTCATCATTTTAATGATATAGTAAACCTATTAACAATATAGCTTTCCATAATGCAACATCCATTGCTATCATCTAATTTCATTTTGAGCATACAAGATTAAGGCAAACAAAATGAGACAATAAATAAACATTGAATCCTAAGTGGTGTGTGTGAGGGCCTACAAGACCATCTAATTATCCCCTTCCAAAAGGCTAACCCCCTCTACCTTGACCACACTCTCGTCCCGTCAAACCTACAATCACTCAGACACTTACAACCAAATAGAACTCAGTATCCATCAAATTAATAATTGAATCGACTTCATGAACATCCTAACATCAATGTAATAACACATGCATCAATATCCACAAATACATCACCCATCATGTAAGATAACTCATTACATCACTATCTTTAAATAAAAATCCATTATATCATCATAAAATAACTTCATAACATCATCATGTTTAACATTAAAATGATGTAACCAAGACTTTTCAATGCATTAATTTTCTATTTTATCACACTAATTAACAAATGATAATCTAGTAGTTAACTTAACGATTAATTAATCCATGTTCAAGTCAAGGGTTGAACAGTCTAACTTTGACTCGATCGCCACATAAGCATCCAAAAAAGCATGTCAATAAATGATACGTGACATTCCTCTCCTCTAGGAAGAGGCATTGTCCCAATGTCAAATCACAACAAAATAAGCATACACACATCCAAAACTGATATCTAACTGAAACAAAGCAAGCTATACAAAAAGATGGGGAAAGGATTTCAGTAAATCCTCCACATCCTCCCAAGTGGCACTATCCACATCAAATTGATCCCATTGGACCTGTATCATCTTAAAATGAACTTGTATCATCTAAAAATAGAAGCACTTCTATGTTAAGAGTGTTTAGCCCTCCAAGTAAGTGGTTTGGGGTCATGCCAAGTGCCTTGAATGGGTCTTTGACTTGGCTTTGGCTTTTTCCCCTATTCTGCCCCCTTTTCCACTTTATTTCTGCACTTTTCTTGCATTATGGATTGAGATCCTGAGATTTTTGACCTCAGAGTCAAGGATGATGTTTTAGGTCAAGGTCAACCTCACCCCTAACCTAGATCAAGGATGACCTCGACCTTGACCTAGGGTAGGGTTGACTGTGTCCTTGACCTTAGGTCCAAATTTCAAGGTTCTATGATTTTTGGATGTCGTGTTTCGAAAAAAATATTTTTTCGCTTCCGGATCAACTGTTTTGGTCTCAAAAATGGTAGACTCTTAAATTACATTTAATCTAGATCCATTTCTAGGGGTTAAGGTTAATTATGATTTAATGCTCCTATGTCGACCTTCTCTAGCAGTTTGTCCCTAGATCTCCATATAAGGAAGCCTCCTCTCATTTTCTCTAACCTATGGACGCATAACAAGTCATAAAGAGATGAGACAATGTTATACTCTTTCATGATCAAACATTCAAGCATTAAATAATTCAAGCAAACATCCATCTTCAAGCATTCAATTCATCAAGGAGATCCATTAGTAGCTATTGAAGGATTTAAGCTCTATGGAGGCCTCTTGTTGAAGATTCATTGATTTCCATTCAAGCCTCCTCCTAATCCAAGATCCATTCAAGATTGGTGTTGAAGATCTAATGCCATTGATTTGAGACATCTTACATTCATTTCTACATTATTTTGGAGCATCCTTACTTTTGGACTCATGGATTCAAATCCTCCACAAGGATTTCAACATAAGCAAGGTGAATAGTTCCATTTACTTTGTTTATACATATTGCAATTTCAATTACATTTCAAGGTTGATTCCAAATTGGGGTTTGACCAAGGCAAACCCCCTGTCTAACAAACAAAACTATTTTTTTATAGGTACAGGTGTGGAACAATGAATTAAATTACAGATTTGGATACCCTTTTTGTCGAACTTGCGGGATCCATGGACCAAATTTTTGTTGTAGTGTAGGTCAACGTCAATTTTTTGGGGCACAATTGTGCCCCAAGGTAACAATTGTGCTCTACTAATTGGGTCAAGGTCGACCTACCATTAAAAAAGAAAATAATTTTTTGGGTTTTTTAGAACTCGCAGTTTCAATTGAGGTCTACAAAAATGGATAGTTTTTGAGATCATTTGACAAGGTTTTCAACTAATTCTTTTTTGGAGGTAAGTACCTTTTATTTTGATAAGTAGGAGATAATTTCCATAGCAAGTCAAATTGTGATATTGCTATCAGGATTTAATTGTGTGATTTTGAGTCAAACTCATTGACCCATGTTTCATCAATAGTGATTCAACATGAATCAATCTCTCATGAGAATAAATGGAACACTTAGCACTCATTGGATCTAGGTGATGCTCATAGGGGTGAAGCACCGAGACTTCCTAGGAGGTCACCTATCCCAGTACTACTCCAGCCTAAGTGCGCTTACCTACGGAGTTTCCTCCATGATTAAACCCAAAGCTTGCAATCCCATTTGCAAAACCTTCACCAAGTGTTGTACCATATGAACCATTCATTATAAAGCCCCTTAAGCTCATCAATTGATAAGTAGGAGATAATTTCCACAACAAGTCAAATTGTGATATTGCTATTAGAATTTAACTGTGTGATTTTGAGTCAAACTCATTGACCCATGTTTCATGAGTAGTGATTCAACACGAATCTACCTCTCATGAGAATAAATGGAATACTTAGCACTCATTGGATCTAGGTGATGCTCACAGGGGTGAAGCACCGGGACTTCTCGGGAGGTGACCCATCCTAGTACTACTCCAGCTTGAGCACGCTTAACTATAGAGTTTCCTCCATGGTTAAACCCAAAGCTTGCAACTCCATTTGCAAAAACTTCACCAAGTGTTGTGCCATATGAACCATTCATTAGAAAGCTCTCAACCCCATTTGCAAAACCTTCACCAAGTGTTGTGACATATGAACCATTCATTGATGTCAAAATGAGGGAAGAAGGCTTCCTTATATAGAGATCTAGGGCACTAACTCTTAGAGAAGGACAACATAGGAGTATTAAATACCATTTAACCTTAACCCCTAGGAATAGACCTAGATTAAATGTAATTTAAGTGTCTACCATTCTGAAACCTAAAACAACCAACCTTAAAGTGGCAAAAGAAACTTTTCGAAGCTTGATGTCCCGAAACTCTTAGAAATTAAAAAATGGACCTGGGGTCAGGGAAAAGGTCAACCATACTCTAGGTAAGGGTTAAGGTCATCCTTGACCTAGGTCAGGGTCAAGGTCGACCTTGACCCACCAGGTCATCCTTCACCCTGAAGTCAAAGTCCTTAATTTCACAAAGTAGGTTGTCAAAAATAGACTAGAAATAAAGAGAGAGAAGCTAAATAGGTGGAATAAAACTTGATCCATGCAAAGACCCATTCAAGGTGCTTGAGATGACCCCAAACCACTTACTTAGAAGGTTAAAAACTCTTAACATGGAAGTGCTTCCATTTTAAGATGATACATTTAAACCCCACTTTAGCAAGAGTATGGACTCGATGTAAACTCTTGGTAAAGTAGATCATAATGAAAAGATAATCTTATTAAAATCAAAGAGACAAAGAGATCCTTGAGCCCCCAAAGACTTAAGTCTTTTTCAACTCTACGATAATAATAAGAGAGACATCTCTAGAAAAAGAGTGTGATTATCTTGCCCAATGAGAGCTTATGTCCCATTGTGAACCACACAAATAAATTGTGCAACTAGAAAGATGGAATTGAACCACCTAGTGAATGTGGCTACTCACTAGTCAACCCATCAAGGATTCACTCTTAAGAATATTCTATTCTATAAGAGTATAACCAAAAAGTAAAAATAGATCCAATCTTAAGGACACCTTTGACCTTAAGGGATCAAAAATATATTTGAAACTGGAGGGTTCAAGAGATCCTAAAATATAAATCCATTTAATCTAGGTCTATTCCTAGGGGTTAAGGTTAAATGGGACTTAATGTTCCTATGTCGACCTTCTCTAGGAGTTAGTGCCCTAGATCTCTATATAATGGAGCCTTCTTCCCTCATTTTGACATCTACTTTTCATCCACACATATCAACAAGCTATCTACAATCTACCTACAATCAATGAAGTGAAGTTCTACTATCTATTAAGAATTCAAGCATTCAAGATTCATCAAGGAGATCCATTGTTAGCCATTGAAGGATTCAATCTCTATGGAGCCCTCTTGTTGAATATTTCTCCATCCATATTCATTTATGCCTTTTCCTATGCAAAGATACATTCAAGATTGGTGTTGAAGATCTAATGCCATTGATTTGAGACATCTACATACATTTCTACATACATTTAGAGCACCCATACTTGTGGATTCAAGGATTCAAATCCTCCACAAGGATTTCAATATAAGCAAGATGAATAGTTTCATTTACTTTGTTTATTTATATTACAATTTTAATTCAATTTCAAGGTTAATTCCAAACTAGGGTTTGACCAAGGCAAACCCCCCATCCATAAAAAAAACCATTTTTTCTTGCAGATGCAAGTGTGGAACATCAAATTGAAGAACAGATTTAGATACCCTTTTCGTCGAACTTGCGAGATCTGTGAACATAAATTTCGTCAAAGTAGTGCAAGTCAAGGTCTACTTTTTGTGGTACAATTGTGCCCTAGGGTAAAATTGTGCCCCAAAATCAGTGTCAAGGTCGATCTCCCTTCAAAAAGATAAAATATTTTTGAGTTTTGTTCGCCTTGACATTTCTAGTCCAAAACTGCATATAGACATCAGAAAACATCATTTTCCAGATTCAAGGTTAGTATTTGTCTTTTATCTATTTCAAGATTTAAGCACATAACCCTCAACATAGAAAGATCACTTAACCACTCCCCCCCCCCCACCCTCTCTCTCTCTCTCCCTATTTTCCATCACATGATCCATTTCTATTGTAACGCCCCGCCAAGGGATCTAAAAGAAATAACCTAAAGTTTGCCTAAGTTTGATAGCATTTTTTTTTTTTTTGAAAACATGAAAGATACACCATTCACATAAAACACATAATAGCGGAAGCAATAACATACATAATAGGTTGCATTCCTTAAAGATCCCATGACGTTGAGCCACATTTAAATCTAATCTAAAACTAAGTCCATCAATTACCACATCAATATGAAAGAATAATGAAAAGTCCAATGTCCATTTAATATACATTTGTTCTCAATGCCTCTTGGAAAATTAATTCGGAATGCTCATTCATCCACTGTACAAGTCACAGGGTATGAAAGGCTTAAAAGAATATACATATGTAAAAATAGAAATACGTCATCCTCTTCGGATCCATGATACAGACAATAAAATAAATGAAATCATCCACCGTACATAATACATCCATACATCAAAAGATATAACATCCATCATAAAATATAACCATCCATCATAATGATCAATGAACAGAATGAAGGTAAATGCCAACAAAGAAAGCTCCAGCCATGGTGACCATGAATGGATCTCAATGGTAAGAGTAAAAAGCACTACCACCTGACTATGTGGAACCTAAATGGCCCACTCCCACTGCACTGAGGAGATCGTCTCAAGTCCCAAACATGATATCAAAACACATAACACAAAAAATCTCTAAGTCCAAGAAATCCTAAAAGTAAACTAGCTCAAAGGTTCCAACACATAGATCAACATCTAGACCCAGAGGCACACAAAGACATATAGGTATCTACTATGTAAGCGGGAAAGTGTCATCGCACAAATCATGTTCAGAGTTACCTGAGCAGTCCCTTAGGACTCTCGGGTCCCTAGTGATCCCTGCGGCCACTAGTATCCTCTCTTACTAACAAGGCATACTACAGAATGCTTGATATAACCAAGCGTTCTCTCTACTCCTATCCTAGTCTGTACTAGCACTTGAGGCATGGGCGAGAACATACAATTATCTCATATTAAGTTCATTTAAGTTAGTATTAAGTGTAAAGTTATCACTTATTAAACAAATTACAATGGGTTACCCCCAGGACCACTTAGGGTCCCTGGCCCCCATTGCAAGCCACTTCCCAACACTACATATAGATAACCTAGCCTAAGCTCATGAAATCACAAATCACAGAATCATTGTAAAATCACCTCAGTCCTATACAAGTGATTGGGAAGCATCATAAAGATAATCATAGTAATCACATCAGTTCTCTACGAGCAACTGGAAAACAACAAGATAAATCACAATATCCATCGGTTCTCAACAAGCAACCAGAAAGTAATCCAACAATACTGATCAATGACTCAGAATGGTTAATCAGGTATCTCATAACATATATCTCGCTATCCCACGAAGAAATTGAAACATAGTAACCAAAAATAAAACATACTCATCATAAGCATACCATCACATACATGGTTGAGCAATAATGATCGAGATCAAGTCAACATGATACCACACTCACAAAACCCCCGACCCTCTGGTAGACGTCCTATAATTGGTCAACAATTTGGTCAACCCAAAAACCCCAAACATAAATAGCATAAAGAAAACAAGATACAAGCACATGTTTCAGTTTGTTTAAAGCACATAGTTAAGTTAAATGTGGGGTTTCAATTTCTATTTCAGAGTTCGCTAACAAGTGAAGAAATATTTCCTTCGTTTTTCTTATAATAAATTCAAGTATTAGCTTAAGTAAAACAAATATTTACCCCATGATTTAAAAATCAATTTTCTAAATTTACTAAGGTAGATATTATATTTTCTTTTAAGTTTGCTAATGGTAAGATTCCCATTGATTCACATTAATCAAGACTTATATTAAATATTAACATAATTAAAAAAAATTAATTAATTTAATAATAATAATTTATTAAAACATAATTTTAAATCATTATAATAACTCATCATTATTTAATTAATTTAAAAACTGGTTAACACATATTAATTAGTATTTTCATAATTATTACATAACATATATAATACTTAATAAATATATATATACTATTTAATAAATACTATTAATAAACTTAATAATAATTAAACTTTATAAAATAAAATTAAAAAAAAACTTCAAATGAACAAAGCGATTTTAATTATTGCTGAGGCTTATTTAAAAAGTCTTGCGGCCTTGCCCTCTATTGTAGTACCTGCGATAGCGAGTCCGACGTAGGATAAAGGGGATGTGGTGGAATAAAACCCCCCCTCCCAATTATATATATATATATATATATATATAATTAAAACCAACATTTTTTGAATTAAATGTTTCTACATTCCTTGCAATATCAATTTTCTTTTAATAATTTTGAGATAATGAATTCGGCTTTAACTAAATTTATTTTAAATAAATAAATATTTATTTGTATATATATATATATTCCAAAACTCAGAAATAAATCTGATACATGAATATTAGGTACCTATTATTTATTTATTTATTTATTATTATTATTATTATTATTATTTTTGAAAAAAGAGGGGTAAAAATTTATTTAATCAAAGATCAAGAACAAAGCAAAGGCGTAAGGCCCAAAGGAGCTCTACAAACTCATGTCCTCCAGAAGCATCTGATCAATAATCTCATAGTACTCAACGGGTAACTCATCTCTACCATTAATATTCCACTCACCCACATTCTCTGAGGCCTACTTAGCCAGACAATTAGCCACTCTGTTCCACTCACGAGGAATATGACGAAAGGAAACAGAGTCCACCGACCTACAAAGACAAAGAATTTGTCTGGCTAAAGAAGCAAGTTGAAAACTAACGTTATCCAACTTCTGATTATTCAACATATCCACCACAATCTGTGAATCAGACTCACATATGAATTTTTGCCACCCTAAAGCGCAACCTCGCTCAATAGAAACCTTAATGGCAAGGGCCTCCATTAGGTTATTAGAATGCATACCCTTGTAAACAGAGAGGAGAAACACTGCATCATCGGCATCACTTCTACCAATAGCCCCAATACCGGCATGCCCAGGATTCCCCCGAGAAGACCCATCCGTATTGATCTTCAAAACCCAGTCGGGGGAGAGGACCATCTCCCATCTTGACACACCCGCTGCTTCTCATGTCTCAGTCTGTTGTTGGGACTGCCTCCCCACCTACTATCTTTCAAGTTCAAGTTTTTCACAATAACTTGGTCCTGAGGATCAATATTAACAAACATATCACACTTTGCATATAACGTCTCCTGAATCCTATTAAGAATCACCTTCCACAGTTGAGAGCTGCTAGATTTGGCATCACAAAAGATCCTGCAATTCCTTTCCAGCAAAAGATTCCAAAGAATGAATACTGAACCAACCCACCAGGCCACCTGTAGGAAAGAAGTCTTCACAGGAGGTCTGCCCAAGCTCTCCCAGAATTCGATAAGAGAATTAGCATGAACGCAACCATGACCCCAAGCCTTCCACCATTTGTGCCATATCTCTCTTGAGAAGGGGCAGAGGAAAAACAAGTGTGAGACACACTCCTCATTATGCCTGCAGAGAAAGCAAATCGAGGGGCCCTGAAAGCCTCGTTTGCAAAGGTTCTCCCAAGTAAGACATTTCTTCTGAGCCAACACCCATAAGAAAAAGTTACACTTGGGCCATGAAAAGCTGCTCCAAACTTTCTTCCACCAATGCACTTTAGCCTTCCCATGAAGGTTCATGTCAAGAATAGCATAGCCTTGAGCCACTGTAAATTTTCCTTTTGGACTTGGACTCCAAGCCAATTTTTCCCTCCCCTTTAGAGAGCTACAAAACCTACCCTCCAGAACCCAAGAGAGGAGAGCCCGGTCCTCAACAAATCCACCCATTGGCCACTCCCGAGGATCCTTCCAGCAAGTTATCTCAACCTGACCCAGGTGCTTAACCATCTTAAACTGCTCCACCTTAATCCACCCAACATTAGAAAAGCTTTGGGAGAGGGGAATGAGCTGGGGAAAACAAGAAAGAATAGGAGGATGTCCATCCCAAGAATCCTGCCAAAATAGAGTTTCAGAGCCTCTGTTACAAATCCAAAAGAGCCCCTCCTTAACAATTTGTGCTCCCCTCTTGAGAGTATTCCAAATACAGGAGCCTTTACCTACCAAGGGAAGCCGTGGCACCTCATAGAAATCTGCACCAGGAAGGTACTTGTGAGTGATAATCTTGGCCCACTCTTGATCTTGACTGATACACCAATGCCAGTATAATTTGGCAGCCAACGCAGTGACAACAAGATCCATCAAACGAAGCTCAAGGCCACCTGCATGCTTTGGTCTACACACAGTCTCCCACTTGACTAAACTCCACTTCGAGGAAAGAAGATTTCCAGACCAAAGGAATTGTCGAGATAAAGCATCAAACTCTCTCACAAAACTAGAAGGAGGGATCAGGACACCACACCTGTAAATGGGCAGAGACTGCATCACCATCTTAAGCAGAACCAATCTCCCAGCAGAAGAAAGCCATCTATAAGTCCAATGACTAACCTTACTTTTGAATTTATCCAAAATCCCCTGCCAATATTCCTTTTGCTGAGCACCCAAGGAAAGAGGGACCCCAAGATACATCAGGGGGAGCGATCCAATTTGGAACCTAAGGATTCCAGCAATCCTGTTCTGAATAAGCCTTGGAGTGTTAAAGAAAAAGATAGAAGACTTATCATCATTAATTTTTTGACCTGAGGCTTTCAAATAAATATCCAGGGCTTTCCTGATGTTAACTGCCTCGCTGATACTAGCCCTACCCAGAAGTCCAGTGTCATCCACAAATTGAAGATGAGAATACGAAGGAAGGTTATTGCTCCAACTCCACCCTTGGATAAACCCTTGCCGAACTTGAGCTGATAAAAATATGCCAAGCCCCTCAGCCATGATAATGAATAAATAGGGAGATAAAGGATCGCCCTGCCTAAGTCCTCGAGAGGCACCAAATAGCTATGAAGATTCTCCATTAATGAGAACAGAGAAGGGGGAAGAGGACAAGCAGCTAAGAACCCATTCAACCCATTCCACTACAAACCCAAAGTTCAAAAGGATTTTTTGTAAGAACTCCCAACTCACCCGATCATAAGCCTTGGCCATGTCGAGTTTTATAAACATAGCTTTCTCCTTAGAATTGGCCATAGAATGGACAACCTCCGTTGCTATCACAACTCCATCCAAGATTTGTCTTCCATCCACAAAGCCACCCTGTTCTGCAGAGATTAAAGGACCAAGGAATGGTTTGAGCCTCTCAACAATCAGCTTGGTGATGATCTTATAGACCACATTGCACAAAGCTATGGGCCTGAACTGATCCAACCTACCAACACCTTCCTTCTTAGGAATAAGGGCCAAGAAGGTTGAGTTTAAAGATTTCAACATCTGTTTATTCCTGTGTGATTCTTGGACCACATCTAGAAGATCATACTTTATTACCTCCCAAAATTCTTGGAAAAATTCAATTGGAAACCCATATGGACTAGGGGCCTTACCCTTCTTCATATTGAATACAATTTTCTCTAGTTCTGGAAGAAGGATAGGAGCTAGTAGGGCTTCATTCATGTCAGAAAAGACAAGATGAGGAATGCAAGCCAAAATGTTACGCTCCTCATGCCCACCTGCAGGCTCCCCCCTATAAAAGATAACAAAGAAGTACTTGACTACTTCCCTAGATATGGCTTCACGAGAATAAATCTGAGTTCCATCTGATGATACAAGAGAGGGAAGAGAATTCCCTTGCCGACGTGCCTTAACTGAGTTGTGGAAGAAGGCAGTGTTCCTATCCCCCTCCTGAAGCCAATCAATTTGAGATTTCTGCTTCCAAAAAATTTCCTCTCGAAGCTCCCATTCTTCTAGCTCTTTGAGGGCTAGAGTCTTAGCTTCACTCATCTCAGAGCTCAGCCCATGGTCCCAAATCTGTCGGGTAATGCTATCGAGTTTGGTTTGAGCCGCAGTCTTCTGAACTTGTAGATAGCTGAAACAATATTTATTCCATCTCTTAAGCCTGTACTTCACATGTTGGAGCCTCTTGCTGAAAGTATACATTGTTGTGCCATGATCTGGCTTCCCCTCATACCACCAGTCAACCATTAGATCAGGTAAAGATGAGTCGCGTAACCACATCAACTGGAATTTGAAAGAGGGATTCTTTGTAATCTTGTATGAAATGATGGAAATTTTAATAGGCTAGTGATCCGATCCCCTCCAATCAAGAATTTTAGAACTGGTAACCCACCTGTTGTCCATCCAATAGCAAGAGACCAGAAATCTATCTAAAAGCCTCTCTGAGATCACCTCACCACCATATCTCTGATTATTCCATGTAAAGACTCCATTATTAGGTTTCACATCAATGAAGAATAATAAGCCAATCATATCTCTGAGCAGATTAGAAGAATGGTCCAACTTTTCTAGCCCACCTCTTTTCTCCTCCAGGCTAATAACAGCATTGAAGTCCCCCACCATAATCCATGGAAGAAAAGGTTCCAAAGACCGAATGAATCTAATATGGGCCCATAATTGGACTTTACCTACAAAGTCTGTAGGAGAATAAATATTGGATAAGAAGCACCTTTCACCATTCTCAAAACTAGTAGCTATTAAAGAAATGGATGACCGACTGGAGAACCACCATAAAGGGGTGACTTTCCTAGGATCCCAGAAGTAAGCCACCCCTCCAGCACTTTTCAGGGCCCCCACCCCCTGCCAAGAGCCGCGGGGCCAAATATACGCAACACATTTAGCCAAACCATCCAAAGAAAGCTTAGTTTCTTGAATAAAAACCACATCAGGAGACTGGGATTCAATTAATCTACGAATGACCTTTTGTCTAGGGATGCTGTTCAACCCCCTTACATTCCACG
Organism: Cupressus sempervirens; assembly: GCA_028749045.1. Taxonomy (NCBI): domain Eukaryota; kingdom Viridiplantae; phylum Streptophyta; class Pinopsida; order Cupressales; family Cupressaceae; genus Cupressus; species Cupressus sempervirens. Next base: position 510,392,091 of record CM053791.1, read on the forward strand.
ATAGCACAATCATTTATGAGGCTGAGAGAAATGAGAATCAATAGGGCGTACCAACCCAGATTCCACCAAATTTTCCCCCATTAGCTTCACTTTCTCCTGATCAGTCTTCCTACCACTTTTTATTGGTTTATCTACAAACCCCTTTTTGAAAGAATTCTGTTGGATGCCTAAAGTGAGAGAAGCCTTATTACTCTTAATAGAATCAGATGCCCCTTTAGGCCTGTGGGATTCATTGGGAACCCCTGCCGGTCCCTGTGAGCCCTGTGCTCCGCTAAGATCCCCCATATTCTGAACAAGAGGAGGCCCATTATTATCCCACTGCTTGCCCTGTAGGTCCCCTATATCAAGAAGCTGACCCTCTCTCTACATATCTCCTTCATGAGTCTCCAGCTGAATGATGGCTTTCGGGGAGAGCTCAACTGGGAAACTTGCCTCTTGATCCATGTTTTCAAGAGCATCAAACCTATTAATGGTGTCTTCCGTCCTCCTTTCTGTTTAGGTTCTTTTCTTTCCTTTTCCCTTATTGTGAGGTTTAACCTGAGTAAAACCCTGACTATCAAAAGGTCCAGTAGAAGCTTTAGCCTTTCCCTTGTCCTCCCTATGGGGGGTCTGAGCATCCGCGGAGGGGTTCTTATATCTGGGACACTAGCGTAGTAGATGACTATACTCATGGCAGATTCTACATCTGAATGGGAGGGTCTCATAATCCAATTGCTAGATCCAGGAAACAGAGCCCATACAAATCTCCATAGAGTTTGGCAATGGGTTATTCAAATCAACTTCAACACAAATACGAGCAAAATATATTACCTTACGATCTTGCGTCTGTGTAGAAGATCCCACAAGTGTTCCAAGAAGCATTAAAATTGAGTGAAGAATATCCTCCCTCCAGAATTCCAAAGGAAGTCTTGGTAGGAGGACCCAAACCGAAACTCGAGAGGGAATCTCCTCAGCAGAATTAAAGCCCGTGTGCCAAGGCTTAATGAATAGCCCCACCTAGTTAAAGAAATAAGGGCCGCCTTCAAAAACCTTATTCCTGTCCGACATGCAGGAGAATATAACCATAAAGTAGTTATTAGCTGCTAACATAATCTCCATATCTCCTTCTGGATTCCACACCCGACGGGCCCAAGAATCCAACACCGGTAGTGGAAGGCGAAGGCTCAAAAATTTACATATAAGAGTATGTTTATTCCAATACTCAACATCTTTTGAAACCTGTTCAGGTTGAACTACCAGAATAGGATGAACCTCAGCTTTCTGTAGACATCCATTAATTTTTTGAAGTCAGAGTTTTCCATTTGAAGAGAATTCTCCTTCCTTTGAATGGAAGTTATCCTTCGTACCCTTGCTACTGTCATGCATCCCCAAAAACAACTCCCCCATCACCAAGTCATCTCCCAGAGGCCTGGAAGGGGTGGCCCTTGGATCCCCCATTAAACCTGAGCCTGGGCTTGGCAATCCAGCAAGTCGCAAAAAGGGGGCACAAGCCCCTCCAACCCCTAACCCCACAACCACGAACACCCCACGTAGCAGGAGAGAGAGAAACCCTAGCTGCAGGCCCTATCCCGTGGCCAAAGAGGCGACAAAACCCCACACCCCAGCAAAATCGTGCACCGGACCACCCATGAGCACATAGCACGAGCACTCAGCTCGCCCAGAGCCTGACAAGACGCGAGGAGCAGAGCAAGCTAGGGCATGCAGGCCTTAACAGTGAAAAGTAATTCGTCCATCGCCGTCCGCGTTCTTCTCTCCTTCATGATTTTGTAAAATTTTCATTATTATTATTTTTATCTCTTAGAAGATTTTCCAATAAAATTCATAACCCTTCCTGGTAAGTTTTCTCAATTTATAATTCTACTAGATAGAAATTATATTGAACAATTAAAACATTCCATGTACAGAATAATTTCCCAATATCTAGAATCCACAACATGATATATATATATATATATATATATATATATATATATATATAATTCACCATGATTATCTAAAAAATCATCTAACAAACATGAAGAAGACATGAATTAAAAGAACATATTTAAATTATGCAAATTGTCACAAGTGTCTACCTAGACACTGATGCTAATTTGCTACGCTCTAGAAATTTGGAGAGAACAATTCCCCTTTCAGAACTTTCTCCTTCTCTGAAATTTTCCTCCTCCAAAATTCTCAGTCCCTTGAAAATGAACCCCCAAATTGTGAAAAGGAGTTCTCTCCCTAAAATCGGGGCACTAATTGTGCGTTCACCCCAGAGAACTCTTTGGTCACACCTTCTAACTCATTATTAACTTTTATTTGTCTTTTCTTTTATCTTTTCCATGCACATACAATAATGAATTAAATTACTTTAGTTAATTTTTTTACTTGACCTCTTTTAAATTGATTTATTTAAGTTAGTCTCATGCACGTATTAGGCAATTATGAAACCTTTAATAAATTAATTTCTTTTCCCACTTCTAAATTTATTTTTGAACATTAATTTTGATAACTATCTATTAATTTAAATAATAATATTATTTAGCATTTATTTAAAAATGCACTCCAAATATATATATATTATTATTAAATTAACTAAATATTATCATGTCCAAAATTTAAACTTATAAATTTATCCTCAAATTAATTTTAATTCTTTTTTTAAATTAATTTCTTAATTAATTAAATAAAATATTAACATAACATATAATTTTCCATTTAATTAAATCTTTTTAATTAGACTTAATTAACAGAAAATTCACCAAAAACTCATAAAGTAAAATACAAAAACCCATCATAGTAAAACACATACAAAATCAAACTAAGGGTTTAAAATCATGAATTAACATCATCCGACGCATTCGGAAGGTACCCGACTCAGATACTTGTCCTAATTGTCAATTAGGATGAATGACTCAAAGGTTTATGATTTGGACTTAAGAATTTATCTCTCCTCTCTCACCATTGAGATAATGCAATAGGGTACGCTCATCCTAGAAATTCAAAGAAGTCAATACCTGGTACCTGCAACTTGCATAAAATTCATGCATGTACATACATAATATATACTAAGTTAAATAGGCAATGGCAGGAAGTGGTGCATTGTGTAGATCCCGACTAGCAGGTGACTACGACTCCCTTCCTTAACCACATCATAAACGTCATACATAAAGAAAACAAACACGCACACCATACACATGTAGTATGGGGTAAGTATCCACAAGAAAAAACATATGATAATCCATCTCACTAAACATCATCAATAATTTAACAACATTGTAATAATCATCATGCACACATGAAGTATAGAGTACCAAGTAATCTCATCATATATCAACTAAGTCTAAAACAATATCTAATAATCTCAAGATAATGCTACTAATCATCAACATAAAACTGGCCTAAAAGAGTTTGGCAATAATAGCAAAAATGTAAACTAGGAAAATGTAGACTAGGGTCAAGCACTACATCTACATCGATAACTTTCTTTGGTTAATCAATTTGGATCATCACAATGAAAATAGGGTTAAAAGAGGAAACCTTATTTTCCTTGTATTGATTTTCATAAAATGGAAGCACTTCAATGTTAAGAGTGTTTAGCCCTTTGAGTAAGTGGTTTGGGGTCATGTAAAGCACCTTAAATGGGTCTTTGCATGGATATGGCTATTTTCCCCTTATTCTTCTCTCTCTCTCTCTCTCTCTCTCTCTCTCTCTCTCTCTCTCTCTCTCTCTCTCTCTCTCTCTATTTCCAACCTATTTTTGACAACATGCTTTATGAAACTGAGGACTTTGACATCTAGGTCAAGGATGACTTGGTGGGTCAAAGTCGACCTCGACCTAGACCTAGGTCAAGGATGACCTCGATCCTCACCTTGAGCAGGGTCGACGTTGTCCTTGACCCCTTGTCCATTTTTTTGGATCATCACATTGAAAATAGGGTTAAGAGAGGAAACTTTATTTTCTTTCTATTCATTTTGTGATAGAAAGAAAATAAAGTTTCCTCTCTTAACCCTATTTTCAATGTGATGAACCAAATTAATTAAGCACAAGAAAATGATCAATGCAAAAATGGATCATGTGATGGAAAATGGGGAGAGAAGGGGGTTAAATGGTCTTTTTATTATGAGGAGTATGTGCTTAAATCCTGAAATGGATTAAAGATAAATACTAACCTTGAATTGGAAAATGCTATTTTCTGATGTCTGTATGCAGTTTCGAGGATCTTTGCAACCTGTTTCAAACTGGAAATGTCGAGGCAGAGAAAACCAAAAAATCTTTTGTCTTTTTGAAGGGAGGTCATCTTTTCGGGGTACAACTTCGACCTTGACCTAGATAGTGGGGCACAATTGGAAAATGAATAGAAAGAAAATAAGGTTTCCTCTATTAACCCTATTTTCAATGTGATGATCCAAGTTGATTAGGCACAAGCAAGTGATCAATGCAAAAATGGATCATGTGACGGAAAATGGGGAGAAAGGGGGGTTAGTATTTGTCTTTTTATCTATTTTAGGATTACACCACGCAAGAGGTTAACACCACACAAGAGATTAACACCTTGGTTTATACTATCTCAAAGAACTTTCTTACCTTATCTCATATTGATTTTGATCTTATAATGAATAGTGTTCAACATGAATTGTTTTTTTGGGTTTTGTCAAACTCTCAGTTTTGGTTCAAGAGCACAAAAATCAACAGTTTTTGAGATCATTTGACAGGATTTTCAATTGATTCTTTTTCAGAGGTAAGTACCTTTTATTTATTCATTTCAATATTAATCATCTAGATTTACTTTCCATATCATAATAATTTAAATGCGTTTGTAAAATATGGGCTTAGGGTCTCTTTCATGTGCAGTATTTTAAACCCTATTCATCAACCATATTTTTACTCTATACATTTTGGTGAACCCAACACACTTGCCCTCTTTTCTTTTGTGGAATTAGATGCCCTATTGTGTTTTGTGGTTTTAAATTTCCTTTTATATTGTTGGTGTTAGATTTGTCTTTTATGTTAAATCTTGCATGCTAATTGTATTTCTTGCATTTATATTTCAAAAATACAAAAAAATTACAAAATTTCTTTAAAATTATAAAAACATTTACATTTTTCATGCTTTGTGAAATTAGATTCCTTATTGTGTTTATGATGTTTGATTTCCTTTTCATGCTTATAACTTTCATTTGAATGCATCTAGATCTATTTTTTACGCATTTCTTTATTTGTTATCATGTTGCACAAGTTGTTTCAAATGATTTCCAAACATTCTTCTATAACTTTTGGGATTACACAACATTCTCCTCTTACCTTACCATTGCATGGTGTTACTCCTAGAAAAACTTTGTCTAGTGCGTGTGATGTAGCTTTGTCCTCTTTTGAATTACCTTGTAAGGATGTATTAGAGCAGGAAGATGACCTTAATATATATCTCCATCATATTTCTCTTTATGAAAATTGTATATGAGAAATATGTTAGCAAGAAATACTAATCTATTAAGAGAACAAAGCATTAACTAACATCAAAATCATAACATATATGCGAGACAAAGTGAAACCCTCAAATGAGAATATGAGCTATAGAATGGCTCTCCCAATGAGGATGGTCACTTGATTTAGGGATGAGTCTAAGTAAAAGATTGGTATGTATGCTCAAATTTTCTCTATGCTTCAATGGTGGGGATGAGTAATGACAAATTGGTAGCCTTGTGAGCTCTCAATTTAGCATTATAAGGGTATGGTTTAAAGGCTTTGTTTCTCAAACTAGCATTATAACTTTAACTCAAGGATTGTGATGAAATGGCTTGGGAGGGGATTCAATTTATAGGCTAAGGGCTTGAGGGATGGATGGTTAAGATGCAAGGAGAGATGAAAGCTTAAGGAAGGCTAGGATGCACTCAAAGGGGAGCACATGGATTGTGCTTGTTTAGCACCAACCAGGGAGTGACACATGTCACAGGGTGAGTGGATGGAGGAAAGGGGATGGATGAGTCAACAAAGGAGGCTCAAGGGATAATATCTTCATAAAGACCCTTCATAATGACTTGTAAGAGCAATGAATGGGCTTGTAAGAGTCTTTATGGCGTTGTAAAAGCATTGAAGGCTTATTTTTTGGGATATTTTGGAGGGAGTTGAGATTGTTGACTTTGCTTGGCTTAGGAAAGTCTTAAGCTTACTTAGGGAATGTGACAAGGTTAGGGGGGGGATTAGAGGCGATTTAGGGATTAGATTAGGCTTGTTAGAGATATGCAAGTGGATGGCATTCATGAGGGTGGGTGAGTTAGTGGCTAAGCTTGGTTAGTATGGGGTGGATTAGGCTAAATGGAGGATTTAGGATAGTTTAGGGGTTATTAGATTTGGAGGTTGTATATATCAAATAGATTTATTTAATAAATGGGGATTTTGGAATTTAGATAGAAGAATAGGATTAATTGATAAATAATAAGTTATTTGATTTATCAATTAGGATTATTGATGATTAATTAAATTAATCAGCTAGGGGATGGCAAAGGATTAATTAAATAGGATTTTAATTAATGATGCCTTTAGAGATAACTAAATAGGATTACCAAAGCGGTGTAATCAAATTTAGGTGTCTACATTTTGCCCCTCTTTGACATAGTGTTGAGACAACACTATTTCAAAGAAGTTTGAATGAAGAAGACATGAGGAAGATGTTTTAGCAACAAGGTTGCCCCAGTCTCAGATAAGAAGAGGAGAGACTAGACGTAGAGATGCCCCCTCAAGAAGGCGACAGGGAGAGAAAATGAGGCTCGATGGTTTCTTGAAAAATACAAGAATCCAAGATGGGAGGACGAAGAGTGGCTTAAGAGAAGAGGCTAAATTAGCCCAAACTCTCACTACGGGAGAATGATAAAGGGAGGTCAGAGGCACAAGAGGAAGTAAGCTTAAGACTTCAGGGATTGCAGAGGATGAAGGAGCAGAGCGCTATAAAAAGGAATCTAGGATAGGGAGATGGATGATGGGATTATAAAGCTGATGCAACAGAATTTCAAAGAGTCATATTGGCGGAAGATGGGTTTCGAAGATCCCTAGGACTAGGATTGTGGATCTCGAAAGATGAGGCTTGGTGGATTGATTGGATTGGTGGATCCCTAAGACTAGGATTGTGGATCCCTAAAGCTAAAAGTGAAGATTGATTCAAAGAGATATTGATGCATAAGCTGGGGTAGGAGAGACAGATGATGGATATGGATGGGGGATAATGGAGATGAAGGGAATCCATTGAAGCTTTTTGAGCGAGGGGATACTTCAAAGAGAAGTACCACCATGTAGTTGAGCACTAGATTTGTTATAGGACCGTTGGTTAATTTCCAAGGTTACTAAGAACATAAAGGCCTTTTCACCAACTGTCTAGAGGATTGATGGACTGACTCAAAATAAACACGCAAGGATTGCCCCAACATCACACATGAATCTCGAAAGAATCAGAGTGGAATCGACACTGGGTAACCCACAAGCAGAAAAGAAAAACAAACAAAAGACTTAATCAAGACCTTACACCCAGATTGCCCCATTCGCAACATACCATGATATGGAAGATCGTGGCAACTTTGAGGAGGGAACAAAAAGATTGCTTGGAAAAGATACTTCAAGACCCAAAAGGGAAGATTCCAAATCAAAAGAAAGCGAAAATCCAAAAGAGAACTGTTTGCCAACGAGATGGGTGGGATGAGGTACTAACGGACCAAGATCAGACATGAGGAAAGCTATATCCTACAAGGATCTATTGGAGAGCACCTAAGCTGATGGATTTGGATGAGTGATGCATCTGGAAAGCTGAACTAAGAGGATAACACTTTGGTGACATGAGATCTAGCTAAAGGATGCATTGGAATGGCTAACCAAGGGTTGTGCCATGTGTGCAAGATGTTGATCAAGGAGGAACTAATAGGAAAACTAGATAGATACAATGGTACTAAGCTAAGGAGGATGTACAAGCTGACAAACCAAGATATGTTACAAATGTACAAGGTTGTTCATGTTTTGGTTTTTGTGAGATGAAAATGTTTGTGAAGGGTGGGGTGTCTGCAATAGTTGATAGGTGGATAGGTAGATGGTTTGCAAAAAACCTAAGGAAAATGGGATTCTTTGTGTGCATGTGATAGGATACAAGCTAGGATACAAGATTATTTACAAGCTAGAATATGGTACAAGCTTTGGACAAGATTTGGATATACAAGCTATGATACAAGGGATGATACAAGATTTAAAAGCTGGGGTACAAGATTTACAAGCTGAGGTACAAGATGTACAAGCTATACAGGAGGTATTTACAAGCTTCATTAGATTTTGGATATTTGGTTGGAACACTAAGGGAACAAGTAGATGTTTTATGGGATGGTGGGTAAATGGATGAGGGATAGGATAGTGATAGATAATGGATTAGCCTTAGTACACAAGGTGCCTGAATTACCAAGTTTTCACCAAGGTACCTATCCAAGGCGCTTGAATTGCCAAGTTTTCACCATTAGACACTTATTTCTCTTTACTATTTTTTTTTTGTATTTTTCAAAAGCTGGGTATACCAAGGATCTTCAAGCATAGAACCTCTTGAGATGAATGATGTTAGTAGGATCATTCAAGAGTTCTCCTTCTGGTGTAGATAGCTGATAGGCTCCAGAGCCAAAGGAGGCAGTGACAACATAAGGACCAAGCCATGTAGGTTCAAACTTGGCTTTCTTTTCTCGATCAGCTTGGACTTTCATATTTTCTTTGAGGACCATGTCACCTGGCTGAAAGTGTTGTGGAAGCACCTTCTTGTTGAAATTTCTTTTGAGACAAGTTTGATAGACTGTGAGATGATCATAGGCTTGTTGTCGCTTCTCATCTAAGAGATCTAGCTGGGTGAGCTGAGCTACTTTGTATTCTTCATTTGATATTTGCCCTTGCAAAGATATGTGCAAGGAGGGAAGTTCAACCTCTATAGGTAGTACTGCTTCGACACCATAGACTGGGGAGTATGGAGTTGTGCTGGTGGATGTACAAAAAGAGGTTCGATAGGCCCATAGGGCTGAATTTATTTGTAGGTGCAAATCACGGTTGGAATCATTGACAACTTCCTTTAGGATTTTGAGGAGGGTTTTGTTAGTTGCCTCTGCCTGGCCGTTATCTTGTGGGAAATATGGGCTAGAAAAGTGGTGATGGATGCGGAGGGAAGTGCATAATTCTTCCATGTTGAGATTTTCAAAGTTACCTCTGTGCTCAGTGAAGATGGTGGGTGGGATGCCGAAGTGGCAAACAATGTGGTACAAGATGAACTTGGAGACCTAAACTCCTATAGTTGAGACTAGGGGGACTGCTTCCACCCACTTAGTGAAATAGTTTGTAGCTATTATTATCCATTTATGTCCATCAGATGAGAGGGGTGTGATAGTTCCAACTAGATCAAGGCCCCAACGAGCGAAAGGCCAAGGTGGTGCAATAGGCTGTAGATCCTGTGCTGGAGCGTGCACAAGATTTGTGTGCTGTTGACATGGGAAACACTTTTTGACAAAGTCACTTGAGTCTTCTTCAATGGTAGGCCAATAGTAGCCTGCTCTAAGGATTTGTTGCACTAGGACAATACCACTCATGTGGGCATCGCAAGTTTTGGAATGTACTTCTTTTAATGCCATTGCGGCCTGATTTTCATCTAAACATCGAGAGAGAGTATCGTGATAACCCTGATGATATAGGGTATTGGCTATGATAACATAGTAGGATGATTTTTGGATGAGGTTCTGGCGTTGGGTACGTGTGAGGTGAGGGGATATGATACCATCATTAAGGTAAGCGTGAATCTCATGGTACCAAGGGGATTGGGGACCAACCAAGATACAAACACGGTTTGAATCCTCATTTGCATAGGCAGGTGTGAGGAGCTGCTCGACTAAAAACTCATACTGTGTAGCTGCTTGGGGAATTTCCAAGAGTGAGCCGATAGTAGCCATAGCATCTGCGGCTTTGTTCTGTATTCGAGGCACTTGTGTAAACTGAAGCCTTGTAAAATGCTGGGTTAGCTAATCAACTAGCTCTTTGTAGGGTAATAGATTTTCATCTTTGGTTTGATATTTATTTAGGGCTTGCTTGATGATGAGCTGAGAATCACCAAAGATTTGTAACTCAGCAATGTTCCATTCTGCAGCTATCTTTAATCCTACTATGAGAGCCTCATATTTAGCTATATTGTTGGTGCTAGGGAATTGTAGCTTGAAGGCTTTTGGAATGTAATCTCCTTGAGGTGTGACCAATAATATTCTTGCCCCTGATCCATGAGATGTGTATGAGCCATCAAAATAAAGTTTCCATGGGGGTTGTTCTTCAATTAGACAGATATGCTCATCTGGAAATTCTGTGATCAAAGGATATGCATCTATTAGAGGTGCATTATCTAGGTGATCTACTATAGCTTGCCTTTTGATTTCCTTTCTATCCACATACTGGATGTCCAATTCGCTAAGGAGCATAACCCATTTGGCCAAACGGCCTGTAAGTGTTGTTCTAGAGAGCATATACTTGAGAGGGTCAATCTTGGAGACTAGTTGGATGGTATGACTTAGCATGTAGTAGCGAAGCTTTTGAGTTGAGAAAACAACTGACAAACAAGCTTTTTCCATAGGAGTATAATCGAGTTCATAACCAACTAGGGTTCTACTGATGTAGTAGATGGCTCTTTCTCTATTGTAGTCATCGAGCTGTGCTAGAAGTGCCCTTAGAGTAGTAGGTGTTTCTGATATGTACAAAATTAGGGGACGACCAGGAACTGGTGGAACCAAGATAGGGGGATTGGTGAGATATTTCTTGAGCTAATCGAAGCTGCGCTGACATAAATGATCCCACTTGAAGTTCTCATCCTTCTTTAGTAAATGTGCAAATGGTGTACACTTATCTGCAAGCTGGGAGATGAAGCACCAGACGGATTGAAGATTTTCCTAAAGAGAGCGAAGTTGTCACAGTGTTTGAGGAGGAGGCATGTCTAAGATAGCCTTGACCTTGTTGGGGTCGATCTCTATACCTTTTTTAGAAACTATAAAGCCTAGAAGCTTGCCAGATGTGACCCCAAAGACACATTTTTTGGGATTCAGCATGAGATGATATTTGGCTAACCTATCAAAGACTTTCTCTAGGTTAGCAAGATGATCTATGAGGGTGTGAGATTTAACCAAGATATCATCCACATAATCCTCCAAAATGCTATGGATAAGATCATGGAAAATGGCTGTCATAGCTCTTTGATAGGTAGCCATAGCATTCTTTAGGCCAAAAGGCATCATGTTGTAACAAAAGGTTCCCCAAGGGGTAGTGAATGCTATCTTATGCTGATCCTCTTCTGCAATCTTGATTTGATTATACCTAAAAAATCCATTCATGAGGGACAAAATTTCATGTCCAGTTAAAAGATCTACAATCATATCTATGTTGGGCAAGGGAAAATCATCTTTTGGACAAGCTTTCTTAAGATCTCTGAAATCAGTGCAGATTTTGATGTCACCGAAAGGTTTAGTGATGGGGACCATGTTGGAGATCCACTCTAAGTAGTTGATAGGTTGGATAACCTTAGCAGCTAACATTCTTTCTAATTTAGCTTTGACCAGTAATGCCACCTTGGGGTGCATTTTTTTAAGCTTTTGTCTGACGGGCTTGATCTTTGGATCAACTGCAAGATGATGAACTACAAGCTTTGGATCAAGTCCTAACATGTCCTGATATGACCATGCAAATCGGCCAATGTTCTCTCTTAAGAACTCAAAGAGGAGGTTAGCTTGGTCTTGTGATATGGATCCAACAATGTGAAAAAGTCTGGGGATCTCTGAAGAACCGATGTTGACTTCTCTAATATCCTCAATTAGAATAGAAGACACCTTTGTTCGATTATCTTGAGGAGGCAATGCTAAATCCTCATGTTCTACTTGTGACTTTGAATTTTCTTGCTAAGGGGTTCTCTTCCCTACCTTAGCTAGTCTTAGATTCACCTTAGTTCTAATTTTGGGTGTATCGAAACTAGGTTGGGGATTTTCTCCAAAATACCCCTTGGGATCTAGCTTGTAGATATAGGCAGAATCTGGCTTCGTTTGCTTTTGGCTCCCATGAATCTTAGAAGCACTTCCTCTGATGTGAACTCATCAATGTGCATGATGCTTGGTTGGTCCCAATCTATGAGTTGTGGATGGGCGAGTGGTAGGTCAATGACGTGGATGGATAGTTCTTGGAGAACAGAGTCTCCGAGGGAGATTTGGTCTGGGATATCGTCGTAGGCTCTCTTTTCAACTTCCTCAAGAATGTATTCAATTTCAACAAGGTTGCAGTGAATGTTCAAAAAAGCATGACCGTCCGTATTGGTGCCCCCAGTTGTGGGTATGCCAAAGCCAAGACCTGACTTCGATTCCCACTTGTGTGCATCGATGGGGCATTGCATGCCTCTTTCTTCTGGTCCTAGACCACCACCTTGATAGTTTCATTTATCAGTGATGAGCTTATGTTCTTGGGGATACTTTTGGATGAAGTGATCAAGGCGTGCTTGATTTCTTGGAGGTGCATCCTTATGTAACCAACTGTTGATATCTGGAGTGAGTTCCTCATGAAGAAGGATTTTTGAGGATACAAAGGTTGTTGGGCCAAATCGTTTGTATCGAGGAGGTGGAATCTCCTTAGCTTTGTGATATGTTGGTCGTCCATGGGCATGTGGATCAAGTGGGAGTGCCCCGACAACAAATGCATCCAACAGACTATACTCTCCACAACCTTTGTTATTGATCTTCACGATATTCAGGGTGGAGGCAAGGATGGTTTCTGGGTCATTACAAGTGTGGGATGAGCTGGTGATGGCTGTGCCAATATCAATTCTAGGGCAATGGTTTGTATATGAGGCTTCAATCGCATTGCAGTAAGAAAAGGGTTTTGGATCAGCATGGATGGTTACCTCAGTGCCTTGATGTGGAAATTTGATGCACTGATGGCAAGTGGATGGAACGACTTTCATGGCATGAATCCATGGGTGATTGAGGAAGATGTTAAATGGTATGTTTAGATCAATAACATGGTAGAGTGTTTCTTGGATGATTGGCCCAACCTTGATTGGCAGCAAAATAGTTCCTTCTGTGGTTCTTTCCAAGTTGTCATAAGCTTTGATGGTGATAACCTCACTGATGATATCTGCCTCAGTATACCCAGCTTGTTTTATGAATTTTAGAGTGCAAATATTCAAGGCTGATCCATTATCTATCATTACTCTTTTTACGAAAAAATTGGATACCATGATGGCTATGCGAAGCGAAAGGGTGTGATCTGGCTCGACCACGGGTATGTCGGTGGGTTTGAATGATAGGGCACATGAGGAGGATAGGTGTCCAAAAAGATTATGAAAATTAGTAGCATTGATATCTGAAGGGACACGAGATTCTATAAGAGCATTGTCAAGGATGTTCTTGTACACAGGACTAGTGTGAAGAAGTTCTAAAATGGAGATTTGGGCTGGCATGTTCCCAAGGTGTTCCAAGATATTGTACTGGCTTTTTGATCGCGCTCTTCGAGTGGTGACTGCACACTCATTGTTTGGTCCTTGGATATTGATAAAATTGATAGAAGGCTCTTTTTCAGATATACAACTAATGAGGCTACTGTAGTCTATGTAGGATGAAGTGTGGTCATTATTTTTCCCATGCTATTGGTTTGGCTGGCAGTTGTTGGTGTTGTTGTTGTTGGCTTGGATAGGTGCTTTTCCAAGATTTTGGTTGTTGTGAGGAGGAAAAGCATTTTGATAGATCTGTAAGCCTACATTGGGAGAGGTTTGGGCACCAACGGTGATTTCTTTCCGATCAATGAGGTCCTGCACATAATCTTTTAGTTTCATGCATCTGAGGGTAGTGTGACCTTTTACCCTATGAAATTTGCAGTATTCATTGTCTTTGCACCATGCAGCTTTGGATTGGCTTGGGTCGATTTGATGGGTAGGAGGAAATTTGATGAGGTTTTCCTTGACTAATTTATCAAAAATGACATCCAAAGGTTCACCAAGGGGTGTATAATTTCTAGGTGCAGGTTGGAATCTGGGCTTTTGTCCTGCAACTACATTGATGGCATTAGCTTGATTGCTAGACCCTTGAAAGTTAGGTCTTGGATTGTGATTTTGATAGCTTTGGTTATTCTGCTGTTGGTAGTTGATAGCTTGCTAATTGTTTGGTTGATATGGTGGGTTGGACTACTTTTGAGAAGGACCAACAATATTCACATGTTTGGTGTCAGTGACGCCATTTGTTGCAACATGCTTATTTTTGTTCCAATACCTAGACTTGTCATTGGAATGTGATTGATTTTGGTTGGCTTCCTTGTAAATCTTGACCACACCATCTTTAATGAGTCCTTTCTCAAGGATCATTCCTTTCTCTTTGATAGCTTTGTAGGTCTGCAAACAGTTCATGGTCATGTGGTGAGCCAAGCTAGGATGGGCATTATCAATAAACATTTTCACCAAATGGCACTCTAGCAAGGTGCAAGATATGTGAGTGGTAAGGGTTTTCCATCTTTGCAGATATTCAGGAAGGCTTTCTCCACCTTTTTGCTTAGTGTGGACAAGATCAACTACCGATAGCTCTGTTTCAACAAGATGGGCATATTGGGCTACAAATGCCTCAGACAATTCAGCAAAATTTTTAATTGTGCCATAGGGGATTCTATAAAACCATTCAAGAACTGGTCCGGCCAAGCTTTTGGGAAAGAGACGCAAGAGGAAGACGTCATTGTATGCCACTTCTTGGAGTGCATGTAAAATTCTTTGATATGTGTGATAGGGTCTCCTTTTCCTCTAAATTTGTCAAACTTGGGTGTCTCAAAATGCTTGGGAAATGGTGTCATGGTAATGGCTCTGTCAAATGGGTAAGGACACACATTTTCAAACTTGAAGGTTTTTGGATCATTTCCCTCTTGGATGTTCTTCAAAGCTGTTTTCATGGCTTCCCATTCTAAATTAATGGGTGATGGCTGGGGTGCCCCAAATGTAGGAGTGCCCTGAGGTAGGTATGTGCTAGATGGGGCAATGGAATATGGATGGCTTTGAGGTATGGACTGGTAGAGATTGTACATGGCTTAGGCAACTGAATGGTGGATGATGGGTTGCTAAGGTGGAGGTGGCACATATTGTTGCATGTGTTGTGAGGCTTGCTGCTGATATTGGATTTGACATTGGGATTGAGGAACATAGGCTGGCTGTGGGATAAACAGATTTCTTTGTGGAGGTAAGGTATAAGATGGTTGTGAAGCTTGGGGGAAGGATTGGGGAGCTTGTGGAACTTGACTTTGGATTTGAGGAGTTTGACCAATATAGGTGGGTTGTGCCCCCATTTGGGAAGGTATCTACATGGAAAAGGAGGCCAAGTAATTGGTGGTTGGTGGTGGTGGATTTCCTCCTAAAAGTGGCATAGAAAAATAGTTGGTGATAGGAGGTAATGGATTAGTTGGTTGTGGAGGTGGTGGGAATTGAAAGCTTGGGAATGGAACTGATGGGGTTTGATAGCTTGGTGGCTAGATTTGAAAGCTTGGTAGAGTGGTGGCAGGAGCTTGGGTCACTTGAGAGCTTGGCAGAACATTGGTAGTAGCTAGTGGGATTTGATAGCTTTGTGGAGTGAAGGTAGTAGCTTGTGGATTTGTGGCTGATGGCATTGAGCTCCAAGGACCTAGTGGAAATGGTGGAATTGTGTTCTAAGCTGAGGTAAACAAGCTGGGGGTGATGAAAGGTTGATTACTTGGCCCCATGGGTGGCATCCCTATTGTATATTACTGAGGTTGGCCAAAGATACTAGCACTGATCTGGGAGATGGGTGGATTTGGAAGGTTGGGTTGGGGAGCAACAGAAGCAATAGTGAAGGGACCTAATGGTGAGGTATTTTGGGTGAAGATGGTTTGGGATGGAGTGTTATGGACCAATGGTGGAGTGGTGGTGGCTGGATTGGCTTGTGGAAGGGAGATTTCAACTTGAGTGGAGGCTGGTATGTTTGGGTCTGTTGGATCATATGGGGTGGGTTAAGGCTCTTCTTTTGGCACATATTGAGGATAATTCAAATCATAAGAGCCTATGGGTGGTGGGAGTTGTCCAAACAATGGGTGAGATGGCTTTGATAGGGGAGGAGGTCTTCCAAAGTCAAAGGCTCCAATGTTGTCCCTTCGAAAGTTAGCCATGATTGTTTCCTTGTTTTTGTCTATAATGGCGTTCACCAATACTGCATTTCCTGGTTGGTTCATGAAAGCTTCAATGTCAGTAGGTGATGGTATGGTGTACTCTAGGCTAAAGGATGGTTGACTACTCAAGGGGAGTGAAGCTATTTGATCCAAATAATAGGGCTCCATTGTTTCCTTCTTCTTGGCTAAGCGAGTGACAGGTGGCATGAAAATGCAGAATGTTTCCTAGGGATGAGATGCAACAATGCTGATGGATGCAAAAGAGGAAGGCTTTTCTATGCAAATGATTTCATAGGTTGAGGCAAAGCTATATGACAAAATCTAAGGAGGATTGGGTTGAGGATTCTAACTTCAAAGATATGTTGCCAAATTATGAAAGGTCTGTTTTCCTATGTGCAAGCTTGGTGGTGATTGTGTCAACTTAAGGATAGACTGATGATCCTTTAGGAAGAACACGAGATTGACCACTTGTGGATCCCAACCTTTAGCTCAAGGTGATGAGGGATAACAAGTGACAAAGCTAGATTACCCTAGACAAAGCTCTATCAAAGGGATAACCTTGGTGAGGCTGGTGGATTTGGAAGATGTTAGGAATGGCAAAATTTTGGCAAGGTGACAACAATTTTGAAGGCTTGGATGTGAAGTTTTTTGGATTTCTGGCTAGATGGTTTGGTTCTAAATGAGATGGATGAGCTAAAATGCTTAAGGGGATGACTAAGGATGGCTGGCTTACCTACAAGGATGACTCTAAAGTGAAGCTTATGCAAGAAGATGTGGAGAAACAAGGGGGTCTAATCATAGAGATCATGCCTAGTTGGTAAGGCATAAGCAGAGTTAACTCTTGGATGTTGGTTAAGTTGGATGGTGTGATCTAACCAGGCGTCTTGAAGGGCTTTGTCAGTAGCTTTGTCTTTTGCTTTGTGGAGTTTGGCAATTTGAGGGCTTGGTGTTATTTCCTTTCTCTTGGCTGAGAGTTCTTGGTATGCTTGAGATGGCTTGAGTTTGGCTTTGTGAAACTTCTGTTTGGGTTTGGGTTGCTCTGACATCAATTCCTGAATCTTCTTAGCTTTGAGAGATCTTGGTTATTTTTCTTCAACTCATTCAACTTTTGGAACAGGCAGTGACTATGGTAAGTGTACCCTAAGCTAGGATTGACCAAGTTTGGCAAACATTCATTCAACAAATAAAAAATCAAGCAACAGATAGGAACAACCAGATAGAAGTTTTTGATTCTCAGAATGTGATACTTGTGCCAAGGAGTGTGTATGTTTTACAAATGTTTCAATTAGTCACTTCAAACACATTAGCATCCTAGATGGTTGTCTACAAGGATGACATTTGGTTTAGCTAGGGAGTCCTCGATATACCCAAGGTACGTGAGGTCCAAATCTGTAGATGAAACCAAAAAGATGTCACATAGCCGAGAGGAGCGGTAACCCACTTCTCCTCTTTCACTTATCAAGGGTATAAAGTTCCTTGAAGCTTAGCCTGAGTGAAAAAATCTTGATTCCAAGAGAGGTGTCTTTGGATTCACCTCCCGATTTTTATACTCCGCTGGAACACTGGAGTTGAGGTTGTCCCAAGGGGTGATAAAATCTTCAAGTAGGCCTCCTAAAAAGAGAAACAAAGTTTTGGATCCTAATCTTATGCACCCAAGATGGCCTCGAAAGATGACAAGGGGAGAGAAGACTTGGATGACCTTGGGCTAAAAAACATGCTTGTTCCCTTTCCAACTGACTCTTATGTGTGTTGATCTAGACTTTGCAAGCACTCATGTTTAAGATGCAAATGTTCAATTCCAACTTTGAAATGTGCCAACAAAGAGAAAATGATCGAAGAATGTGAACAAGAAGAAGAGTTAGGGTCAACAAGAAAGTAAACCCGTGTGCTCGGAGGCCCTCCACGTCAAGTGTCGATTGAATTTTTTTAAGGCATTCAAGATTGAGTGTTTGTTCGTTTTAAACCCAAAACAAAGATGTGTGAGACTCAATTGTCAAGCGTGCGCCCAGAGGTCCTTCATGTCAAGATTTGTTCAAATTTTAATGCCCAAATGAAGTGTTAGTGAGACTAACTTTCATTCAAGAGATTTTCTAACTTAGAAAAACCACTAAAAACCCAAGTGAGTGGAGTTTGATTTGTGTGGAGCACTTAACACCTTCTTAGATAGACCCATCCTCATAGATGGCACTAAGATTGCAACCAATGGTTAAATTGATGGGTGATTAAAGATGTTGAGTCTAACTACAAACTCACTCAAAGCATCTTTAATAGTTTTTATAACTTAGAAATTTTTTAAAATGTGGAGTTAGGTTCTTTTTATGCCCAAAAATTGAAGTGTGAGATATTGCAATGGTTAATTGATCTTTTTCATTTAAGATTGTGTTTGTTTGTTTTAATCATGCATTCCAAGAAAAACTTTGATTTTAATCCATGGCATTCAAGATTGTGTTTGAGCAACATTCATTCAAAGAAAAATGTGTTTAAGCATGCAAGTTCATTCCAAGAAAAACTTAAAAAACATGATTAAGTTCGTTGCTCCAACCTGTAATGAGAAAAAAAAGGCAATTTGATTAGTCACCCAAAATCTTCCAAAAGGAAAGCTTAACTATGAGAAATTTTTTTAAAACTTTTTTTGTTCTTTTTTCTAGGTGTAAAATTGCTTAAAAAAACCTCTACTCTATGGAACCACCAAAAGTTAACATTTGATTTATACTTTTTTTTTAAAAACTTCAAAGTGCAAAAACAAAGATGTTAAAACATAAATGTAACAAAGACAGGTGAAGATGACAGTTCATCAGACGTAGATGCCAAACTACGGAGACATTGATCTGCAGAGACGACAAAGAAATAGGTGGAGACGCTGAACTGCAGAGACACTGATCTGCGGAGATGACAGTTTAGGTTGGCAGCCCAGAAAACAGGAACTCGGGCGGAGACGCTAAATTGTGGAGACGCTGATCTGCGAAGACGATAGTTTAGGTTGGCGGCGACGGAGATGACAGTTTAGGTTGTGGAGACGACTGTTTAGGTTGGTGGCAACGGAGACGACAGAAGACTAGAGGTGATGGCGAAGATGACAAAGTAGCTGGCGGAGGCGTTGATCTATGGAGACGATAGTTAAGGATGCGAAGATGATAGCAGAAGACTAGGCGGAGATGCCAAACTACGGAGATGCCAGTTTGGTTGTGGAGACGACAGAGTAGCTGACAAAGATGATAGTTTGCAAGCGTAGATGCAAGCTACGGAGACAACACTACGCGAAAAGAACTAAAATGCACAAATTTTTTGGTTATTTTTGAATTTTAGAGGTTATTTTTTCTTCCCAAGTGTGTTCTTCAACCTGCAAAAATAAGTGAACACCCTACAACTCACTCAAACAACAAAAAATATTAGATTATTAGAAAAAATAACATATAGATAGAAATGGATGATTAAATGACCCATAGTGGGGTCCCACCGAGCGTGTCAAAATGTATATGAGAAATATGTTAGCAAGAAATAATAATCTATTAAGAGAACAAATCATTAACTAGCATCAAAATCATAACATATATGAGAGACAAAGTGAAACCCTCAAATGAGAATATGAGCCATAGAATGGCTCTCCTAATGAGGATGGTCACTTGATTTAGGGATGAGTCTAAGTAAAAGATTGGTATGTATGCTCAAACTTGCTCTATTCTTTAATGGTGGAGATGAATAATGACAAATTGGTAGCCTTATAAGCTCTCAATTTAGCATTATAAGGGTATGGTTTAAAGGCTTTGTTTCTCAAACTAGCATTATAAATTTAACTCAAGGGTTATGATGAAATGGCTTGGGAGGGGATTCAATTTATAGGCTAAGGGCTTGAGGGATGGAGGGTTAAGATGCAAGGAGAGATGAAAGCTTAAGGAGGGCTAGGATGCACTCAAAGGGGAGCACATGGATTGTGCTTATTTAGCACCAACCAGGGAGTGACACATGTCATAGGGTGAGTGGATGGAGGCGAGGGGATGGATGAGTCAACAAAGGAGGCTCAATAGATAATATCTTCATAAAGACCTTTCATAATGGCTTGTAAGAGTGATGAATGGACTTGTAAGAGTCTTTATGGCCTTGTAAGAGCATTGAAAGCTTAGTGGTTGGGATATTTTGGAGGGAGTTGAGATTGTTGACTTTGCTTGGCATAGGAAGGTCTTAAGCTTACTTAGGGAATGTGACAAGGTTAGGGGGGGGATTAGAGGTGATTTAGGATTAGATTAGGCTTGTTAGAGATCTGCAAGTGGATGGAATTCATGAGGGTGGGTGAGTTAGTGGCTAAGCTTGGTTAGTATGGGTGGATGGGGTGGATTAGGCTAAATGGAGGATTTAGGATAGTTTAGGGGTTATTAGATTTGGAGGTTGTATATATCAAATAGATTTATTTAATAAATGGGGATTTTGGAATTTAGATAGAAGAATAGGATTAATTGATAAATAATAGGTTATTTGATTTATCAATTAGGACTATAGATGATTAATTAAATTAATCAGCTAGGGGATGGAAAAGGATTAATTAAATAGGAATTTAATTAATGATGCCTTTAGAGATAACTAAATAGGATTACCAAAGCGGTGTAATCAAATTTAGGTGTCTACAGAAATGAGTTGAGGATTGATGTTAATTCTTCTCCTAATACGTGTCCTTTCTATGAGCCTACTTTAGAATATAATTTATCTTCTTCCCCCTCTAGGGATTAGGATTTATGGCACTCCTACAATGTGCTTTATTGATAGGGATGATAATCCTCTTAATTGGGATGAGCATTTGGATTTGGATGTTGATTACTCTCTTCCTCATGAAACCATTGTAGATGATCCCATGGATAAAGACATTGATTTATCCCCTTCTCGTGAAGAAGCTTTGATGCAAGAGGGTGATTTATTAATGGATGACATATTCATACATGGTGATAACTCTTTTTCTAACACACATTCCTCTTATGTGGATATTATAACTGCTTTACCTTCATTTGGGATTTCTTCTAGTGACAAGGTCTTAGTGTAGAATGATATGAATTCCCTTAATGCTTCTCTCTTAGTGATGATGTTATGGAGAATAAGATTCTACTTCATCTTCTTCTAGGATGTCTTCTTTGCTTCCTTCTTATGATTTTTTTTGTAGTGTTGAGACAACTAACATAGTTTAACTAGAACCTTTGTTGACTATCAAAGGTTGTCCTCACATTACTATCAAAGGTAAATCTATTGAATCTTTAGTCTTTCAGTGACCAAAGTTCTATATCCCACACATATCATACAAGAAGTAACCTTGACCCTAATCCAATGGTTTCTACTTCATTGCCACCTTCGTAAACCATTCTTCCTTCTCTACCCCATCTTCTTAGCAAGGAGTATGATTTGAGAAACCAATTGCAAAATACCCCTACCAAGATTTCTTTATGTGAGCTTCTTCAAACTTCACCTACCTACTATGAAGCCTTGCAAAAAGCTCTAGCATCTCTGCCCACTCAACCTCCTATTAAAGAAAACATCAATAACTTCTTACAATGCATGCATACTACCCCGAGTGTTGCTAAAATTGTATTTACTCAAAAGGATTTACCTTCTAAATAAATTCAAAATCAATATGGTTCTCTTATTGTGGCTATTAAGATCAATAGAAGTATCATCATAGGACCTTGATTGATAATGGAGTTGGGCTTAATGTTTGTAGGATGGACATGCTCAAAGCAATTCAAGCCGATCTTTCAACTATTCAACCTAATAATGTTCCTATACATGGCTTTGATAACATTACTAAGAACACTTTGGAAATCATTAATTTACCTATCAAAGTAGGTCTTGTCATCCTGAATATACCTATCCATGTTATGCTCGGACCTCTCAATTATAACCTTCTTTTGGGTAGACGTTGGTTGCATGAGATGCAGGCTATCCCTTCCACCCTTTACCATAAAGTCAAGTTGATACATAACATGATGTATGCACTTCTGTAGATGATGCGCCAAATGCTTGTCTGAATATTCAAAACCACACTACTCCTATTTCTAATAGTAATCCTTCTTCCTCTAATGCTCTTCCTGGTGATGATTCGGGAACCTTGGATTTTACTCCTACTTTTATTGTAGAGTATAAGGTTTCTAATATTGATTTTATGAAGCCAAAAAGAGAGTTTGAACAACAAGTTTTTACTTCTAAAGCTCTTCATAACAATTTTTTTGTTGCTTCTATTCACAATGAAACTATCGAACTTACTAATGATGACATAGTGACTACTAAAGTTCCATTGACTCCTTCTCATATGGCTTCTTATTATGGTCTTGGTTATCATTTCCTAGTTAAATAAGGATTCAATCGTTAATCATGTGGTAATCATAAACATGGAATTCAAATGCCCTTACAGAATAACAACTCAAATAACACTTCAAAACATGATGAAACTATGAATAATTTTGTCCAAGAAGTTCTTTTGCCTAAACTCCTTCATTCTAAGATGATTACTATACCTAAATGCAAAAAAAAATTGTAGTCCATATTTAAAGACTCTTCCTTTTTGTTTATATCATAGATTTCATGATCACTCTACTAATGAATGTCAAGCTTTACATTGTAAGATTAGACAACTCATTGATAGTAAGGTTATTTATATATCATGTGGAAGTGAGTTGTATTTCAATCCTGTTTTCTCTAAATAACTTTTATATTCCTATTATGGAGCTCCACATTATGTAAACAATGTTAGCCTAATATTTGGGGGCTCATTGTCTTGTATAGTGTTGCGAGCAATATAATAGGTCTCCTTCTATCTTTGTTCCTACACTTGGGGGGCAAAGATGTCATCTCTTTCTTTTCTGTCTTTTTGGGATCCACTTTTCCTTGGTTAAGCAACATCTATCTATTATGTGATATCCAATCATACATGACAATTATTGTTTTCATTGAGGATTTTTGTCCTTGATCATAACCTATTTTGTTGTTTGACATTGGGTTTCCATGGTTGATAAATCTCTCACCTTGGAAGTTGAATAGTGTGCTATCCCTCACAAGTGTTACTTTTTCACTTCTTGCATGATATCTCTTTACATTCATCCCTTCCGTGGCCTCATCAGAGCTATGACCTTCTTGGCTTGGACTGGGTGTTGTCTATGGATATTGTCTTGATGTTGAAGAAGGATTTATCCTTGTTCTTTTCTTTCCTTAACATGTCAAAATAGTATATATTTTTTCCATCTTATGGAGGGGGGCATATATACAACCTCCCTTGTTCTATATTATGCATTTTTGTTCTAACCTTTTTTTTTGTAGTATGTTAAATCTTGGAAGGTAATGCACATAAGTTGCTAAATCTTGAAGAGACACACATTTTAAATTTCAATATGCTAAATCCTCATAAGGAAATGTGCATAAGTTGCTAAATCTTGAAGAGATACACATTTTACAAATGTATTCTACGGTGATATGAGAATATGGATCCATGGGTACTTTATAAAAGTCATCAGAAGATGCACTACATACATGCACAAAGCTGCTAGAAGGCACACAACATTTTGGGGTGACTATCAAGTTCTTTCTTTGTGGGACATGCTATTCCTTTTGTGGTTCACAATGAGATACACACATCTTATTGGGCAAGCTACACACTCCTCTCTCTCTTTCTCTCTCTCTCTCTCTTATTGTGATCTTGGATTTGACAAAGACTTGAGTCCCTGGGGGCTTGAAGATCCCTTTTTCCCTTTGATTTTAATAAGATTATCTTTTCATTATGATCTCCTTTACCAAGAGTTTGCATCAAGTCCATAGTCTTGCTAAAGTGGGGGCTGAATGTATCATCTTAAAATGGAAGCACTTCCATGTTAAGAGTTTTTAGCCCTCCAAGTAAGTGTTTTGGGGTCATGTAAAGCACCTTGAATGGGTCTTTAACTTGGATATTATTTTTTCCCCTATTCTACCCCCTTTTCCACTTTCTTTCTGCACCTTTTTGACATTTTGGACTGAGATCCTGAGATTTTTGACCTCTGGGTCAAGGATGAAATTTTATATCAAGGTTAACCTTGAATTGACCTAGGTCAAGGACAACCTTGAGCTTGACCTAGGGTAGGGTTGACCTCATCCCTGACCTTGGGTCCAAATTTTAAGGTTCCATGATTTCTAGATGTCGGGTTTTAGAAAGAATTATTTTCTCGCTTCTGGGTTAACTATTTTGGTCTCCTAAATGGTAGACTCTTAAATTACATTTAAGCTACGTCCATTTTTAGGGATTAAGTTTAATTGGGATTTAATTCTCCTATGTCAGCCTTCGCTAGAAGTTTGTGCCCTATATCTCTATATAAGGAAGCTACCTCCTCTTCTCATTTTCTCTAACCTATAGATGCTAAACAAGGCATAAGGAGATGAGATGAAGTTATACTATTTCATGATCAAGAATTCAAGCATTAAAGAATTCAAGCAAGAATCAATCTTCAAGCATTCAATTCATCAAGGAGATCCATTAGTAGGCATTGAAGGATTCAAGCTCTATGGAGCCCTCTTGTTGAAGATTCATCCATTTCCATTCAAGCCTCTTCCTAATCCAAGATCTTTTCAAGGTTGGTGTTGAAGATCTAATGTCATTGATTTGAGACATCTTACATTCATTTTTACATTCATTTGGAGCATCCATACTTGTGGATTCAAGGATTCAGATCTTCCATAAGGATTTCAACATAAGCAAGATGAATAATTCCATTTACTTTTCTTATACATATTGCAATTTTAATTACATTTCAAGGTTCATTCCAAACTAGATTTTGACCTAGGAAAACCACCCATCCAACAAAAAAAAAACCATTTTTCTTGTAGGTACAGTTGTGGAACAATAAATTAAAGTACAAATTTGGATACTCTTTTCATCGAACTTGTATGATTTGCGAACAAAATTTTTGTTGGAGTAGAGCAAGTCAAGGTCAATTTTTTGGGGTACAATTGTGCCCCGGGGTACAATTATGCCCCGCTAACTAGGTCAAGGTCAACCTACCATCATAATAGAAAAATATTTCTAAGTTTTTTAGAACTCGCAGTTTCGGTTCAAGAATGCAAAATTTGATAGTTTTTTAGATCGTTTGACAGGATTTTTAGTTGATTCTTTTTCAGAGGTAAGTATATTTTATTTCTTCATTTCAGTATTAGTCATCTAGATTTACTTTCATATCATAATAATTTAAAGTTATGTGTAAAATATGGGCTTAGGGTCTCTTTCATGTACATTACTCTAAACACTATTCATCAACCATATTTTTACCCTATACAAGACCTTATACTGGAGGACGTCCTTGTTTCAAACTCTAATGGTACACTGCTCAATGAGCCAGGTGGGAAGAACTACCATCACCCTTGGATCCTACCTACAACACATGCCAGTTAAGCACATGAGATATATCAAGATGATATAACTTTTAAGTAGAGAAATGTGGAAAACATTATGAATGTGGGTTAATGCAAGCGACAAAGCAAGCTGATAAGCAATTGGGTAGGGCCAAAAAATCTTGGTGTAATCTTTGAGCTCTTTTCGAATGAGATTGAACTCTTATGTAGTCTAACCCTTAAAAACACCTTATCCCCAATCTGGAACTGTCATAAAGTGTGTTTCTTTTTAGTGTAGCTCTTCTGATGATATGCTACTTCCTTCAACTGACTATGGATCAAGAGAATCCGTTCTTCCATCTCTTTTAACATCTCAAGAGCCATAATAATTCTACCCTCAACACTATCCCAACTGATAGGCATCTGACACTTCTACCCATAAAGAGCCTCAAAGGGAGTCATACCTAAAGAAGAATGATATGAGTTGTTTTAGGAAAACTCCACCAATGGAAGATACTCCTCCCATTTGTACTGCTGATCCATGCAGTACATGTGCAACAAATCTTTGAGGACCTGGTTCTCCCTCTTAGTCTACTCGTCTATCTCAGGGTGGAAAGCTATGCTGAAATTCAGTCATGTACCCAAAGTAGAGTTCAAGGTTGTGCAAAATCTCAAATTCATTTGGGTATCCTTGTCGGAGATGATGGTCTCTGGAATACCATGCAGTCAAAATATCTCTTGGACAAATTTCCTTGCAAAAATTGGAGTTCCATCCTTTAGATTGCCATGAATGAAGTGTGTAATGCCCCGCTCAGAGATCCTTGGGACAAGGATTCAATACAAGCCAAGATAATTTTTTTTACAAGTATGAGTGCATACAACAACATAATACATGGGTCACGAAGATCACAATGGAAGATTGAACCACAATCTTGGCAACCAACCAATCTCCAAATGCCACTACCTGAATCAACATGACCAATTAAAGGACAAAAAACCACTACAACAGAAGAGCCTAAAATCTCTGAACTGAAGAAGCAAGGAAACACTAGCAAACCTAAAGGGTACTTAAAACACCAAAATGCGTTTCCCAAAAACTAGTCGAGACACCTATTTTTTTCATGTTAGGATAATAGACTAACAAAATTTCACATGAGGAAGTGCAACACATTTGTCTTTCACACAAGGAAATGCATCAAAGAGTGTGAGGAAGTACTTGGCCTAGCAACCAAAGTACCCCAACATTGGTGTGGGCTTTCACATGAGAAAGTGCCAAAAGCCACGTGAGAAAACCTAACACATTGTGTGATATTTTGCATTCTCACACAAGAATGTACAATTTTGTACGAGAATCCAAAACAACATGCTAGAAACCAAAAAGGTAAAAGTTGAGAAATAAATTTCTTCCACATCGAGGAGAACTAGATCCACATATCGAGGCAAGGACACTCAATCAAATGATCAAAAGATGGAAAGCCATAATTTGAATCTAAACATTTATACATAGCAGCGAAGAGAAATAACTAAAAGCAACATCACAAGGAACTAAAAAAATGAATTAAGTGTGTGGTTCCTCCCATCTGTAATAGCATCATGAGACCTCGAAGGTCCTAGCCATCCCTCGCACATAACATCTTAAACTACCAACTAGATAGTTAGAGCTGTCTTATAAGGACGTCACTACTAAAGCACAATAACATCATAAGAACAAGAAATCTAACATGCTAAACCAAAAATAATAGCTATTCCAACTAAGCAGATAACATCATAACATCATATGCTAAACATAATAATAAGGAAATGCATCAATACTAACATCGTCTAAACATGATATACAAGTATTCTAGTGAAATCATAAATCACAGGAAAGCATACTCCAGAACCCAAAGTACCATGTGAAAACATCCACCAACAGTCACACTAGGATAATAGACTATCTTTGTAAACCGATCCCTAGTAATGGTGAAGGTAGCTACATTTCCCAACCACATGAAACCCATAGGTCCACCCCTGCTATGATGATGGAGATAATGATCCAACCACAAACACACATAAAGAAAAAATCCATGGCTAACACTCATGCTAGACAGTATGATGACAGAAACCAAGATCAGGGATAATGCATAAACTATAGGTCCTAGTTAGACACTCAATGGGCTACTATGTAGGGGCTGACATCATGGAGAGTCACTTGGCATTGAAAAGCCCAAGCTTGGATCATGCGACTCAACTCCCCAATGGAAGGCTCTCACACTAAGTATGTTATTATCTTATATTTTATTACCACCTAATGTTTTATTTAGTTATCACTTAAAACTTTTGCATGCCGCCCCTCGAGAAATAGTCACCAAGTTGTAGAAATAGAAGCCCCCTCCATATGCTACCCTACCCTACCCATGCTTATCCAACAATGAGTGCCTGTAGGCATGCATATTCCCAAATCAACCCCAAATGATCACACTTCTAGAAAACCATGGAAGATTGGGCCTTGCAATTCACCCAAAAAATGTATGCATATGTGCTCAGTTCTGATGCACCACCATCATGAATATCATAACACAAGGACTGAATGAGAACACAAGCAAAGTACCACTCAACTGAAAACAAACTCAAGAGGATAAATGCATCATGTATCCCAATGCAACATAAATGTGCAATAATGATCTAACTAGCATCCCAATAGATGATCCAAGTCTATGACCAACATAGGGTGGCACACAAAATGAGGTAAAAACCCCCAAAAGTGGAAAACTTTAAAATTAAAACCCATTTAATCTTTGGGCACAAAGGACTTGAAAATGTAATAAAATTTGAGTTTATACACCGTATGCAAAAATGGCCAACATAACTTTGCGAAACCCCAAACCCTCATCCCAAAAATTGGGAAAACATTCATACTTGACCAACCGGGTAGAACAACCAAACAAAAATAGAGGGGAACACTAGTTCTCAGCCTCCAAAAAAATAACTACTAGAAACATATTGAGAAACTAAGCTAAAACAAGAAAACAAGAGAGCTCTACCTGACAAAAAAAGGGGTATAAATAGAAATCAACCTAATAAAATAATAATCCTGCTCAAGCTACCAAAAACTATGGCAAAACAAGGTCTCCTTGAGCTGGATCCAATGAGACTGATCTCACGAAGATCCAACACTTGAAGCTCTCACAATGAACAAAAACATAATCCTCCAAAGAAGGATTTGAAAAAAAAACCTCTCAATTTTGTATTTTGCAAAAGTGAGAAGTGAAGAATTAAATTCCTCTTTCAATACTTATTCACTTTTTGAGTGAATAATCGATTAGGGTAAATAGCCAGTTAGACTAGCTAGACTCCGAATCGACCCAAATGAAAATAGGTTATTCTTAGAAATAAGAATTCATCTATGGAAAAGCTTCCAGAAATTAAATTCAATACAATTTAAAGCTCAAAAACCCAAAATCATAGAAATTTCCTAAACAAATTTTGTGACAATGTGAACCTCTAAATGCATAGACATGCTCACAGGTCTAGACACATAATACAAATGAGTTCGGATTTAATAATCACCAAAAGGTTTAATTAAAAAATTAAAATAAGGATACATCAACCATATAGGGGTGACATTGGTGAATTATGAATAGCTAAATCACTAACTCCATGTGCCAATGTTAGGGATATAAATCCTGCACAGTAACACACACGATCAAGTGCAATTGCATATAATATCATAACCGAAGTAATAAATGCATTAAATACCTAATTTAACCATTTACTCAATTATACTTAAATAATCCAAGTACATCACTCACATTCAAATAAAGCATAAGAGAACAAGAATTAAGTAAATCACCATAGCATAAAATCCATCACATAACCAAATCAGAGATATGTGCAAAATACTAGATAACCAGATATCATCATAACCTACTATCCTCTCAAAATGACATCAACATACAAATATGATAAACTGAACAACATATCAGTATAACATCTATGATGCTAAAATCAAAGTATAACATCCAACCCTTAGGTCATCTCAAAATGAAACATAACAAGAGTATCAAGTATCTCTCGAATTAAAATAAACAAGGTACAAATTGCAAACACGAGGCACTACAAAGTGGAAAACTTTTGTTAATTTGTCGACTATGACCAAGATTACATCATGCTTGTGTTGAGTCATGGGTAAACCTTGTACAAAATCCATGTTAATAACCTTCCATTTATACTATGGAAATCTCATGTTGGTATAGAGGACTTGTTGGATGGATATGCTCATCCTTGACACACTGACATTCCAAACAATGGATAGCATATCTATCACATCCTGTTTGAGTCCCAACCAAAAGTATAAAGGTCTCAAATCAGCCATCATCTTTTTTACCCCTGGGTACCCTAAAAATGGAGTGCAATGCATCTCCTCAAGAACCACTTTCTACAACCCTTCATGGTTGGTAACATATATCCTATTCTGGTACTTAAGCATGCTGACATTACAATCATGTTTGTTATTAGTGACATACATTTATTTAGATTGTAAGTATCTATCAATTTTATTGTATAGTTAACAATGTTAACCAAGAATTTTAGTTGCTACTGAGTTCTATAGTTGCTATTGCATCCCTAGGATAGTTTTCAGTTTGCACTGAGTAGCTACTACAAGGTTGTCGATCAATAGTGTAAATTGAGCATCTCAGTGTATGCTAAGTTTATCAATGCAAACCAAGTTGTGTAGTGCTTACCTAGTTCATAATTGATGTGATGTAAGTCTAGTGTTAACTAAGCTACTCAGTGTTAACCAAGTGACTTAGTTTCTATTGAGAACTTGTAGAGAATCTAGTGTTGACCAAGCTATGTAGTGTGAATCAAGTGATTCCGTTTATATGCCGAGTTTCACAATATTCACCGAGTCACCAGTGTAGACCGAGTTCAAAAGTAATTAGAAGTGATCAATATGGATTGAGATTCTACATCTACCGAGTGCTTGATGATGCCAAGCATTGACAATAGATGCCATGTATCAGAACCTCACCGAGCCAATCTTTAGAACTCAAGGTCCTGTAGTTGGGCCAACTTTGTGATTTTTGTATAAACTTTTATTGTGGTCAAATTTGTAATTTGTAATTTAGATTGGTATATATGTAATATATTTTATCACATCCAAATAATGATATATGGAATGGAACTAATGTAATAAGTAGAGAGGAGAGAATTACAAAGGCTATATTAGTATAAGGAGAAAAAAATTTTTATCTATCACAACAAGGTGATCAATACATTCAAAGGAATCTCATTTAGCAAACCAAGTTACAGATCAAAGATCAACTACTGTATCATCCTAATAGGTGGATTAGGTAAATCCTTTCATAAGGTAGACCTAACAGTCTTATGTAAATCTCTTTATCGAGTATATACTTCATTGTATGTTTGTAAATTGTTTTGCAAGGTGGACTTAGTAGTCCTGATTGCTCCTAATAGGGAAAATCATCAGAAGTGATCATTGTAAGCCTTAACATACCAAATTTATACTACACTACTAAAGCTTGTGGGTATCATCCCCACCCTAGTTTTACTTTCTATTTGGAAGGTTTCTAGGTCACCAAATTGTGTTTCAAAAGTGTTATGAATGCGTTAATGTTTTTAGTTTCTCATGCTTAAAATTAGATCAGAATACTCATGAAGGATTAATTGCTAATTAAGGATTAAGTTTTATAGGTTACTGATTCACCTCTCCCCTCTTAGTAACTTAGCCTATCATAATATTTCAAATGATTGGCATTAGATCTTTATGGTTCTTAGAGAAAAGTTTAAAAGCTTGAGCAAAGATCAAAGGCTATGGAGGTATTCAAACTTGACAAGAGTATTGAAAATGAGAAGCTAGATTTGGAATTGGCTATTGGACAACTCAAGAAAGAAAAAGAACAACTCTCTCAATCCCTAAAAAGAAGAAAAGATCTTGCAATCCAAGTGAATGATCAACTCTAAATTGGAGAAATAATTGAAGACATCTATTCAAGAAATTCAAGTGAAGCTCATGAAGCAATTAAAGAACTATTGGAAAAGAAAAGTACTCTCCAAGAAGAAGTAAGAAAACTAAGAAGAGAGCAAGAAATTTAGTTTGTAAGATTGTGCGAAGTCATGGAAGAGAAAAATAATATAAAATAAGAGATAGAAGGAAAGAACAACGAAATTCAACACCTATCCCTTT
Organism: Cupressus sempervirens; assembly: GCA_028749045.1. Taxonomy (NCBI): domain Eukaryota; kingdom Viridiplantae; phylum Streptophyta; class Pinopsida; order Cupressales; family Cupressaceae; genus Cupressus; species Cupressus sempervirens. The sequence continues at coordinate 510,423,754 of CM053791.1, forward strand.
AGTGAATAGACTTCATTGATCAACTCACCAATGAAAATGAAGAAATCATGAATCTAAGATCAGAGAATGAAAAATTGTAGAATGATCTAAACACTAAAAGGCAAACCAATGAGAGGATGATGAAATCTCAAACATATATGAATCGATTGAATGAATAAAATCATTATAGACAAAAAGGAAAAGCAGGAATTAGATATATAGAAGAAGGTGAATCATCCAAGAAAGGAGCTCAAAAGAATCAAAGACCTACTTGCAGTTATTGTGGTAAGACAAATAACACATCAAACAAATATTGGAGCAATGGAAAGTGCTACAATTGCAATCAACATGGTCATAGGGAAAATGAATGCAAAGAGAAACCTTTATTTGAAGGCAAATTTCACAAATGTAAAAAGCATGGGCACAAATCATTAGAATGAAAAACTAAGATATTAAACCCAGTAGAGAAAATTGTAAAAGCTATATTTGGTTGGGAATATAACACTTGGTGTAGTTATCATTACTGTGGAGAATTTGGACACATTGGAATGAATTGTGTGAAACATCACATGAGGACAAGAGAAACTACCAAAAGATGTTTCATTTTTACAAAACTTGGTCATCTTGCCAAGAATTGTATGAATACTAGAAGAATTGGAGATGAAAAGAAGGCCAAAGCTGATAACATCAGAAAGAAGATGAGACAACAATGGGTTCCTAAATCTTCTAAAAATGCAAGTCTAAGCAATGATGATCAATTCACTCAAGATTTGGTTGACTCTAGCATTTCAACTTGATTTCTCAAAGGAGAACTAGAAGTGGGATTCTAAAGAAGACATCTAACATTAGTTCTAGTTGACAGAACAAAAAATCCATATCAACATTCAAGATGCAAAGGGATCACCGAGTAAATGATGCCAGTCTTTACCAAGTATGGTTGGGTTGAAGACCTTACCGAGCGAGTTCGAGTTGTAAGACCCTACTGAGCAAGGTCAGGAGTAACTAAGTTTTGTGTGGTTATCGAGTCATGGAAGACTATGTCGAGCATTCAATGCAAATGAAGTAGATGACAGTTTGTTGTTTGAGCAAACAATCATACCAAGCATTTATGACAATCGAAAGGAGAATTTTGTTAAAAAGGGAAAAATCTAAGTCATTTCTCACTATAAATTTTTGAGAGCTATCTATGCAAGGCAATCTTTAGAGCATTCAAGTGATTTGAGTGAATTTTTATTGAAGATTTTGGTATTCTCTCAAATCCTACTGAGCAAAGATGGAATCAACCAATAACAAATCAAAGAAAGGTTCATACATGTATGTTCGAGGCGTGTAATGGAAGGCTCTAGATTTTAAGTTGAGTCTTGCCATTGTAGAAACCCTAGATCTGAGTGGAGCACAGTCACAAATTTTTCCAAAAGTATTGTTAATCAATGATATCTGTTCGCATTTTAAGTGTACAATTCAGGACATTGGAATGTTGGATATGGATGAATTGTTGAAGGAGTTATGCGTTAATGGTGTGTTGAAACTAGAACATCAACATCTTGAAACAAAAGGTTTGACTCACATTCCACATATGCCACAAGATATTCAAATAAAATGGATAAGATATATTCTCAGTTGTGTGAAAAATGGTCAACTATGGTTGGAACAACCTATTTTGATAACCAAGAAGATGATCCATAGGATCACTAGTCTTCCTATGTTGATGAAAGAAAAAATGACCAAAACCCTAGGTCAGGTTGAACTGGAGAGGGAAATCCTTGCTGAGTGGGATGGAAGGGGAATGAAGATTAGCTATGTCATAGACATGGAATTAAAGTTTGGTATACATGTCATTGCTGACAAGATTTACAACTCGAGCATATTGAACAACATGTCATGTGAAGTAGTGGATTTAGCATACAAAGTGGTCAAGAACAACCTGCCACTTGACCTTGCTGAGTTATTGTTGAGCTAGTTCAACAAAAACATGGAGAGTATCAAAAATTCCAAGAACAATCCTTATAAGTTCGGTTCACTTTTGACTTGTTTATTTTTCTATGTTCAAAAGTTCTTCCCATCAAAAGGTACGGTAGTATGGAGGAAGATGTACCCGTTCTCTATCAGATTAATGAGTATATAGCTGAAATGAGAGAAAACTATGCAAGCATTATGGATAACTACTTTGATGCATTCAAAGAGAAGATGAATAACAGATTTAGGATTCCTAAGAAACTAGTTGATGATTACAAAGATGATGTTTGTTTTATGATTGATAGTGAAAAATTATACACTTAGGCAGTTAGACCAAGGACTATATGGGTAAAACCTCTTGGATATGAGGTAAACATAGATGAAACCAAGGATATAATTGAGGCATTGATTAATGAGCCTTTTGACCCTAAAGCTTCATACTTTGGCACTTATGATGAGACAATGTTAGCATGAATGTTGATGCTGATGCTATGGGGGAGCATTGTAGAACATTGTTTTTCATTGATGACAACATAGCAATAAGATCGTATAAGACTGCCAGAGCAGTTGACTGAGACTTATATATTATAGACATCACATTATGTATCTACCTATGTGCAGTTACCAACATATACTACAACATGTATTTGACATGTGGGCAAGTGCGCAGAACTTGAATCGATAGTGTACGAAAGATATTGATAATTTATAGAGAACTATAGGAAAATAGAGCAATGGAAAAATATTTTTTTTTGTATGACCAATATAGAGAATTGTATTTGAAATTAAGGGTTGCAAAGTTAACTAAAGGTAGCACACTAACTATTGATGACATTAGCAAGTGCGCAGGTACAGAAGTCACACGTGTGAAAGTTTGTGTATAAATGTGGGCTAACAACATTAATTAAATGTGTATTTCATTTAATTAAATTATAATAAAGTATGGAGCCACCTCAAGGAATTAATATTGAGTGTGGTATAAAGGAAAGTTTTTTTCCAAGTTTTAATTATAAAGATTGTGATCGAGAAGCATAGAGAACTTGTGAATTGCAAAGTAGAGGAGCAGCAATCTGCTAATGCATGTAAGTGACCTCAAGGATTACTATTAATGGATACATAGTTCTAGATCTAATTGCATGATCTAAAGGTGAAGTAGTCCAACATACTAGACAGAGGAAGAAGCAAAAGACTACCACACATCTATTATTTTGAAAGGAATAGTACCGAGATCATTTGGACAGTGAGTTTGTTGGTCTAAACCTGAAGTTTTTTGGATAGTGGGTTCAGTTACCTTCCACAACTCCTAACAGGGTTGGAATATCCTAACAGAGATTCAGAGTCTCCTAACAGGGACTCTTTGTACTAAGTGTTGTAATAGACTCCTCATAGGGTCCATCCTCTAACAAATAATATATTTTATAGGCATCATTCCCACCGGGGTTTTCCCTCTGATCAAGGGTTTCCCTGGTCAACATATTTGGTGTAATTGTGTATGTACATTCCTTTATTGTTGCTATTTTCTTTGATTGAATAATTAAGAATTGTTTAAGAGGTTTAATTTTTAGATTAGTGTATAACTGATTCACCCCCTATCTTAGTTGTACTGGTGGACTACTATTTCTAACAATTAGTTTCAGAGCCTCAGGTCCTTGAAGAGAAGTTTAACAACTTTGGGAGATCCATGTAAAATCTATTCAGGAAGGATAGTCCTAGATTTGATGGCACAAACTACGACAGTTGGAAAGACAAAATGAAGACTCATCTCTTGTGTATGGGTCCAGGATATTGGCTTGTAACCAAGACATCTAAGAACATTATAGAAGAAGACAATCTTGAAACCTGCATAGAGGAACAAAGAGGTGTTTATGTGCAACATAAGGACAAGAGAAGCAATATTGTCAGTGTTACCTAAAAGCGAGTACAGTCAAGTAAAACAACTTAAAACATCTCATGAAATTTGGAAAACTTTAGAGGCTAATTATGAAGGTGATACACATGCAAAGACAGTTATATTGTAAAATCTGTATTGTACATTCCAAGATGCTAAAATGATGGAAGATGAATCTGCAAGAAGTTATGTTGGCAAATATCTGAGATTTTTGTAGGAATCAAATCTCTTGATGGAAAGAAATTTGATGATGAAGTAATATGGAAGATCTTGAAAAGTCTAACCCCACCCTTCAATACAGTAACACAAATGATTTGAGTAATGTTACCTTGCACCACTAACTTCACCAAAGAAACATTTCTTTAGAGATTGGAAGCTGAAGAAATTGATCTAAAATAATCCGAAGAATTAGCAAAGGTTGAGACAACATTCAGTGCATTAAACATCAAAACTAGTTTAGCAAGGAAAACAAAAGCGTAGGGAGACATTGCCAACAGTAGCAAGTCCATTGAGGAAAAGATCCAAGAGGGAGTAGCTCTTCTTGTGGAAAGAGAAAAAGACGGTAAGAATATCTTTAAATGTTGGACATGTAATGAATATTGTCATTATGCATCTAAGTTTCCTAAAAGAGAAATAAGGGAAGGTTCAAGTCAAGAAGATCTAGAAATTTCTTATATTGTAATGAAGAAGAAGAAGAAGAGGAATCTGATCAAAACATGAGTGAAGACAAATTAGGATTGCAGCTATAAAGGAGGATGATATTGATAGAGAAATTAGAGAAGAAAGTGCATTGATCTCACAAGTTAAAAAAGAGAGATTGGATCATTGATAGTGGTCATTCACATCACATGTCTAGCGATATAAGCAAGTTTGTCAAATTCAAAAGCTATGATAGAGGAATTGTTAGAGTAGGGAATAATACAACCTATCACATTACAAGAATTGGATCTATCACTCTTGATGGTAAAACATAAATTAATGATGTTTACTTTGTTGATCGACTGAAGCATAATTTTTTAAGTTTGGACAACTTATGGACAAGGCCTATCAACTGCTATTTGGTAATGACACATGCATTATCATGAACAAGGCAGGAAAACTACTTGGTACTAGCACAAAAACTAGAGGTAATGTATTATAGTTAAACTCCATTGAAATAACATGTTTAGTAGCAAAGATTGACAACAGTTGGTTATGATACAAAACATTTTGTCACATTAACTTTGATAACATTGTGAAGGCCAGTAATACACTTGTTGTAAGAGATTTACCCAAGATCACTGAGCCAACTGGCACTATTTGTAAGGAATGCATCTTGGCTAAGCAAAAGAGAGTCTTATTTCCTAGCAAGAATTTTTGTAATACACAAAAGCTGGAATTGGTTCATACAGATTTGAGTGGTCTTGCAAGAACAAGAGGATTTTATGGAGAAAGGTACTCTGATTTTTGTTGATGATTTCACTAGAATGATGTGGGTAGCTTTTCTTAAAGAAAAATTAGAAGCATTTGAGAAATTCAAGATATTTAAGAACAAAATTGAGAATGAATCTCGAGTTAAAATAAAGAATTTAATATGAGATAGAGGAGGAGAATTCACCTCTAGAGAATTCAATATCTATTGTGAAGAACATGGCATCATAAGACAACTATCCTCACCCCACACACCTGAGTAGAATGGGATTTCTGAAGGAAGAAACAAATCAATTGCTAAAGTAGCAAGAGCTATGTTATTTGAGAATGATGTACCAAAGACCTTTTGGAGAGAAGCAGTCAATACAACAGTTTACACACTAAATAGAGTGTATATTAGGAAAGGTATGCACAAAACACCCTATGAATTATGGTTTGGTCACTCACCATGAGTCAAGTACTTTAGGATATTTGGAAGCAAATGTTACATCAAAAGAGATGATGATATTGGTAAGTTTGATCCAAGGAGCGATGAAGGTATGTTTCTTGGCTTTTCATTAAAAAGTAAAGCCTACAGATGTTACAACTACAGAACAAAAACTATAGTAGAGTGTGCAAATGTTAGAATTGATGAAAATTTTGGCACCAAGGAAAAGATAATGGATTATAAATCTGATGGAGATGATTACTGTGGATTGCAGAATAGTGTGCAAATTGAAGATGTGAGAGAAGAACAAAGTGTAGTACCAAAAATAAGAGTTGAAGTAGCAACTCCTACCCCAAATAGGAACTTGATAAGAAATCATCCTGCTAATTAGATAATAGGAAGCAAGGAAAAAGGAGTAATGATAAGGAGTAGAATTAATGAAGAACTATGTCTGATATCTCAAGTAGAACCAAGAAGCGCAGATGAAGTAATCAAAGATGATCATTGGATAAGGGCAATGAAGGAAGAACTCCAGTAGATAATAAAATATGACATATGGGAATTGGTTCCTAAACCTAAGGACAAAAATGTGATTGGCACAAAATGGGTATTCAGAAATAAAATGAATGAATAGGGAGAAGTAATAAGGAACAAAGAAAGACTTGTATGGAAAGGTTACTCTCAGCAAGAAGGAATTGATTATGAAGAAACATATACACCTGTAGCAAGAATGGAAGTAGTTAGAATGTTCCTAGCATATGTGGCAAATAAGAATTTTAAGGTATATCAAATGGATGTTAAGTCAGCATTGTTGAATGGAGAACTTGAAGAAGAAGTTTACATTGAGCAACCAGAGGGTTTTCCTTTAACAGAAGAGAAGGATATGGTTTGTAGACTAAAGAAAGCATTGTATGGATTAAAGTAAGCACCAAGAACCTAGTATGCAAGGTTGGACAGATACTTGGCAAAGCTTGGATTTGCTAAAGGAACAACATATAGTAACTTGTACTTGAAGAAAATAGGAGATGATTTGCTAATAATCATTGTATTTGTTGATGACATCATTTTTGGTGGAAATGATGAAGCCAATAACAAATTCTCAGAAGACATGAAGAATGAGTTTGGGATGAGCATGATAGGAGAAATAAAATTCTTCTTAGGATTGCAGATTGTTTAGAATAAAGAAGGTATCTTTATCTCCCATACCAAGTACTTAAAAGATTTGCTAAAAAGATTTGGTTTAGAAAATTGTAAACCTGATGGAACTCCTATGGTAACTGGTGATAAGTTATCCAGCAAAGATGAGACCCCTACTATTGAACAAAAGAAGTACAAATCTATGATTGGAGGATTGCAGTATCTAACTTATAGCAGACCAGATATAGCTAATGCAGTTGGAATGGTGGCAAGATTTTAAGCTGATCCTAAAGAATATCACTATGCAACAGTAAAGAGGATATTCAGATATCTAAAAGGAACATCAGATTAAGGCATTTGGTTGATTGAGTTGGAGATAGGGATGATAGAAAAAGCACTAGTGGAGGAGCATTTTTCCTTGGAGGAAGACTAGTTTCTTGGCTCAATAAGAAGCAAGATTGTACCTCATAGAAAACTATAGAAGAAGAATATGTTACAACAAAAAACAACTGTAATCAAGCCATATGGATAAAGCAGATGATGAAGGATATTGGAATTACATTCTCAGAACCTGTTATCATTTATTGTGATAACACAAGTACTGTTAATATGTCTAAGAATCCTATTTTGCACTCCAAAACTAATCACATAGCAATAAAGTATCATGTGCTGAAAGAGAAAGTCACAGAAAAAGAAATAAGATTGGAGTTCATTAATACTAAGGAATAGATTGCAGACATTTTCACAAAGGCCTTACAAAACTTATGCACCTACGTAGCTTAGAGTAGAAGATGCAGAAGTGCATCAATCTAGGGTACATAGCACCATTATTAGAATGGACTGAATGCTGATGCTTCCTCTATGGGGGAGTATCAGTAATGAACAGAGTTAGGAAGGACTCTTGGTAAATGATAATTGGTGTACAATAGTGTCTTTGGACACTTGTTTTGTTTATAGAATTATATGAAAAATTTGTAAAGCAACATACCAGCTTGTGGTCATGTTGATAGATTGTTATATGTTCAATTTTTGTACTACCTTTGACATTGATGTCAATGGGGGAGAGAGTGACATGAAAAACATTAGAAAGATTTTGTACTATGGGGGAGAATTGGTGCAATAAAAGATTTGCATGAAGATTTGAGTGATGAAGAATTTTTTTTGGTATTCTTGGAACTAGATGTTTTTCATCTATGTTTCCATCAATGCCAAAGGGGGAGATTGTTAGCATGAATGCTGATGTTGATGCTATAAGAGAGCATTGCTAAACATTGTTTGTGATTGATGACAACATAGCAATAAGATCATATAAGACTTTCAAAGCAGCTGACTGTGACTTATGTATTGCAAACATCACATTGTGTATCTACCTATACATTGTTACCAACATATACTACAACATATATTTGACATGTGGGCAAGTGCACAAAACCTGAATTGATAGCATACATAAGATATTCATAATTTATAGAGAACTGTAGGAAAACAAAGCAGTGGAAAAATAGTTTCTATTGTATGACCAATATAGAGCATTGTATTTGGAATTAAGGGTTGTGCAATTAATTGAAGGTAGCACACTGACTACTAACGACATTAGCAAGTGTGCAGGTACAGAAGTCACACGTGTGAAAGTTTGTGTATAACTATGGGCTGACAACATTAATTAAATGTGTATTTCATTTAATTAACTTATAATAAAGTATGGAGCTCACTCAAGGAATAAACATTGAGTATGGTATAAAGGAAAGTTGTTTTCCAAGTTTTGATTATAAAGATTGTGATCAAGAAGCAGAGAGAACTTGAAAATTGAAAAGTAGAGGAGGAGAGTAATCTGCTAATGCATGTAAGTGACCTCAAGGGTTACTATTGATGGATACATAGTTCCAAATTTGATTGCATGATCTAAAGGTGAAGTAGTTTGATGTACTAGACATAGGAAGAAACAAAATACTACCACACATCTATTATTCTAAAAGGAATAGTACCAAGATCAATTGGACAGTGAGTTCATTAGTGTGATCTTGAAGTTGTTTGGATAGTGGGTTCAACTACCTTCCATAACTCCTAATAGTGATTCAAAGTCTCCTAATAGGGACTCTTTGTAATATGTGTTGTAACAGACTCCTCATAGGGTCCATCCCCTAACAAGGAATATTCAGATTAGTACATTATTTTGTGGGCATCATTTCCACCAGGGTTTTCCCTCTGATCAAGGGTTTCCCTAGTTAGATATGTAATTGTGTATGCACATTTCTTTATGGTTGTTATTTGGTTTGATTGAATAATTAAGAATTGTTTAAGAGGTTTAATTTTTAGATTATTTTATAACTGATTCATCCCCCCTCTTAGTTATACTAGTGGACTACTATTTCTAACAGATAAAGGCTAGAATAGAACTTGAAATCAAACTCCCTTAGGCAGTCAACAAAGTAAAGAAGAGGGTTGCCAAATTGAAAACAAGCTCCACTCTTTTGTTGACTGAAGGCAAAGGAAATGATATTGAGGATGAAGAAGTAGAAGATGAAGAAGAATTAGAGGAAGAAGAGCCATTAAATAAGAAATGTAAAGTAATTATTATTAGCATGAATGCTGATGCTATGGGGGAGAATTGCAAAACATTGATATAATGTATTTATAACTATGTTTGTCATTGATGCCAACATAGTAATAAGTTTGTAAAAGATTGACAGAGCAACGGGCTATGATTTTTGTATTGAGAACATTATGTTACTTATTTTATGATGCACAATTACTAGCACATACTACAGTGTGTATTTGCTACATAGGCAAGTATGCAAAACCTAAATCAATAGTATACAAAAGATATGATTGATTCACAAAGAACGGTATGGAAACATAGTATTAGGAAAACAGTTCTTATTGTATGATTGCTACAACTCATTGCAATTGTAGTGAAGGGTTATGTAGTGAATTAGAGGTAGTTTATTGTCCATTGATGATGTCAAAGAGTGTTCATGTATGAAATTCACACATGTGAAAGTTTGTGTATAATTGTGAGCCGACATCATTAATTAAATGTGTATTTCATTTAATTAACATATGTAATGAAGTATGAAGCCAACTCAAGGATTTATTAATTAAGTCTGGTATAAAGGGAAGATGTTTTCTATGTTTTAGATATAAGGAAAAGAGAAGACTTGCAAACTACTAAGCAACAGAGTAGAGTGACATACTAATGTGTGCAAGTGGCCTGAAGGGTTACGGTTACTGATCATAGAGTTCTAGATCTGATTGCATGATCTGAAGGTGAAGAAATCTGATGTACTAGATAGAGGAAGAAGTTAAATCTTGTTAAAAATCTATTATTCTAAAAGGAATAGTACCAAGGTCAATTGGACAGTCAGTTCCTTGATCTAATTCTGAAGCTATTTGGACAATGGGTTCAGCTACCTTCCACAACTCCTAACAGGGATTCAAAGTTTCCTAATAGGGAATCTTTGTACTAAATGTTGTAATAGACTCCTAATAGGGTCCTTCCTCTAACAATGAATATTTATATTAGTACATCATCTTGTGGGCATCATTCCCACTAGGGTTTTCCCTATGATCAAGGGTTTCCCTAGTCAACATATCTAGTGTAATTGTTGTGTGCATCTTTATGGTTGCTATTTACTTTGGTTGAATGGTTGGATTTGTTTAAAGTGGATAAATTTTTTATTTATTGAATAAATAATTCAGCCCCCCTCTCATTTATCTTGGTAGACTATTGTTTCTAGCAATTACTACCAAGCCTGCCAAGACATCTACTGTTGTGTTTACTAGAAGATCATCTAGGAAGAAAGCAGATAAAGAAGGAGATGTAATCTTCAAAAGGCATCCACCTACTTTTGAGAGAAGGATGAAAGATTTAGAATTAGGATCTAGCATAACAAACTTCAAGGCACTGAAGTATGAGATTAGGACTGTAGAGGAGCAGAAGCAAATAGAGGATTTGATAATATCCAAAATGGGTAAGTTGAAGTACTCACTAGACCAGCTAGCTCAGTAGATTCCTAACATTCTAATGGAGAAAATCAATCCAATATGGGAGAATTCCATGAAAAATGCAAAAGACATTTATGATTAGACCCTAAGGCAACTAATGCCGAGTTTGGAAGACAAGGAGGTCAAGGAATCTCTAAAGAAAAATGAAGAAAAGCTTACTTTAAGATTCAAGACTTGTCTTGTGCTATTGAAAGACATTGAGCATGTTGTGAAGAATGCTACAAACACATGGAAGAACATTTGTCTTCTTCACAAACTAAGTGATTTTTTAGTTGGTATTAGTGACAAGGATGATGATGATGATGAACAAGAGAAAGATGAAGAGATTTATAATGAAAAAGTCACTCATTTTGACAATGTAGATGATGATGGAGAGGAACAGGGGTAGGAAGCTACCAAGGAATATTTACCAGATGTACAAGATACTGAGGAGACTAACCCAGTGATAATTTATATAGTGGTCATAGCCTCACTTCCTTACTCTCCAAGCAAATCACTGAAAACATCAAGCCTAGAGAAAGCTTTACCAGGATTGATTATGACTAACATTGAAAGCACAAACATTCAATCAATCTTTGCACCTATCCAGCTCAACATCACATTGACTAAAGTGACAAAAACTTCATCTATCAAGCAAAAAACACCTCCCTCTACATCAATTTTGGTAAATTTAGGTATTTCTACTATAGGTATTTTGTCAATCAATGCAATATCTATTTCTCAGCGAGTCCTACCATTTCTACAATTGTTTCCATTCCTAGTATGCAATTAATAATTGCAAAGACGGTTGAGACCTAGCCTCAACCAAGCACAATATTTTTGGGTAAAGGAAAAGAGAAGGAAGAAGACATAGATCTTGATGAAAATATTGTTATTCCTAATTGGGACATCTCAAATCTCAATCCTGATTAGATGCATGTTTTTGGAGAAATTATTTAGAAGAAAGCTAAACAACAGAGGCTTAGAGAAGAAAGGAACAAGGAATTCCAAATAGTATAAGATGCAAAGAATATCCTTGCAGAGGCATTAAATATAGAGGTTGACACTTCTCAACCAATTTTGAATCAGTTGGTAGAGGTAGTCCAAAAATTTAATGAAGATTGAAATGGAAAAGAGAAATTGTTGCAAAGAGCTAAGAAGAATTTTGAGAATAAAGTTTTGGAACTTATTGCTCAACAAATAGTTATCCATCAAGTAGAATTGTCTACTATTCTAGGCTCACTGGAGACCTCCTGCAACACTGTATCTTTACTATTTAGTAAACTCTATGATAAATCAAATTTCATTGAGGAAATAACCAATAAACTATTAAAGATTGATGAGGATCTAAAGGCAAGTGCACAATAGCTGCAACTTGACCAAAGTTACAACTCTGGCCATTACAACAAGATTAGATTCCTAACTGATATGCAGGAAGAATTGCTGAGAGAAGAAGCCAAGATAAGATCAACATTAATAAACATATAGGGCATGATTCTCCCAAACATGGATGCATTACAAAAACACATTGCACATGAAAAAATGCTCATCCATGATGACAACTTCTCCATTGTAGACCATATGATAGAACTATCAGCAAAAGCGCAGATTACATTGCACACATGCAATGTCTAGCAAGAGAATTGGGACAAGATTTTGGCACTTATCTTAAAGGTACATTCAAATTTCTTGTCACATTTTGGCATTATTTTATAGTATATATAGCATAAATCTTTGGCATTAATGTCAAAAAGGGGGGAGAAGATTGAAAATTGTAGAAAAGATGTATATTGTATAAAGGGGGAGAAGATGTATATAGATGTATTGTGAAAAGGAGAAGATTTACAAAAAAGAGGAGAAAATGTATATATTAGATGTGAAAATATGTAAAGTATACTATATATTATGTATGGGGGAACATTACTATATTATTCATGTATAGAAATACATCTCTTACAAAACCAATTTTGAAAAATCTCAAAAATAGTATACTCTACCGAGTTGGAGACATAAGGTGATGGACAAAGGTGTTCTTGAACATTCTTAATTTAGTTTTGACTGATAAGTGTTTTTGTGACTAATGCCAAAGGGGGAGATTGTTGACATTATAATCATGTTTGTTATTAGTGACATACACTTATTCATATTGTAAGTATCTACCAAGCTTATTGTACAGTTAATATTGTTAACCAAGAATTTCAGTTGCTACGGAGTTCTACAGTTGCTATTGAGTCCCTTAGATAGTTTTCAGTTTGCACTGAGCAGTTACTACAAAGTTGTTGATTAGTAGTGTAAATTGAGCATCTTAGTGTATGCTGAGTTTATCAGTGAAAATTGAGTTGTGCAATGCTTACCAAGTTTGTAGTTGATGTGATGTGAGTCTACTATTAACCGAGCTACTCAATATTAACCAAGTGACTTAGTTTCTACTGAGCTCATAGAGAATGTAGTGTTGACCGAGCTATGTAGTGTAAATCAAGTGATTTAGTTTATACGCCAAGTTTCATAGTATTCGCCAAGTCACCAATGTAGACCGAGTTCAAGACTACTTGGAAGTGATCATTATGGACCAAGATTCTATATCTATCAAGTGCATGATGATGCCAAGCATTGACAGTGGATGCCATGTATCAAAACCTCACTGAGCTAGTCTTCAAAACTTGAGTTCTTGTAGTTGGGCTAACTTTGTGATTTTTGTGTAAACTTGTATTGTGGCCAAATTTGTAATTTTTAATTTGGATTGGTATATATGTAATGTATTGTATCACATCCAAATAATGATATATGGAATGGAAGTAATGTAATAAGTAGAGAAGAGAAAATTACAAAGGCTATAGGAGTATAAGGAGAAACGAAGTTTTATCTATTATAGCAAGGTGATTACTACATTCAAAGGAATCTCATTCAACAAACCAAGTTGCAGATCAAAGATTAGCTACTATTTCATCCTAACAAGTGGATCAGTTAAATCCTTTCACAAGGTAGACCTAACAGTCTTATGCAAATCTCTTTACCAATTACATACTTCATTGTATGTTTGTAAATCCTTTTGCAAGGTGGACATAGAAATCCTTATTGCTCCTAATAGGGTAGATCATCAGAAGTGATCATTGTAAGCCTTAATAGGCCAACATTATACTACAATACTAAAACTTTTGGGTATCATCCCCACCCCAGTTTTACTTTCTATTTGGAAGGTTTTTGGGTCACCAAATCATGTGTCAAAAGTGTTATGAATGCTTTAATGTTTTTAGTTTCTCATGCTTGCAATTAGATCTGAATACTCATGAAGGATTAATTGCTAATTAAGGATTAAGTTTTATCAATTATTGGTTCACCCCTCCCCTCTTAGTAACTTAGCCTATCATAATATTTCCAAAAAAGCACACCACCATCATTAAAAGAGTAGTCATCAAATCATGAATCAAAGACATTGGTGTCCAAAACTAACTTCACCCATTCATAATGGGTATCTCTAGGAAGGTACTAAAGAATATACTCTCTCATACAAGGTTGATATGTAGTGATAGAGATGATGTGCCTCCTATGATTAAGTGCATCTGCTACCTTCGTCTCCTTGCCTTTAATATAATCAATGCCAAAATCATATTCACTGAGGAATTCAAGCCACTACCTCTATCTGGCATTCAGATTAGGTTGAGTGAAATATATCTCAACCCCATATGATAAGTTTTAAGCTCAAATGACTGCCCCAATAACTAATTCCACCACATTTGCAAAGCATGTATTATTGCAGCCAACTCTAAATCATGCAGAGTGTTATTCACAGCAAGCAATTTGAGCTTCTTGGACTCATAGGAAAAAATCTTACTGTCATGCATTAATATACCCCAAGCCCATCTCCTGAAGCATCTGTTGTGACAAAAAAGTGTTCGTTAAGATCTGGTATAACCAAGATAGGAGTGGTATTAAGTCTTTTCTTAAGAAAATGAAAGGATTTCTCACATGGTTTTGTCTACTCAAATCTTTTATGCTTCCACTAGAGAGATGTGATCAGTGCTGCCATGCTAGAAAATCCCTCCACAAATTTTCTATAATACTCAACAAGTCCCATAAAAATCCTAACCTTACTCATGTTCTGTGGAGTTGGCCATTCAAGGATGGCTTTTATCTTTGCAGGATCTACTGTTATGCCATTAGCTGATAAAATATGGCCCAAGTAGTGGATCTCTTTCTGATAAAATGAACACTTGGAGAGTTTCCCATACAATTTTCTCTCTCTTAGGCATTGCAAAACTATGTGCAAATTCTCTTCATGCTCTTCTAAATTCTTGGAGTATATCAAGATATCAATAAATATCTCTATGAATTTGGCAAGACAATCTTTGAATACACTGTTCACCAGATTCATGAAAGTAGCAGGCATATTTGTTAGTCTAAAAGGAAATACTACAAACTCATAATGCCCATACCTAGTTTAGAATGTTGTCTTAGTTATGTCCTCATCCCGAATTCGAAGTTGGTGATATCCAGATCTCAAATCAATTTTAGAGAATATAGTTGATCCCTTCATCTAGTCAAATAATCCATCAATTTGTGGGAGAGGATATCATTTTTTTATGGTCACCTTATTCAGCATACAATAATCAATGTACAACCTTAAGGTACCATATTTCTTCTTGATGAAGATTATAGGAGATCCCCAAGGTGATACGCTCATTCTAATGAATCCTTTATCCAAGAGTTCCTATAGTTGAGTATTCAACTCATACATCTTTGTAGAAGTCATGTAGTAGGGAACCTTTGATTAAGGTTCTACTCCTAGTACAAGATCTATGGATAAATTGAACTCCCTCTTAGGGGGTAGTTTGGGAAAATCATCTAGAAACACGTCTTTAAATTCCTACAAAATGGGATGGTCCTCTAATTGAGGTGGAATATCTTCTAGATTCTTGACATGGGCAACATATAACTAACATCCCTTCCTCTTTGCTTTCTTCAGTTGCATGACTGAAATTTGTCTCAATTCAAATGGTCGTTTGATACCATTTAGTATTACTAAGTGACCTGTATCATCGAGACATTCAATAACCTTATCCTGATAGCTAGCTAAGGCTTTATGTTAACTTAACTAGTTAATTCCTAGGATGGCATCATATGAGCCCAAAGGTGCTATGTATAGGTTGACCTCTATTAAGAAATTAGGGAGTTCCAACTCACTGCAAAATAAGCATTTCTCTACCTATGCTTAACCCTGTTACCATGCTCCACAGTCCAAAGTTTAGCCATAAAACTAGCCCTAATAGGTATCTTAGCTATTATCTTAGGGTCTACAAAGCATTCAGTAGCACCAGTATCTATAATAATAGAAATAGGGTATCCAAAGAGTGTACCAACCATCTAAATCATAGTAGCTTGATACTTTGCTTGCCTATGATCAACTCAATAGGAATATGGTGTTGCAGTGGGAAGTCCCTCCCGTCAGATCATTGTGGACACTTAATAGAAAAGTAGTTATTGCCACATACAAAATATCCTGTTCTAGGACCTCTCCTGTCATCATTCCTTTTTTGATCACCCCTGTTGTTTCCATTCCTTCCATTTCCATTTATGTTATTTCTATTGTTTTGGTTCTTGTTGTTGTTCTAGTTTTCCTTGTTCCTGTTCCTAACATAATTCTCCTATCCCTTATCCTTCATGTTTTTGATTTGTTATTTATTTCCATTTCATTTTTTCTTGTCATCCTAATAACTCTTATTATCCTTATATGACATATTATCCTAAAACTTCCTTTTATTGTTCTGGTTGGAAAATTTGGATGAGGAAGCATCCTTCAATCTTTGCTCCTATTCAAGGGCCTTACACAGTACAAAATCCATGGTCTCAGGCTCCTACATTTTGACATCACTATATATCTCAAGTCACAAACCCATGACAAACTTCCAAGTTTTGAATAGCTCATCATGTTGGTACTGAGGAACATACTTCACCAAATGACAAAAATGTTCATGATATTGTGTAACATTCATGTTCCCTTGAACTAGCTTGTAGAAATCTGATGATTTTTTGTCATAGAATAGCCAAGGTAGCCATCATTTTTGGAAAAGATGCATAAATTATTCCCATGTTACCTCCCCATGCTGAAATTTATTTTTATCCATTACATTTTTCCACCAAGTATATGCCTACCCATCAGCTGAAATGTGGCCCAAATTGCTTTAGATTTTCCTATATAGTTTTGTACTAGGAAATACTTCTCCATGCTAGTAATCCATGCCTCAACATCTTCTCCAGAATCTCTACCACAAAATGTGGGTGGAGTCACTTTCTTGAGATCTTTGCTCAAGTCAGCTGCTATATGTACCTTGTCAATATTAGTGACAGCAATCAAACGATCAACTTCCACCTTTTTCTCTACCTCAGATCTCCTAAGAGCCTCAACCAATTGATCATCCTCACATTTCTTCCTCAATTCCTTGTCCTGCTTATGCAAGGCTTCGGAGCACTAATCTTCATCATGCTTCCTTGCCTCTTCCTCAACTTGCCTACCTTAAGTGTCATGCTCTAAGGTATCCATTGTTTGGCCTTGTTACTATAACAAAGCGATCAATTGTGTCAACAATGCCAATATATGATCTAACCTCTCATTACGTTCCTCAACTTGTGCACCACTGCTGGACCCACCTCTATGGTTAGCTCTTGTGGCCATGATGATAACTCAAATACCTAACACACATCGGCGCATGTTAGCATAGTAGCCCAAGGCCCAAGGTTTAAACACAACACTCTGAATCAATGTGTTTTCCTCCTATAATGCACATTCCCCCCTCCCTTTTCCTATCCCAATTATGCATATATTTATCTAATGAAAGAAAGAATATTTTTAAATTTTAATTTTTTTCTAAAATTATTATAATTTTAAACTAAATTAAATAAAAACTATTAATAACAACAACATATCTCATGAACTTCCCAAAGTGTTTCATTTGCATTCGCTTTTTATAATAAATTGTAAAGTAAAATAATTACATTTAATCTATATATTAAACTTTAATTTTTTTCAATTGTTTAAAAAATACTATACAATTTTTTTATTATAACTATTTGAAAAATGTGTGGTAGTTAGAATATCAAACAACTTTTTTCTAAAATTTATGTGCATGCCTTGAGATATGCATTGTGAGGACCATAATTACCACTCCTATTCCAAACATTTGTAAATTGAAATCAAAGTATGTGTTATCTAAATTGTTTAATTTCATACTTCGTGTTAAGAAGTTATGATTAGGCATGTGAACTATTTGACAAATTTCTTCAATAATATGCAATGGAATAGATCTAATGGTTGTAGAATGCAAATATAGTTATTGCAACTCATAGAATCTTTTGATTACAAATGGAGTATAAGTTCTCCCAACTTATAAAGTAGTCTTTATATAAGAATATTTAAATTTAAATTTAATTTTAAATTTTGAAGTAGTTTTGACATAATATATGTATTTTCATTTAGTTACGGACTTGATGAATAGTGTATTACCTCTCCTCTTGTAACTAATCATTTTTATGAAAGATAGCTTGGTAAATTGATTAATAGGTTTACTATTTGTTGGGTTATACAAGTAGGAATACAATTCAGCAATGATACTAATAAGAGAATTTCTCAGAAGAATAGATTTATTATAAGATAAATTAAAGAAATAAATATGGAGTGATGATTTGAGAATAAAGTCAATTCTCATTTTATATCATGTAAATTGAATAGTTGTATCTTCCAAGAGAAGGCATGTATTTTACTAATTTGACTTAGCACTCTTAACAAATCTTCCTCATTCTACAATGCATCATCAAGACTGGAAAAAAAGGAAATATTTATCATAATGATGAAATTACAGATGATTTTCTTTTATCATTTTGTTTACATTGGTGGATTGGCAAATGATACTCAATTGATGCTATATTTTCAATGATCTTAGAAATATTGCCTTTTAGAAAGCTTTCCCAATTGGTAAAGATGTTTTATGCTCCATTAAACACAATCATGGAAGACTTCAATTTTGAGTCCTTAACAACTAAATTTAAGACCCTACTCACCCTAGTTTTCTGCTTGATATTCACTAAATTGTAGGAGGTTGCACCATGAAGGAAATTATTGTATTACCAATGAATAGATCATAACATATGACATGGGGGTCAACTTAATTTATGTGAAAAGATTATAGAAGTAAGATTTGAACACAACTGTAAAACTGCATTTACATACAATGAAAACAATTGCAATGAATTTTATTTTAACTTCTTTAAATTCGTATAATATCTAATTGTGAGTTTATTTTTCCTTTTCTAAGATCATAATTGTCATCCATTTATTTTTATTTTTATTTTTATTTTTTAATTTTCTAATATTCTTTTAGAAGATTTATTAATATTTTTAATTTTTTTTTATAGAAAAGAATATAATTTTGATATTTAATTTTTTAGCTTTCTAATATTCTTTTAAAAGATTTATTAAAAATTTAAATATTCATGATTATATTTTTCAACTAAAATAATTATTCTTGATACTTATTGATTATTTAAAAATATATATTTATGATTATAAATCATAGATATTTTTATAATATATATATTTTTAATTTTTATTTTCATATTAATTATGTTTAAAATTATAACTAGGAATTTGTTAGAAGAGAGGTAGTGAAATTATAAATGATTTCATTTCATTATTTTATGTCGACAATTTTACAGTCTTACATATAGGCTTACACACTTTTTTTATGCATGTATTTATTATTTATAGGGGGGAAAAGTGAGGTATAAAATAATTTTATTTCTTCTAAGTATTTAAGATTTAAAAGTAATATATTGTATTATATTATTATTCTTTAAAAAATTATTTAATTTAATTGTGAATGATGAAGATAATTTTATTCTTAATTTTCTAATTATGATGAAAAATATTTCATATTTATTTTATAAATACTTTTATTTTAATTGTTAAATCATATTTATATATTTCATATTAGAAAATACAATTGGATTGAAAAATCTTCTTATTCGCTAATTCGTGGAAAATGATGGTGCGAGAATTTAAAGTATTATTAAAAATAGATGAAGTTTTTGTCTAAACAATGATATTTAAGGGAAAACAAGAGAGCAATACATAAGTATGTTTGTCTTTTTGTTGCGAAAACAAGTGCATTATGAAGTATGAAATTGAGAGGGTGGATTTTTATTTTGTCATGTCATTGAACATGATAGAAGAAGAATTATTTTTATTTTGTCATGTCATTGAACATGATAGAAGAAGCTCTATTTTTATTTTGTCATGTGTCATTGAACATGATAGAATAAGCTCTATTTTTATTTTGTCATCTTGTTGAACATGATAGAAGAAGCTCTATTTTTATTTTTTCATGTCGTTGAACATGATAGAAGCTCTATTTTATTTGTGAATCTTACATGCTTTATAATATTTATGAATATATTAGCAAGATTTGAAATTTAGTTTTTCTTTAATCTGTATTTTATTTGTTGTTTATTTTTTCAAGTCTTGAATGTATCCTTTTTGTCCATGTATGCAACCATTTGGGTTGCCTTTGTGTGGGCAAATAGAAAGTTGATTACAAAATATCAACCATTTTTGTCTACTTACACAAATTTGATGATAAGTGGATGCTTTGAACGGGTAGTGAGGAAAAACATGTGGCCATGACTATTTGGATTCATTCATCCCTCCCAAGCTCAATAGGTTTCAAAGACTTGCACTCCAATTTTTTCGTAAAACATATATGATTTACAATCACTATCAAGATTTTCAGTTTAGAATTTAAATAAAAAAGGCCCTCCCTGTAGAATGGTAGGCCTTTTAAATAGTAGGGAGATGATCCAATTTTCTATGACAATTGGCTTACATGCCCACAAGATTCTATTAACTTGTGCTCATTCATGTACTTTCAATTAAAGGCAAGCAATGTTTTGATCTACAATAGAAATCCAGGTTTGGGAGAGGGGGGGGGGGAAGTAGATTTTACCTATTTCCAATTGGTTGAATCCATGCAAACTTCTGCAAAGCTCAACATCATCTTCTTCATAAACAACTCCTAATTCCCAAAACCAACACAAACCCACTTCAAAACACTTTCCTATGCTATGAAAATCCTCTCAACCATATTGTTGAGCTGCCATTTTGCACGATGCTTAATGATAGGAATCCTTTCAAATTCCTCTCTTGAAAAGTTAATCTGGGATCAACTCCAAGGTTTCGAGAGATCTTGTGACCTATTGGAATTCGCTTAGTTGAAGATAAATGTGTTTGTTCACAGGGAGGCCTTTGCTAGTTTTGACCAATTTTAGATAAGATGTTGAATCTTCTTGCTATCTCAAGAAAAATAACCACACAAAAAGAAATATATTTTTGTATTTTTGTATTTTATAGTGAATGCAATTTTAACTATGCAACTATATGAATTCCTAAATCAATCAAGTGTTTGTAAAAGAAAATAACAAAGATAAGGTAACAAGAAGTTTAAGCAGATGAATTGAAAAGTAAATTCCTAACGGACATAAGACACAAAAATAACATGTCTATGAGTTAAGCCTTTGAAAAGATCAGTAGGTAACCAATGAAAATAGGAGCAGCGCTTCCTTAATTCCACTGATGTAATCTTCAATGAGAACTCAGTAACCGTAAGATGTTTCACTTTTCATCAAATTGCAAGGCCACAGAAAGTGCGCTTATGTGAGACAAAAAGTTATGCAAGAGCAATATGGTGATCTCTTCTCCAACTAAGTATGTCAGTAAAATTTGTAAATATGTGGCAAACACCATAACTAAAAGATCATACAATTGAAATAACACAATAAAACTATTGGCTCAATTACACTTCATGAACATACATTCACAAAATATAACACACTCAGGCAAGAATAACTACACTTCGAATGAGAGCACCAAAAGCATATTATTTCATCAAAATAATGGCTTAGAATATATATTACATTCTTGAATTTATAAGAAATTCTCTCCTCAATTTGTGTTGAGAGTGAGAGAAACATATGCTTCTAAACTAATAAAAAAAATCTATTTATGCACAAACTAATTCTCTAACTGGTGCTAAGTAGGACTCCACCCTTATTTATATTATTTAATGGGTGCATGAGCCTTAACATGTCTTAAAACAAAGAAACATAAGAAAATAAGAAGAAGAAAGCCACTAGATGATGTAAGAGTCTTCGAAGATGCCAAAAATAGAAGCTCCAACTTCTCTGGATGTTTGTAGGAGTTAAACTACTGTCAGAATGCATTTTTTGATGCATGGAAAGCTCTAAATGTGGAACTGGTAGTTAACTGTCAGTGCACCTCTAAACTCTTCAGAAAACTTACGGCCCACCTTCAGAGAAGCACACCTTGGAAGACAGGTCCAAAAAATGCAAAATTTTACCAAGTGTCAAAACTGAAATTCTAGCTTTTGGGTTTTGTTCCCCTTCATACCAGAGCTATGTATGGGTATTTGCTCTTGAATTTCTATATAATCTTCATCACTTGAGTTACATTTGGAAAATCTAAAGCTTCATATTTATCTTTTACATTTATTCAATAATTCCCTACCTCTATGCAAGTCTCTACAAAATCTCCCAATTTCACATCTAATTCTAGTAATGCCTCTTCGGTCTTAAATGCTTGTCAAATATCCTCATTAGTGGAAGCTTCTTCAAAAGTCTTCCAGAATTTTTCTACAACTGCTTGCATAGTCATAAGTCTATCCCTTGACTCATTTTTAAAAAGGTCAAGGTAAGCATCACTGTAATGTCTCTCTGCTTCCAAAATCCTCTCTTTGTTTTGAAGCTTTAGCTTATAAATATCTGCATGTAATGTCTCCATTATTTCATTGCCATCTAAAATCTTCTTTATCTAGTCATCTATTTTATCTAACTCATTTTTTGTATATACATCCATCAACATATGATGCCTTTGACTTTTTATTGATTGTCATGCTGAAAGGTCATTTCCCCAGGTATGTACTTTGTCCATTAACCCAAAATCTTGGTTCAATATACCAACCAACTTATCTGCATTACTCTACATGTGGTTAGCAATTTAAGATTTCCTTGTATGATTTGCACACCTTTTTCTTCAAAACTTTCTCACCATTGCTGACAACCTTAAAAAATGGATCTAATTGTATAGTCTCCTTATCTGTCTTATCTAGTGTTGCACCTAAAGTCTCCTTAGGATTTTTAGGATCCAAAATACCAACTACTTCATTCAAATAACCTCTTAGGATCTCATTCTTCTTTCAAAATTTTAACACTTTAGACTCATTCTGTTCTAAGTGCTTAAACACTTCTTTGATTCCTATAGTAACCATCAATTTGGTAGTATCCACAGTGGGTTTTCCAAGCAAGGCCTCCTTGATTTGATAATATTTTGGAGTCAAACCCTCAATATCTACATTTAGAGGAGGGATAGCAACATGGGCGAACAAGTCCTAATTTTGATCACTCATAACAAAGGCAATGTTCTTGCATCACCAACGGGTGGCTCAAATTTCTTGAGAGCTGCAGCTAATTCTCTCATTCCCTCTTCCTCAATACAATAAAACTACCTTTTGTGTCTAACCATCACCTCTTTTCTCAACCATCTTGGAGTATCTTCCACCAAAGATTTATCCTTAGATGAATAGGGAGCTTGTACCACTAGGCATTTTCCCTTATCACTCCTCTTCAAAGTCTTCTTTTGTGAGAGATCCATATCAGGCATCTCTATGTTTTTTGAGTCCACAGTCCTCACCTATATATCTTGAGAAGTCTATTGAGGTTCCTCATA
The DNA here is from genome assembly GCA_028749045.1 of Cupressus sempervirens. Classification (NCBI taxonomy): domain Eukaryota; kingdom Viridiplantae; phylum Streptophyta; class Pinopsida; order Cupressales; family Cupressaceae; genus Cupressus; species Cupressus sempervirens. Next base: position 510,447,322 of record CM053791.1, read on the forward strand.
TATTTGCCCCTCCTCTGATACTTCATCAGTAGGCCTTTGTTGTGGCTCTTCTTCCTGTATGTGTTCTTCATTATCTAGAGGGAGAGAAGTAATTGAAGCTTTATCCATGCAAAATGAATCTTTATTTGGTGATGGTGAATCCATTAAAGGTCCTTATGGCTGAGGTGTCAATTGACTTCAATCCTCTTATTGAGGTTGATTTTTCAGTGTATCCCTTATCTTTTCTCCTACCAGCTCAGTGCCTACAAGCATGAAATCAAAATCTAACATCTTAAAGACATCAGCCCCGTGGTCCTCTTGCTCATTAATCCATTGTTGTAACTCATCCTCTGAAGTTGTATCCTGAATAGGTTGTGTAGGAATGGATAGTGGTGTTATAGTGGAGCTTCTTCTCCATTCTACCTTAACAACCCTAGCAAGATACATCTTTGACTTGATGGAAGGTTATCCTCTTCTTATTTGTCATCCTATTCTTCTCCTTTTGGAATAACTTCTAGGATTTATGGAAAAGGAATAACCTTTCGCATCACCTTTTTTCTCCTTGTCCTCCTAACTGGGGTTTTCATCTTTCTCTTCTTAGGAGTCGATGGAGAGGATTCTTCCTCTTCAGCAAGTAGAAACACTTCTTGTGCTTCTTCTTTAGCTTCTTGCCCTTGTTTTGGTGGTGGCACTGGTAGATTATCCTAAGTCTAGGTGGCTTCTACATTCTCTACCCCTTGGCACTCTAATGCTTGAGTTTCCCCTTCTTTAGGCTCAACTTGCTGAGGGGAAGTTCTTTTCCTTTTATTTTTACCCTTATGTTCTCTAAAGTATCCAACTTCTCTATCAAGTTGATGCACTATTTCTAGCCTTACTAGAGACTAAGTTGTGAATGTTAGTACCATCACCTTCGCTCCTCTACCTTTCACTAGGTGGGCTATAGCTTGAAAAACTACAGTTTGTGGAATTAGATCCAACTTGAATGGTCTCTTGATCCAATCTTTGGTTAACTGGATGGCATGCCTCACCTTATGATTGATATCTACATTTTCTTCTCTATCAATCTTTGCATTCATGACAGGTCAATAATTTATCCTATCTCTATTATATAAGGGATCTAAGACCTCTTTAGTATCTTGCTACATAATCTTTAATGGGACCTTTATTTTCAAGGCACTACCTACCAAATAGAGAGTCATCCTACAATAATCCCTTGTTTGGATTTCATAGTCATCCATTGCATTCATCCAATGATCCTCTATGGCATCCTCATGTTAGAATTGTCTTCCTACCAAATACTAAATTTTGTTGATGATATCAAAATAGGGACAATGAGAGTTATATTCCTCCAAGGGATACTAATCCCATTCTGACTCAAAAATTGAGATATCTTGCTTCTGTTTAACACCAAATGGACCTATTCTAATGGGCTATACCTAGTTCTTCTTATGTTGCTTTCTTACTCTCTCATATGCAGATGAGAGTTGTCTTGTGATTTCTAGCAATATAAGTCTATCACATGGATACCTAAGGAGCATCTTTGGATTTATAGTTGTACCCACTACCCTTAAATAAGTGAATGTCTTGAATTGGATGTAATAGCCGTCTATGTCTACAATCTTTGTTGCTGCCTCTTCTGACATCCTTTTTGCATAATCTCCTTCGATGAACCATATGATTGCAAAAATGAAGATATCATTCACTGTTCTATATTCTTTACTATGATCTAAAAGCTTTTTCCTCACTAGCTAGGGGTATACCACATAAGGCCATGCGTTAGTATCTTGCAAGTTGCCCCTTTTGAACAATCCTAGGTAATTTGTTGCTCTTGTAGCTAATAGGTACACCAAATAAGATGTGATATAATAAATTTTATTTTTTTGACCACCACTAGTTGTTCATCTAAATTCTCACTGAGAATTGAGGTCTAGTTAATTGGCATCTTCATCATTCTTATGGTTTCAATGAAGTGTATCATCCATATATTCAAGTGTCCTGCTGTTGGTAATCCCATGATTCTACTAAGGAGCACTATAGAATGTCCGATATCATCTTTCATATAACCTCTCGTCATATCTACTTTGCCAATTTTTTTCCCAAGAGGAGTCTTGTCAATGAGATACAAGGATTGGATAATTTCTCATGCTTCCTCTTCATGCTCTCTATACCACCTTTCTACTTGATGATATGTCCATCTAGGAAGATGGAAAACTTTCTTGATGTTCTTGGGCCTCAAATCTAAGATGATCTCTCCAGTTATGATTTTTACAACTCTCTCCTTTGAAACATAATTTTCCACCAATGTCATGATCAACTCAGAATACTATATTAAAATTGGGTGTGACGCTGCATTAACTAGCCCTGGTCTGATAAGTGCATATACCATTGGAGACCTCTCAGTTGGTTTGTTGCATAGGACTAGGAATGTGTTCCAATCAATATGGCCTAGCTCTATATCTCATATCTTTGAATATGCATCATGGAAGCGTGACTTCAATGAAATTCCTTGGAATTTGAAGATTACTAATTTTAGAGCCATCTTTCTAGTGAGGGAGGATGAAGATAAAACCATTTAATCTGCCTAAAATCAATATCCACTAGTTCAAAGGTAGAACAAAATAATTTAATTAAACCCTAATTACTATAAAAAATCAAAACATTATAAATTTCTAAAACACCTAAAAACCATATAAAACATCTTTGATGGAAAAAAATTGGCACACCTTGTGCACCTTGAGGGTGTGCTAGGTGCACCTTTCCCTAAACAAAACTCTTAGCATTAAGGGTGCGCTAGGTGTGCACCCTTATAGTGCCAAAGTAGGACAAGTGTAAAATAAAAGGGTGCACACATAGCACACCTTTTGGGGTGAGCTATGTGTGCACCCTTACTACACTTAGGGCGATGTTTAGCCTATTTAAAGGTGCGCATGTGCACACCTTGGATAGGTGTGCACATGTAAACCTTTCACTAAGATGGTGTTGTTAGCTTAGGTTTTAAGTTTTTTTTTATTTTTATGAAAAAAGGTCTGCAACTTGTGCACTTTGGATAGGTGCACAAGGTGTGCACTGTCTAACTTTGTGCTTGTGTGTGCAGGTGCTGATTACATGGAGATAAATGTACCTCAGATAATCCATAGGTGCACTCTGCTAAAAGCTGAAGAGAAAATGAATGAAGTGGAGGGGGGCATCTCAGGCTTTTATAGGCCTAGGATGAAGCACACCCATTGGGGGTGTGCACATGTGCCTATGTGCATGTGCACACTTCCAAAGGGGAGTGCTTAGCATTTCGAGACTTAGCACACTAGCACACCTTGAAGGGTGCACTAGTGTGCCCCTAAACATAAAATAATTTGAATTTTTCTCCTAAAAATATCTAGTTCCTAGCAAAATGGGTTTTTTTGACAAAGAGCCAGACTAAGAAAAAATACTAGATGAAACCCTAAAAATCCCAAACCCCAAACCAGGGACTTGGAAAGCTAAAAAAATTTACTAGGGGGTCCCCATTTTTATGCAAAATGGGGCATGCATTGTGAAACCACAACACATACACCAAACAATCCTTAGAACACCGACACCATTTTTTGTATTTAACGATGTACGACTGTCTAGAAATCCAAACAATCCGCTCAATGTTTCTTGAGGACAAGAAGCCTATCAACTTAATTAACCAATGCTAGTTTAAATGAAATGAGATATCAGCTAAAGTCAAATTTAATTAATGAAAATTATTTAAACTTAAAGGAATGACCATAATTATAATTAATTATTAGATTAGTTATAGAATTGATAACATCAATTAAATATAATTCACTTAATTATTAGGCTTAGAAGAATAACTATGCATCTAAATTTTATAAACTTGCATGGTTGCACATAGGTATTTTTTTATAAGCATTCTATGTGATTGCATATTAAAAAATATAAATGGTATATATTCTGATTGGGCTATGGCCATCTTATTTTTATATTGAACACATGAAAATTGAAAAGATCAATACTATAATTGATTGACTTACATCTAAGCATATTCAAATACTCTCAATATTACATCTTTATGAGGTTGTTAATACTTTTTACTTGCACGGTAATTTTGTGGTGGATATTTATATGGTTTGTATCATATGGATGGTTTTGATTTAGATCATTCAAATGAAATGCTTATCTTTAATGATTAATGAAATGCATGATTAATGTTTTGTTTTAAATGTATTGATGGTGATTATATGTTTAGCACTAATTACACTTTTCACAATTCAGTGAACCCATAAAACTTTTTCAACCATGCATGCATTCATTGTGTGATACCAAAGTTGATATGTTATTGTAACATTAACATGTAAACATGTAAAGTATAAAATACAACACATCCATCAACACACTTGACACAATGATTTAGCATGGAAACCCAATTTGGGAAAAACCACCAGTAACATGCTACTCCTTTTTCACTCTTCTCAAGTGATACCCTGTTAAAGGCCAACCCTGTTAAAGGTTACAACACACACTATTAAATGTGACTTGGTTAAGGGATTTTAAACACCCTATTAAAAGTGAGCCTTGTTAGAAGACTTTAGGCCATTCACTAGTCATGACTAGTCATCCATATATATAGGAAATGAGAACTCTTTCCCCACTCATTATCCATCTTAAAAATTAGGGATTTTGATGGATTAGGTAAGATACAATGTATCTACCCCATATCTTGTCTTCTTTAGAAACTTCTCCTAGAATCCATTTGAATTCACCTCCAAAATGGTTTACATAAGATTCTGTGTCTCCAACTCATCAATCTTATCTTCCTCTTGATTCATAATTTCTAACAAAACAAACTTGTTAGCTTTTATTTGGTGAATCTTTGATCTTTTTCATAATACAATAGATCAACATTATCAATTTACTGATGCTTGAAACATACTGTGTTACTTGACATCTATTTTAAAATCACCCAGCATCAACTAGATTTTACTAATGCTCGACATCAACTAAAAATACTCAACTTCAATTATCTTGCTCAACACCTACTAACTTGCTTGGCATCCACTAGTTTACTCAGCTCCAATTGAATTTTTGCTCAGCTTGTACTAACTTTGCTTAACACCTTCTATCAACTTGCATGTCAAGCTTAGCAAATGAACTTTGTTTAACCTTATTCTTCTAAACTTTTTGAGTGAAACCAATCATTTTGAGACCTCAAGTAGATCATTTATACATTATGTTATCATTGTCTTAACTGATTCTTGCACTTCAATACATAATCATAACTCAACATTTCTCTAAGTAATTTTGTTACATCTTGTTGATCAAATCCTCCTCATCAATCAAGTTAGTGATAGTGCTTGAAACATATAAGAAATTATATTACCAACATATAGTAGGTTTGACATCAATGACAAAACAATGATTGAAAATACATAGTCTTCTTTCAACAATCTTTCTACTCAAATGATTTTTTCAATCATATATGAACAATCTCCCTCTTTGGCATTGATGGAAAACTAAACTGATCAATCAGTCAAAATAATAAACATTTTGTTCTATCAAACTAATTAGGTTAAAATAGTAAGGCAATACCAAAAAGAAAATTTGTGAATAAAACTTCTCCCTCTATCAGCAACTCCTTAGTTTACAAAATATCCTTCTTATCTAATTCTCTTCTATCATGGATCAGCAGAATATCTAAACCTCTTTATTTCTTTCAATCTTCTAATCTTTTGATGATGTATTCTTCTTTCATTGCTTCTCTTGTGCATTGTACTTTCTATGTACTTTCTCCCTTGATTGTCTACTTTGATCATCTCCCTCTCAGTATGCACTTGATCAGTTTCCTATATATTCTCCCTCTTTGACAATAATGCCAAAGCCATATACTCAACAATTGACATATTGATATATGTAGATATAAGCTTTTGTAGGCTATTCAATTTTCTCTCTTACAACCTTTCTTGTGATTGATTTTAATTTTAGCTCTGTGATTACTTTAGGCAATTTCATAAAGTAAGATCCATTACATCAATTTGTATGAAATGAGTGTCAGCTTGTTTGATGTAGGGTATTCCCTCTATCTTTTACATAGCCTTTGATAGGGGTATCACCCCTATTTTACCTCTCAGATACTCATAAGCATCCTTAGGTAATGCTTTGGTAAAGATATCGACAATTTTCTCTTTTGTGTTGATATATTCCATCTTCACCTCTTTGTCTTGAACCAACTCCTTTACATAATGATATTTTATTGCAATGTGCTTTATCTTTGTATGCATAACAAGATTCTTCGATATATTTATAGCACTTGTATTATCACAATAAAGTATCACTGGTTCAATGATCTCTTCGTTCATTCCCTTTAGTAGCTATTTGATCCATACAATGTTTGTGCAATTGATAGTAGCAGCAACATACTTTGCTTTAGTAGTAGATTAGGAAGTACAACTCTACTTCTTGTTTGTCCATGTAACAAGACTTTTTCCTAAGAAAAATTCTCCTCCATTGGTGCTTTTTCTATCATCAATATTTCTAGCCTAATTAGCATCACTGTAGGCTTTCAGTTCAAACTTTTCATTCTTCTTATAGTACAAACCATACTCTTCTATTCCTTTCAAGTATCTCATTATTCTTTTTATAGCCAACAAATGATTCTCTCTAGGATTAGTAGAGAATCTAGCAACTATCCTCCCAGCTAATGCAATATCAGGTCTACTATGTACTACATATTGCAATTTGCCAATCATGAATCTGTATAATATTTGATTGACCTCAGTTGAATCATCATTCTTTGATAGCTTGGGTGTTGTTACCATAGGTGTACTAACTGCTTTTGAGTCCTCAAGTCCAAATGTCTTCAATATCTCCTTGACATACTTTGACTGAGTCATACATACACCATACTTCATTTGATAGACTTGTAATCCCACAAAGAATTTGATCTCACCAAACATTGACATTTCAAACTCTTGCTTCATCTAATTTGCAAAATATTTACACAAAGCATCTTGTCCTCCAAATATTTTGTCATCAACAAATATTTTAGATAACAATATACCTTTTTCTTTATATATTTTCATGTACAAATTGTTGTTATCATTTGTTTTTTCAAATTCAATCTTAACAAGATAAGTATGAAATCTCTCATACCATGCTTTTGGTGCTTGTTTCAATCCATATAGGGCTTTGTGTAGTCTACATACCATGTTTTTATTATTTTTATCCACAAATCCTTCTAGCTATTCTATGATGACCTCTTCTTCTAATACCCATTCAAAAATGCAAACTTAACATCCATCTAATAAACTTTGAATCCTTTATATGTAGCATAAGCAAGCAAAATTCTCACTCCTTCCATTCTTGCAATAAGGGCAAATGTTTCACCATAGTCAATTCCTTCTTCTTGTGCATATCCTTTTCAAACTAGTCTTGCTTTATTTCTTGTCACTTCACCATTCTCATCTAGCTTGTTCCTGAATACCCATTTTGTGCCAATAACATTATTGTCTTCTAGTCTAGTAACTAGGCTCCAAGTCTTGTTTTTTCTATTTGCTGAATTTCTTCTTCCATAGCCTTGTACCAATCATTATCTTCCAATGTATCTCTCGTTGTCTTAGGTTCCTTCATTATTAACAAACATGATTCACTTCTCAACCTATTTCTTGTCATTGGCCTTGCATCTTTGTCTCCAATGATTTGATCTACAGGATGGTGTCTTTTGACATATTTGGATAGTTTAGGCTCAATTCTTGTGGCTACATTTTGTCTCTTAGCTTCATATCACTATGTGCATCTCTATCAGATGTTTCAACATCTCTTTCATGTGTGCCAATTTTAGAATCAAATTTCACATTCTGCTCATTCTACAATTAGACATTTGAATGCAACTTGACATTCATAGGATGTAACTCAGCAGTTGTTGAAACTTGCTGCATGATTTGTAGCATCTTCTTCAGCAGACATTTCTTCATAATAGTATACAATGTTAGAAATGCTTTAGAATAACTGAGGGGGGGGGGGGGGGGGGGGGGGGGGGTGTTTGAATCGGTTCTTCAAAGTCCAAATGCCCAATTCAAACTTTTCATCAAGTAAAGTGTGCCCATCAAACTTATTCATTCATCCAAGCCTTAACTTTCCTATTTACCAAGTTATTGTAAATCAACATGCAAGCATAACACATGAAAAATCAGCACATAACACATTGATTTATGTGGAAACCCAATTTAGGAAAAATCATCAGTAACATGCTACTCAATTCTCACTCTTCTAAAGTGATGCCCTCTAAAAGGCCTGCCCTATTAAAGGCTACAACATACTATTAAATGTGACCTAGTTAAAGGATTTAACCACCCTATTAGAAGTGGGCCTAGTTAGAGGACTTTAGAACATTCACTTGGAATGCCACCCTATTAAAGGATTTATAAATGGTTATTAAACCAACTTAAGTCCATAGGATTTTTACCCTAACTGATACAATTGCTAGAGAGTAACAATAAGGGGTTTTGACCTGATTACAACATACAACTTAACTTGCAAATTTTAGATCACTTTTCAGCTCTTCACAATTTACCTAGCTTCCAGTCCTTGCAAATCTGATAGCTTGCCCTTCTTTCAAGCTTTGTCTCCATGCTCAATGTACCAGTGCAATCCTCTCTTTCTAACCACTTATTGAAGTAGAGTCTCTATACTCTGTTCTTCCTTCTCCTAGATGTCTTCTCCTTGACACCCTTCAACCACTTTGCAATTTGGCGCTCTAGAAACTCTTGCTTCTTGGCCTATGACTCCTTAAATAGAAGTTTGAAATTTCTTTTCCTGCTTGATTCTTCCCTTCTCCAATTTTTGTTTGAATGGATTAGGTAGGATTCATTGAATCTAACCCACATTTTCTTCCTTCTAAAAAAATCATAAAGAATTCTCTTGAATTCGCTCAAAAATGGTTTATATAGAATTTTGTACCACCAGCTCATCATCCTTATCCTTCGACTGGTTCATGAAATTCAAAGTAACAACTTTGTCAGCTCAGATTTGGAAAATCTTTGACTTTTCAATAATGCAACAATATTGAAATTCTGGTGCTCGACACATATTGTGTTACTCAACACCAACTATGTTTTATTGATGCTCAACACCTATTGTGGATTCACTCAGCATCCACTAAGATTTACTGACACGCGGCTCCTTCTATATCACTCGACACTTGAACTTCACTCATCACCTGAAGTTTACTTGGCACACACTAGATTTTCATTTGCTCAGCTTTAACTAAAAATTTGCTCGGCTTGAACTAGCTTACTTGGCACTTACTAATGAACTTAGTTTAAGCTTTGCAGTCAACCTTGTTCCAACTTATACTTCTAGTGTTTCTAAGTGTGACCAACTTCTATATCTTTGAGTATGTTATCAATACATCATTTAACCATTGTCTTAGCTGATCCTTGCACTTTATTACAAAACCATAACTCAACATTTCCCTTAGGTGCTTTTGTTACATCTTGTTGATTAAATCCTCTTCATCAATCAACTAAGTGATAGTACTTGGATCTTATAAGCAATTTTCATTCCTACAAATAGCAGGTTTGACATCAATGACAAAACAATGATTGAAAACATTCTTTATCAACAATCTCCCTCTTTCAATTAATCTTCTTCTCACAATGATCTTTTTAATCAGATTTCCAACAATCTCCCTCTTTGGCATTGATGGCAAACCAAACTAATCAACCATCAAACCAAACTATTCAACCATGTTATCAAAGGGTTAACTTGGTTATAACAGTAAGTTAAATGCAAAAAAAAAATTAAATTGGATTACGCAATTTTTTCCTCTCTTGATTTACTATCCTAATTACTTTACTTCTGCTTCTCCCTCTTAGCTGTTGTATCCTTTTTCTTTCCTTTCTATCCCTCTTACATTCTCTCCCTCTATATGCATTGCTCATCTTCTATTATTTCTTTCTCTGTCCACATTTTTTGATTAGCTTCTTCATTGTCTCCTTCTAACAACTGTTGATCAATTCTACTATTTCTCCCTCAATCTTCATTCTTTTTCATTCTCTATATTCTCCCTTTATCCAATTGAATTTTGTTGATTAGTTTCTTTATACTTCTCCCTCTTTGACAACAATGCCAAAGACATATTGAGCATCTTAACATGCAAGTGTAGCATTTGCAGATTCTTTCAATTTCTCCCTCTGTCACCTTGCTTGTGACTGATTTGAAACTGCATCACTCTAGTTACTTCATAAAAAAAACCTAAAGTAGGTATCCTCTGCATCAATGTGTAATATGTCAACAATCAATGCATTTGATGCAGGGAAATCTTGCTTTATCTTAAGTATCCTTAGCTAGGGGTATTACCCCTAACTTACATCTAAGATACTCAAAAGAATCTTTAGGTAGTGCTTTTGTGAAGATGTCAGCAATCTATTCCTTTGAGCTAACATATTCCATTTTCACTTGTTTATCTTCCACTAGTTCTCTTACATAGTGATACTTGATTGCAATATGCTTGGTTTTGGCATGCATTACAGGATTCTTTGATATCTTGATGGCACTTGTATTATCACAATAAAGTATCAAAGGCTCATTTACCTCTTCCTTCATACCTTGCAGTAAATGTTTAATCCATACAATATTAATGCAATTGATAGCAGTTACAACACATTTAGCTTCTACTATTGACTATGAGGTACAACTTTTCTTTTTGCTGGTCTAGGTAATTAGTCTTTTACCTAAGAAAAGTGCTCCTCCATTGGTGCTTTTTCTATCATCAATAATACCTCCTCAATCTGAATCAATGTAGGCTCTTAGTTCAAACTTTTCACTCATCTTGTAGTACAAACCAAAGTCATCAGTTCCTTTTAGGTACCTTAGTATTCTTTTTACTACCATCAGATGATTTTCTCTTAGGTTTGCAGTAAATCTTGCTACTATTCCAATAGCTAATGCAATGTCTGGTCTACTATATACAACATACTGCAACTTTCCAATCATTGATCTATACATTGTTTGATTCACTTTAGCTGACTCATCATTTTTGGATAGCTTATGTCCTATTACCATTGGTGTACTAACTGGTTTTGAGTCTTCTAATCCAAATGTCTTAAGTATCTTCTTGATGTATTTTGATTGGGTCACAAATATGCCATGCTTCAATTGATGTACTTGCAATCCAACAAAAATTTTGATTTCTCCAAACATTGACATTTCAAACTCATATTTCATTTGATCAGCAAAATCTTTGTATAATTTTTTTTTTCCTCCAAATATTATATCATCAACAAAGATTTCAGATATCAAAATGTTTTTACCTTTTTTCTGCCTTGATATACAAATTTTTTTTGTCATATGTTCTCTCAAATCCTATCTTCACAAGATATTTGTGCAGTCTCTCATACCATGCTCTAGGTGCTTGCTTTAGACCATAAAGTGCCTTATGCAGTTTACAAACCTTATCCTTGTTGTTTTCATCAACAAATCCTTTAGGTTGTTCTATGTAGACTTTATTTTCCAATATACCATTCAGAAAAGCATACTTCACATCCATTTGGTAGACTTTGACACCTTTGTAAGCAACATATGCAAGCAATGTTCTTACTCCTTCCATTCTTGCAACAGGGGCAAATGTTTCCCCATAGTCCATTCCTTCTTGTGCATAGCCTTTACAAACTAGTCTAGCTTTGTTTCTAGTTATCTCACCATTCTCATCAAGTTTTTTTCTAAAAATCCATTTGGTACCAATTACATTCTTATCAGCTGGTCTAGGAACTAGGGTCCAGGTTTTATTCTTCTCAAGTTGGTCTATCTCTTCTTCCATGGCTTTATACCAGTTAACATCTTGTAGTACATCTTTCACAATTTTGGGCTTAACCTTACTCAGTAGACATGATCCATTCCTTAGTCTATTCCTTGTCATTGGACTTGCATCCTTGTCACCAATGATTTGATCTACAGGGTGATGTCTTCTCATATACTTAGCTAGTCATGGTTTTGTCCTTCTTTCCATGTTTGTTTCTTTAGCTTTAGAGTCATTTTTCTCTTCTCCATCTGGTACTTCATCATTTCTTTCATGTGTACTATTTCTAAAGTCAGAATGTACATTTTCTTCATTCTACATCTCAGCTTCTAAATGCAGCTCGACATTTACTAGTTGTGACTTGGCTGATACTAAAATTTGTTGTTGATTCCCAACTTGATTGGCATCATTAACTTCAATAGTCATTCCTTCATAGAAGTATACAAAAGATCTATAATTTTCTAGTTGTTTGGATTCATCAAGTTGAACTTCTTCATGTTCATCAAAGTTTACATTTGCAATCTCCACAATCTTGTTAGTATTAGTATTCAAACACTTATATGCTTGCTTCTAGTGGAGTATCCAAGGAATATGCCTTCATCACTTTTTGCATCAAACTTTCCATTTCTAGTATCTTTAAGAATATAACATTTACAACCAAATATTTTGAAATGTTTTACATTAGGTGAGTGACCATACCATAGTTCAAAAGGTGTTACATTTGTCCCTTTCTTGACCTGTACTCTATTCAGGGTGTATACAATAGTACTTACAGCTTCTCTCTAGTACTTTAAAGCAACATTTTTCTCCATCATCAAAGTTCTAGCATAGTTTATCACTGATCTATTTCTTCTTTCTATAATTTCATTTTGTGGCAGAGTTCTTGGTGCTAACGTTTGCCTTTTGATACCTTTGTCATTATAGAATATCTCAAATTCTTTTGATGTAAACTCTCCTCCTCTGTCTAATCTTAGACATTTCAAACTTTTTCCTATTTCCTTCTCAACTCTAGCCAAATAGCACTTGAACATTTGAAATGCATTAGATTTTTACTTCAAAGACATGGCAGTCATCATCCTGGAATAGTCATCTACAAATAACATTATGTATCTGTCTCCTAGGTAGCTTTGCACTTCTATTGGACCACATAAGTCAGTATGGACTAACTCTAGTACTTCTTTGGAAGTCTATGTTTTACTTTTGAAACTAGATTTAGTCATCTTTCCTAGTTGACATTGTTTGCACATTGTGTTTTCAAGTTTCTTTAGTTTGGGCAAACCTCTGACCTTTTTCTTTTTGTTGATGCTAACTAGATTGTCAAAGTTAACATGACACAATCTTTTATACAATAACCACACATCATAAAATTTAACAACAAGATAGATATCTAGGTAAAATAGATTACTTCTAATTTGTTCACCTTTTCCTATCAAATTTTGATTAGTGTCATAGATTTTGGAAGTTTTGTTTTCAAATTCTACTTTGTAACCTACATTGCCTAACTATGATACACTCAACAAATTATAGTTCAATCTTTGAACATAGTAGGCATTATCACATGAAATTTTCTCTGTAAGTTTAATTGAACCTTTTCCTTTGATTTGACATGGAGCATCATTACCAAATCTAACACTATTTCCATCATATTGAGTAAAGGTAATGAACTTATTTTTGTCTCTTGTCATGTGATGTGAGCATCCACTGTCTATGATCCACTTGTCATTCTTGTTCACACAGGTTACCAGAGTTTTTGCTTCATCTTCATTTGATTCATCCTTCATGGCCACATAGACTACTTCATCATCATTCTCATCAGAATCTTCTTCAACAATGTAGCATCTTTTGCCTTTGTCCTTGTAGTCTTTGCTATCATCTTCTCTCTTGTTCTTATACTTGTTATATTTGTAGTTCTTCTTCTATGTACACCTTGTAGCAATATGACCTACTTCATTGCAATTAAAACAAATTTTAGGTAGCTTACCTTTGAATTTACCTTTGTCTCTATGAAATCTTCTAGTTAGTAGTGCTTCCAACTATTCTACATCTTCCTCATCCGTGTTGTTGTCACTAGATGCATGCTTTCCTTTTTTATTATTATTCTTTGATTTCACCTCTTTAGTATCTTTCAATGTTAATTTAGCCTTGAAAGCAGATTTAAGGTTCTTAGGTCTATAATTGTCAAAGTTGGACAGTTCAAATGCAGTAAGTCTTCCCACTATTCCTTCAAAGGTTAGTGTGTTTCCTTGTACACACCTTAGCTCTTGGATGGCCGAGACTCTAATAGCATAGATAGGGAGAAAGGTCCTTAGGTATTTTCTATTGATGGTCTCTTCTTCCAATTGACCACCCAGACTTCTTATTGCACTTACCACTTCTTTCAGTCTAGATCCATATTGAGGAACATTCTCACCTTCCTCCATTTTCATGTCATCAAACTTTCCTATGAGGCTTTCTCTCTTTGCTCTCTAAACATTTTGATCTCCTCCATAGATATCTAACAAGGCTTTCAATATTTTGAATGTAGTGTCACATCTTTTGATGTCATCAAATTCAACATAACTGAGTGTAGAGGCAATCTCCAACATTGCATGATTGTGTTCCTTCCTTTTGTTCAAATCATCTGTAGAGAGGGGTCTAGTTGTATCTACATGCTCCACTCCAGTTTAAGTTTTTGCATAATCACTTATTGATCCAAGGTGCAATTTCATTAGACTCTACCATGCAATGAAGTTGTTTTTGTTGAGCTTGGAAACTTCTCTCTTGGACATCTTGATCTTCCTGCTTCTAGTACCTTGAAACTAAATCAGCAGATGGCTTTGATACCAATTGTTAGAAATGCTTTAGAATAACTGAGAGGAGGGGAGGGGTGAATCAGTTATTCAATGTCAAAATGCCCAATTCAAACTTTTGATCAAGTAAAGTGTGCCCATCAAACTTATTCATTCATCCAAGCCTTAACTTTCCTATTCAACAAGTTACTGTAAATCAACATGCAAGCATAACACATAAAAAATCAACACATAACATAGTGATTTACATGGAAATCCAATTTAGGAAAAACCATTAGTAACATGTTACTCAATTCTCACTCTTTTGAAGTGATGCCCTATGAAAGGCCTACCCTGTTAAAGGCTACAACACACTATTAAATGTGACCTAGTTAAAGGATTTAACCACCCTATTAGAAGTGGGCCTGGTTAGAGGACTTTAGAACATTCACTTGGAATGCCACCCTATTAAAAGATTTACAAATGGCTATTAAACCAACTTAAGTCTATAGGATTTTTACCCTAACTGATACAATTGCTAGAGAGTAACAATAAGGGGTTTTGACCTGATTACAACATACAACTTAACTTGTAGATTTCATATCACTTTTCAGCTCTTCACAATTTGCCTAGCTTTCAATCTCTGCAACTCTAACAGCTTGCCCTTTTTTCAAGCTTTGTCTCCATGCTCAATGTACTAGTGCAATCCTCTCTTTTTGACCACTTATTGAAGTAGAGTCTGTGTGCTCTGTTCTTCCTTCTTCTAGATGTCTTCTCCTTGACACCCTTTAACCACTTTGCAATTTGGCACTCTAGCAGCTCTTGCTTCTTGGCCTATGATGCCTTAAATAGAAGTCTAAAATTTCTTTTCCCGATCGATTCTTTCCTTCTTCAATTTCTATTCAAATGGATTAGATAGGATTCATTGAATCTAACTCACATTTTGTTCCTTCTAGAAACATCATGAAGAATGCTCTTGAATTCACTTAAAAAATGGTTTATATAGAATTTTGTACCACCAACTCATCATCCTTATCCTCCAACTAGTTCACAAAATTAAAGGTAACAACTTTTTTGGCTCATATTTGGTGAATCTTTGACTTTTCAATAATGTAGCAACTCGACACTATTGAAATTCTGGTGCTCGGCACATACTGTGTTACTCGATATCAACTATGTTTTATTGATGCTCGACACCTATTGTGGATTCACTCAGCATCCACTAAGATTTTTTAACACTCGGCTCCTTATATATCACTCAGCACTTGAACTTCACTCGACATCTGAAGTTTACTCGACACACACTAGATTTTCATTTGCTCGGCTCTAACTGAAAATTTTCTTGGCTTGAACTAGCTTACTCGGCACTTACTAATGAACTTAGTTTAAGCTTTGCAGTCAACCTTGTTCCAACTTATACTTCTAGTGTTTCTAAGTGTGACCAACGTCTGTATCTTTGAGTATGTTAGCAATACATCATTTAACCATTTTCTTAGCTGATCCTTGCACTTCATTACAAAACTATAACTCGACCTTTCCCTTAGGTGCTTTTGTTACATCTTTTTGATTAAATCCTCTTCATCAATCAACTAAGTGATAGCACTTAGATCTTATAAGCAATTGTCATTCTTACAAATAGCAGGTTTGACATCAATGAAAAAACAATGATTGAAAACATTCTTTATCAAAAATCTCCCTCTTTCAATCAATCTTCTTCTTACAATGATATTTTCAATTAAATTTTCAACATACAGATGTCTTGTAATCTTCTAATTCTTTTGTAGTTTCAGCCTCATGTGCTTCTGTAAACTCATCAAAATTCACATTTGCACTTTCCACAATTTTGTTAGTGTTAGTAATTAAACAATGATAAGCTTTACTTCTTGTGGAGTAACCAAGGAATATACCTTCTTTGCTCTTTGCATCAAACTTTCCACTCCTAATATCTTTAAGAATATAGCATTTGCTTCCAAATACCTTAAAATATTTCACATTAGGTGAATGACCATACCATAGTTCAAAAGGTGTTGAATGAGTACCTTTCTTTACTTGCACATTGTTCAAGGTGTATAAAACAATACTTATAGCTTCTCTCCAATATTTAAGAGCAACATTTTTCTCCATCATGAGTGTTTTGGCATAGTCCATTACAGACCTATTTCTTTTTTCAACAATTCCATTTTGTGGAGGGGTCCTAGGTGCTGGTGTTTGTCTTTTGATTCCTCTATCATTATAGAACATCTCAAACTCATGTGAAGTGAATTCACCTCCTTTTTTTGATCTCAATCATTTCAAGCTCTTACTTTTTTCTTTCTCAACTCTTATCAAGTACCATTTAAACATTTGAAAAGAATTTGATTTTTGTTTTAGAAACATGACTGTCATCATCTTAGAGTAATCATCAATAAGCAAAATTATATACCTGTCTCCTTTGTAGCTTTGCACTTCAATAGGTCCACACAACTTAGTATGAACAATTTCAAATATTTTCTTAGAGGTATAGGCTTTACTTTAAAAGCTTGAGTTTGTCATCTTGCCTAGCTGACATTGTTTGCATAATATATTTTTTGGTTTTTTCAACTAGGCAAAGCTCTAACTATTTTCATGTTGCTAATACTAATTAGGTTTACTGATACTAATTAGGTTATCAAAGTTAACATGACATAATCTCTTGTACCAAAGCCATACATCATCAAATTTTGTTATAAGACAATAGCATCTTCTATATCCAAATAGAACAGATTATCCTAGTTTGATCTCCTTTTCCAATCAAGTTTCTATTTGTATCATATATCTTGGCTGATTTGTTCTCAAACTCAACTTTGCACCCTAAATTATTCAGTTGTGACACACTTAACAAGTTTTAATTCAATACTTATACATAATAAGCATTATCACATGAAATCTTGTCTGTGAGCTTGATAGATCCTTTTCTTTTTATTAAACATGGTGCGTCATTACCAAATCTTACACTATTTCCATCATAATAGGTTAAGTTACTTTTGTCTCCAGTCATGTGATGTGAGCATCCACTATCAATGATCCATTTTTCATTCTTGTTCACACAAGTCATAAGTGTAGTAGCCCCATCCTCATCTGATTCATCCTTCATTGCAACATATACCACTTCATCATCATTTTCATCAAAATTATTTTCATCAACGATGTAGCATGACTTCTTTCCTTTATCTCTGTAGTCTCTTCCATCATCTTCTCTTCTATTTTTGTGCTTGTTTCCTTCTCTGAAGTTCTTCTTCTATTTACATCTTGTTGTAATATGACCAACTTCATTGCAATTAAAAAAAATGATAGGCAACTTACCTTTGAATTTACTTTTTCCTTTATGGAGTCTTCTGGCTAGCAATGCTTCCAACTATTCAATATCTTCCTTATCTATATTACTATCACTGGATACATACTTTATCTTTCTTTTCTTCTTCTTTGGCTTTACCTCCTTAGAATCCTTCAATAATAGTTTTTCTTTGAAAGCCGATTCAATATTTTTTGGTCTATAGTTGTCAAAATTAGATAACTCAAAAGCAGTGAGTCTTCCTACCAAACCTTCAAGAGTTGGATCATTTTCAGGAATACATATTAACTCTTGGATCACAGACACTCTAATGGCATACATAGGCAACAATGTTCTCAAGACTTTACTTAGTATAGTATCATCATCTATTTTATCAGTAGCACCTTTTATTGTACTAACAACTTCTTTTATTCTAGCAACATATTGAGCAATATTTTTACCTTCTTCCATTCTCATGTCATCAAACTTACCTCTAAGGCTCTCTAACTTAGCTCTTTGAATTTTTTTGTCTCCTCCATATATGGTGGTTAGGACATCCCACATCTACTTTGCACTTTTAAGGTCTTTGATATCATCAAACTCAGCAGAGCTCAGGGAAAAGGCAATCTCCAACATTGGCTGCTTGTGTTCTTACTTTTTCTTCAAATCTTTAGTTGTTAGGGCTCCTACTGGATCAACATGTTCTACTAAAATTCAAGATTGTGCAGAATCTCCAAGTCCTCCAAGGTAGAGCTTCATCAAACTTTTCCATGCAGAAAGTTATCTTTGTTGAGTTTGGGTACCTCTCTTTTTGACATCCTAATCTTTATGCTTTTAGTACCTTAAAACTAATCCTCTTAAGCAACTAGGCTCTGATACCAATTGTTGGAATTCTTTTAGAATAAATGGGCAGGGGAGGTGTGGGTGGTGAATCAGTTATTAAAGATCCAAATGTATAAAATAAAACTTTTCACAATTCAGTGAACCCATGAAACTTTTTCAACAATGCATGCATTCATTGTGTGTTAACCAAAGCTGATATGTTACTATAACATTAAAATGCAGAAATGTAAATATAAAACACAACACATCCATCAGCACACTTGACACAATGATTTAATGTGGAAAGCCAATTTAGGAAAAACCACTAATAACATGCTACTCCTTTTTCACTCTTTTGAAGTGATGCCCTATTAAAGGTCAACCTTTGTTAAAAGGTTGCAACACACACTGTTAAATGTGACCCAGTTAAGTGATTTCAATCACCCTATTAAAAGTGAGCCTTGTTAGAGGAGTTTAGTCTATTCACTTGGAATGCCACCCTGTTAAAGGATTTTCTAATGATTCTTAAGTCAACCTTTTTCCAAAGGATTTACCCTAATTTGATACAATTGTTAGAAAGTAACAATAGAGCTTTGATTTGATACAACTTACAACCTTACTTATAGATTACAGATCACTATTCAATCCTCAACTTTTCTTGGCTTCAAATCTTTGCAGTTCTGGAAGCTTGTTCACCCTACAAGCATTCATCCTCATTAAGCCTTCTTGCTTAGTTCGCCTTTGCAGACTTCTCATGGGTCACTTGATGAAGCAAACCCTCTTCCTTCTCCTTGTTAAATTTTTGTATCCACAACTCTCTAACCTCTTTGCTTCATGACTAGTCATCCCTACATATAGGAAATTATAACTTTTTTCCTACTCATTATCCATCTTAAAAATTAGGGTTTTCAATGGATTAGGTAGGATATAATGTATCTACCCCATATCTTGTCGTCTCTAGAAATTTCTACTAGAATCCATTTGAATTTGCCTCCAAAATGGTTTACATAAGATTCTGTGCCTCTAGCTCATCAATCTTATCTTTCTCCTGATTCACAAGTTCCAAGAAAATAAACTTGTTGGCTTTTATTTGGCAAATATTTGATCGTTTTCATATGCAATAACTTGGCATTATCAATTTGTTGATGCTTGGAACATACTGTGTTACTCGACATCTATTGTAAAATCACTCAATATCAACAAGATTTTAGTGGTGCTCGACATCAACTAAAAATCACTCGGCTTCAACTATCTTGCTTGACACCTACTAACTTGCTTGGCATCCATTAGTTTACTTAGCTCCAACTAACTTTTTGCTCAGCTTGCACTAAATTTTCTCGACACCTTCTATCAACTTGGTCAAGCTTAGCAAATGCACTTTGTTCAACCTTATTCTTCTAAACTTTATAAGTGAAGCCAATAATTTTGAAACCTCAAGTAGATCATCAATATATTATGTTATCATTGTCTTAACTAATTCTTGCACTTAAATGCATAATCATAACTCAACCTTTCTCTAGGTACTTTTGTTACATCTTGTTGATCAAATCCTCCTCATCGATCAACTAAGTGATAGTGCTTGAAACATATAAGAAATTGTCTTACCAACATGTAGCAGGTTTGACATCAGTGACAAAAAAATGATTGAAAACACACAGTCTTCTTTCAACAATCTTCCTACTCAAATGATCTTTTCAAGCATATATCAACAAACATCACTTGAGAGGAATACAATCATGAGAAAAAACAAGTGATTCCATTTGAATCTTTATAAATACACACATATGTCAATTTTTATGCTTGTTTCATCTTATGATATATTACGTAAGTTGTCAAATGAATCTTTGTTGAACATAATTGTCAAACCTAGACCTTAATGTCTCTAGATCATTGTTCCTTTGATGAAATTATTTATGTGTGTGTGTGTGTGTGTGTGTGTACATATATACATGTTTTATAGATATATACATGCTTTACAAACACACACACACACACGCACGCACACACACACATAACCATGATTATTGATAATGATATTACCATGCTAAAATATTGTACGATGGAATTGAATTTCACATGACCTAGCAACCAAACTTGGAAACTATTGAGGTTGTAAATTAATGTTATTATAAATCAATTTTAAAGGGATTCTCTAGATCATGCATCATATTACATAATAAGATTTTATATCAATTGTTGAGTTTTTCGGATCATAGCAAATGTAATTTTATTGCCTTCTTGGTACATACTTTCCAAAAATAATGATCTTATAATGATCTTAGGATTAATTGGAGAAGTAAGAATAAGTTTTATTGGTTATTGATTCATCCTTGCCCTCTCGGCAACCTAGCCTATCTTATATTTCCAATACAAATAAGGTTTGATATCACATATGATATCATGAGTATTGGTCCTCTAGAATATTAGCATATGATATTCACAAAATACTCTTTGAGTAATGACTCCAGAATGTCAAGAAGTGAGGTATTCATCAAGAACTATGAGTAATGACATCTTGAACATCAAGTCACATGATATTCACCAAGTTCTCTGTAGAATGACCTCCATAACATTAATTATCATAATATTCACCATGTACTCAAAATGTTTATAAGGTATGTGCACACACATTATCATAATTCATACAACCTAAACATCCACCATGGAAAGTATAATCTATCATGATATACATAGACATTGTAAGATATCCATCATAATATAAAATTAAGTTATTGTAAGATTGTTACATTGCAACAACTTCTGCAAATATAAGTGATGATCATTTGGAAGTCATCACTTCCTCATGATGTGCATAGGGAGTAGGACCATTAAGTCATGCAGTCACACACATGATGCCAAAATTTTAAATGAAGTCAAGACTCTCTCTGATTATGATATGATCAAGATCTTCAAATATCAATTGAAACATATCCTCTATCTGCTCCTTTAGACAGATCTATCATTTTCCCCCTAAACATCAATCTTCTGAGCTCCTCATCCAATGTTTCCTCTGATGAAGTGTCAAACTTCCTCTTCTTCTTACAATAACATTTGAAGGAAAATATAAAGAAAAAATAGCTCTTATACTACAAATAAGAATGTTAATATTAGTTATGATTTTGATTAGATTTATGGGATATTTTAAGGTTCAAAATTTCCTATTATATATAATCTAGGTTTAGAACTCCTCCTTGAAATAGAACTTTACATCTCATATAAAAATTATTGAACATAAAAGAATATATAATAAAAATTAATTGTAAAGCATACCTTATTACTTGCTCGATACTCAATACCTCTATAAAATCCCAATATTTTGTCTTCCCCACTAAAGTGATTATCACTATTATTCATTTCAACCTCTTATGGGGGTGACATTAGTTCAAGGCCCTATTGGAAGTTTATTGGGAAAGTGAGGTACTAAGGGGGGTGGGGGGAGGGGGTGGGGTGAATTAAAAACACTCAATTTGTAATCCTTTAAAGAAAATAACAAACTAACTGCATTCACTGCTAATCCATCTCATATCTAGATCATGAACCATATAAATTTAATATTGAAATTCTTAAATAGATCTAACTATGCATCACATCCATAAGAATAAATGAAAACACATAACATAAATATTTGGTTATCTAAAAACCCTCCAAGGTGAAGGTAAAAGTGGGGTGGGGATGACATCCACAAATCTTTACTACTGTAGTAACAAAGTTTACCTGTTAGGGCTATAATTGTGATCACTTATGATGATCTACCCTTTGAGGGGCCTGCTCTATTAGGAGCTTACAGTAATTTTAGGTCTACCTTGATTAAAGGATTTAAAACTTACAATGATTTAATTACTTGATGAGGAGATTTGACTAGGCCTGTTAGGACCACTCTATTAAGAGATTTACCCTAATAATTCACTTGCTAGAATGTATCAGTACTAATCCTTCAATTTGCACTTACTATGCTGATTACATATTTTCTCTTTTCCAATATCTAATATGATCTCCTATGTGATATATCTATTCTTTGTTCTTTACTGCTCCTCTTGGTCACTATACTTTGTTTTCTCAAAACTTTGCTTGCAACATCTAAAACATAATCCCTTCACATACACTTTCATATTACATCACATCACTCAAATTAGGGTTTGGATTTAACCTTAAATAAACATCAATAAGGTTTTGTAGCACATAATTAATGATCTCTTCTAATCTACTGGTCAAAAATCTTTTGTCATCTTCAATCATGGCTTTGTCATCCATTGCTTTCTTTTTTTGTTTGGTCACCTCACGTAGTAATATGGCTTGTGATTCTTGTTCTATCTTGAGATTTGTGATTTCTTTAGCTTAGGATATGTTCTTTTCCATTAGATCTGCAATTGTTGTATCAAATTCATTTGATTCTCCATTTGTAAATAACTTAGTAGTGTCCATCTCTCTGTATTGTGTGACATTCTCCTCAATAGCAATTTCCTTCCTTTTCTTTAGTGATTCCTTTAGATCATCTCTTGCTTCATTCAACTAATGTAGAATGAGTTGTATTTCAATTCCTTTATTTTCAATGATCTTTTCCAACTTGTAGACTTCCATTTCCAAGATCTTTCCTCAAAGCTGCAAAGCTTCTCTTTTAGAGAACCAATGCTTTGATACCAATTGTTGGAATTACAATAGGAAAGGTAAACTTATGAAGGGGGGGTGAATCAATGCTTTAAAATTTGACTTGTAAAATATTCACCACACATCCATCTCACATATTAAATAAGTAAACTAAAATACCATGTAAAGCATGTACATCTAAAGCATGCAAACAAGTAAGCATTCATACATATGACACAAGATATGATTACCTAAAAACCCTCCAATGAGAAGGTAAAGTTGGGTTGGGGATGAAACCCAAAAATCTTCACTACTACAGTAATAAAGTGTATCCAATGAAGCTTACAATATTTGATCATGAACCATGATCTACCTTGTGAAAGGTCTTTCCTATTAAAGGCTTACAAAGACTGTTAGGTCTTACCCTATTAAATGATTTCAACACCCTATTAAAAGTGTGCTTTGTTAAAGGAATTCAACTCAAAATTAAGTAAGCACCCTGCTAGAGGATTTCAATACAGTCTGTTAGGACTACTTTGTTAAGAGATTTAACTGATTCACCTGTTAGAATATCTCAACATTGATCCTATGGTTAGAACTCTTTTGCTTGATGATAGATCACCTCTATCTTGTTGTGTACTTGATCCTTCTTGATTAGATGTCTCTCTGTTGTTCACTATTTCCTTCCTTTGGTCTTGTTTAACTAATTCTACAATACAATTTAGATTATAATACCTTGGTCACCATGAATTTCCTAGCTTGCACATGCAAAACTCTCCTTTATCATTCATTAATTCCCTTTCATGCCCATAGAAGTTTATGGTTTGTCCTCCTTAAGAAGACCTAGGTAACTTAGGGTTAGGTATGAATCAACAGCTGTGATTCACCCATATTGCCACTTAAACCTTCCTTTTACGTAATTGGGTGCATGTATTGCATAGGGTTCCAACTTAAGATTCATCCTTATCACCAGAATATCATAATTTAATTTGTAAGTCAACTCAAAAATGGTTTACATAGTAGTTTATGCCAATACAAACAACTATGACAAAACTGTGTTACTCGACATCTGAAGTCCCTAATGCTTGACACGTGTTGATTTTAATACTATCACTCGACATTTGAATGACTCAACATGCATTGTTTTCTTGGCTTCTGAATCACTCAACATATACTAACTGCTTGGCACTTGAGTGAATCGGCATGAGTGACTCAGCACTCACTGTTGAATTGACATGCTCTAACTTATACATGTTGTGCTCGGCATATGCTACTTGTTTGACATGAACTAAGTAAATGACTTAAGTGTACAGACACTCACTTGTCAAAACCAATTTGAGATTAATAGAAAACTATTTAGAATTTGTCTATTAGGTATTTACCTAATCCTTAACTTGAATTAAATTATCCAAATCATCAATCTTATCTTCAATAGGATTTACATCTCCCAAGAAATCAACTGAGTTGGCTAGGAATTACGATTTCCTCGAATTCATTCTCAACGCCATTACTCAACAATCTCCAAATTTTGATACACAGTCTTCACTTAAGTACTCAGTCACTATAAAACTCTAGGCTCGGCATCAACTATCTTTCTTGGTCTATATTGATTCTTGGTCAATAATAGATTTTCTTAGCACTATACTAATTATCAGTCAACAATAGATTTTCTCGACACTAGCTGTGGCTCGATTGACACTAGCATCACTTGGCATTCCTTAACCTTTTAACTCTATTGCTTAGCTTAGCTTAACTTTTTTGATATAAACAATCACTTTATCTTATCAAAGTCTAACTAATCAAATTTTCATTGTAGCTTCCTTTTCATAACTCAACCTGTCCTATAGGTGCTATTGTTATGAGCAATTCTCAAATTCTCTTCATCAATCAAATAGATATGACATTTATATTAGTTAGCAATATGTCTTATTAGTATATTTGACATCAATGAGAAAATAACAATTGTTCCAATTGTAAGTTTCCAACAATCTCCCTCTTTGGCATTGATGGCAACATCTCAATATTAGTAATAGCTCAATATCTTAATGTATCTAACTTTGTTACCATACAATCCAAAAGATTTCACTATCATGAGTGATCAATATCCTTAGTTTCATTCTGATTCTCTTGATCAAATTTTTCTCTTTGAAATAATAAATCTCTTTCTTGGATACATCCCTCCTTCTATTTATAGATATTATTCTTTGACTTTTATATATCTATCCTTCTTTGTATATGTCTCCCTCTTTGACAACAATTCCAAAGACATTGAGCTTTCTAAGCTTCAATTTCTTCATACATCTAAATTATGTAAATTTAGCATGTCTGGCTGATTTTTATTATCTATCTATGACTGATCTATTATGTTGTAATTGATTATATACCTTAGGAATTTCCCAAAATAGAGTTTTGTTGCATCAATGTGTAAGATATTCTAATTAGCACATTTGATGCAATGCACCTTGTCACCTTAGTAACTTTGTTTAGGGGAATCACCCCTAATTTACCTCTAAGATATTCATAAGCATCTTTAGGTAAGGCTTTTGTGAATATGTCAACAATTTTTTCTTTGGTGTGTACATATTCTAACTTCACTTCTTTGTCTTGAGCTAGTTCCCTCAAGTAGTGATACTTGATATCAATGTATTTTTTCTTAGTGTGCATCAATGGATTCTTTGAAATGTTTATAGCACTTTGGTTACCACAATAGATAACTATTGGATCTGTAATTTTTTCTTTCATACCTTTTAGTAATTGCTTTATCCACATAATATTTGAATAGTTCACTACAACTACCACATACTCACCTTTAGCTATTGATTGGAAAATACAATTTTGTTTCTTGCTTATCCATGACACCAATATCTTTCCTACAAAGAATGCACCTCCACTAGTTCTTTTTCTATCATCAATATTTTCTGCGCAATTTGAGTTAGTGAATACCTTCAGTTCAAATCTATCACTTCTCTTGTAATACAATCCATAGTCTTTTGTACCTTTCACATATCTCATTATCCTTTTCACAGCCATCAGGTGAATCTCCTTAGGATTTTCCAAAAATATAACAACTATACCAATTGCTAAAAATCTCCTTAGGATTTGCTAAAAATATAGCAACTATACCAACTACTAAAGCAATATTAGGTCTATTGTGAACAACTTATTGCAATTTTCCAGTCATGGATCTTTGTAATGTCTGGTTCACATTAGAAGATTCATCATTCTTAGATAGTTTATGTCCTGTAGACATACGTATGCTCATTGGTCTTGAATATTCCATTCCAAAAGTCTTTATAAGTATCTCCTTGATGTATTTGGATTGTGTAATGAAAATACCAAACTTCATTTGACATAATTATAATCCAACAAAGAATTTGATTTCACCAAACATAGACATTTCAAATTCCTTCTTCATTTCATTAGCAATTGATTTGCATAATGCTTCTCCTCCTCCAAATATAATGTCATCAACAAATATTTTAGATAGCATTATTTCATTATTCTTACCATTCTTCAAGTATAGATTATTGTTATTATTTGTCCTTTCAAAACCAATCTTCACCAAATAATTATGTAGTCTTTCATACCATGCTCTTGGGGCTTGTTTCTATAAGAATTTGCCTCAAGGAAAAATCACCCAAGATCAAGAAGCTCAAGCACTAGCACAATATGGACCAATAAAGTATGATCAAAATAACAATATGAAATTGAATTGATGTCATGTACATACACACTAGGAGTGCTTGAATATAAAGGCCTCTAGACTGACTAGGAGTGAGCACAATGATAAGTCTCACAACTAGGCACATGTCCACTAAGAGTGGATTATTTTTCATTGAGCACAGAGGTTAGTGTGATGATGAGATGATAAGCTTAACATGGGTGTGTCATGTAAAATTATGTTGTAGACACCATGTGCTTATTTAGAGTGTGAACAACTATGTTGTCTACATAAAAGCTCAATTGATTATGCAAACTCCAGTGTTGTGGATACCATGTGCTAAATTAGAGATGTTAACTCTTGTGTTGTCAACAAGACAACTCATATGAGTACTCCTCGATGTCTAATCTAATAAATAATAAAATAAAATATTAACCTAAGTAAACTTAAGTAAAGTGTAATAATAATTAATTATTTACACTAATACCCCCCTTAAGTGCAACTTAGGGGAATGCACTTAAGCTCACAAAAGCTATAATAAAAATTCATGATGGGTCTTGGCTACTAGGATATGTTAGGTACCCATGTACAAATGCAATTAAATCTCTTTTAAAATAGAGAAAGAGGGAAAACCTCATGGGAAAAACCCTCCCCCAAAAAGAGAGATAAAAAACAAGATGCATGAATATATGGAGTAATTAAGACCCCCCATTACAACATACATCATGTATATACAATAGACAAGTATGAGAAGGAAAAAACCCCATAAGAGAGAAGAAGAAGAAGAAGAAGAAGAA
Organism: Cupressus sempervirens; assembly: GCA_028749045.1. Lineage (NCBI taxonomy): Eukaryota > Viridiplantae > Streptophyta > Pinopsida > Cupressales > Cupressaceae > Cupressus > Cupressus sempervirens. The sequence continues at coordinate 510,474,998 of CM053791.1, forward strand.
AGGAGACAAGGTAGTCCCCCCCCCCCCAAATGTAGAATGTCGATCGGTGATAGTTGCTTCGAGATGAATGTAGAAGCTAATCCATGACTGCAGAATAATGTTCCTCCCTTTAGGAAGAAACAATATCATAGGTACATATGAGATGCTTCCCCAATGTGTAGAAAGAATCTTGAAGATGAATGATGTCTTTGAAACCTGCTCAACTACCCCTATATTGATATTGATGGTCGCCCCTTCCAACACTGTTGAAAAGAACAAATGTAGATCTAGCAAGGATGGATTTAGAACATATCCCAAAGAACCATCTATCTCCTCAAATGATAAAGAGACCTCCTGTAACTATTTTACATAAGGATCCACAATCATATCAACTTGGTAAGATTGATCATGTAGAGAATGGACAAGAGGGTCAGAGTGGGCCCTCACAACAACTGAAGAAAGATCTTCTTCATCAAAGAAAAGATGTATATCATCAATAATGTCTCCCAAATCTACTATGTATGACTCCAAAAACAAACCTAAAATATCTATTATGTATTCATCCCTTGATTCTAGAACTGGAAGACAAGGTGTACCCAATTGTATTGAATTACATGGACCTATCACTGTACCAATGTATGCATGTGGAATTTTCTGATGTGGTGACCTCATTCTACATCTGACAATAGGATTCCCCATATCTAAACCTGTTGAATCACTATCACTATTGTCACTGTCAGTTTCCACAATGTATGAAGTATGGAGAGGATTAGAGGATAAGCTAGGTGAACTTTCCTCAAAGTGAACATTCCTCTCTATGAATATCTCATGAGTCTCAGGATCCATAAGTCTTTATGCCTTAACACTTTTTTCATATCCAATGAAATTAAATGGCCTTGATGGTGGTGCTTTACATTCCCTTAAAGATATGTGTGCCCATGTTGGACAACCAAAAACTCTGATGCGTTTCACAACTTTTTTTCTTTCACAACATGCTTCAAAAGGAGTCATTCCATCTACAACATTATGAGGAGACCTATTAAGGATGTGATTGGCACTACTTATAGCTTTGACTTTAAGTGATGGATCAAGAGATTTAGCTTGAATCATACAACTTGTCATTGACTTAAGAGTTCTAATCCTCATTGTTGCAACACTTTTCTTTTGTGGACTAAATGCTACTAGATTCTGAAGATCAATACCCTCAAGTTTACAAAAGTTTTTAAGTCTTGAGTTCACATATCTACTTTCATTGTCCATATGAAGAACCTTGATGGATTTTCTTGATTGCTTCTCAACATGACTCTTGAAGGCTAGAAACTTATCAAACACTTCATTCTTGTGATTAAGAAAGTAGACCCATGTGTAGTGTGAAAAGTCATCAATGAAAGTGAGGATATAGTGACCCTTGCTAACTGATGTCACTGAAAAAGGGCCTGCTAGAACCATGTGAAGCAACTCAAGAACAACTGATGCTCTCCAAGATTTCCCTTTGTTAATCTTCTCTTCTAGATGCATATTCATTAAACAAGTTGAACATTCACCTATAGAAAAGTTGATTTTAGGTAGACCTTTCACCATATTTTTTGAGCTAAGTTGATGAAGATAGTGGAAGGAAAGATGTCCATACCACTCATGCCATAATTTAATTTGTGATTGTGAATGTGTCAACAAGGCATGTGAAGGAAACTTAGGCACAAAGTGGGAAAATAAATAAAGCCTTGTTTCATGATTGGCTTTACCCACTGCAACCGATGAATCATCCTTACCGAATCATAAAGGAACTCAACTTTATTGCCACCTCCATATTGAATGATTTGGTAAATTGAAAGAAGATTACTACTAAGTTTAGGAATGTAGTGAATGTCTTTGAACTCTCCATTTTCCATCTCAACTTGTGAAGTGGATGGATTTGAATCCTTGGAAGCATTTGGCATATTATTTTTGTTCTTCCTAAGTAAGTTTTCCAACTCATCTATTCTCTTAGTCTTGCAATGATGCTCATCATGATTTGGTTTCTTTCAATATGCACAAAGTATTTTATCCTTCCTATTGTTGTTTTCCTTCTTGTTTGAACAAGAATTGCCCTGTTGTGAGGAGGAAGATTGTTGTGTCTCTGATTGTGATTTTTGCTTCCATTACTTTTTCTTGCTATTGGTAAGACCTTTTCTACCTTGATTGGATTGGTTCTCATTACTAGCCACCAATGTTGTATACTTGGATGACTTGAGAATTCCCATATCTATCAACATGGATTGTTTCAACATCAACATTTCTGCAAATGCATCAAATGTAGGCTTAGTGAAGGCACTTCCCATGGTCAACTTGTGAGTGTTATAATTCGAAAAAAAAGATTCATACTCTGAAGGTAGCCTCTTCAAGATGTGATGAATCAATCTATCATCTTTCATGGGATTGCCACAATCATTAAGTAGTGCTCTCAATTCATTGACTTTGTTTACATAGTCTTTAATTGTGTCAAAATTATTAGGATCCAATAGAAGTAGATCATCCTCAATTTAGAATCCCTTTTCCTCATCCACCTTACCATATAACCCTTCAAGTTTCTCCCAAGCACCCTTGGCATCTTTAAAGCTAGAAATGTGGAAGAAGAGATCTCTATGAACACAACTCCTAATAATTCCTAAAGCCTAGTTGTCTTTAACTTGCCAATTAACTTGTGTAGCAACATCAGTGGGTTTTACAATTGTACCATCAACATATAGATTTAGACTTTTTTCCATTAGTCTACTCCATATAATATCTTTTCATGTAGTATAATTGTGTAAAGTTAGAAGTGGAGTTTTAGGTGAACCCATGATGCAAAAAATTAAAAGAGCATAAGAGAGAAAGAGGGACACAAGAACACAAGACGCATCCCCCCTATTCACTCAATCAAAGAACCCCCCCAAAAATGATGCTTTGGCACTTTATATATAGTGCGATTACAATAGGCCACTTGCCAAAATGAACAAAAGTGGGCTTATGGCTTTTCTATTTACAACCTCCTTTTGGAGTTCAAATCTGGTACTTAGCAATGTAGCTTAGATATTCAACAATTTTAAAGCTTAATCAAAGCAATACAATGCAAAAAGGACCTATTTCTGAAATTGGTATTTCTATCCACACAAGCCTATAATCTTATTGTAGATCTAGAAAGTAGATGAAAAATTAAGCACTTTCAAAAAAAATGGAACCTAAAAATGTGTCCAGATGAGCCCAAACTAAGCCTTTGAAGTTGCAAAAATTAGGATTTGTGATTTGCAAAAAATTTCAAGACCAAAGATCTCAAACATCTTGACCAATGTGTAGATCACAAAATTCTACCCCAAAACAAGCAAAATTGTTCAGAAAAAGGAGTTTGTATGAGGGAGATATCGTTTTTTGAAAATCACCTCTGCAATTATTTTTCCTGAATCACCACTATCGCACCTCCAAAAATCAATTGACTCTAGATTTCACCTTAGATGTTCGATTTTGATGAAACAAAAGTTGATTTAGGGGTTTTTTTGACCTTCTAAATATAATACCAATATTTGATTTGTACCAGCAAGTTCCAATCTTGTCCTACAAAAAAAATCTCTCTTACTAGCCTAAAAGGCTATTTTTTTTGTAGAATTTTGGAAATAAAATGCAAATCTGAAAAGCAAAAATGTAGAGACACAAAAATATTTAGATCTAAAAAATTAATTACACAGATCTAAAGAGATAATACCAATTTTCAAATCATGCCTTCGGGTTCCAATTTGCAAAAAAAAATTGCCTCAGATTTGAGTATGGCCTAAGATAGGAAAATTTATAGTTTAAATTCATCAAATCAATCCTTTGGATGCAATGGTGTGGTCCTCTTTGGCTCTAGACACTCCTAATGACTGTGATACTCAGGATTTGAATTGTGGTCCTTTGAGAGATGAAGCAAAAATGGTCTCTAATGACCATGTGAAGAGAAGCTCCCTCAACTTTGATACCATGTAAGAATTTTCCTTAGAGAAAAATCACCCAAGATTAAGAAGCTCAAGCACTAGTACAATATGGACTAATAAAGTATGATTAGAATAAAAATATAAAATTGAATTGATGTCATGTACATACACACTAGGAGTGCCTAAATATAAAGGCCTCTAGACTGACTAGGAGTCAGCACAATGATAAGTCTCACAACTAAACACATGTCCAGTAAGAGTGGATTATCCTCCATTGAGCATAGTGCGATGATGAGAGAATAAGCTTAACATGGGTGTGTCACATAAAATTATGTTGTAGACACCATGTGCTTATTTAGAGTGCGAACAACTGTGTTGTCTACATGACAACTTAATTGATTATGCAAACTCCATTGTTCTAGACACCATGTGCTAAATTAGAGATGCTAACTCTTGTGTTGTCAACAAGACAACTCTAACAAATAATAAAATAATGCAATAACCTAAGTAAACTTAAATAAAGTGTAATAATAATTAATTATTTACAATAACAATTTCAATCCATAAATGGCTTTGTTCAATTTACATAGCATATTTTTCTTGTTTGGATCTATAAATCCTTCAAATTGTTCAATATACACTTCTTCCTCAAGTATACCATTCAAAAATGTAAATTTGAAATCCATTTGATATACCTTGAAATTCTTGTAGGCTGAATATGCAAGTAGAGTTATGACTCCTTCAAGTCTCACCACAGGAGAAAATATTTCTCCATAATCAACTCCTTCTTGAGCATATCCTTTGCATAACGGTCTTGCTTTATTTCTTGTTCACCATTTTCATTGAGTTTGTTTCTAAAAACCCACTTTGTTCCAATGACATTTTTTTTCTTTAGGTCTCAGCACTAAAGTCCAAGTATTGTTCTTCTCAATCTATCTAATTTCCTCGTTCATTGCTTGAATCCAATCTTCATTGTCTAAAGCATATTTTACTATTTTGGGCTCAAATTCACAAAGTAAGCATGCATAATCTTTGAGTCTTTTTCTTGTCATAACATTTGATTTGACATCACCAATGATTTTTTCAAGTTTGTGATGTCTTCTTACAAAATTTGCTAGCACATGTTTCCTTCTTTGTTCTTCTACAGGTTCATCTTGGAAAATAACCTCAAGCTTATTTGCTCTTTCTTGTTCAGGTTCTAGTTCATGTTTTGCATTCTTGACATTATCTATCTGATGATCGGCATTTCCTATCTATGACTTGGCATCTTTAATCTGTTGCTTGGCACCCACTCTCTATTTCTTAGCAGTGTGTTGCACTTCATCATTTTTTATCTACTGAGAAACTATAGCTTGATTTGCTTGTTCATTTAGAGTTCTAGGAGCACCATCATCCATATAGATGAATTTACTATAATCCTTAGGTTCTTTGCATGCAATATCACTTCTTTTTGCAAACTCATCAATTTTCACATTTGTACATTCCACAACTTTGTTAATGTTAGAGTTCAAACACTTGTAAGCTTTACTCTTGGTGGAATATACTAGGAATATACCTTCATCACTCTTTGCATCAAGTTTTCCATTCTTGTTATCTTTAAGTATATAGCATCTACTCCCAAAGATTTTTAAATATTTCACATTAGGAGTATATCCATACTATAGTTCAAAAGGTGTAGCATTTGTATCTTTCTTGACTTGTACTCTATTTAGGGTATAGACAACAATACTAACAACTTCTCTCCAATACTTCTTTGATACACTCTTATCCATCATCAATGTTCTTTCATAGTCCATTTTGATCTATTTCTCCTTTCATCCATCCCATTTTGAGGAGGGGTCCTTAGTGCTGACATCTGTCTTTTAATTCATTTGTCATTATATAATGTATTGAACTCATTTGAAATGAATTCACCACCTCAATTAGATCTCAAGTACTTTAGACTCTTTCATGTTTCTTTTTCAACATTGGCTAAATAACTTGAATAGTTGAAAAGCATCAGATTTAGCTTTAAGGAACATCATAGTTGTCATCATCCTAGAGTAATCATCAACAAATAGAATTCAAAATGTATCTCTGCAGTAGCTTTGAACATCAATAGGTCCACATAGGTCAGTATGAACCAATTCCAAAATATCACTAGAAGTGTATGTTTTGCTCTTAAAACTAGACTTGGTCATTTTTTCCAATTTACATTGTTTACACATAGCATTGTCAGGCTTCTTTAGCTTAGACAACCCTCTCACTTTCTTCATTTTACTAATATTTACCAAATTGTCAAAGTTCACATGACATAATCTTTTGTGCCATAACCAAACATCTTCTTCTTGTGCAAAAAAAATTGTCTTATTAGATAAATCTAGATAGAACAAGTTACCTCTTGTCTGATCACCACTTCTAATTAGCTTACCATTAGCATCATGTATCTTGGCCTTTCTATTATGGATTCAACTATGTAACCTAATTTTTTTAGCTGTGAAATAGTCAATAGATTAGAGTTAAGTCCTTCAACCCAGTAGACATCATCACATTTTATCTTGTCAATCAGTTGAATAGTACCTTTACCTTTTACAACACATGGACTATCTTTACAAAATTTAACACATCCACCTTTGTATGGACCAATATCCTCAAATTTATCTTTATCACTAGTCATATGGTTTGAACATCCACTACCAATTATACATCTATCACTTTAGTTTACATAAGAGATCAATGTTGTTTTCTCATCTTCATCAAACTCTTCTTTCATAGCAACATAGGAAACTTCATCGTCATTACTTTTAGATTCATTATTAGATTCTTCTTCAGCAATATAACGAGACTTCTTACCATTATCATCCTTGTTTCTCTTGTAGTCTTTAGTCATCTCTTCTTCCTTTGTACTTTCTTTCCTTCCTTTCATCCTTATCCTCTCTATCAAGACACATAGCAGCAATATGACCAACGTTGTTGCATGAAAAATAGATAATGGGTAGTTTACCTTTATATTTATGTTTTCCTCTTCCAAATTGTTTTGCAATAAGGGCTTCAAGTTCATCAATCTCATCATCAGAATTATCATTGTCACTCTTCACATGTTTTCCTTTCCTTTTGCTAAGAACTAGTTGTGACTTAAAGGTAGATTCAATAGTAGTAAGTGTAGTTATCAAAGTTAGGCATGTCAAAAGTAGTTAGTCTACCAATTACACCTCCCAAGGTCAAAGTGTTAACTAGTGTGCATCTCAGTTCTTAAATTTAAAAAAATCTAATGGCATATATAGGGATTAGAGTCCTCAATACCTTGCTTATCACAATTTCATCTTTGATTTCTCCATTTGCACCATGAATAACATTAACAACTTCTTTAATTTATGTGCAATATTGCACTATATTCTCACCTCCCATCATTCTCATGTCATCAAATTTACCTCTCAGGTTCTTTGATTTGGCTCACAAGGCATTTCCATCACCTCCATATATAGTTTTCAATTTGTCCCACATTTTCTTTTCACTATCACAATAATTTAAGTCATCAAACTTGACATAGCTTAGGACTGAGGCAATCTCCAACATTGCTTGATTGTGTTCTTGCTTCTGCTTTAGTTGATTAGCTATTAGAGGAGTAGTTATTACCTTCACATACTCATTGTCCACAAAGTTGATAGTAGCATAATTGATAATGGATATATGCAACCTCATGAAGGTTTTCCATGTAGATAAGTTCTCCTTGTTTAGCTTTGCTACATCTCTTTTGTGAGTCATGATATTTAGCTTTAAGTACCTTCAAACTTTTCTTTGTAAGAACTAAGCTTTGATACCAATTATTACAAATGTTTAGAATAATTGAGAGTGGGGTGAATCAGATACTCAAGGTCTACCATAAGTACCATTTGAATAATTAAGCATTAAATACTCACTGTTAAATGTGACCTAGTTACAGGATTTAATCACCCTATTAAGAGTGGCCTTGTAAAAGGACTTTGATCATTCCATTTATAATGTCACCTTTTTTAAGGATTTATATAGACTATTAAGTCCTTCAGATAACTGTCACATCAACCTCTGTTAAAAAGATTTCAATACAAATTGTTTACAATGATTAGAAAGAAAATAATAGGGTTTTGATCTATATGATTACAACTCACTTTACAAGTTTAGAATGTGTTGATTCATTGATAAGCTCTCCATTGTCATCTCTATTCTTGATTTTCTTGGAAACCCTTCAAGCAATTAATCTTCTCCTTTCATCAAAACTTAAGCCATCTGCTCAGATTCACTTATCAATATCAGTAGCATTTGTACAGGCAATCTCCCTTAGCTTCACATTCACTCATACCCACTTGTGCTTCTCTAATCAACCTTATTTTGTATGATCCTCACACACACTCTCTTCACACTTTAAGTTCAGCTCTATACCTCTTTTAATATGTAATTCTTGCTTTGTCTTTTTCGACAATCATTGTAGATCTTAGGGTTTACGATCAGGTCAATATGATTCATTGTATATGTTCACCTTCTTGATCATCCTCTAAAAAATTCTCTAGATTTTGTCTATTAGGTCTTTGCTTAATCCTCACCTTGAATTAAATGATCCAACTCATCAATCTTATCTTTAACATGATTTACATATCCCAAGAAATCAATTGAGTCGGATAGGAATTATGGTTTCCTCAAATTTAGTCTCAACACTATTACTCAACAATCTCTGAATTTTGATAATTGGTCTTCACTTAAGCACTCATATGTTGTAAAATGTCATTCTTGGCATCAACTATTATTAGGATTAAACCTCAAACAGAATAACAATTACATGCAACTATAACAAATAACAAAAAATAATAGATCATATAGAAAAGAACACAAGACACCAAGATTTAACATGGTTTACCCAATCCCTAGGCTACGTCCACCAAACAACAAGTCCAATATTATCAATCTGTAATCCCTTATAGCTCAATATCATTGCAAGAACCAATTTTTGCATCATCCATAAAAATGAAACAATCCCTAACCCTAAGCCCTTTTATACAAGTATTTTTTTTCGCTTTAGGGTTATAAGTGGTAATTACATGTCAACCCAAAATCTTGATAAAATAGGGCTTTTATGGAGTATGTACAGTACTTCCCTAATCAGTCACCACAATCTAATGACTATCTTTCTTGGTCTATATTGATTCTTAGTAAACACTATATTTTCTCAACACTAACTATGGCTCAGTTGACACTAGCATCACTTAGCATTCCTTAACCTTTTAACTCTATTGCTCAGCTTAGCTTAACTTTCTTGATATAAAAAATCACTTTGTCTTATCAAAGTCTAACTAATCAAATGTTCATTTTAGCTTCCTTTTCATAACTCAACCTTTCCTCTAGGTGCTATTGTTATCAGCAATTCTCAAATTATCTTCATCAATCAAATAGATATGACATTTAGATTAGGTAGCAATACATCTTATCAGTAGATTTGACATCAATGACAAAAGAAAAATTGTTCCAATTGTGATTTTCCAATAGGATAATGAGGGGGAGATTAAGAACAAAGATCTTAAACAATAATGTGCAAAATTCAAGATCAAATAGCACTGGTCATCTATTCACTATCTTCAATAAAGTAGATAGGCAGAGGCATCAAACAAGACCTTGCTAAAAATCCTACATAGAATGGTCAACAAAACTGGAAGGGAATGACACCTTTAACTTAATCCAACTCTATGAGATATGCACAGGCAAATAATGGAGAACCTAGGCAAGATTATGAATGACTATAAGGATCAAACCCTAAGGTTCAGATCAATACTGGTATAATTAATTTATTTAGTGGTGAATCTTTGTCAATTGATGATTCTATCTCTTTGGGTAATCATAATTTTGCAAATAAAACCTACATATATGGTTAACTACGTCGTTGAGATATTAAATAATTTGGGTCCAAAGCTCAAGCTAATTGCCCATTAGTTTACACATAATTGGTCTTAAATCTCGGTCCAATCACCAATGTAATCTATATCTAGGACACAATTATTTTTAAAAAAATTACAGTCTTTACCTAATGTTTTCTTATTGGAGAATGTTATTTTACCCTTAGAATAAAAAAATATTTTTCTTGGGGCTGAGCGACTCCTACCATTTTACTAACGTGTGTCTTCAACTACCCTCATTTAGTTATCTATTTTATATTTTGGGAGTTGAGACATGTGTCCTAATTTTAGGAAAAAATAGAATTTATGTTAAAACATTTAAGATGAGGCCCAAAATAGAGTCAAGGTCATTGATGTATCTTACATGGATGGTCCAGATCAATTCCTTTCACCATAACAATGATAACATGCAAAGTGACGATGAACAAGTTGGCAACAAAAAAGACACATTATTAATTGAATCTTAATGGATTGGTAGACTACAAATGCATTTTATAGTGTACACTTGGCATATGGGCCATGGACCACTTGTGACTATAAATTAACCAAAAAATAAAATAATATCTCTATAACAACCGACAGATTAGCCAACTATATTAATATTTTATGTCATATGAAATAATTAATTCACCTACGTTTATTTATATGCCAAAATTTTTTTTCCACAATTATTATTAAATTTTGGTATGGAAAGAAAATTTTGCCAATACGAAATAAATTTCTCCCTTGCCTTGAACAAAAAATAGCCCTTGATTAGAAAATTTTCCTGCACATTAAATGTTTAATTCGCCAACATTTTACATATTTTTCTTGGGAGAGGTTTCTTAAAGTTATCCCTGACTAGATTGTATTTTTTCTAACTTAGAGGAGAATTTCCTAGATCCCCACTCATAAAATGGAGTGTATACCAACTGCTCATGGCACATATATATGAGCTCTATAGGAAACTGGAAGGTAAAGAAAATGCCATGCTATGGGAATACTTCAAAGCTTTCCAAAATGAAATGAATCAAAGAGAAAGGATACCTGTTAGTTTAGTGGAGAGCTTCAAAGATGAATTTTTCTTCCTAGCAAGCACAAACAAGTGCATTGTTTGTGTAGCTCAACCAAGAACTCACTGGGGAGATAGAAGTAGATACATCAAGGGCACCGAAGAAAGATAAGAAGAAATCTAAAATGGTCCCCATTAAAGAAATTGTAAATACAATTGTTATAAAGCATGGTTACTAAATTTTGAAGAATAAAATTTCAAGATTTTCTAAGGATAATAAGCTCAAAGCCATAAAGTCTATATTGACTAGCATGAGAGAAATTTAGAGGAAACAATATGATATTGGATTATTGATACCCAAGGAATTGAGAAAAATAATAAATGAAAAATGAAGCATGAACATCAAGGATTATGAGAAGATGGTACAAGACTCTATAATAAAAATGAGACCCAAATTGTCTGAGTCTCAAAAGACATTATGTATAGAAGTATACAAAGGAAATTTAAATAATGTAAAGGATATGATAAACATCATAATCAGTCAAACCAACCAAGCCCAAGAAAGCATCGACCAACACTGGAAAGTTATAACTCTAGAAGTATATACTTATGTGAAGGGAAGTCAGTCCCAAGGAGGCACTAAGGAACCATTAGGCTCCAAGAGAAGAGAGGAAAATAAACCAAAATAGATAGAGAAAGAAAAAAGTACAAGAGTTGAGAAACATAGAGGATCTAAGAAAAGGAGAAAGGAAACTCCAAGGCATCAAAGGGAGGAAGAAACTCAACAACAAGAAAAGAAAGATAAAATAAATATGACTCAAGGAGAGTGAATTGCACTCTAGATAGGGGAGAAGGAACCTACAAGTGAAGTTGGAAATATTGAACAACTAATAGATGCCCCACCAGTTACACATGTTGATGCACATACTACTAATGAATGAGTTCAGTTACATATAGGTATGACTTAGCAAGAGATGATAAGACCACCAAGGTAGTCACCATCACTATTGATTCATTGCTAGAGAAGGACAAAGATGAAGAAGAGGAACCACCTAAACTTGTCTAGACACTAGATGAAGAGCCCCCAAAGGAAAAATCTCTAGAGTTGGAGCAAGACAAAGAACAATAATAATAAAAAGAGGAAGAGGAAAAATAAGAAGGAGGTATGGTAGTTGGGACTACATCCTCAAGATCAAGAGTGTCTAAGAGTGGGACATATGGACAAGTAGGTCAAAAGAGAGCACTGAACATTTCTATGCTGATAGGTGGTGAATACTCTAGGAAGAAGAGAAGGCCAATCAAATTTATAAAATTTCTTTTTCATCCTCATCCTCAAGCTCAAAACACGAAGGAGAATTCTTTGAGAAGGATACATGCATAGTAGAAGAAAAGGAGAAACTTGATGTCATCAATGCTAAAAAGAAGTGATGCAAGAGCATCCTGGGTGTAAGAGAAATCTTGCATCACCCCAAAAATATTTGTATTTTAATATTTTCTATTTTAATAAGGACTAGTAGATAGGGTAGTTACTATTTATGGGAACTTGCTATTTTTAGTAAGTTTTTTATATCAACTCAGAATGTTCTCATTTTCTACAGGAAGGTTCATTTTAGAGTTGTAAGTCTACCATAAAAATCCCATTGCTCAAACATAAGTATCAGAGAAGTTATTACATATTTTTGGTCAAAAAATTTGCAGAAAAATATTTAGGCTTACCATTGGAGGCCTTAGAGTGTCGAGATTAGGTCCGAAAACTTGACAAAAGGGCACTAGTGCAATTTTGAGCCTATAGATTAGGAGCTGACGTTTCCAAAAAGTGGTTATTATAGCCAATTAGAGCAATGGTTTGTGAGTTATGGTCTTTCAAAGTTGGGCTACCCAAAATATCTAAAATGATTGGCAAAGATGTATTTGGCCAACTCTATATGTATTGTTAGGGTCTGTCGGCCCTAGGTATTAAGTTTCAATGTCTAGAACCTTCTCGGGTAGCATAAAATTGCCTATTTAAGAAAGGCCCAAAAATTGTCTAGGACAATAATGGGTGATAGTTTGCAGCTTATCTTGTAGATTATTGTAATGAAGGCGCCCATGTGGGTTAGCATATTTTACTTGAGAATTATGTAATTCTACATTTGTGGCACAAATAAGAAGTCCATATTTTGTTCTCACATTGGCTGTTGTTTCTTTGTTTATGTTATGAGTTTATGGTTTTAAGGGGAGCACCCTTCATCAAGAAGTAAATAATCAAAGGCAAGGATATAGAAGAGATTAGTGAGTAAAGACAATAATTTAAAAGGTAAGGGAAACTCAAGAAACATCAGAGAGAAATAACACTAGTAATCACCAAAAATATAATTACTAAATTAGTTTTAGATGCCTCGTATGATCCTTGTTTAGAGGGAAATGGTATTAATAATAACAATGCAAACTAGACAAAACAAGTTTAACACTTTCTCCCTAAGCCATTCAATACAAGAGAAAGAGGGGATTCCAAGCATAACTCTCAACAAGACCTAAATTTGATTTGCAAATCCCAAAGAGAAAAAAGGGATGCCAATACAAAATCTAGAGATTTATCACTAGCAAGGCCTCTTTCATGCAATGTTATGAGATTCAAAGAACTAAATAAGATATGTACGATGAATGTAGATCTTAAATGTACTCAAACAACCCAATATAGATCTAAGAAAAAATGAATACTAAGAGGGGAAATAAGAGATGAGGTGCCTACCTTAAAATACATACAAGGAAGATGTAATTTATCTTTGAATATTGAAAATTTGAACCTATTTTTAAATGTTTGACTGCATATTTCCATATGAATAATGAAAGGAAAAAAACCTAGAAATTGTTCATCCAAAAAAGTAGCAGGGTCTAGGTTGACCTAGAGGGTCACATCCCCATGAGGTTGATGTGTACTAGGGGTGCTATAGAAAAGTCAAACCAATTTCTCTAGAAAGCCCTTGAGGAGTAGTTTCTAGATCTACATGCGCCAAATTGATATCATGTAATCCTATAATAGATTTTGTGTGTGATGGTGGATGTAAAGGGGTTTTCCTTAGTCAACCTATCATTTTGGTTATTTCCACCTTAATGAATATCCATTAGGAAAAATGTTAGGTGTGTATGTGTATCCTATATGTGTAGATCTAGAATATAAATATGCTAAAATGCTAAGAATCTACTCTGTGAGCAAAACCCTAAAATGTAAACGTGTGTGTATGTGAATGTATGTAAAAGCATGTCAAATTATGAAGATGAAAAAAAATAGATTTGAAGTATGAACTAGAAATCATACTGAGCTCCCAAGGCTAAAGTACTCTAACAATCATCAAGATCCCTTCATAACTCCATGTTGATGTATTTCCTTTAAGTGTTTGATGAAGAATAATAACCTCTCTTTGCAATTAAGATTAAGAAACCCGCCCTTGCTTTCACCTTGTATTTTTCCTATATTAGATTGGGGTGTCCAAACATACTTTCCTCTTTCTTTTCTCATGTATAAATAAGGGGTTTAATGCCTTTTTATAGTATATTTTCTAAATTTTCATAAAATTATGCCACAAGAGCCAACTGCACAAGCAAGATTTTATTGCAAGAGTAAAATAGAATTGAACCTAGAATTACAAGAAACTCTAGGTTTAGGTTAACTTGTTTAGCCTAGAACAGGACTAGGTTGACCTGGTTGACTATGACCTGGACTAGGTTGACCTGGGTCAACCTTGACCATAAGGTCAACCTTTTGAGTCTTGTTATTCCATATTCCAATTTAGCAAAAGTTAGGGGTGCAATAGGTGTTTAAAATTGTCAATCAAAGATCCAATCTTGGATATGAAGTCCACAAAGAAGAGGATGATCACGAGTTAAGTCCAATTTTAGTAGATATGTGAGAGAAAGGGAAATCAAGGATGACTTGTTAGGTCCTACCTCAGTTTCACCTAGGAGGGAGAGAAGAAATGAGGAAAAGTGTGTGCTTAAAGTGTGATCATGAAATGAAAACTAACTAAATAGGGGCTAAAAGTTCCTAAATTAAAGTGTGTCCAATTTAAGATATTACGTTTAGCCCCTACTTCAACAAGATATTAAACTATGTGCATATGAAAGCTAAAGCAAGAAAATGTAATCATAATTTGTAAAAAAAATATAGCAAAGTCCACATATGAAACTATAGCAAGAAAACATTAGTTGTCACATCCTATATGTAATTTCACCCTAGCGACATGATTTGAGATCTATTTTGAGACACTAGACTTTATTCTTATGCTTTATGGTTAAGGTGGGAAGGCAGACAATACTTTACATGATATGTTTTAGATAGCCTTGCTATGAAATATTTCATATGCTTTCAAATAAGGATTATGGATTATAAATTTCTATGGATTTCTAATCCTACTAACCCATCTAACACCTATATTACTATTGATATGATTCTATATTACTACAATGTTATTTGTAGATATGTGTATTGGTTGGTTAGTGGTGTAGGTGTGTGCAAGAATGGGCACTAAAGCCTCTATATTATTTGTTGATTCTGAGATGAAACCATGGTCCAAATAGGCATCTTGAACCTAGAAGTTCTATTAGGGAGTAAATTATCCAAATTGAGAACTTGGGGATTTTTATTCTTATTTGCTTTAATGATATTTTACTTATGTCCTTATTGTGATTTTATTTTTATGATTGAAAGTCTTAATATAAGTTTATTCGAGTATATTTGGGTGCATGCATATATACCTGAATAAATATATATGTGTCTGTGTCTATGTCTATGTCTGTGTGTTAGTGGTTGGATGTAGTTTCTTGTATAATTATATTGCAATATTTTATAACAAAAAAATGAAAGATGAGATAAATAAAATGATTAAGATAAAGATTAAAATGTTTTAGAGATTAGAACCTAGAACCTTCCACCTTTCAATCTCACCCTCTCCCACCCATTTAGTTCTTCATGGATAATAAAATGGAAAGTATATTTTAACCCATGTTTATTAAAACCTTTATATAGTAAAAGGTCTCTAGAATTGAACCCTTGACCTCTTGAGAAGGATCATAGAGAATTAACCATTATGCCATGAGAATCCTTTGAATAAGAACCTCTTTACAATCTAGATAACCAAGTGATGTTAGGGATTTAAATTAAATTAAATCATGAATTAAAGGTTTTATTTATTTAATCAAACCATAGCAAGTCAATTGCAATGGATGCAACCATCCATAAATTAAAATTTACTCCCTATAAATAAGGAGCAACCCAGAAAATAGAAATATATAATAATGAAGGAAAAAACTATAATCAAAGGTATATTTTTTAAGATCATTACCTCTACAAACTTAGAGGAAACTAGGACTAAGGCTAGGAAGGGTACAAACACCAAGTTAGAGGTTGGAAGCTTTAACCTAGGAAACCAAGTAGGTCTCCTTACCCCATTCTATTTGGATTATTTTATAACTTAGGAAGAGAAAGATCAAACTAATATAGTACTATAGATTATGCAAACATGTTTTTGAATGTTGTGATTAAATTTGTGTATGAATGTATTCCATGGTTGTCTATGATGAAGTGTTAGAAACTAAAATTGGAATATTGTTATGTTGTAGTTGATGTCAAACCTTATCGAAAAGACAATTTGTTATCTTATTTGAGTGCCATATGTTGAGAATAGATTGAAAACAGTAAAAGAGGGAGATTGTTGAGAATAGATTGAAGAAGATTGTTGAAGAAGTATGATCAATATGTTTCAATCATTGTTTTGTCACTAATGTCAAACTTGGTATTTTTTGGTAAGACAACTGTTTATACGATTTGAGTACTATCACTTATTTGATTGACGAAGAGGATTTGATCAAAATATGTAACAATAGCACCTAGAGGAAAGATTAAGTTATGCTTATGTAAAGAAGTACAAAAATCAATTAAGATAGTGATAACATGATGTATTAATAATCTACTTAAGGTTACAAAGGCTAGTTAGACTAAGAAAGTTTAGAAGAACAAGTTAATCAATTTTTTTCTACCAAGCTTGACCGAGTGGATAGTAGGTGTTGAGAAAAGTCAGTGCAAGTCGAGCAGAAAATTAGTTGGAGCCAAGTAAAAGTCTACTTAGTGTATGTTGAGAAAAATAGTGAATGCGGAGTAAAGTTTAGTTGATTTCGAGCACCAGTAAACTTTAGTATGTGCTGAGTAATTTCATAGAGGATGTCAAGCAACACAATATGTGTCAAGCATCAGAAGCCAGATAATGCCGAGTGGATGCATTATTTAAAAGATTGTGAATTTGATGGATCTGAGCTGACAAGTTTGTTTTCTTGGATTATGTGAACCCAGTGGAAGATAAGATTGATGAGCTGATGGTACAGAATTTAATGTAAACCATTTTTAGGTAAATTCAATTCAAGAAGAAGTTTCTACAAGAGATATGAAATATGGGGTAGATTCATTGTATCTTACCTAATCTATCCTAACCCTAAATTGGATGATGGAGAATGAGCAGTAAAAGATCTTAATTTCCTATTTATAGGAATGGATGGTTAGAAGCAAGGGTTTTCATGTGTGAGAACCTAAGGAAGACAAGGAGTCAAGGATTTTTCTTCATCAAGTGACCTAAAAAAAGAGTCTTTATTGGCATGTTAAGCAAGAAGGCCTAAGGATATGAATGGTTGAAGGGTGAATGAGCTATCAGAGCTAAAATGTGTGAAGGCCAGGTAGGATGGAGGACTAAAATAGAGATTTGTAATCTACAAATGGAGTTGTAAGCTGTTAGGAAATTGTAATGTCTCCTTTCTAGCATTCATAGCATGATGTTGTCGTTAGCCTATTTCCCCACAGTCCCGTAGGCTAACTAGGACATTAAAGGGGCTTAGAGGCCATTTGGCCTAGATAGTTTTAGTTGCAGGTCTTTCTGAGGGGTTCTGAGGCAACTTTGGGCATACTTACTATTTATAGTAAGTCATCTTGGACATGGCCGGACATTCAGTCACAATGGTATGTCAATGGTAATTGTTTAAAATTGACAAGAAGATTTATTTATCATTGATAAGATTTGTTATGCATTGATAAAGCCATTTTATAAAGTTAAATTTAAATATTTAACTTTATTAATGCATAGACTATAGTTTGTGGGAAATATTTAAATTAAAAGAGTTCCCTTTATTTTTATAACACATTGGAGACATAAGGTACATAAAGGGAGTTATGTTTTATCCCACATTGAGAAAACGAAGGATTGAGCTCTTGTGAGAACACTATAAAAGAAATGGAAGAGCTTTTCTTTTGTATGCTTGGATGAAGATTAATTTTATGTTGCTGGATATTTGATTATCGGGCTTGGAGGACGGAATCCCTCTTTGCTAGCATTCTCTTTGCTGTTGGAAGACACAGTCAGGAGGATCAAGGGTGTTTTCCCTTCAAGAAACACACTGGGTTTCATTTGGGGCATTTGCATAAAGAAATTTACAAGGGTTTGAGGTGCAGATCTGAAGTTAGTTTTTGCTACAGTCGACATGAACAATATTTTGCTACAGTACGGCGTGAACATTGTTGGTATCAAATTTACTTGTTTTTCCGGCTGATTAGAAGTTTGGAGGGCTGGCCGACTACATCTACAAAATACTACGGCCACTAATTCCAGGTTTCTTCTGTCAAATTTTGATATTTTGCATAATAATTGTTGAATACAAGTCTGAATAGTTGTTGCAACCTTTAAGGCAACTGTAAGTGCACATCTACATTTATAAATCACCCTTTATTAGCAGATTGAAAGAGTTTCCAAATTTTTCATATACTATTGAATGTGTACCAAGTGTTTGTGAAAATCTTATGATGTGTATTATGCATTTTAATGTCACTTCATAGTTGTTCATAAATCTACTCATTGGAAAGCAATTTATTGAGGAAATCAGCTTTATGAGTTTTCATACAAAGTGTTTGACAATATTCCTTAAGTTAAATTTCTGCAAGTCAAAGTTCAAATCAGGGGAGGATATTACAGTGGTATCAGAGCTATAAGTCCTGCCATCCTGTGGAGGTCTTATAGGAAATTTGGAACTGGCGGATAGAGGGGAAAGTGTTTGATAAAATGTCAAAACAATAAAATCAAAGCATTTATGTTTGAGCATGCGACAGGGCCCTTATAATTTTCGCAATACCAGAGCAAGACAAAGTAGGAGTTCAGACCTGCAAAGAAAATAGTCTAGTTCATCCGTACAGGGGGGTATAGAATCCAGTCATATAGACACAGCGGAGGTATTCTTTGATCAAGACAGCAATATGCGTGACCGAGATGACAGGAATACAAGATTAGGTGGAGGCGAGAATGCTAGTCCAGAGCCTGGAGAGGAAAGATTCTTACAGTTATTAGAGACCTTGGTACAGGGTCAGCGAGTAGCAGAACAAAGGGCACAGGAACAGAATCAGAGATTGGATCTTATGATGCAAATGATGGCTCATCAAATGGGGTTGAATGCTAACATGGGTGGAGGAAATAATCAGAATGGTAACAATCAGAATGGAAATGATCAGGATGGGACACATAATGGAGATGAACAAGTTGGGAACAATTTCGGTCATGCACCCCAGCGAGCTAGGACAGTGAGTTCAAGGCCCATGATTCCTACATTTCCTCCTAGAGCTCCAGAGCAGCTCGTACCAGAGCCCCAGATTACTGATATGCAGGACCAGTTGAGGAGAGATTGGGAAGCCAGAGGGCCAAATTTTACTGCTACAATTACCTTTAGGGAGTATATGGATGTGCAGATGAAACATATGCCACGTGGGCATGACAGGAACTAGAGCTATGAGCTATGGAAGAAAGTAGGGAGACTTGAATTACCATATTATGATGGCTTAGGAAAGTCTATAGCAAGAGCTTGGGTTCAAAAGCTTGACACATACTTTCAATTGAACCCTATGCCCGAGGAAGAAGCTATTAAGTACGCAACAATTCATCTGGATGGGTTAGCACACGAGTGGTGGCATCATGGTATGGTCACTATGGGACATGCACACATTACCTCATATGTGGAGTTTACAGAGAGGCTGATTGAACGTTTTGATAGGAAGGATCCAGAACTCCATTTCAAGGAGTTAGCTCAGCTTAAACAGTGGGGCTCATTGGAAACATACATTTCAGAGTTTCAAAAACTTGCAGTTTTAGTAACAGATGTATCTGAACGGAGGATACTAGTTCTATTTATGGATGGGTTAGCTGATCCGTTGAGAGGGTGGATTAAAGCTCTCAACCCTCCCACTTTGTAGGAAGCCATTAAGAAAGCTTGTGACATGGATTCCTCTTCATCTTCAAAAAATAAATTCCAGGCAAAGAGTTTCCCTTCAAGGAAAGATAAGGACAAGAAACCTTTTCATAAAGAGGTTCAGCCAGCTAAGGAGAAAAGTAAGAGGTTGGACAATGAGACACTTAATGATCTCAAGAAGAAGAAGCTTTGTTTTCATTGCAGGGAGCCTTGGGATTTGTCACATAAGTGTCCATTGAAAGAAAAAGCTAAGCAGATGGAGTACTTTTCAGCCAAAGAGTCAGCGATGGAGATTCAGAGCAGTCATCTGAATTAGATGGAGATGATGATAGTTCTTCATAGGAGGAAGCACGTGGTGATAGCACGATAGCTCAGTTGTCAAGTATACAGGAGGCCATCACTTTCAGAGTTAGGGGAACCTTGGATGGACAGAGAGTTGTGGCACTCATTGATACAGGGGCGACACATAACTTCATTGATGAGAAGTTTGTGACACGCAGAGGGCTACATACAGAGGAGCATAGGGGATTTAAGGTTATGGTTGCCGATGGCTTCAAAATTGAATGTACCAAGAAAATCTCCAACTTGCAACTTTATTTGGGAGATTATGACATGATAGGAGATTTCTTTGTGGTCAACATTGGTGATCAGGATATGGTGCTTGGGATGAACTGGATGAAGTCTCTGGTAGAGTTCACATTTAACCTTGAGAAAATGGAAATGAGGTTTGAGGCAAATGGTAAGAAGATAGTGCTTAGAGGTTTGTCAGATGGGAGACTTCGAGTGGTGTCACTCAAGCGGATGCAGAGTTTCTTTAGACATGATCAGGTGCAGTGGGCAGCAGAGTTTAGAGTAATGCCTGAGATGATAGAGCAACATAAACTAGAGTATCCACTTGATGTACAAAAAATAATAACCAAACATACTAAGGTGTTTGGTGAGATACCTCTAGGGAGACCCCCGAATAGGGGAATCGAGCATGTTATTGAATTAGAGGAAGGGGCTAAGCCAGTTATCATCACACCTTACCGCCATCTGAAGAGATATAAGGATGAAATAGAAAAGGCAATTAAGGAGTTGATTGACATGGGGCACATACGGCCAAGCAAAAGTCCTTTCACTTCTTCAGTAGTATTGGTGAAGAAGAAGGATGGTACAATGAGGATGTGCATTGATTATAGGGAGCTAAACAAGAAGACAATCAAGAACCGATACCCTATCCTGCGCATCGATGAGCTTATTGATGAATTGCATGGTGCATGCTACTTCTCCAAGATTGATTTGAGATCCGGCTACCATCAGATACGGGTTAGAGAGGTGGATGTGGAGAAGACAGCTTTTAGATGCCACTATGGACATTTTGAGTTCTTAGTCATGCCCTTTGGGTTGACAAATGCCCCTGCCAATTTCCAGTCCTGTATGAATAGAGTGTTCAAAGATCGGTTGAGGAAGTTTGTGTTGATATTTTTTGATGATATACTGATAAACAACCGTACTTGGGTGGAACATTTGAAGCATATTGATACAGTGCTCAGTATTCTAGAGAGCGAGTCATTATATGCCAAGATGAGTAAATGTGAGTTTGGGATGACAGAGTTGCTCTATCTAGGGCATATTATTAGTGTAGGAAGTGTTTGGGTTGACCCAGATAAGATCAAGGCCATTCTGGATTGGCCACCACCGAGGAACACTTCACAACTCAAGGGATTTCTCGGGCTTTGTGGGTTCTACCACAGATTTGTGAAGGGATTTTCACAGATAGCAGCACCACTTACAGATTTGACACGGAAAGATAGTTTCAAGTGGTCAGAGAGGGCTTAGGATTGTTTTGATAGGTTTAAGGAGCTGATGAGTACATGTCCTGTTTTAGCCATTCCAGATTTCACCAGGCCCTTTGAGCTACAGTGTGATGCCTTGAGAGAGGACATAGGAGTTGTTCTCATGCAAGACAAACATCCCATCGCATATGAGAGTAGAAAATTACGAGGTGTGGAGAGAACCTACAGCATCTATGACAAAGAGATGCTAGCAATCATGCACATGCTAGCTAAGTTCAGGCAGTACTTAGTGGGAAGCCGATTCATAGTAAAAATAGATCATAATAGCTTGAAACATTTCCTTGGATAGAAGGACCTTAATGACAGGCAACAGAAATGGGTGAGTAAATTACAGCCTTATGATTTTGACATAGCCTATGTCAAAGGGAAGAAAAATATTGTTGCAGATGCTTTATCTAGAAGGCCTCATTTGCTTGCTGTTGGGATAGTCATGGATGATTGGAGAGAGATGATCTTGGCAGAATATGCTAAGGATAGTTGGGCATCTAGCATTATTGAGGGAGCTATTCAAGATAGTCGATACACTATCGTAAATGATCTGATCATCTACAAGGAAAGGATTTATTTAGTACCCGGGTCTGTTATGAAGCAGAAGATTTTGAGGGCATTTCATGATTCACCAATGACAGGACATCCC
The DNA here is from genome assembly GCA_028749045.1 of Cupressus sempervirens. Lineage (NCBI taxonomy): Eukaryota > Viridiplantae > Streptophyta > Pinopsida > Cupressales > Cupressaceae > Cupressus > Cupressus sempervirens. The sequence goes on from CM053791.1 coordinate 510,497,515, forward strand.
AGATTCTTTAAGACATATCAACAGGTGAGAGAGCGCTTCACTTGGAAAGGACTCAAATCAGAGCTGCTTCGGTTTGTTAGGGAACGCCCTGTGTGTCAGCAGAACAAACAAGAACATTCTTTTCCGGGGGGTTTACTACAGCCCCTACCCATACCAGAGAAGAAGTGGGATAGCATTTCCATGGATTTTATCATAGGCCTCCCCAAGGCATAGGGTCAAGATTGTATCTTTGTTGTGGTAGACAGATTGACAAAATTTGCACATTTCTTTGCAATTTCGTCTACATATTCAGCAGCACAAACAGCAGAACTATTTTTTTGAGAGGTATTCAGACTACATGGGATACCACGGAGCATAGTCAGTGACAGAGATAGCAGATTTATGAGTCACTTTTGGCAGGAGTTATTCAGGTTATGTGGAACAGAGCTCACTCCGAGTACCAGCTACCACCCCCAAACTGATGGGCAAACAGAGATAGTGAACAAATGGGTTGATGGGTACCTTCGAAACTACATTGCAGGAGAGCAGAAGGCTTGGGTGAAGTGGCTACATCTAGGGGAGTACTGCTATAATACCTCTTTCCATATGTCTATTCAAATGTCCCCTTTTATGGCACTGTACGTGTATGATGCTCCTAATTTTTTGGATTTGTTATTTGGGGACAACAGGGTGCCTAAGGCCAAGGATACTTTGCAGGAGTGTCAGGACATTATGCAATCCTTGAAGGAAAATTTTCAAAAGGCACAAAATCAGCAAAAGCAATATGTTGATCAGCACAGGGTTGAGAGGTCTTTTGAGGTGGGAGATATGGTGTACCTCATGTTACAGCCGTATAGACAGTCCTCTCTCAAGAAGAGTGGAGCAAAGAAATTGAAACCACGCTACTATGGACCGTTCAAAGTAATCAGGAGAGTGGGCGAAGTAGCTTATGAGTTGGAGTTGCCTGCAGACAGTAAAGTGCATAATGTGTTCCATGTGTCACGCCTTAAGAAGGCATTGGGTCACAATGTGGTGCCTTCAGTAGTATTGCCACCTCTTGATGATGAGGGGAAGCTTATCCTGGTTCCCGAGGCCATACTTGACTCCAGGGAGAGGGTGCTTCGCAGGAGGACTATCAGGGAGTATCTAGTGAAGTGGAGGAACCTACCTGTTGAGGATGCTACTTGGGAAAATGAGCAGATATTGCAGCATCCAGAGCTGAAATTGCTTGAGGACAAGCAATTTTGGGAAGGGCGGACTGTAATGTCCCCTTTTTAGCATTCATAGCATGATTTTTTCGTTAGCCTATTTCCCCACAGTCTCGTAGGCTAACTAGGACATTAAAGGGGCTTAGAGGCCATTTGGCCTAGACAGTTTCAATTGCAGGTCTTTCTGAGGGGTTCTAAGGCAACTTTGGGCATACTTACTATTTATAGTAAGTCATCTTGGACATGGCCGGACATTCAGTCACAGTGGTATGTCGATGGTAATTGTTTAAAATCGACAAGAAGATTTATTTATCATTGATAAGATTTGTTATGCATTGATAAAGCCATTTTATAAAGTTAAATTTAAATATTTAACTTTATTAATGCATAGACTATAGTTTGTGGGAAATATTTAAATTAAAAGAGTTCCCTTTATTTTTATAACACATTGGAGACATAAGGTACATAAAAGGAGTTATGCTTTATCCCACATTGAGAAAACGAAGGATTGAGCTCTTGTGAGAACACTATAAAAGAAATGGAAGAGCTTTTCTTTTGTATGCTTGGATGAAGATTAATTTTATGTTACTGGATATTTGATTATCGGGCTTGGAGGACAGAATCCCTCTTTGCTAGCATTCTCTTCGCTGTTGGAAGACACAATCAGGAGGATCAAGGGTGTTTTCACTTCAGGAAACACACTAGGTTTCATTTGGGGCGTTTGCATAAAGAAATTTACAAGGATTTCAGGTGCAGATCTGAAGTTAGTTTTTGCTACAGTCGGCATGAATAGTATTTTGCTACAGTACGGCGTGAACAGTGTTGGTATCAAGTTTACTTGTTTTTTCGGCTGATTAGAAGTTTGGAGGGTTGGCCGACTACATCTACAAAATACTACGGCCACTAATTCTAGGTTTCTTCTATCAAATTTTGATATTTTGCATAATAATTGTTGAATACAAGTCTGAATAGTTGTTGCATCCTTTAAGGCAGCTGTAAGTGCACATCTACATTTAAAAATCACCCTTTATTAGCAGATTGAAAGAGTTTCCAAATTTTTCATATACTATTGAATGTGTACCAAGTGTTTCTGAAAATGTTATGATGTGTATTATGCATTTTAATGTCACTTCATAGTTGTTCGTAAATCTACTCATTGGAAAGCAATTTATTGAGGAAATCAGCTTTATGAGTTTGCATACAAAGTGTTTGACAATATTCCTTAAGTTAAATTTCTACAAGTCAAAGTTCAAATCAGGGGAAGATATTACATAGATTAAGCCTTACTATTACTCTCTAATAATTTTATCATTCTAGGGTAAATCCTTTGGATTAAGGTTGACCTAACAATCATTTGTAAATCCTTTAACTAGGTGACATTCCAAGTGAATGGTCTAATGTCCTCTAACAAGGCTCACTCCTAATAGGGTGATTGAAATCCTTTAACAAGGTGACATTTAATAGTGTGTATTGTAACCTTTAATAGGGTTGGCCTTTCACAAAGCATCACTTTAGAAGAGTGAAAAAGGGTAGCATGTTATTGGTGGTTTTTCCCAAATTGGGTTTCCACATAAATTGTTGTGTCAAGTGTGTTGATAAATCAATTATGTTTCATGTTTAAATTTTTGCAAGTTGATTTCATAGTAACCTACAAGATTTAAGTGATTGCATAATCTAATGGATGCATGCATGATGGTAAATGTTTTATGGGTTCACTAAATAGAGAATAGTTTTATTTATATGTCTAGACCTTGGATAACTAATTCACCCCCTAGTTATTCTAAATTATTCCAACAATTGGTATTAGAGCCATATGCTTAAGAGGACTAGTTTGAAGGTACTAGAAACACAAAGATCAAGATGTCAAAAAGAAAAGTACCCAAGCTCAATAGAGATAAATTTCCTACATGGAAAAGTTTGATGAAGCTACACCTTGGAGGAAATGGAGATCATGCACAATCTACCATTACTATTGAGCATGTTGATCCTGTTGGATCCCCAACAGCCGAGGATATGAAAAAGAAGAAAGAGCATAACTAGACAATGCTAGAGATTGCCTCTACACTAAGTTATGTTGAGTTTGATGATATCAAAGGTCTTGATAGTGAAAAGAAAATGTGGGATGCCTTAATTTTCATCTATGGAGGAGACAATAATGTTCTAAGAGCTAAAGTTGAAAGTCTCAAAGGTAAGTTTGATGATATGAGAATGGAAGAAGGTGAAAATATTTCACTACGTTGCAAGGATAAAAGAATTTGTTAATGCAATAAGATGAGCTAATGGTAAAATTGATGATGATACAATACTAAGCAAAGTTTTAAGGATACTACTGCCTATATATGCTATTAGAGTTTCTAAAACTCAAGAACTAAGATATATAATAGGGAATAATCTATCACTTCAAATTTTGGTAGGTAGGCTCACTACTTTTGAGCTATCTAAATTTGATAATTACAAACCTAAGAATATTGAATATGCTTTCGAAGCTAAGGTTTCATTGAAGGAACCTGATGAGAAGAAGAAGAAGGAAAAGATAAAGTATGTGTCCAATGATAGTGATACAGATGAGGAGGATGTAGAACAACTTGAAGCACTACTGGCAAGAAGATTCCACAAAGGTAATAGCAAGTTCAAAGGAAAATTACCTATCATCTATTTCAATTGCAATGAGGTTGGTCATATTGCTACTAGATGTCCATAGAAGAAGAACTATAGAGGTGGTGACAAGTACAAAAGTAGGAGAGATGAAGACAACAAGGACTACAAATACAAAGGCAAAAAGTCTTGCCACATTGCTAAAGAGGAAACAAAAGATGAATCTGATGAACATAATGATGAAATTGGTGTATATTGCAATGAAGGATGAATCTGATGAAGATCTGGCAACTGCACTTTTGACTTGTGTGAACAAGAATGATAGACAGATCATTGGCAGTGGGTGTTTACATCACATGACTGGAGACAAAAGTAAGTTCATTACCCTGAATTGTTATGATGGAAATAGTGTAAGATCTAGTAATGATGCACCATGTTTGATAAAAGGAAAAAATTCTATCAAACTCACAAATAAGATTTATGTGACAATGTGAAGGACTTAACTATAATCTTTTGAGTGTGTCACAATTGAATAATTTGGGATATAAGGTTGAGTTTGAAAACAAGATTGCTAGGATATATGACACTAATGGGAAACTGCTTGGAAAGGGTGATCAAACTAGAAGTAATCTATTCTATCTTGATATAGAGGATTCTACTTGTCTAGTTGTAAAATTTGGTGATGTATGGTTGTGGCACAAAAGGTTATGTCATGTTAATTTTGATAACCTGGTTAGTATCAATAACATAAGAAAAGTTAGAGGTTTGCCTAAGTTGAAGAATCTGATAATATAATGTGCAAACAATGTTAGTTAGGAAAAATGACAAAGTTAAGTTTTAAGAGTAAAACTCATACCTCTAAAAGTATACTAGAGATTGTTCATACTGACTTGTGCGGACCAACTAAAGTGCAAAGCTACAAAGGAGATAAGTACATTATGTTGTTTGTTAATGACTATTCTAGAATGACGACACTTATGTTTCTAAAATAGAAATTTGATGCTTTCCAAATGTTTAAGTGGTACTTAGCAAGAGTTGAGAAGGAAACAGGTAAAATTCTGAAGTGTTTGAGATCTAACAAAGGAGGAGAATTTACATCAAATGAGTTTGAGATGTTCTATGATGACAAAGGAATCAAAAGATAAACTTTTGTCCCTATAACCCCTCCACAAAATGGAATAGCTAAAAGAAGGAAAAAGTCTATAAAGGACTATGCTAGAACACTCATGATGGAGAAAAATGTTTCTTTGAAATACTGGAGAGAAGTTGTAAGTACAGCTATCTATACCTTGAATTGTGTACAAGTCAAGAAAGGTACTTATTCAACACCTTTTGAACTATGGTATGGATACTCACCCAATGTAAAATACTTTAAGGTATTTGGAAGCAAATGTTACATTCTTAAAAACTTTAGGAATGGTAAACTAGATGCAAAAAGTGAAGAAGGTATATTCCTAGGATATTCCACAAGAAGTAAATCTTATAAGTGTTTAAATACTAACACTAAAAAAGTTGTGGAAAGTGCAAATGTAAATTTTGATGAATATACAGAAGTACATGAGGCTGAACCTATGAAAGAACTAGAAGAATACAAATCATTTGTATACTCTTATAAAGGTATGCTCACTAAAGAAGATGTTACAAATCAAGCTACAAACCAACAACAAGTTTCAGTGACTACCGAGTCACATATTATGAATGTCAAGCTGCATTCAGAAACCAAGCTACATTCAAATGTTGAGTTACAGAATGAAGTTGAAGCACATTTTGATTCTGAGATTAGTGTACATGAAAGAGATGTTGAGCTACCTGATAGAAATGTACATAGTGAGTCTAAAGTTGAAAGATAAAATGAAGAAACTAGGGCTGAACCAAGATTGTCCAAATATGCCAAAAGACATCATCTTGCTGCACAAATTATTGGAGAAAAAGATGCTAGACCAATTACAAGAAACAAATTGAGAAATGATACATGTTTTCTAAGCATGAAGGAACCTAAATTAGTGAGAGATGCTTTAGAAGATTTGGATTGGAGTAAAGCCATGGAAGAAGATATTGAACAAATTGAGAAAAACAAAACATGGACTCTAGTTCCTAGACTAGAAGACAAAAATGTGATTGGCACCAAGTGGGTATTCATAAATAAGCTAGATGAAAATGGTGAAGTCACAAGGAACAAGGAAAGATTAGTTTGCAAAGGATATACACAAGAGGAAGGAATTGACTATGGAGAGACATTTGCTCCTATTGCTAGATTGGAAGGAATAAGAACTTTACTTGCTTATTCTGCATGCAAAGGTTTCAAAGTTTATCAGATGGATGTTAAATTTATATTTCTGAATGGCATATTAGAGGAAGAAGTTTACATAGAGCAGCCAAAAGGATTTTTTGATGTTAACAATAAGAACATGGTATATAGATTACACAAAGCTCGATATGGTTTGAAACAAGCACCAAGAGCATGGTATGAGAGACTTCATAAGTATCTTGTGAAGATTAGATTTGAAAGGATAGAAGCTCATCATATAAGTTGAGTTGAGGAAGGTCCAGATGATCTTTTTCATCATTATGGCTATGATGCCATTGTTGATTATGAGGAGTATCATAAAAAATGCTACCAACAACATATGAACATGGGTTTTGGGTATTACAAGTTAAGGCCACAAGGGGCACAAATTCAATAGAAATATTAAGCTTCCTTAAAAGCAAGGGAACTTTGAAAGGTTTTCTTAGCCTTAAAATTGGGTTTTAAAATGGTACCCAAAATCTTTCATAAGAGTAGGGTCACCCCCAAAGTTTAACTACTCCCTCTATGAGAACATCATTTCCACCTTAATATAAAAGAGCCCACCTCTTTAGGAATAGAAAAGGAAGGTATTGGAAGAAGGCATATCAAACTTCCAACCCTTACTCTAACAGTTGCAGCAAGAAGACCACTTACACACATCATCTTGCATAGAGCATGTCTCCACCTCCATCAGGAAAATGTTGTCCTATAATTGTTTCTTAAATTTATGGTATTTTAGTGTTACAAGTTCTCAAGGTGTATGCTAAGGGAGTCAAAAGCAATCCTTGATCTAATTAAAAAACCATGTCACAAACATTCATTATATTCTATCACCCTTTTCCACATAACATCTACTCTATAATCCTAACCTTTGGCACTATAATTAGACAACCATAAATTAAATGTATAGGTTGGAACAACATAGGCCTAAATAAACACTTTGTTGTCTCAATTTACAACAATCTTAGTGATGCCATCATGTTTCACACATGTGATTTTTCCAATAGCTTAGTTTCCATAACTAAAATCATATATAATAAACAATAAATAGAAATAATACTTCTTATCATACAGAATATAATGATGTAACAAAATTTTAAAATTGGGACATATAACCCTGATGCAAATGTATTGAGTCTTTCAATTCAAAAGAAACTTTGGAATTTATAGCAGACTATATATATGTTGTTCTCATCTGTGTATGTATTTCACATAGGCATATATGATGTCAATATTGTCATTAACCTTTCCAGTTACATCCCCTGGTTCAAATAGAAGCCAACTCTAACATTGGGGCCGCATGTCAAATGTTTAGGATTTACTATTGAGGAAATTTATCCCTACAAAAATGCAGACACTACAATTTTCAATCTTCTAGGCTTTATACATTACTGCAATAATCTGTGTTGGCTTGGATGTGAAATTGGTCTAGTAAAAAAATAGTAAAAGTAGCTATCATTAGTTATGAATGAAATGAACAAACAATAAAAGGCCTATTGTATCATATATGTGTGGTTGTATAAGATTTCTATCTAGAATTGGACCAAAATATACACAACTTCTTGCAAGGATATGTTGTCAAACACTTAAGTTGTTGCAGTAGTTTGCGGCAACCTCTCTAAAAAAATGCTCAAGCAACAAACCAAACACTCAACACAATAAATTGTACTCCTCTTCTCAAGACCAAAGGCCTTGATACAATTTTATGGAACATACATTATTTTGTAAACACACCAGTCTCAATTAAAGCATTTTCTCATACAATGTGAGCAATGATCTGGTTTGTTTTTTATTTGATACCACTGAAGTAATAATGAAAAACACTTAGTAGACTATCCCTCCTACTCCAAGTTATAGGACAAGTCATCTGGAACCAATATTAAGAAAATCTTTAAGCATCAAAGATCCCTTGAATTGCAACATTATAGAAGTAACTATGTTGTCATGAATTTTTTATACATACAGTGAAAAGGAATGTGCATTAAGAGTTGATAAAAGAATGTTGGCCCCTAATACTACACCTATCATGTCCCCTTCTATTATCTAACCCAAGGACAACACTTAGCCTATTTTACACCTTGATATGCTTAAGTTAGTATGCAAGGGATGCCATAAGGGTGGAAATATTAATAGAGTTCATATGTTGTTTTTGATTAAGTAAAATAGGTATTACGGGGATCTTAAAACCCAATTTTTTTTACATAATATCTGAAATAGAAATAATAAGTAAAGGCTAGCTACTATGCATCTACTTATAAAAATCCAAAACCAAAAGATAGGTCCACGACCAGGAAACAAAAGCCAGCAACCCTAGATAAGGATGAAACAAAAAATGAAAACTGAAACTATTAGTTCTCCCTATCTAGAACCTACAGAGTCTCTGCAGCTTCATTGGCCCTTTGGTTGTCCACGCCTATTTGGTCTTGGTTCTGATCATCTGTCGATCCCTTGGTCTCTTTCATTTCTCCCTTAGCTTGCCCAAAGTCCATACTGGCCTTATCTTCTTTTTCCCTGCCAAATCCATCATTCTTTAATGATTCACCCAGACTATTGATATTCTCATTCAGGGTGTTCAAAGTTACAATCACTTGATTAGCCAAGTTCTAATTAGAAATCTCCATCCTTTGAACTCTTTTTTCAACCTTTGATATTTGATCCTCCTGGTCAACATGGTATCGCTGGTCATTGTTTCTCATATGACTGTCCTTCTGGCTCCTTTTCTCCTTGAGCTCTTCTATCTCATGAAACAACCACTTGATAGAGCGAAAGTTATTTATCATGCTATTTTTAACGTTATTGAGTAGATTGAGCCCATATTCTCTTGCATTATCAGAAATTGCAACCAGAGCCAGGTCAATAAGTTCATCAAAATGGATTTTTCCATCTTTATCCTCCATCACTTGGGGGTTCATCATCTCCCTGACAATCCCCATCTTCATCATTGTTAATGTCTAATTCACTATTGGATTTCTCTATAATTGAGATATGTTTTGTAAAACCTAGTTACACCCCTTCTCACTAGAGTGATCTTTGATATAAGGTCTCTTTCAAAAGTTATTTGATATAGAGTAGATGTCTATCAAAACTATTTTATTTCTCTGAGACTACATGGTTAGAAATTTTACAATATGGGGTATCAATTGAAGATTAATTACTCTAATATTTTGTTTCGTTATAGTTTTTAATGTTACCAAAAACTTTCTTTCTTTCCAGAAAAATGCATCACTTGGGAGTTCAATAGCGAAGATGGGGATTGTCAAGGAGGCGATGAACCCCCAACTGATGGAGGATAAAGATGAAAAAATCCATTTCGATGAACTTACTGACCTGGCTTTGGATATTAGAGTTATTAATCTTCAATTGATACCCCAAATTGTAAAATTTCTAACCATACAGTCTCAAAGAAACAAAATAGTTTTGATAGACATCTACTCTATATCTAATAACTTTTGAAAGAGACCTTATATCAAAGATCACTCTGGTGAGATTGTCAGGGAGATGATGAACCCCCAAGTGATGGAGGATAAAGATGGAAAAATCCATTTCGATGAACTTATTGACCCGGTTCTGGTTGCAATTTCTAATAATGCGAGAGAATATGGGCTCAATCTACTCAATAACACTAAAAATAGCATGATAGATAACTTTTGCTCTATCAAGTGGCTATTTCATGAGATAGAAGAGCTCAAGGAGAAAAGGAGCTAGAAGGATGGCCATATGCGAAGTATCAACTAGGAATACCATGCTAACCAGGCGGATCGATTCTCAAAGGTTGAAAAAAGAGTTCAAAGGATGGAGATTTCTAATCAGAACCTAGCTAATCAGGTGATTGCAACTTTGAACACCCTAAACAAGAATATTAATAGTCTAGGTGAATCATTGAAGAATGTTGGATTTGGCAGGGAAAAAGAAGATAAGGCCAGTATGGACTTTGGGCAAGCTGAGGGAGAAATGAAAGAGACCAAGGGATCGGCAGATGATCAGAACTAGGACCAAGTGGGCATGGACAACTGGAAAGCCAATAAGCTGTAGAGACTCATTAGCTTCTAGATAGGGAGAACTAATAGTTTCAATTTTCATTTTTTGTTTTGTCCTTATCTAGGGTTGTTAGCTTTTGTTTCTTGGCCATGGACCTATCTTTTGGTTTTGGCTTTTTATAAGCAAATGCATAGTAGCTAGACTTTATGTGTTATTTCTATTTCAGATATTATGTAAAAACTTTTTGGTTTCAAGATCCTTATAAAACCTATTTTTTATCGTCTCCTTAACAATCCCCATCTTTATCCTCCATCACTTGGGAGTTCAAATGTTGTTGATTACATTGGTTTCCTTCATTAAAATCTTCAATTTTGCATTAGTAGAACTGATAATGAAATAAAGAAGTATTGGAACTCTCATTTGAGCAAGAAACTCCACCACAATTCCATCCTTCACACAACTACAAGACACATTATTGTCTGTCACCCATCATAGAGATCAACACCTTAAAGCCCTTCAATGGACTATTAGAATGTGGTAAAATGGGGGACTATGTGATGGAAAATACACAATGGGAAAACTCATCTCCTTGTGTAGGAAATCTCACAAATACTAATGTATTCAATGAAAATAGCAATACTATGGATTCTATAATCACTCAATAATTTTCACATGAAAGAAATTTTCTACATAGAAGTGGAGACACAATAAACTACCAGACAGTTGGTAATACAAATGATATAACTTGGGTTATTCATTTTGTAGTAGATGAAAGCATTGCATACTCTTCACAATGCCAAATTGAAGATTTTAATGTAGGCAACCAATGTAATCAACTCCATTATGCACTTGTTCAATGTCAAATTTAATTTCAGAAACATGTTGGACTTCTGATTGAATAGCTTCATTTAGTCCTGAAGCATCTGTGTCTCCAATAGGATGATCACTCTGAAAAGACTATAAATGAATTGCAGTGACCTTTAAGTCAAAATCCATTTAAAGGGAGGAAGGAGGCAAATACCATATTAAATGATGAAGATTTAAATGCATAAAAACTAGCATATGTACTATTTGTTAATTTGGATATAACACACTTTAGACATGCTAACAAGAGTGAGCATTGTTTTGAGCTATGACATTGCTCAATTATGGTAGAAAAAATAAATCTTTTTCTGTTCACAAATAGATTTGATTGTCTTCTCTTCCACACAAACCTCTAGCTGCGTCAATGACTTTTCATTATCAGACACCAATGACACACAACTTTGTTAAATAAAATTAGATTGCACACAACTATTAAATGTTAAGAACTTTCAGTGATGCAAAAATATTTGAAGAAAGTTGAAAGCAAATTCAATATTTCAAAGAATAGAAAAGCTAATATGAAATTGGATATTACAGTAGAAAGCAAACAAAATCTCCATAATATTTACCAATATTTAAAGTTTAAACACAGCAACAACTACCATGAGCTGGTAAAAAATATTTTTGGGTTCAATTTTTATTGGCATTACTACTTTAGATACATACATTAGATATTTTAGGAGATTCTATGGATCTTATAGAACAAAAAAGTGAATGTTCCACTTTTGATGAAAAAAATGACTTTACATGTATAAGAATTATGTGTTGGATGTTCCTACATATGGTAAAGTAAATGTTCCATTTTAAATTTCCTTATAGACAAAGTTAACTAAAAAAGCTTTTATTTTCTTACTATGTGGAGCAATTGATATCAAGGACTTATAGAATAGCCATCCAAGGATTGTGAACCACTTTGTTGATTTGAGTATCTTTGTATCCCCTACTACAAGTGGACTTGATCTCTAGAAAGCTTATTTCAACTGTATCTTTTATTTTTAACAATACCAATATTTTTTACTTGGCCGAGCCCCATCCTATTAGATGCTTGATCCATGTCACTCTGCCAGTAATGAATAAGAATAACATGTGTATTAAAGATAAATCACTTGAGCTAGAAACTATATCCATCTTTATGAATCTAAAATATGACATAGCAAAAAGTGGAATAGTTCTGATGGAAAAATATTATGAATGAGCCAACTTTAGCATCAAATGCCTAAATAACAATCAAAATATACCTTAGATTTGTAATATTTGCAACAAGATAGAGACCTTCCTCTTTGTTTACTATCTACATTAGCCATTTGATTAGATGTATTTTGAGGATTGATGGAATGGTTTTGAGACACTGAACATCCTCTCCTCTACCCACCTACAGCCTCAGATTAATAGTTATTGACATCATTACGTATAATACAAGACAATGATTGCCCTCTTCTATCACTTGAGTCCACCTTGCTTTTCTCTATGAGTCTGGAGGCTTCTTCCAATATTGTGGATCCTCTATAAAAAGGGGATTAACTATCGCATTTCCAAAATCCATTTGGCCATTCAGAAAAATGTCTACTGATGAGTGTATATGAGAAATATGTTAGCAAGAAACACTAATCTATTAAGAGAACAAAGCATTAACTAGCATAAAAATCATAACATATATGAGAGACAAAGTGAAACCCTCAAATGAGAATATGAGCCATAGAATGGCTCTCCCAGTGAGGATGGTCACTTGATTTAGGGATGAGTCTAAGTAAAGGATTGGTATGTATTCTCAAACTTCCTCTATGCTTCAATAGTGGGGATGAGTAAATGGAAAATTGGTAGCTTTGTGAGCTCTCAATTTGGCATTATAAGGGTATGGTTGATGGCTTTTGGTTCTCAAACTAGCATTATAACTTTGGCTTAAAGGTTGTGATGAAATGGCTTGGGAGGGGATTCAATTTATAGGCAAAGGGCTTGAGGGTTTGAGGGCTAAGATGCAAGGATGGGGAAAAGCTCATGGAGGGCTCAGATTGCATGAGAGGAGAGCACATGAATTGTGCTTCCTTACAACCAATCAGGAAGTGACACATGTTACAGGGTGAGTGGATGGAGGAAAGGGCAAGGATGAGTCAACAAAGGAGGCTCAAGGGATAATATCTTCATAAAGACCCTCATAAATGGCTTGTAAGAGAAATGAATGGGCTTGTAAGAGTCTTTATGGCCTTTGTAAGAGCATTCATGGCTTAGTGGTTGGGATATTTTGGAGGGAGTTGAGATTGTTGACTTTGCTTGGCTTAGGAAAGTCTTAAGCTTTCTTAGGGAATGTGACAAGGTTAGGGGTGGGATTAGAGGTGATTTAGGATTAGACTAAGCTTGTTAGAGATATGCAAGTGGATGGCATTCAATGAGGCTGGGTGAGTTAGTGGCTAAGCTTGGTTAGTATGGGTGGATGGGGTGGATTAGGCTAAATGGAGGATTTAGGATAGTTTAGGGGTTATTAGATTTGAGGGCTTTATTTATCAAATAGATTTATTTAATAAATGAGGGTTTTGGAATTAGATAGGAGAATAGGATTAATTGATAAATAATGGGTTATTTAATTTATCAATTAGGACTATAGATGATTAATTAAATTAATCAGCTAGGGGATGGCAAAAGGATTAATTAAATAGGAATTTAATTAATGATGTCTTTAGAGATAGCTAAATAAGATTACAGAAGCGGTGTAATTAGATTTAGGTGTCTACAATGAGGAGGATTGAGAACAGTTATTTGAAGTGTCATTTCTCATTGATCTCATGTGGGCTCCATTTTGAGAGGAATCTAATTTTTCTTTGTCTGTTGCAGCTGCACTACTGTCTTGTGAGCTAGTCAAGGATCTTTTAGAAGTTGATTTAAATGTTGCCACAATCATCACTGGTTTGAGTACATGCCAACCTAATTGAAAAGAAGCAACACATATAATATCAACTTACACATAAAATTTGGTAATTCCACGAAAAGGAGAATAACTAGAATAATAAAACAAGTGTAGGTCCATTTATCTAGGGCAGTGGATCTTAAAACAACCGCTCTTGCAATCCACCACTCAACAAAGCCTAATCAGAATTTCAATAAATATCTAAATAATGGGTCTATTTCTTCTATAAATGCAATACTTCAAGTTGGACAAGTAAGATGGAAATTTTATATCAATAGCTTTGTATCAAATTAATTTTAAACTACCCTCTAAAATGTAAAATATGGAGAAAACAAATCACAAAATAAGCATGGATCAGTTAGATTAAATCATGATCCTGCACCACCGTAACATTATGGTGTCTTAAAGAAAATATAACTAATATTTTTCACATTGATCTTGTAGTTCACTGTCTTTCTTGGATAAAAGCTTTGAATATCAAGTAGAAACTAACCAACTTCAATTGATCTGTCATTAACATAAATTTTTCACTGCTAACTCACTCGTACAAATTTTAAACTTATGAAAGTCTGATTTATGATTTTTTCGTAGTGTTGTCTAAGGTCTTTTCTTAAAAAGCCTTTAAATTGACTTAAAATTGTGAAGATAAGTGCCATAGTTTTTGTAATATTGCAAAAAGTGAACTGAACTCGTGCCATAGTCTCTCCGTGCAATCTTTGCAAACTAAATCATTCCATGCAATCTTTACAAATCAATTCATTGTAAAGAGATTTAAAATAACATTATGGAACTTGAAAGCACTTCCATAATACTCTACCATACTTTTCTTGCTTTGCAACTTGCTTCTTGCTCAGTTGCACAAACAACTCCCAAACTCTGGAATTACATGACTTAGATGATCCTCAAGGCATGTATACCAAATATTAAAAATAGTACAGAACAAGATCGCAATAACACAAAAATTTGAATGAATCCCAAAAAGATTGATTTTCCATGAATTTGCTCAAATTTTTCAAATGTGGATTGTGGTCAGCTACCCTTCTAGCTTTGTTTAGACCAGAAAGGTTATTCTTATGCTAAACATGCTTGATAAGTTTAGTTGAAACCAAATATATTGGATAAGGACTGTTATAAGTTGTTTATGGTTCCACAGTATCTTGGATTACCCTTGAACCCTCTACATCTGCCTCATTCATGTGTTGGACCTATGATCAATTAATATCACAATATTTTGATTAGAGAAGAGAAGCTTGAATCACATTCTATGGTCTACCATCACAATGATGATTCAAATAATTTCAAAATGAAAAATGATATCATATTCAACCCACATTATTCATCATCACATTCATAGTATATTGTTGGCATCATTTCTAATGATACTCATAATCAACAATGGCATCATAGCCCTAGTGATGACAAAGATCATTTGGACCTTCCTCAGCACAACTTGTATGATGAGCTTCTGTGTGCATTATTTAACAAATCTACGCATGAAATGGATGTTGTTTGATCTTAAAAGTGTGAAATCATTATCAAGCTGGGATGATTTTTTTTTTTCATAAAAGATGTAATGGAAATCTAGCCAATATAGAGATAATACTAATGGGAGATGTCCATATGGCCAAATTTCCATAGGTTGTAGGAGGAAAGATGCTTGAAATTTGTTGTTGCTAACTGCAACTTTTTTAAAGCAAACATCATGGGAGACATCCCAAAACCCTCCTCCTTCTCCTCCATAGGCACCTTCTTCTAATGCTTCTACAGAAAAAATCCCTGCCAACAATAGAGAAAAGGCAAGAGTTCCTACCAGAGGAAGTAAGAGTTCCTGCCAGAGGAAGTAAAATTAGAAGGCACATGATGGATTAATGGCTTTTCTCCCACTTAGTTTCAGCCCTATCTTGATTAAAGCTTGGGTAACACTCTAGAGTGCCAAAGCTGAATATGCATTCTTTTTTAATTCATTTATATTACTCTAACTCTAAGCATTAGTTTTCCATGGTTGGCATACTTTTAAGCATATGTGTCCACTTCCATGAACATAACAATGACTACCTATTCCCATGTGCATTGACGACATAGTAGATGGAGTTAGGAATAAAAGCATCATACTCTGTTATGTTCTTGTTGTAGATTTATTAAAATGCAATGCTTTTAACCCTGTCAATAGCAAGTGAAAGGAAAATGTTTTTTAAGTGTCTCCAAATCATGCAATGCTTCTAGGAAAGTCTACTAGTATTCCTTAATCATTAGAAGTTCATAAGAAAAAAATGAGCAATCAAAATCACAAAGGGAAAATGCAAAAATCAACTGCTTTATAGCATTTGAATCTCAGTCCAATCTGCACTCCCTTTCATCCCATGCCTTCCAAAAATCAATTGATATATTGTATTTGAATTCCAATCCAATCTGCACTCCCCTTCATCCCATGCCTTGACCACGCAATGTTAAGTGTCTCTCAATTATCCCAACCAATCCATGCAAGTTTCAATTCATTACAAACTAATTAAAGGCCTTAAATCAAGTTTTCCTCGTAATCTTGAACTAGTCATCAGATTTCTAAAATTTAAATTTCTAACTCTTATTTAATTGCTTTTACAAGCATTCTAAAAAACCAAACTTTGGACTATGATTGGTTTTGGATTTTTCTATCATATCAAATGATTTATAAGCCTATAATAATCAAATAATTCTAGTTTTCCTTTAACCTTATCAAAAATAACTAATAAATTTACTGTAAAAAAATGTGTTGGTGATGATAACAAATTGCAAACAACATTTCAACCTCGTCGGTTCATTGTGACTAAATAGTTAAAACTTAAGAGGGTAACTACCCAAATATGGATCTATGATACTCCACTTTATGTGGAAAACATTTTCCTGATAACCTCTAACATATCACCTATTTTAAATGTAAGAAGGTAGCAAGATAGATCTAGTTCAGCATTGTTTTCAATTGACAACAAATATTAGGAAAATAAAAAGCAATTCAACTCTCTTGGACCATGGTTGGACTAGCAGTAGGTGGAGGAGAACACAAACATGTTTGTCTGCGATTCACCCTACATAAATAAGTACATTTTAATTCAAGAAGAAACAAAATTATATCATAGGATATCATCTAATAAATCATGTAAGCTTAGAGAACATTGGGTAAAAGCATGCATACAAACAACTTCTAGATTGCTTGCTCAAATGCATTGTCTACATCACAATATTATCAATGCAATATCATATTTTCTATTCTAATTGAGTAAAAAACAACAAACTACATCTCAATTTCATTTGTCTTGAGTATCTACTAGCATTCATGATTAAAACACTCATTTTTCCATGTATCCTTCAGTTGAGCCCTATATTACTCTCATTCCAAGGTGCAAGTTCCTTAATGCATGAAAAAATAAATTAAGACATGTATCATAGAGTTTCACTTTCAAACCTCTAATAAGATATTGTAATATATTTGCAAAGATATCAATAAACAAAAATGTGATGGAAAAAAGTGCTTAGCACATTTGAGTTCTTTAAGAAGTCAAGAAAGAAGTTAAGTGTATTGTATGTATGCTTCCAACTTTCCCTTTGACATAGACTCTGCAATTTAATTCATAGTAACATTGCACCTTTTCCACTAGATATCTTCAAGAAAAAATCTTTACTCTTCTCTTCTCCCATTAGAAGGAAAAATTAATAACACCAACCCTACTTAGGCTCCATAACAATCAAATAGATAAATATATGCATCTATAATTGTAAAATTGGGACTCAATAAAAACATCCTAGAATATCTTTAAACAGGGTTTACAAGCATATATTATATACAACATATATTGGTATTATCCCAGCCAAACACAAATGAACATATACTTGCATTTAAGATGGCATCATTATGGAAATAGAATTCATTTAATAGTATGTACACCATGCAAAAATCATCCCTACAGAATCAAAAGCCTAGACAGTTAAGTATGAAGAACAACTGACCTAAAAACCATAGGGTAGTAATCTTTCAATCTAAAACCAATGGATTGATGAGGAGGAGTAAATTTTGATCTGTCTGGAGGGAACCACATCCATATTCGAGCTTTGGGACCAAAATCACCAAGGGAAATTTCATGGGTTGGTTTGGGTGTTATCCTCCCTACAATATACCTACACATGCACACAATGTCAAAAGAAAATATGCACAGATGCTTTTTTGGAGGACATTAAACTTGCCTATTATGTTGGCAATTACTTAAGCAAGAAGTGGCATTTTTTAAATTAATGTCCATCCTTTAATCTCACTAGATCAACAATCTAATATCAAGATGCCATTAAACTAAATTTAAGGTTTACTCCAGGTAGCACAAGAATGTGACAAGATTTTGCCCCGATCCCTACAAATCGCTCTCATCCAGCTTGTAGGCATACCAAGACACAAAATGAGCTCCCTATGAACACCCACAACATTTGAAGCATCTAGCCTATGGAATCACGATCATCAGTAACTACATCATGATATGCTATGAAGGAATTCAAGTGTAGAGATTTTGAATATTTTAGGAAAATTCAAGGAAACCCTTACACCATGCTCCAACTCCAGCTCCTTCTCGCGCTCCATGAAACATTAATGAAATTTAAAATGATTTTTTATTTTGAAGTTAACCTCGTGTTGGTTGAAGTTTTGACCACCATGGGCTTAGATTTAAGAAAAATGAATTTTTTCCTTCTACAACCTGACCAACCTAAACCTTTTTAATTGATGGTTAAAAATTTTGGTAGAAAAATGAGGTCAAATCTAGTAGTGGAAGCCAAATATGTCGAGTGGCTACATTATTTAAAAGATCATGAATTCAATGGATCTGAGCCGACAAGTTTATTTTCTTGGATTATGTGAACTAGGTGGAAGATAAGATTGATGAGCTGGTGCCATAGAATTCAAGAGAGACCATTTTTAGGTGAATTCAAAGAGGATTCAAGGAGAAGTTTCTAGAAGAGATATGAAATATGGGGTAGATTCATTGTATCTTACCTAATCTGTCCTAACCCTAAATTGGACGATGGAGGATGACCAACAAAAGATCTTAATTTCCTATTTATAGGAATGGCTAGTTAGAAGGAAGGGTTTTCATGTGCGAGAACCTAAGGAAGACAAGGATTCAAGTAAGAAAAGAGTTTGGATTGGCTGTTAAGCAAGAAGGCTTAAGGATATGAATACTCAAAGGGTGAACAAGCTATCAGAGATTAAATGTGTGAAGGCCAAGCAGAATGGAGGACTAATACAGATATCTATAATTTGCAAATGGAGTTGTAAGTTGTTATCAAATCAAGCCTTATTGTTACTCTCTAATAATTGTATTAGTCTAGGGTAAATCCTTTGGATTAAGGTTGACCTAACAATCATTTGTAAATCTTTTAACCAGGTGACATTCCAAGTGAATGGTCTAAAGTCCTCTAACAAGGCTCACTCCTAATAGGGTGATTGAAATCCTTTAACAAGATTAGATTTAATAGTGTGTATTATAACCTTTAATAGGTTTGGCCTTTCGTAGGGCATCACTTCAAAAGAGTGAAAAAATGGTAGCATGTTATTGGTGGTTTTTTTCGAATTGAGTTTCCACATAAATCATTGTGTCAAGTGTGTTGATGAATCTATTATGTTTCATGTTTACATTTCTACAAATTGATTTAATAGTAACCTACAAGATTTAAGTGATTGCATAATATAATGGATTCATGCATTATGATAAATGTTTTATGGGTTCACTAAGCTGAGAAAAGTTTTATTTATACATCTGGACCTTGGCTAACTGATTCACCCCCCACCCGCTCTGTTATTCTAAAGTATTCCAATACCATATCTAGATTATTGATGAAGAGGATTTGAGAAGTTGGACATAACAATAGAACCTAGAGGAAAGGCTGAGTTATGAGAAGAAACTACAATGGGAACTTGATTAGTTAGAATTTGGCAAAATAAATTGATTGTTTAATCATGCTACAAGTTGTATTGAAGCCTTGAAGAGGTGATTAAAGATTGACCAAATACCTAGGTTTGACTGAGCAACAGAGCAAAAGGTTAAGGAAATTGATGTATAGGTTGAGTGATGCTAGTGTCCAATGAGTGCTAGTATGTGTCAAGTAGAAGCAGTGTTGACCGATTCTTAGTTAATATGCCAAACAAGAAAGTTAGTAGTGACCGAGT
The DNA here is from genome assembly GCA_028749045.1 of Cupressus sempervirens. Classification (NCBI taxonomy): domain Eukaryota; kingdom Viridiplantae; phylum Streptophyta; class Pinopsida; order Cupressales; family Cupressaceae; genus Cupressus; species Cupressus sempervirens. The sequence goes on from CM053791.1 coordinate 510,517,509, forward strand.
GTTAGAACATAGTGTTGGTTGAGGAACAATATTTTAACAATTTTTGAGGAAATCATGATTTCCAGTTAACAGAATTGATTTCTTAGAATATGTAAAGCATGTGGAAGATAAAAATGGATGACCTAGAATATTTAATGAAAGGAAAGGGTTAGGTAAGTGATCAATGGTTAATTTGAAAGAGAAGTTTTTGGAAAAGAAGAAGATGAACAAGAAGGTGGACAGATTCATTGTATGTGTTGAATCTGATCAAAAGGCTAAGATCTAGAGTGGTATTTAAGTGACAAAAGATAAGAATTACCTATTTAAAGAGCTAAAAGGGCTAATTTAAAAGGTTATTGAAGTTAGTAGAGTTGGTGAAGACCTAACAAGGTTGGAGAAATTGCTAATGCTATTGATTGGTGAACTTAAGAAGGAGGCTGAGAAGAGTTGAGAATGTTAGAGTAAATAATTAATTACTAATTATTTATTCTATTTACTTAAGCTTACTTAGGTAAATGCATTTCTTTAATTTGGTGTACTCTAGGAGTTTGTTATAAGTTGTTGACAATACGGGAGTTTGTTCTCTCCTAAGTCATACTTATCCTCTCACCTTGTTCGAGGACTTTCCATCTCATGTGGATGTATGTTTAGTTGTCACACTTATCTCCTAGCATCTTCTAGCTTGTTCTAGGAGATTCCTTAAGGCCTTTATAAGTGGTCTCTCCCTCGTTGTATTACATATCAAAAAGACATTCTCATTGTAAATACATATTTTCTTGTGTTTGCATATTTTCTCTCCCATGTCCGTTTAGAGTTTTTCCCTTGCTCCACACTCTTCTCTCCTTGGCTTCTCTTTGATAGGTTTTTGCATGCAGGTGATCTTGGGTGTCTTCAGAGTTGGATTTCATCAACTTCAACATGGTATCAGAGCCTTCCTGTTGTTGCTTTGTTGAAAGATTTTTGAAGCCACAATTTGGAGTCACAAACCCTAGTTTGTTTGTGCATTTTTTCTTTAAATCGGGGAACCAATTCTTTTTGGAGCACTTTCAGCCCAAACAGACACTGCCATTGGATCCATAAGGCACTTTTTAGCTAGGATCCCATATAAAATTTGTTGATTTTCGACATAGGGCTCTGGGAGGCAATTTTTTTTTGGTTTTAGGGCCTTTTCGCATGGTCGTATAGACGATTTGCAGTTTAAAAAGAGAGAGAGAGAGAGAGAGAGAGCGCAGGCTGCACTACCACGACCCCACCTAGTAGCCACTGCGGAGCCATCTGCACCCCACTCGTGCCTGGCCATAGAGTGGTTGTGTTGCCTTTGCTGTGCTTGGACACCTCTCGGCTTGCGCACCACCATTTTCGATGGCAACTCCAAACTACACCACCCTCTATCACCACCTCCATCATCTGTTGCCACTCTGCTAGTGGTTGATGCTCATCTGTGGCCTTTGCACTACCCCTATACACATCACTGGTTGCGTTAGCACAGTAGCCACTATGGGGGTGACACATGGCCTAGGTGCCACGTGGACTCGCCACGTCAAATTTTTCCACGTGGCATCTTTTTTGCAATGACGACTGTTTAGCCTTCAAATTTAACACAATAAAATGCTGAGATCAACACTGCATCATCAAACCTTCTTCTTGCACTCTCTGAGGTCCTTTTTGACATACTCTTGGTTTTTTAGCTATAACTTGAGCATACAGAGGTATTTTTCTGATCCGAAAGAAGCATCAAAAAGCTAGTTCTAAGATGGAGACATTGGTGTAGGTATTTTTAGGTTTTGATCCATCTTTATTGCCCATTTTTTCAATTAAAATCCAAAGTTCTATTTTTTGACTCCGGCTTGCATATCTTTTGCATCCCATGTCAATTTTTTGAAAAGTTTATATTTTTGGAAAGCTGGTTCTGTCATCTTTTCAGAAATGTGGTCTTTTTTCTTAGATTTTGGCTTGTGCTTTTTCTATCATATTTTTGGTGTTTTTGCTATATGGTGGATATTTTGAGTGTTTTAAACCCGAGGATCATTTTTTTGGCATGGTTTCTTTTGTTTTGGGTTGTACTATGTTTTGTTGTAGCTTTTTTTTGGTTCTAATCATTGTAGCTATCATTTTGAAGCACTTTTATGTATCACACTGAGATAAAGTGCCACTTTTGCATTTCAGGGGTCATGAACATTATTTTTGAGTCAGTTGTACATGCACTATTTTCATAAAGCACCATGGGGGGATAGTAGTTGCCATATTTGTGTCATCTTCCTTTGTCAAGTGAGTGTACCTTCCACAACATTAGCCCCATGTAGAGTCAGTTTGACCGTGTCTTTATGGGTGTTTGTACCTCTCTTCCTCTCTCATCATTCTTGGTTCGTCTACAGGAGACTTTGGTCCATCTTCTCTGTTGCCTGTCATCTCACCCCGTGTTGTTGTTCTAATGCATCCTTGGTTTGATGGTTCATTAGTGTGAGCTATGTATTCAGTGGTTGATCCTATATACAAGGCGATTGCAATGGTTGGCTACCTATGCATTTTGGTAAGATGGATCATCTACCATATAGACACGCTTGGTTTGTGCCTTCTTCTTCCATGGAGGTTCTTTAGATCAGCAGTTTTCTTTTTGATGGCAAATTTGTGACTTTTTCATGCTTCAGTGATGCTCTTCATGATCATTCCTTGTTCTTGTTTTAGGGGACATTCCCCTAGTTGGAGGCTTCTTCTGTTCTTCACTAGGTTCTTACCTCTTTTTGGGGGAGGGTTTTTCCCACGTGGTTTTCTCTCTTTCTCGATTTTCGAAGGTTGCATCTTTTGCATTGTACGTGGGTACCTAACATGGCCTTGTTGTCGGAACCCATTCTGCATTTCTTAGTTTTGTGAGCTTAAGGCATTTCCCTAAGTTGCACTTAAGGGTAGGTGTTAGAGTAAATAATTAATTACTAATTATTTATTCTATTTACTTAAGCTTACTTAGGTAAATGCATTTCTTTAATTTGTTGTAGTCTAGGAGTTTGTTATAAGTTGTTGACAATACAGGAGTTTGTTCTCTCCTAAGTCATACTTATCCTCTCACCTTGTTTGAGGACTTTCCACCTCATGTAGATGTTTGCTTAGCTGTCACACTTATCTCTTAGCATCTTCTAGCTTGTTCTAGGAGATTCCTTGAGGCCTTTATAAGTGGTCTCTCCCTCATTGTATTACATATCAACAAGACATTCTCATTATAAATACATATTTTCTTATGTTTGCATATTTTCTCTCCCATGTCCATTTAGGGTTTTTCCCTTGCTCCACTCTCTTCTCTCCTTGGCTTCTCTTTGACAAGTTTTCGCATGCAGGTGATCTTGGGTATCTTCGGAGTTGGATTTCATCAACTCCAATAAAGAAGTGGTAAAGAGTGATTTCTTGAAGGGTTTCCAAGAGAATTAGAGACTAATGAAGGCCAGTTAGTGGATCAACATGTGATTCAAACTATGATCTATATTTGTAAAGTGAGTTGTATTTGTCAAATGAAAAACTATTGTTACTTTCTAACCATTGTATCAGTATTGAAATCCTTTAATCAAGGTGGCATTCTAATGGAATGTTCTAAAGTCCTCTAACAAGGCCACTCTTAATAGGATGATTAAATATTTAACAAGGTCACATTTAATAGTGTGTTTTGTAACCTTTAACAAGGTTGGCTCCTAATAGTACTCACTTCAAAAGAGTGAAAAGATTAGTGACATGTTAGTAGTGGTTTTTTCCAAATTACGTTTCCATGTTAAATCTTAGTGTCAAACTTGTGTGGTTTTTAGTTGTGATGATTTAGTGTTAATGTTTTACATTATGCAAGTTTTTCATAATTAGGACAATAGACTGCTAGTTGATGTTATTGATAATCTATTATAGAGGTCAAGCTAATGGATGTTCAGATCTGAAGTAGTTTAAGTGTTTGTTTGTTCAATTAGTACATCTGGACCTTGGATAAATGATTCACCCCCCCTACCCCTCTTAGTTATTCTAAGCATTCTAACATGAATTTCTTGTGTCGAAGTCATGTTTAGATAAGAATGCTAGGAGTTGAATCCCTTGATTGGGGATGGTTATGGGGTTTTCAGCCTAGGATTTCAGCCCAGATGGTAATAAAAGACCTTCCTCCATCTTAACAAGTCTTGGAATTCAATTCATAGCCTTCTTTATATTTTTTGAGTTCTCTAGAATGAATGCACAGGAGGACTGCACATATGCGTACTTATACTAAGCATATTTGCAACCATACATTTAACCCCTTCTATCCACATGTCAATATAAATGCACCTTTGCTTGATAAATGCACAATTATATTGAAAAAATGTGTAGTTATATTGAACAAATGAGTAGTTCTTCTTGATACATAATGGTTATATTAAACAAATGTACAGTTATTATTGATGTATGTGTGTCAGCATTGAATGGATGAACAATTATATTGAACAAATGTGTGTCAATATTGAATGGATGTGTCGTTATATTGAGAAAATGTACAACAATACTGAATGAATGTGTGGTTATAAGAAATAGATGCACGATTTTACCATTTTCTTGGTTTTGTGGATCACTATTCGATATCATGTGGTTGGTTTGTTAGAAAGTAAAGTCCACCAAGATAACTAAGAGGGGGGTTGAACTAGTTATCCAGCTATTAAAACATTTATCAAACTTATTTTAAGATTATGACAAAAGCAGCTTTTGAGGGGACCCAAAACCCCTTATGTGATCTTCTTGAGTACGGAGGTTCGACCATTGTACTAATATGGAGGCAGGTGGTTTGTAGGAATGTCTGAACAGAGGTCATATGGTGGTTGTGAGTGGGTAAGCTTGCCTATATGAAATCGTACGATATACTATGCAAGGAAGAGAAGCTAAGGTTGTAGAGTGGTTAATGTAAATGGTCATATGGAAGAGGCAACCGAATGTCCATACGGTGAGGGGAAAAAGTGGTGTTGTACAGTGGCCACAAATAGGAGTTTGTACTAAAGATGTAGGTTGTATGGTATCTATTTCTAGTTTGTACGGTGATGGTTGTAGGTCATATAGTATATGTTGCAAGCCCATGTGATGTCAAGGTATCTGTACAATGTGTATAGGATGCCCAAAAAGTTGTACAGTAGGGTGAGTCATACGGTATTTATATACCAACCCAAATTTATTCGATGGTGTAGGTGTATGGGGAAAATAGTGTCATGAGAAAAATGAAAATAATATAACCATGAACATGATAAATGGAGAAGTGAACACAAATATATTCAATTAATATTCACAGATAGATGGTGCTTTGATTTGCCAAATTTGAGTGAAGTATTACAAGTGATGGAATAGGGTGAGGGTTGAATCCCATTGAAATTGGACAAACCAAATAGGGAAGGTCTTTCACTTCCAAAATGGCAAACAACAAAGATCTCCAACAAGAATCTACAGTACAAAGAAAATAATCCAAATTGCATACCTACAACTACCTACATGTTGTGCTTAAATACCTGTCGGGAAAACCTTTTGAGGGTATACAAAGATAGCCGACATCCATACTTACCTAAGGCAATAATTAAATTAAAAATGGGTCTAAGATATATTAAATCAATCAGCCCATTAACAAGGTTTAATTAAATATATTTATTTTATGATGAGGACATTACACCTTAGAGCATCAAAAAGATAATACGATAAAAGGCTCCCAGGTTTTACAAGGACCTAGAACTTACAGAATCATTATAGAAACTAAAAGAAAAGGTTTTAAAAGGAACCTTATTAATCCTTAAACATGTGAATAATATAATTAACAACCATAACAAGATACTCATACAAAATAACACCAGATATGTTAACAAGGGAAACCCTTGAGCAAAGGGAAAACCCATGTGGGGATGGTACCCATAAAATGATGTACTAATATAAATGTTCCTTATTAGAAGATGGACTATATTAGGAGCCAGTGAAATATATTTAGTACATATCATTCCATGTTAGGAGACTTTGAGTCCCTATTAGGAGATTCCGACCCTGTTAGGAGTTGTAGAAGGCAAAAGGACCCACTATCAAAACAACTTCAAGGGAAAGACAGCTAAACTCATTATCCAAATAGTCCCTATATTATTCCTTTCAAAATAATAGAAATGAAATAATCTCAACTCCTTCTCTATCCTCTTTACCTAACCAAATCTCCTCTGATCTCAATACCAAATCACCAACTTCGCATCCAATACTCCTTTGGATCACTTACTTGCATTTACTAAATACTTTGCATATCACTTCACAAGTTCACACTTCAACAAGAGAAAGATAACCTTCCTTTATAAATTATACTCAAAATAATTCCTTGAGTCATCCTTGAGGCTTTTCCAATTAATTATAACAGGGCCTTGTTAAGATATTACAAAACTTCACATCTTTTCATAATTACAAATCATTGTCAGCTCAAAATCTTTTCAAATTTTAAATGTGTGACCTTAGACATTATGCACTTGTTGACATCATCATCAAGCTATATACTATCACTGTCTAACTATGCTTATCATGATTCTATCTTTGTTAAGAGATAAAAATCAATCATCAGAAACCACTTATCAGGTACTATGTTTACTTACTATCTTCTTTAAATTAGGCATATCTTCTGCATGTCTTTGACTCTTTGTATGCGCACTTCTCCACATCATCGGGATATAGTATACAAAACATCCTTAACTAAGCTTTACCTCATCATCAATACACAGTTTATATGACCTCGTTCTCTATTTTCTATTCTGCTGATCTTTACAAAAATAATGCTTTGTTGACATCAATGACAAACACAGACATGAATGCAACATGTCAATCATGCTAAAAATCTCCCAAGTTTTCTAGAAATACTTAGGATACTCCCCCAAAAGAATACCATCAACATTCATGCTAACAATCTCCCCCTTTGGCATTTATGATAGCACATATGACAAACATGTAAGTTCCAAGAATACTAAATCAAATTTTGTTAATGTGGCTTTTCTCTTCTTTTCAAATCCTCTTCATCAATCAAATTTGAAACTCACAAGAACATTACTTTGTCTGTGCTTTCTTATTCTTAGGATCAACATCAGTTGTTCACACTTCTCCTCTATTGATATAACTCAATGTTTCTCCCTATTCACATCAATAAATACATGAACACGTCTCTCCCATACATCTCCCACATATTACTAGAAGGTGTACTCATGTACTCATTCTCTCCTATTGTATTAGAGGATGTTTTTCCATGCAAACTATCCCCCATAAGATGCTCATCCAATCTCTCCCTCATTGAAATCAATGACAAAGGTTTCATTATGTCAATCATCTACTCAAAGTCTTTAATTAGCTCAATTGTCCAAAGAAACTATTCTAGACCAATTATCATGATTCCTTGATGACTCTACTCATCACATATACTCCCCGATATAGGAAGCATCAACATTCAGTGTAGTTAAACAATAGTGCTCGATACCACTAGAATGATGCAATCTCTACATCATCTACTCATAAGTAGGCAGGAGTATAACCTCGAGTATACCTCACAAATACTCAAATGTATCTTTAGGTAAGGACTTTGTAAAGGTATTTGCAATATGATCTTTTATACTTACATACTCTAATCTAATTCTTTCTTTGCACCTTTCTCTCTCAAAACATGATACATTATGTGTGTGTGTGTGTGTGTGTGGTCTTAGAATGCAACACATGATTTTTAGACATGCTCATTGTACTTGTGTTATCACAATGTATGATAATAGGATCTAAAAATTATATCAACATCTTCTTTATCCACATGATCTAATTACAATTGGTTTTTGTTGTTACATATACTTCTTCTATTGTACTCTATGAAATACAATCTTGTTTCTTGCTTAGCCAAGAAACCAATTTTCCTCCAAGAAAAAATGCTCCACCACTAGTGCTCTTTCTATCATCCATATTTCCTACCCAATCCACAACAATAGATGCACAAAAGTAAAATCACTTGATATGTTGTATCGTAGTCTAAAATTAGGTGCACCCTTTAGATATTTGAATATTCTCTTTACTGTTGCATAATGTGATTCCTTAGAATCACCTTGAAATCTTTCTACTATCCCAACAACATTTTCTATATATGGTCTGGTTTGAGTCAGATATTGCAAACCTCCAATCATAGATCTATACTTCTTCTACTCAATTTTAGGTGTCTCATCTTTGTTAAATAACTTGTGACTAGCTATCATAGGTATACCAATAGACTTACAATTTTCGAAGCCAAATCTTTTCAAAAAGTATTTCAAATACTTAGCTTGTGATAGGAAAATATCACCACTATGTTTCACAATCTATAAACCCATGACTCATCTCAAACTCACTCTTCATTTAATTATAACATTTATCACTTGCTTCATCATTACCTCCAAAGCTTATGTCATCAAAAAATATTACAATGATCAATAGTCTATTCTCAATTGTTCTCAAATATAAGTTCCTATATGATGTACCTTTAGCAAATCCAAAATTTTCCAAATATTTGTCCAACCTTGCACACTGGGTTCTAGGTGCTTTCTTTAGACCATACAATGATTTCTTCAATCTTCATACCATGTCTTTTTCTTCTATGAAAGGAAATCCTTTAGGCTTCTAAATGTAGACTGCTTCTTCAAGTTCTCCATTCAGAAATGTTGACTTTACATCCATTTGATACACTTTAGATTTCTTACTTGATGCATAAGGCAAGATCATTCTTACTGCTTACATTCTAGAAAAGAGGCAAATGTCTCTTCATAATCTATACATTCTTACTATGAATATCCTTTGCATACCAATCTTTCTTTTTTTCTTACAGCTTCACCTTGTTCATTCATATTTTTTCTAAATAACCATTTAGTTCATATAGAATTCTTGTCTTTAGGTCTAAGAACTAATTCCCATGTCTCATTCTTCTCAATCTAATCTAATTCTTCATTCGTTTCTTGAGTCCATTGATCATCCTTGCATGCATCATATGCACTCTTTGGTTTAACTTGAGAAATCAAACATAATTCCTCATGTATTTTGTTTCTTTTCATCACTCCTTTGTCTTTACTTCCAATGATTTAATTCTCATGGTGGTTCTTTGTCAAATTCATGTTTGGTGTGGGAGTTGCTATTTTAAATCTCACTTTTTCTCTTGGTTTTGATCTCTATTCTTCTCTTTGTTCAATAATTTGAGCATCATTTTTCAATTCATTGTTAGTCTCAAAGAAAACTTCAATATTTTCTCTAACAGGTTTAGGGTTATCTTCTTCTTCATTAGAAATATAATCCAACATTCTCTCTTTAACTCCAAACTTTTCATCCACTTTCACATTCATAAACTCGAAAATTGTTTCAATTCTATAATTAAAACATCTATAAGCTTTTCTTTTCAATGAATAACCAAGGAACGTGTCTTCATCTCTTCTTAAACCAAATTTACCAATATCATCATCTCTCTTTATGTAACACTTACTTCCAAAGATTCTGAAATACTTTACTGATGGTGCATGTCCAAACTATAATTCATAAGGAGTCTTGTTTGTACCTTTTACGATATATACTCTGTTCATGGTGCAATTTTTTGTGTCAAATGTTTCCCTCCAAAATGTATTGGATATATAATTTTCAAACATCATTTCTCTTACTACTTCAGTTATAGACCTATTCCTTCTTTCTACAATCTCATTTTCCTTAGGAGTCTTGGGTGTTGATAGCTATCTTTTAATGTCATTTTCTTCACAAAAGATGTTAAACTCTCTAGAAGTAAACTCTCCATCTCTATCTGATATTAAACATTTTATCTTTACACCAAATTCATTCTTAACTATATTCTTGAACAACTTGAAATTTTCAAATGCCTCAGACTTTTCTTTAAGAAATGCTACCTACACCATTCTAATAAAATCATCAATAAAAATCATAAAGTACCTTTCACCATAGAATCCTCTTGTTCTAGTAGGACCCTCAAATTTGTATGAACAATCTCCAAATTTGTTGTAGTAGTGAACTTCTTGTTGGGAAAAGAAACCTTCTTCTACATCGCCATAATACATTCTTTGCAAAAAACATTAGTAGGCTTCATGATTCTAGGTAAATATCTAGCTACAAATGTACTGCCATCCTTCACAATATTATCCAAGTTTATATGACGAAGCCTTCTATGCCATGATCAATTGTTATCCACTTTTGGAACCAAACAAGTCATCTCAGTAAGGTTCAATTGAAACACATTCCTCTAGATATTGTACATGTTCCAATCAACTTACCATCCTTATCTTTGATAATGCATGTCTTCTTTGTGAATTATAATTGATAACCTTTATCAAACAATTGTTGAACACTCAATAAGTTATGCTTTAATCCATCAACAAAATAAACATCACCAGTGTTAGTCTTTCCATCAAGAGTAATAGATTCTATTCCTATGATATGAAAAGCTACATTGTTACGAACTCTAAAAATTCCTCCATCATGATTTCTAAACTTAACAAACATACTCATATCTCTATTCATATGATGCAAACATCCACTATCTATAATCCAATCATATTTCTTTTTAACTTTCAAAACTAGGGGTTTTTCTTCTCTAATTTCTATTTTTAGGATTTTCTTCTTTTATAGCCACAAATCCTAATTCATCTTCACTTTCACTCTAAACTCTTTCTTCAAACTCATCATCTTCATTTGCATACAAATAATCTCTAGGTCTTCTAGGCTTGAAATTCTTCTTATACTTTTTCTCTCTTTTAGGACACTTGGAAGCATAATGACCAAATTCATTGCAAGTCCAACATTTAAAAATTCTCTTACCATGTGGTTTTCTTCTTACAAGTAAAGCAATTCCTTCTTCAATTCTTCCATCCTCCTTAGATCTAGATAAAAGACTGTTGGCATAGTTTCCATTGGTGCTTGCACTTCTTGATAAAGAAGAACAAACACTTTATGCACTAAAGGTTGTTTCTATTATGGACAAGTCTCTAGATTGCTTCAAGCTCACTTCTATTACTTCTAATCTTCCAAGGAAAGTCACTTTGATAAACTTCTTAGTGCAAGGTATCACTTGCTTAATCATTTGCATTATGTGTACAAATGGTGGTGTTAATGTCTTCAAGATCTTCCATAAAATATCATCTTTTTATTTAGATCCTTCACAAGAATTAATTCCTTTAACAATCTCATATATTCTACCCACATAGCTTCTCACAGATTCATCTTCCATCATTTTAGCATATTGAACAAACATATCCAATTGTGTAGTTTGACTCTTTTAGCATGTTTATCACCTTCAAAAGTAGATTCTAAGGCTATCCAAATTTCATGAAATGTCTCTAAATATTTTACCTAACTGTATTTGTTCTTAGGAAGAGCTGACAATAATGCTTCTTTGGCAAGCATATTACATATAAACTGATCTCTTTTAGCTTCACTACATTTCTCAAGTTTTCTTTCTTCCACAATCTTCTTTTCATTCTTTGTCATCAGCTAATATCCTAGAGCCATACATAGAAAATGAGTCTTCATTTTTTATTTCCAGCTATCATAGTTAACTCCATAAAATTTAGGACTATCTTTTATGAAGTGACCCACAATTGATCTCCCAAAGTTGTTAAGCTTTTTCTTCAAAGACCTGATGCTCTAATGCCAATTGTTAGAAAGTAAAATCCAACAAGAATACTGAGAGGGGAAAGGGTGAATAAATTATCCAATTATTAAAACATTTATGAACCTTATTAATATTTAAACATGTGAATAATATAATTAGCAACCATAACAAGATACTCATACACAATAACACTAGATATGTTAAATAGGGAAACCCTTGATTAGAGGAAAAACCCCACTAGGGATGGTACCACAAAATGATGTACTAATATAAATGTTCCTTGTTAGAGGATGGAATCTATTAGGAGACAATGAAATACATTCAGTACATATCAATCTCTATTAGGAGACTTTGAATCCCTGTTAGGAGATTCCAACCCTATTAGGAGTTGTACAAGGAAGAAGAACCCATTGACCAAATAGCTTTAGGGGAAAGACCAATGAACTCACTATCCAAGTGGTCTCTATATTATTCCTTGTAGAATAATAGAAATGAAATAATCTCAGATCCTTCTCTATCCTCTTAACGAGACCAAATCTTCTTTGATCTTGATACCAGATCACCAACTTTGCATCGAATAATCCTTGGATTGCTTACTCACATTTAGTAAATACTTCACATATCACTTCACATGTTCTCAATTCAACAAAAGGAAAATAACCTTCATTTATAACTTATCCTCAAAATAATTCCTTGAGCTGGCCTTGAAGCTTTCCCAATTAATTATAATATGACCTCATTAATATATTATAAAACTTTACATCTTTTCATAATTACAAATCACTGTCAGCTCACAGTCTTTAAAAATTTTCACATGTGTGACCTTAGACCTTATGAAATTGCTGACATCATCATCAAGTTGTCTACTATCACTATCTAACTATGCTCATCATGATTCTATTCCTGTTAAGAGATACAAATCAATCATCAAAAACCACTTATCAGGTACTTGCTTACTATCTTATGTAAATCAAGCATATATTTTGCATGTATTTGAATCTTGATATGAACACTTGTCCATGTCATGAGGATATACTGTATGAAACATCCTCAAATGTGCTTGAACTCATCATCAATTCACAGTCAACATGACCTCATTCTCTATTTGCTATTCTGCTAGTCTTCATAGAAACAAAAATATATTGACATCAATGATAAAACAACCATGCATGAAACATGTCAATCATGCAAAAAATCTCCCAAGGGTTCTAGGAATGCTTAGGATACTCTCCCAAAGTAATACCGCTGACATTCATGCTAACATAGTTTTCTCTATTGTTTGATCATATTGCCTTTGTTCCTATTATTTGACTTTTTTGAGATTCCTTGACTTGTGTAACTCAACATGGCTTATATATTGGATATTGGAGTAGGGTAGGAAACCTTAGGCAAATGGATCACTATAGGTGTTGGAGCTTGGAAGTGGCTACCATGGATCCTATGTTTTGAAGCCAGAGCCCTACACAAGCTGGTTCCATTTGTGAGTTAGCTAATAAGTGATAACATAATAATAAACGAACTTATGAATTGGGTTTTAGGATTCACACACTTAAAAACATAATTTTGGAAGTATTGTAAGAGTACTCAAGGAAGGGACATTCTACATAACTTATAAGTCCCTAGCCCAAAAAGTTAATCCCAAAATTACTTGGTCGTGCTTGTCCTCATTGGAGTACTCAAGGAAAATATGTTTTGTGTTGCATGATAGTCTTAATCCCAAGAGGTGGATCCCAACACCTTTGGAATGTATGATTCACGTAGATGTGGTTTAATACCTCATTCTACTTATTCCTCTAGTTGTCCATTTTCTTTGTAATTTCATTTTAGGATTTATGATTTTGTGTGGCTTATGTTATCCTTGTACTTGATTTTGGGTATAGGACTTAGACTACCTTAGAGGCTAGGTGGATCATGGTTTTGTCTCCTAGTTCCTTATGGTTCCATGTGGTTGGGTGGCAAAACATGAGGCTTGTTTGTGGCTTGTATTGGAGTTCTTTCTTGGAGATATTCTTGAAGATGGTTAAGAACATTCATGTTACTTGCATTGATATAAATTATGAAATTTGATGTAATTTGATGAATGATGAAAAGGGGACTTAGATTGATACATTTTAAGGAAAAAAACATGTATAAGGATTAGGTAAATAAGAAATAGGTTTTGTTCTTGAAAATTAAATGTACAAAAACTGTATCTCTTATATAAAATTTAGCTTGGAATATATGTCTGATGGTGATTAGTTATATTATCAACTTGCTTTACATAAGTCTTGATGTCTATCTTGTTATAGTTGTTGTTCTTGATTATCTACATCATAAGATTAGATCAGTCAATTACAATGATGCTATGACATTTGTATTTTATATTTAAAAAAATGTAAACTTCATGACAATGACACTAATGCATGGAATATTTTTAGTAAAGACTAAATGTTAGGGAACTGGAATAGGACTTTAAATCTATGATTAATGAGTTTAATAGGAAAAGGATGTTCAAAGAATATATACTCTTTAAACTTATCAACTTTGGCCTATTCTTTTGGGTCTCCTTTGGATGGGCATTACATTTGATATCAGAGCCCTAGATTTCCACACTAGGAACTCTAGGATTCATAGTGTCCTATTCATGATTTGAGCTCTCCCTTAATGTGTTATTTGATTTCTTGAACCCTTAATTGAGATACATGGTTTTTACTCTTGTTTCATAGTAATTAATTTATCTTAAATCATTTACTAATATTTCTACTTCACTAAACATGTAGTTGTGACCCAAGGCTTGTTTTTTGCTCTATATTTCTTAAAATTACACGTATTCATAGAAACTTCTTTGTATCATTGAGAGAAATAGCTTGGTAAGCTATAGTAAAAATCTAACCCTAACCTTATTATGTTTTCCAAGAAAGTTTGAGACTTTTTACTCTACCTCTCCTATAAATACTAAACTGGCATCATGGTTTGAAATACAATTATTTTATCTAGTATCATAATTTTACAAGTAAGTAATATTTTTGTGAGCACACTTCAGGTGCTAATCTAGGACCCCACAAGAGTGGTGCCCCTTGATCCCATCTTGGGGGTGTTGATCCCAAACCCCCATAGAAATAATCTAGGGAGAAATCGCGCCTAATAAACCTTCGAGTCAAATTAGGCTCCGTATCACAAAAATTTGTATATATTTATGTTGGTTGGTTAGTGATGCAGGTGTGTGTAGGAGCAGGTACTAAAGCCTCTTTATTATCTATTGATTTGGAGATGAAACCATAGTCCAAATAGGAACCTTTAACCTAGAAGTCTTGTTAGGGAGTGAACTATCCAAATTGGGAACTTGGGGATTTTTATTCTTGTTTGGTTTAATGATATTTTACTTACGTCCTTATTGTGATTTTAGTTTTATGATTGGAAGGCTCAATATAATTTTATATGAGTATATATAGGTGAACACATATATACCCAAATAAATATATGTGTGTGTATATCTTGGTGGTGGGATGTAGTTTCCTACATAATTATATTGCAATATCTTATAACAAAAATATGAAAGAGGAAATAAATAAAATGATTAAGAGAAAGATTAAAATGTTTTAGAGATTAGAACCCAGAACCTTGTACCTTTCAATCTCACCCTCAACCAACCCACCCATTTAGTTCTTCATGGAGCATAAAATGGAAAGTAGATTTTAACCCATATTTATTAAAACAATTATATAGTAAAAGGTCTCTAGAATTGAACCCTTGACCTCTTGAGAAGGATCATAGAGAATTAACCATTGTGCCATGAGAATCCTTTGAATAAGGACCTCTGTATAATCTAGATAACCTTGTAATGGTTAGGGATTTAAAATAAATTAAATACTTAACTAAAGGTTTAATTTATTTAATCAAACCTTAGCAAGCCAACTACAATGGATACAATCATCCATTAATAAAAAATTGATCCCTATAAATAAGGGGCTTCTCGACAAATAGAAACATAGAATAATGAAGGAAAAAACTATTTAACAAAGGTATATTTTTGAAGATCACTACCATCACAAACTCAAAGGAAACTAGGACTGAGGTTGGGAAGGATACAAACACTAGATTAGAGGCTAGAAGCTTTCACCATTCACAAAATTAGGAAATCGAATAGATCTCCTTACCCCATTCTATTTAGATTATTTTATAACTTCAAAAGAGAAAGATCAAACCAATATACTATTGTAGATTATGCAAACATGCACTTGAATGTTGTGATTATAATTGTGTATGAATGTATTTCATGGTTGATTGTGATGAAGTCCTTGTATGGAAGTCATGTTTAGATAAGAATACTAGGAGTCGAATCCCTTGATTGGGGATTATTATGGGGTTTTCAACTAGAATTTCAGCCCAGATGATACTGAAAGACCTTAATCCATCTTAATAAGTCTCAAAATTTAATTCATAGCCTTCTTTATACTTTTTTGATTCCCTAGAATGAATGCACAAGAAGACTACACATATACATAGTTATACTAAGCATATGTGCAGTTGTGCATTTAACCCCTTCTATCCACCTATCAGTAAAAATGCACCTTTTTTCTTATAAATGTACAATTATATTGAAAAAATGCATAGTTATATTGAATAAATATGCAGTTTTACCTAACGTATGTGCAGTTATATTGAACAAATATGTAGTTCTACTTGATGTATGCGCGTCATCATTGAATGGATGAATGGTTATATTGAACAAATGTGTGTCAACATTGAATAGATGTGTTGTCATATTAAAAAAATGTGAAGCAACACTAAATGAATGTGTGGTTATAAGAAATAGATGTGTGGTTTTACAATTTTCTTTGTTTTGTGGCTTATTGTTTGATATCTTATGGTTAGTTTTCTTTGTTAGTTGATCCTATTGGCTTTGCTCCTGTTACATGACTTTTCTAAGATGCCTTGATTTGTGTAACTCTACATGTCTTGTATAGCAGATATTGGAGTAGGGTAGGAAACTCTATGTGAGTGGCTCACCATAGGTGTTGGGGCACGAAAGTGGTTTCTAGAGATCCTATGTTTGGAAGCTAGAGCCCTACGTAGGTTGATTATATTTGTGAGTTAGCTAATAAGTGATAACATAATAATAAATGAACTTATGTGTTTGGTTTTGGGATTCACACAATAAACAAGATAATTATGGAAGTATTGTTGGAGTACTCAAGGAAGGGACATTCTACATAACTTATAGGTCTATAACCTAGGAGATTGATCCCAACATTACTTGGTTGTGTCTGTCCATGTTGGAGTACTCAGGGAAAAGATGTTTTGTGTTGTAGGATAGTTTTAAGTCGAGGAGGTGGATTCCAACACCTTAGCAAGATACGATAACATTCATCTAGATGCAGTTGAATCCCTCACTCTACTTATGCCTTTGGTTGTCCATTTTCTTTGTGATTTCATTTTGGGATTTATGATTTTGTGTGGCCTATGTTACCCTTGTACTTGATTTTGGGTATAAGACTTAGACTACCTTAGAGCCTAGGTTGATCATGGTTTTGTCTCTTAGCTCAGGGGAGTGGTTCCTTATGGTTCCACGTGATTGGTTGGTACAAAAAAGGCTCATCCATGGCTTGCATTGGAGTTCTTTCTTGGATATATGCTTGGATGATGCTTAAAGTTTTTTAAGGATTTTCATGTTACTTCATTGATGTAAATGATGAAATTTGATGTAATTTGATGAATCATGACAATGGGATTAGATTGATACATTTTAAGGAAAAGACATTTATAAGGGTTGGGTAAATAAGAAAGAGGTTTTGTTCTTGAAAACTAAATGTGTGAAAATTGTATCTCTTTTATGAAATTCAGCTTGGTATATATGTGTGATGGTGATTAGTTATGTTATCAACTTGATTTATTTAAATCATGATGTATATCTTGTTATAGTTGTTATTCTTGATTATTTGTATCATAAGATAAGATCGATCAATTATAATGATACTATGACATTTGTATTTTATATTTAAGGACTATATAAACTTCATGAAAATAACACTATGCATGGAATAACTTAATTAGTAAAGAATTAATGTTAAGGGAATCATAATAGGACTTTACATCTATTATTAATGAGTTTAACATGGAAATGATGTTTTAAAAAAAATTACTCTTCAAACATATCAAATTTGCCCTACTCTTTTGGGTTCCCTTTGGAGGGGCATTGCATTTGGTATCAGAGCCCTAGGTTTCCACGCTAGGGACTCAGGGACTCATAGTGGCCTATTCATGATTTTAGCTCTTCCTTACTGTGTTATTTGATCACTTGAACCCTTAATTGAGATACATGTTTTGTACACTTGTTTCCTAATAATTAATTTATCTTAAATAATTTACTAATATTTATACTTCAGTAAACATGTAGTTGTGACCCAAGGCTTGTTTAGTGTTCTATATTGCTCAGAATTACATGTATATGTAGAAACTTCTCTATATCATTGAGAACAATGGCTTGGTAAGCTATAGTAAAAATCTAACTCTAACCCTATTATGTCATCTAAGAAAGTTTGAGACTTTTCACTCTACCTCTCCTATAAATAATAAATTGACATCATGGTTGGAAATAGAGTTATTTCATCTAGTATCATAATTTGACTAGTAATGCTTTTGGGAGGCAAACATGACTTTCCAAGTAATCCCTTATTCAACATCATAAGTTTTGCGAAGCTAGAAACTTTTATTCTTTCCTAAGAGTTTTGGAAATTAAGCTTCTTGTAAAATATTGTACGATTGTAATCCTTCAAAGGAATCTCCCCCTTATCCTTGTAAAATAGGAATTCAAAAGAAAATATTTGATACACATTTGGCTAAATTATTTAGGTTAACCCCTACATTCCAATGTAAATGGACCTATATAGATTTGGGTCTTTGAAGTGTTATTAAGAAAGGAAATACCCTATTTTTAAAAATAGCCATAAGCCTATATATGTAGTAAGTCTTATGAAAAGTATCGTCAATTATAAATGAAAGAAAGTAGACCATTTCTAGTAAAATGTATTTGTTAGAAATTAGTCTAGATGAGAATTTTGGGAACGAATTTATTTCTTTCATGTACTATACACGAGTGATAACTCTCTTAAAAAGATGTATGAGATGAATGATATCTATTAGTTTGTAAGGATGTTAGGTATTTATAAATAGGATGTTTGGAGAAAGTGTAGAATAGAATTAAGTTTGGGGGTTTGCACTTCTCCTTAATGAAAGTATTAGGAAATATATAACAATGAATAATGATTAAGTACACTTTTATCACTACTAGCATACTTGCAAGTCTAAGGTAGATATAATCCCCTAGAAAGAATTAAAAGACCAAATGGAGATTGAATTAGGACTCTCCTCTTTCCTAGTTAATAGATTCCTTAAAGGAAATTGATTAATAATATGCTTGCTCACATAAAGATTCCCAATAAATAAATTCTTCAAGAGTCAATTTATCCTGTTAAAAGAGAATTTTTGGTTGGTAACCTAATTGTAGGATAAAATTCAATTATGTAATAAGTGTGTACGTTTGATATGGTCATCCTAAGAATACCTCAAGATATGTATTTAGTCAATGAAAGATATTATATATTTTGAAGGTTAATGATAACAATGTTGGTTCCTCTCCTCTCAAATTGGAACTTGAAATAAGAAGAATAAGTTTCCCTATTCCATCTAATAAATTTCAATAAGACTGGATGTATTTAGGAAAAAGTATTATTGATAGTAAAGAGTTTACCCTAAAAGAACAATTTAAAACTATAACTTTTTATATAGTACAAGTGAAGAATTCAATTTTGTCATAAGGGAGTATTTATACAATGTTGCTCAAGGGTATAGTTTTGGGAGATATGGATCCTACTAATCAAAATCATCATAAATCAAATTCTATGGATATACCCTTCACAAAATTCATTTGAGTAGGTCAAAACAATATTATAAATCAAGGTACTATATTTCAACACTTATATAGGATTAATTATCACTTTAGTGAAACTATAAGTTTATTAGCAAAATTTAAGAAATGGATATAATATTGAAATGAAGAGAACTATTAGTGTTGCTGAAAAAGTATGTACAATAAGACCATCTAAGGAGAACCAAGTTCATTAAATAAGTCTTGGGATCGAACTTAAAAAAGATTGTTCGAGTTACCTATAAGGAGATATGTGTAACCTATGATAAGCTTTTGTGATAATTTGTAACAATTTGGGAACATCTAAGAGGTAATGCAATATGAAAAAAAAGAATGTTTTAAGTGTCTATTATATTAATAGCTTCTTGGGTAATGATTATGAAGCATGGATGCCTTATGTACTTAATTAATAAATATGGTAATACTACCTATTAGATAACCATTCCTTATTGTTACATAAAGGTAAAGAGATGATAAGAATATAATTCTCATAGAACCATATATTACAAGGCTAATGATTGTTAAGAAGAAAGGAATTTTCAACACTAGAATCTAACTACGTAAATTAGAAAGCTAACTCATAGAGATAAACTAAGAAACCTTACCTCCTAATAAAGGATTGCATTAAGGATTATGATGACTTTTTTTCTATTAAATATAAGAGGATTAAAAAAAAATAGAACTAGAGAGTTCATCGAGTATCAACAAGGAGGCCTAGCCTCCATCCGACAACAAAGTATCAAATGTACAATGACATCAAAACATGAGGCACAACCAACTAATGTAAAACATCAAAATGAACATCCATCTTGGTAGTCCAGCCGAGTGGACCCTTCATACAAACAATGTTTTTGCGCTCTTGAATTTTAGTTAATATGAGCAGCTCTTCCATTAACATTCTTTCTAATCTCCCTTTCAGTATTTTACATGCCAGATCAAAAGTATGCAGGTCATCCAATGTTCTTCTCCATTGATATCCATGTTTTAGCTCATAGTAGAGGAAAGGTAACATGACCATCTTCCAAGAATCTCTTCAACTTGTCTTTCTCAATCAACATAGTGGCTTGAACCTACAAGAAAATTTTTAAATGTGTGAGTTTTCGAAAAAATTCAGTTTCAAAATAGATCTATTTTGAGACACTAGATTTTATTATTATACTTATGATTAAGGTAGGAGGTTAGATGACACTAGATTTTCTTACTGAATTTTTTGGTTAGATGACATGATTTGAGATCTATTTTGAGACACTAGATTTTATTATTATGCTTATGATTAAGGTAGGAGGTTAGATGATACTTTACATGATATGGTTTAGATTAACTTCCTATGATACATTTCATATGCTTTTAAATAAGGAATATGGATTATAAATTTCTCAGGATTTCTAAACCTACTAACTCATCTAACACCTATATTACTATTGGTATGATTCTATATTATTACAATGTTATTTGTATATATGTGTCCTTTGGTTAGTGATTCAGGTATATGCAAGAACATGTACTAAAGTCACTATATTATCTATTGATTCACAGATGAAACCATGGTCGAAATAGGCACCTTGAACCAAGAAGTCACGTTAGAGAGTCAACTATCCGAATTAGGAACTTGGGGATTTTTATTCTTGTTTAGTTTAATGGTATTTCACTTACTGTGATTTTAGTTTTATGGAAGTATCAGTATAATGGGTGTGTGTGTGTGGTTGGATGTAGTTTCTTACATAATTACATTACAATCTTTTATAACAAAAAAATAAAAGAGAAAATAAATAAAATGGAAAGTAGATTTTAACCCATGTTTATTAAAATTATCATATAGCAAAAGATCTCTAGAATTGAAACCTTGACCTCTTGAGAATTAGCATAGAGAATTAACCATTGTGCTACAAGAATCCTTTGAATAAGGACCTCTTTACAATCTAGATACCCCAGTAATGGTTAGAGATTTAAATTAAATTAAATTATTAATTAAACGCTTGATTTATTTAGTCAAACCTTAGCAAGTTGATTGCAGTGGATGCAACCATCCATAAATTAAAAGTTGCTTCCTATAAATAAGGAGCTTCCAGACAAATAGAAACATAGAATAATAAACGAAAAAACTATTTAACAATGGTATATTTTTTAATATCGTTACCTATACAAACTCAAAGGGAACCAAGACTAAGGCTAGGAAGGATACAAACACTCGGTTAGAGGTTGAAAGCTTTCACCATTCACAAACTCGGGAAACCAAGTAGGTCTCCTTACCCCATTCTATTTGGATTATTTTATAATTCAGGAAGAGAAAGATCAAACCAATATACTAATATAGATAATGCAAACATATATTTGAATAATGTTATTAAATTTGTGTATGAAAGTATTCAATGGTTGTTTGTGATGAAGTCCTTGCATGGAAGTAATGTTTAAATAAGAATGTTAGGAACTAAATCCCTTGATTGGGGTTGTTTATGAGGCTTTTAGCATGGAATTTCAGCCCAAATGGTGCTGACAGACCTTCCTCCATCTTAACAAGTCTTAGAATTTAATTCATAGCCTTCTTTATATTTTTTTGAGTTCTTTGGAATGAATGTGTAGGAAGATTGCACATATGTGTAGTTAAACTAAGCATATGTATAGCCTTGCATTTAACTCCTTTTGTCCACTTATCAGTATAAATGTACCTTTTCTTGATAAGTATGTAGTTATATTGAATGAATGCATGGTTATATTGAACAAATATGGAGTTCTAGTTGACATATGCGTGGTTATATTAAACAAATTCATAGTTATGCTTGACCTATGCATGTTAGCATTAAATGGATGCATGATTATAGTAAAAAATTGTGCATTAACATTAAATAGATGTGTGGTTAAATTGAACAAATGTGCAACAAAATTGAATGGATGCACGGTTATACAAAACAAATGCATGGTTTTACCATTTTCTTTGTTTTGTGGCTCACTATTTGATATCTTGTGGTCAGTTTTCTCTGTTGGTTTATCCTAATAGCTTTGTTCTTGTTATATGACTTTTTTGATATGCCTTGACTTGTGTAACTCTTTATGGATTTTATATTGGATATTGGAGTAGGGTAGGAAACCACGCGTAAGTGGCTCAGCATAGGTGCTAAAGCCTAGAAGTAGTTGCAAGAGATCCTATTTTTGGAAGCCAAAGCCCTACATAGGTTGGTTTTATTTGTGAGTTATCTAATAAGTGTTAGGATAATAATAAATGAACTTATGGGCTGGGTTTTGGGATTCACACACTAAACAAGATAATTGTGGAAATATTGTTGGAGTACTCAAGGAAGGGACATTTTGCATAACTTATAAGTCCTTAACCTAGGAGGTTGATCCCAATATTGCTTGGTTGTACTTTTCCTTGTTGGAGTACTAAGGGAAAAAGATGTTTTGTGATGCAGGATAGTCTTAATCTGAGGAGGTGGATCTCAACACCTTAGGAAGGTACGATGACACTCGCCTAGCTGAGATTGAATCCCTCACTCTTGTTGTCTATTTTCTTTATGATTTCATTTTTGTTTTTATGGTTTTGTGTGCCTTATGTTACCCTTGTACTTGATTCTGGGCATAAGTCTTAGACTACCTTAGAGCCTATGTGGATCATGGTTTGATCTCCTAGCTTGGGGGAGTGGTTCCTTATGGTTCCACATGGTTGGGTGGAAAAAGAAGAGGCTTGTTCATGGCTTGCATTGGAGTTCTTTCTTGGAGATATGCTTGGATGATGCTTAAGGATGTTCATGTTACTTGCATTGATATAAATGATGAAATTCGATGTAAATCGATGAATCATGAAAAGGGGATTTAGATTGATACATTTTAAGGATAAGACATGTATAAGGGTTTGATAAAAGAAAGAAGTTTTGTTCTTGAAAATTAAATGTATGCAAATTGTATCGATTTTATAATAATCATCTTGGTATATATGTCTGATGGTGATTAATTATGTTATCAATTTTCTTTATGTAAATCATGATGTATATCTTGTTATAGTTGTTGTTCTTGATTATTTGGATCGTAAGATTAGATTAGTCAATTATTATGATGCTATGGCATTTATATTTTATATTTAAGAACTATATAAACTTCATGACAATAACAATAATGCATGGAATAACTTAAGTAGTAAAGAATGAATGTTAAGGGAACCAAAATAGGACTTTACATCTATGATTAATGAGTTTAATAGGAAAAAGGATGTTTAAAAAAATTACTCTTCAAACTTATCAACTTTGGCCTATTTGTTTGGGTTCCCTTTGGAGGGTCATTGCACTGTAAAACCAAAAGTTAGTGATAATCCAAAATTACCTTAGACTTACTATATAAGGGTGGTGAAGTTTGTGAATAGCCATGCCTCCCTATTTTGGCTTCCTTATTTAGAAAAGGAAAAATAGGGGATCGTGCTAATCACAATGAACAATGTATAGATTATGATGACAAGTAGCCCTTAAAACACTTCTAGATGAGCTTGGAATGCTTTGAAAGGAACTTGGAAGGCTAGAAAAATAAATCATGATTCCAATGCCTTTGTGGGGAGGAAATCAAAGTTACTGAGCTCAAAATATGATGAAAAGAGTGAGGAAAGGTATTACTTCCAAATTAGGGTTATGTAAAACATATTAAAAATGTAACCTAGAGGAGTCTTATATAAGCTTATGTTACCTTTTGAAAAATATTTTTTACCTTGTGATTGAAGGGAGAAGAAGAAAGGAGGAAGATGTCGATCACAAATTCGTTAATGGCCACACAAATGTAGGTTATCTAAAAAGATGAGCTAGATGGTTTTGCACTTGAGGAGGTAAGTACAATATCTATACTATGTAGAATTTTATGTCTTTTCCACATTTCTAGTTTTTGCGAGCATAGAATCTTGCTAGATAGGTGTTTTTTAGTGTCTTTGGAAGGAGGAAAACCTAGACCTAGGTCATGTTGACCTTGTCCTAGGTGCCTCTATGGTATCCCAGGGTGATGCTGACCTTGACCCTAGGGAAGTTAACCTAGACCCTAGGAAGTCAACTTGATCCCAAGAAAGTTGACCTATTCCCTAGGAGGTCGACCTAGTCTAGAGGTAGAACACATGACTTGCAAATGTTGATATGATTGACTGATAGTATCATTGCTTATGGTTTACAAGATCCACCATTAGTGAGAGAGAACTATAATTTGAATGTAATGATATACATCCAAGAGCACATCAAAGATCTAGGGGTAATAGTTATCCAGATACTTAAGAATACTAGCCTCTATTGGGTAGCATAATAACTACATGTGAGGTTTCATAGAGGGATGCTACTAGCATTGATACAGAGATGGGATGAGACTACATGTTCATTCCATCTGCTAGTAGGAGAGATGATAGTGACATTATAGGACATGTATTAGATCCTGCGCTTGCTAGTCCATGTTGACAATGAGACCATGGGTACACCTATCACCTACTGAGATCATGACATTTTTGAGTACTACATGGGTATTCCATACAAAGAGAGACATAAACTAGACTAGGTACACTTGACACAAAGTATGTCAGGTAATTAAAGCCAGGGGCACACCTAACTATCAAACCACCTTGCCGACTGAACACAATAGAAGCAAAACACAAAGAACAACACTCAGGAGAGATAGAAAGAACAATATCTTATTAATTCATCAAATGATCCACAAATACACCCAAATGTGAGGCCTTCTAGGTTGTGGCCAAAAAAATGATTTACAAGTTACAATTTGAGACCCATAATCTCACTATTCATTCAGACCCTATATGTTACTTCCTTGAACTACCCCTAAAGACATACTCCTTAATCTAACCCTAGACACTAATGAAGGGTGCTCCCCTTAATACCATAAAATCATAACAGAAACAAAGAAACAATAGAAAATGTGAGAACAAAATATGGACTTCTTATTTGTGTCGTAAATGTAGAATTATAGAATTCATAATTACAATATGCTAACCCACATGGGTACCTTCATTACAGTAATTTGCAAGACAAACTACGAACTATCACCTAGAGCTCTCCTAGACAATGTTTGAGCCTTTCTTAAATAGGCAATTTTATGCCACTTGGGAAGGTTCTAGATGCTCAAACTTAATACCTAGGGCCGACAGACCCTAACAATACATATAGAGTTGGCCAAATACATTTTTGACATTTATTTTAGATATTTTAGGTAGCCCAACTTCGGAAGGCCATAACTCTCGAACCATTGCTCTGATTGGCTATTATAACCACTTTTCAAAAATGCTAGCTCCTGATCTATAGGCTTGGAATGACTAGTGCCCTTCCATCGAGTTTTTAGATCTCATCCAAGAACTCCAGGGCCTCCAACGGTGAGCCTGAAGATTTTTCTGCAATTTTTTTCACCAAAAATCTTCAATAACTTCTCTGATACTTAAGCTGGAGCAATGAGATTTTTATGATAAGCTTACAAATCTAAAATGAACCTTCTTGTAGAAAATGAGAACATTCTAAGCTCATCTGACAAACTTACTAAAAATAGCAAGCTCCCATAAATAGTAACCACCCTGTCTACTAACCCTTATTAAAATAGAAAATATTGAAAAGAAAATATTTTTGGGTGATGCAAGATTGCTCTTACACCTAGGATGCTCCTACATTAGACACCCGGGGTAATTTGAGAAGTGACCCTGTCATGTCTCAGGTGTTTAAAGGAAAACCAAGACAATTAACCTCCTCCTTTCCTAGCCATGATGAATCCTCATATGACAAACTTACTAAAAATAGAAAGCTCCCATAAATAGTAACCACCCTATCTACTAGCTCTTATTTAAATAGAAAATATTGAAAAGAAAATATTTTTGGGTGATGCAAGATTGCTCTTACACCCAAGATGTTCCTACATTAGACACCCGGGGTAATTTGAGAAGTGACCTTGTCACATCTCAGGTGTTCAGAGGAAAACCAAGATGGTTAACCTCCTCCTTTGCTAGCCATGATGAATCCTCTATTGGTATCCCTGTGCATTTGACTAGGTATTCCTCATAATTTTTGTTCCTTGTGTTTTTGCCAACATGACTATCCAATACCTCTTCAATCTCCCTTGTAGCCAAACTAGCTACTAGAATACTCCACTGTGCTTCTAAAACTTCATCTCCATCACCTCTTTCATAATACTTTTTCAAATCAAAAATGTTAAATATTGGTGAAATATTCAATTTTGTAGGCAACTCCACTTCATAAGCATTTCCAAAATCATGCCTTTTCAGTATTTTGCACAGTCCAAACTTCTTCATCTTCGGCTTACTATATGTACCCACTAGAAAACACTCCTTTCTCAAATGAATCGTGGCTTCATCTCCAATATAAAATTCTTTATACCTCCTTTTCACATCTGCCTTAGCATTATACTATGTATTCATCTTTATGATGTGCTCCTCACCTCCTCATAGATGTTCTTCAAATGTTTAGCAAACTCTTCTACTTCAACACTACTTATCTCTCCTTTATCTAACTGCCTCAATTCAGAAGCATTTCTGGGACTACTCCCATATACAATTTGAAATGGTGACTTACTAGTACTTATAGTGACAGAATTATTATATGGAAATTTCACCTATGGTAAAATTATATCCCATTCTTTTGGTTTATCTCCAACCAAGCATCTTAGCAAGTTTCCCAAACTGTGATTCATAACTTCTATCTGTCCATCAATTTGTGAATGATTTAACAAACTAAACTTCAAATCTATTTGCAAATTCTTCCATAATGTACTCCAGAAATATACAACAAATTTGGTATCTTGATCTAAAACTATACTCTTTGGCAGACCATGTAGTCTTACCACTTCTCTGAAAAACAATTCTACTACATGAACAACATCACTAGTCTTCTTGCAAGGAATAAA
Organism: Cupressus sempervirens; assembly: GCA_028749045.1. NCBI lineage: Eukaryota > Viridiplantae > Streptophyta > Pinopsida > Cupressales > Cupressaceae > Cupressus > Cupressus sempervirens. The sequence goes on from CM053791.1 coordinate 510,544,859, forward strand.
ATGTGTCATCTTTGAAAACCTATCAACCACCACAAAAATAGAATCATGCTTGTGCTATGTCCACAGTAATCCAAGAACAAAATTCATGCTGATATCCTCCCACAACTTCTACAGTACAGGTAATAGTTGATACAACCCTGTATTCTACTTTACTCCTTTCACTATCTAACATAATCTGCAACTCTATACAAAATTCTTCACATCTTGCTGCAACTGTGGCTAGTAATAATTCTCAACAACCAAAGCAATGGTTTTATCTCTGCCAAAATGTCTAGCCAATCCTCCACTATACTTCTCCTTAATGAGATTCTATCTCATTGAACTTCTGGGAATGCACAATTGACTTCCTTTGAACAACATACTATCCTGGATCATAAAATCCAACCACTTTTTCCTATCAAGTACAATAGATTCTATACAAGCTTTCCACACTTCACCAAAATTGAGATCATCTGGATACAAAGTACTGAGTTCCTTGAACCCAACCACCTCTATCTGCATTTCTATCAGCAAAATTTTTCTTCTACTAAGAGTATCTACAACTCTGTTAGACTTTCCACTCTTGTGTTTCAAAACAAATGTATAACTTTGCAAAAACTCAACCCACTTCAAATGCCTTTGGTTCAATTTTCCTTAACTATTCAAATATTGCAAAGTTTGATGATCGGTATACAAAACAAACTCCTTAGGAAGAAGATAGTGTCTCCACTTCTTCAATGCTTGAACTATAGCATAAAATTCCTCATCTACACTCCTTGGAGTAGGCCATTCAAGGCTAGCCTTCACTTTATCTAGGTCCATTTTTAGATATTTTGTTGAGACTACAAAACCTAGGTACACCAACTCCTTCTTTACAAAACTGCACTTCTCTAGGTTTATCAGTAACTTTTCTTTCCTTGACTTATCAAACACCTTGTAAATATGAATCAAATACTCCTCCAATGTCTTACTAAAGATCAATATATCATCTAGGTAATCAATGACAAACTTACCCAAAAACTCCTTCAATACCTCATTCATGAGCCTCATGAAAGTACTTGGTGCATTGGTTAGCCCAAAAGGCATGACTAACCACTCAGATAGTCCTTCTTTTGTCTTGAAAGCAGTCTTCCATTCATCTCCTTCTCTAAAACAAATTTGATGGTACCCACTCTTCAAATCTATCTTTGTGAAATACTCAGCTTCACTCAAATAGTCCATAATATCATCCATCCTTGGCAATGGAAATCTGTATTTGATTGTGATCTTGTTGATAGTGCGAGAATTTGTGCACATCCTCCATTCTCCATTCTTCTTTGGTGCTAATACGACTAGTACACCACATGGACTCAGACTCTCTCGAATCAACCGCTTCTGAAATAACTCATGAACTTGTCCGTTCAACTCTTCACTTTTTGTTGGTATCATTTTGTGCACTACCTTATTTGGAAAACTGGCTCTTAGAACCAAATCCATTTGGTGACTGATCTTCCTCGTTCGGGTCAATCCATCAGGTACATTATCTGATACAATATCAAAAAACTCTCCCAACATATCTGCAACTTCTACAGGTACCTCCTTTATTTTTTCTTTACTATCTTTTGGAATTATAGAAAAACACACATGCTCAAGCTTCATACCTTTGAGAAACTCTGTTCCATCAACAAAACATATTTTGGCAGCACTATATACCTTTTCTTCTTTCTCCTTCAATGACTTCAACTTATATTTCACTCCATCCCTGGTCAGAGTGTAGGTATTTTCTTGCCCATTGTGTACAACATTCCAATCAAACTACCATGGTCTACCCAAAAACATATGACATATGTCCATAGGTATGATATCACAAAGTACCTTATCTTGGTAGCTTCTAATCTTGAACTCATTGAACACTACTCATTGACCATGACCTTGTGGTCATCTTGCACCCAAGCAATACAATATGGACACAGGTGTTTCTGTCTCTTCAGCTTCAACTTGGTGACCATCATTTTTGACACTGGATTGTTAGTACTTCCACCATCAATGATCACATTACAACACTTATCTTCACATTTCCACCTTGTGTGAAATAGGCTCCTTATTTGAGCAGGTTCATTCTCACCACTCAGGAGGAATCTTCTGTTAGCTAGGACTTCTCCTCTTTCAACATCTTCAGAATGTGATGATCTAGCATCTTCATCAACATGTACAACTCTAGCTTGGCCTTTTGTTCTTCGATTTGTCCTTCCTTGGTGTTGGGTATATTCAAATGTTTTATGCTCTTTTTCTCCATAGTGAAAAGATTTCCTACGAAAGTTTCCTCTTCTAGATCCTTGTCCTCTGCCTCTTCCTCTCTAATCTCTATTGTTTTGATCATGGAAATGATTGGAATTGTTTCCCCTTTGGTTCTGACTGCTACTTCCAACCTCATTCGTGTTCTTCTGATCATCATTACAACCTCAATAAGACTGTCCACTAGATCTTCCACCGCAACTTCTTCCACTATTCATGTTATCAGAATTCTTGCTCAATTTCTCATCAACTCTTAGGGAAAATTTGTATGCCTCCTTAATACTATTCATTCAAACTAGACTTAGATTTTTTGTGAATGCTTTGCCTTAACCCATTAAGATAATGGGCAACTTTTTCCTTATTAGCTTCTGCATGGCTAATTTTGATGAGAACTCAGTAGAACTCTTTGGTATACTCTTGAATAGATTTTTCTGTTTGCTTCAACCTTGCATCTTCTTCAATAGATCAAGCTCATAATCCATAGGAATGAATTGTCACTTTATTTTAGCTATCATCTAATCCCATCTAGTGATTTTGTCCTTTCCCTTTATATTTTGCTCCAACTAAACCTCCTACCCCTAGATCTTCACATGTCCCTTTAGTTTTGCCTTCACAAACTTGACCTTGTTAGGATCTTAAATATCTTCATACTCAAAGTACTCCTCTACTTCATTGATCCAATCGATGAGCTCCTCTGGATTAAGATTTCTCAAAAATGTGGGAACTTCAAACTTAGGTCTTTTTCCAATCTTGGAGATGGCTTTAAAAAGCCTCTCTTCCTCTAGGTTTAGAATTGCCTCTACTTTGGCATGTTCTTCTACTTTGTCCTCATCCTCACTTTCATCTCTTATAATAAGATTTATTCCTCTATGCATTTTTTCTTCTAATGCTTACATTTGTCTTTGGAGGGCTCTAAAACCCTTAGGAGTAACATCTACAACTCTTCTGCCACACTCTCTTTGTGGAGGCATTTTCGTGCTTTCGTTGAAACCCTAGTGCAAATAGCCTCATAATCGGTGATCTATCTACATGGTAAACCCAAAATACAGTCCTAGTGTGAACTACCTCACAATCAATGTTCTATCTACACACTCAAGAACTTTAGCTTTGATACCACTTGATGAAGGGTGCTCCCCTTAATAACATAAACTTATAACAAAAACATAGAAACAATAGAAAATGTGAGAACAAAATATGGACTTCTTATTTGCACCATGAATGCAGAATGACAGAATTCATAAGTACAATATGCTAACACACATGGGCACCTTCATTATAGTAATCTACAAGACAAACTATGAACTATCACCAAGAGCTTTCCTAGACAATGTTTGGGCCTTTCTTAAATAGGCAATTTTATGTCACGTGGGAAGGTTCTAGATGTTCAAACTTAATACCTAGGGCCTAAAAAACCCTAGCAATACATATAGAGTCAGCCAAATACATTTTTGACATTTATTTTAGATATTTTGGGTAGCCCAGCTTCAGAAAGCCATAACTCTCGAACCGTTGCTCCGATTGGCTATTATAACCACTCTTTTAGAAATGCCAACTCTTGATCTACAGGCTCAAAATGGTGCAAGTGCCCTTCCATTGAGTTTTTAGACCTCATCCAGCGACTCTAAGGCCTCCAACGGTGAAACTAAAGATTTTTCTGCAAAATTTTCTACCAAAAATCTGGAATAACTTCTCTGATACTTAAGCTGGAGCAATGAGATTTTTATGGTAAGCTTACAACTCTAAAATGAACCTTCCTATAGAAAATGAGAACATTCTAAGCTCAAATGAACAACTTACTAAAAATAGCAAGCTCCCATAAATAGTAACCATCATGTCTACTAGCCCTTATTAAAATAGAAAAGACTGAAAATAAAATATTTTTGGGTGATGCAAGATTTCTCTTACACCCAAGATGATCCAACATCAGACATTTGTATTTATACTTGTCAAAATGGCTTACAAAAGATTCTAGATCCTCTCAATAGAGATGGTTGACCACATAATGGTCTACACACATCCCAGTGCATGATCCTTACGTTAAATGCATAATTTAAAATAAATGAACAAGTTGGCTCTCAAAAGAACTAACATACAAAGAAACTTAGCCAAAGAAAGACCTAGACACGACCAAGCATCAGAAAGAATGACCACCGAATAGGATTGACCAAAATAACAATTGGTGAATAATGTCGCTCAACACTCACAAAAAATTGCCTAACACAAGACTCAAACTTAATAAAAAATACAACTTGGCTAGCACTAAACTTGAACTTGGTTGAAGATGCAACTGAACCAACACTAAAACTCAACAAAACCAATAAAGATAAGTAGCAGAGTAAAGCAACCCTGGATGCTCCTACATTAAACAATCAATTTTGAAATAAATGATTCTCCCAAATCATGAAAGTGTCACAATCTAAGCTGAATCCAACTTAGATTAAGAAATCCACATAGCATCTTCAACCGGTCTATTCTTTGACTTTATCAAATACTCATAGTAATCTTTGCCTCTTATTCTCTTGCTTACTCTCTGGTCTAGTATCTCTTTAATATGCTTCTTAGGATAATCACTTTGTACAACAACATCATCATTGGCCTCGTTATACTCATATAAATCAACAACATTGAAAATAGGAGATATATCCATGTCATTAGGTAACTCAACTTCGTATGCATTACCACTATCAAACTTCCTCAAGATTCTGCAAGGACCAAACTTCTTCATCTTCAACTTACTATATATAACAATAAGAAATTTGGCTCTTTTTTCATCTCCAACTTCAAAAACATGGTATCTTCTAGACTTGTCTACATTCTCCTTATACTTTTGATTACTTTGTTCCAACCTTGATTTCACTTCCTCGTACACAGGCTTTATGACATCAACAAAAACTTCTCCTTCAACACTCATTTTCTCTTCTCTAGCAATATCCCTCAAATATGTTAAAACTCTAGGCTGCATTCCAGTAAAAAATTGAAAAGGTGTTTCCCCTATATGCCTATTCATTGAACTATTGTATGTAAACTCAATTTGTGCCAATACAATATCCCAATTACTTGATTTATCCCCAACTAATCATCTTCAAAAATTAGCCAAGCTTCTATTTACAACCTCTATTTGTCTATAACTCTGTGGATGGAATGTAGAATTAAACTTTAACTCAGTATCCATTTTATTCCTTAAAGTCTTCCAAAAATAACCAATAAACTTATTGTCTCGATCAAAGAGAATACTCCTCAGTAACCCACATAATCTAACAACCTCTTTGAAAAAAATCTCTGTAACACGTACTACATCAGATATCTTCTTACAAAATATGAAATGTGCCATCTTAGAAAAACTATTCACAAAAACAAATATGGAATCATACCCTCTTGTTATCTTAGCTAGGCCAAGAAAAAATCCATACTAATGTCACTCCCAAGATTCTCAGAAATAGAAATAGGTGTATATAATTTAGTATTCTGACTTACTTCTTTTGTAACTTGTGAAATTCCACAACTCTTTACACAATTCCAAACAACCTTATACATCTTTGGCCAATAATACTTGTCCTCAAGAAAACTCAATGTCTTATAAATACCAAAGTGTCTAGCCAATCTACCACAACACTTTTCCTATTTCAAATTAATTCTCACATAACTTCTTGGTATACACAACTAAATCCCTTTGAACAACATACCTTCTTGAATAAAGTACTCATCATACTTAGTCAATTGATTTGATGATAGATTTGGTCCTCTACACTCTTTCCATGCCTCAAAAAAATAAGGTCAATATTGTACAACTCATTTATCTCATCAAAACCAAGAACTTCAATCTTCATCTCTATCAACAAAGAATGTCTTCTGCTCAATGCATCTATAACTCAGTTAGTGACTCCACTTTTATGTTTTATCACAAATGTGAAACTTTGAAAGTAATCAACAGGCACTTCATATGTCTTTGATTTGACTTGTGTTCACTTCCTAGGTACTATAAAGCCTTCTGATTAGTATACAACACAAATTCTTTAGAGAGCAAATAATGTCTCCACTTCTTCAAAGATTTAACAATAGCACAAAACTCTTGATCATGTACATAACATTTCCTCTTAGAATCATTCAACTTCTCACTAAAGAAAGCAATAGGGTTAGCTTCTTGAATCAACACAACTCCTATTGCACTACCACTTGCATCACACTCAACTTGAAATACCTTATTGAAATCAGGTAAAGCTAATATAGGTAACTCAATAGCCATTTGTTGCAAAGCCTCAAAAATATAATCAGCTCCATGTGTCCATTTGAAATCCTTTTTATCTCCTCTCATTGTCTTGGTCATAGCATTACAAACATAACTGAAATCCCTTATGAACTTTCTATAGAAACTAGCCAAACCATGAAACAATTTTACCTCTCCCACATTCTCAAGTGTAGATGATTCAAGAATTACCTTAACCTTATTAGGATCCATCTTCAAACCATCAACTGAAATCACAAATCCCAAATACACAATCTCTTCTTGCATGAATGAACACTTCTTCAAATTAATTAATAGCTTTTCCTCCTTCATTTTATGTAAAACTTTCCCAATATGCTCAAGGTGTTATTCCTTAGTCTTATTGAATATCAAAATGTCACCCAAATAAACAATCAAAAACTTACTCAAGAACTTCATGAAAGTATTAAGTGCATTTGTCAAACCAAGAGGCATAACCAACCATTCATACAAACCATCTTTTGTTTTGAAAGCAGTCTTATGCTCATCACCCTCTCCGATTCTAATTTGATGATAATCACTCTTCAAATCAATATTGGTAAAGTATTTTTCTCCACTCAAACAATCTATTATGTCATCCATTCTCAGCACATGAAACCTGTATTTCATTATTATCTTGATAATAGCTCTGGAATTAGTGCACATTCTCCATTCTCCATTCTTTCGAGGTGCTAATACAATAGGTACAACACATGGACTCAAGCTTTCTCTAATCAAACCTTTCTGCAACAACTCCTGCACTTGTTTATTAAGTTCTTCATTCTCAATAGATATCAATCTATATGGTTCTTTATTTGGAAAACTAGCTCCAAGAATTAGATCCATACAATGACTTATACTTTTTACTAGTGGTAAACCTTTAGGTATATCTTCTATAATAATCTCCTTGTATTGATTAAGAAAATTCTCAATTTCGACTAGCACTCGACTTACATTGTCATCATTTGTTGTCACCCAGTCAATACTTCCTTCTATTGCTTGGCCAATACTATTTTTTTTCACTCAACCATTATTATCACGACTCAGACCTCTAGGAATCAAAACAAAGCAAAAAAAATATATTCTTTATACCTTTTTCAAATTGTTTCCTATTAACCATACAAATTCTAATAGTAGTACAATTTACCTTGTCTGGAACTTCAATTAAAGGCAACAATACCTTCTTTCTTCTATTCACCCAAAGAGTATATTGATTCAATCTACCATCATGTATATCATGTCTATCATATTTTCAAGGTCTACCCAACATAATATGACAACAATCTATAGGCATAATATCACACAGAACTTCATCAAAGTAATTTCCAATCTTGAATTTCACAATACACTTCTCATTCACCATTAACTTATGCTAATCTTTGATCCATGAAACATGATAGAGTTTGGGATGTCTCAAGCTCTGCAACTATAACTTTGTAACCAGCTCCTCATATGTCAAATTTGTTGAACTGCCACTATCAATGATCACTTTGCAGCATTTCCCAGCTATCTTACATTTGTTTTTGAAAAGACTTCTCCTTGAGATAGGTGCCTCATCAACTCTTGAACTAAGCAAAGTTCTCCTTACCATCAAGTTTTCTCTATTCTCATGTCCACTTAGTGAACCCTCAAGATCTCCTTGGATTGTAATATTTTGGCTAGTATTACCTTCATTCTTCCTTCCAAAATTTTTACATTTGAAGGCTCTATGTCCTTCTTCACCACATTTAAAATATTTACCACTAAATCCTCCTCTTCCATAGCTACCTCAGTAAGAGCTACCTCTTCCTTGGTAAGAACTACCACCTTTCCACTCAGCCTTTCCTTTGTCTTCATTTTTCCACTCATTTCTGCCATTATATTGCATAAAAATGTCAGATCTACCACTTTCTCCATAAGATCTACCTTTGCCTCTATGAAATCTTCCACCTCTACTAATTTTTCTTTGCTCAAGCTTCTTTGCCAAGATCTCCTTGTCTTTCAAGGCATATTGATATACTTCTTCCAAACTATCTAATTTCACAAAAAATATTTTTATCTTGAATTCCAAATCTAAAATTGTTTAGGTACCTTGCAAATTTTTCAAGCTCATCATCAACATGTCCAAATCTAAAATCCAATCTATAGAGCTCCTAAGTGTACTCCTTCACAGTCATGTCCTTTTGTCTCAAATTTTGCATCTTCCCTAGAGGTTCAATCGATAATCAATAGGGAGGAACTTCTTCAATTTCTTCATCATCTTCATCCATGTTCATATCTTTTCTTTTCCCTTCCTTTTTTTTTTTTCAATTTGCAAATACTCCCACTAAAGTGAGGCATGACCTTTCAAATTAGTAACAACTATATTCACCTTCCTACCATATGAAGTTCCTTCAAATTCAAAGAATTTTTCCATCTCAAAGATCCAATCCAACAAAGTATTTGTGTCCAATCTTCCATCATAACTAGTCACCTCAATATCAGGTTTTGAATGTTTTCTTGATGAGACTCACAATAATCTTTCCTCATCATATTCCACCTCAGGTTTGGGATTAGGGTTTGGTGCTCCAAGTGCTCCTTGATCATCACTAACATCATAAAGATGTACTCCTCTCCTCTAGGATGTCTCAACAACATCTAATATGGTTGCAATTTGTCTCAACATGTCTATAATAACATTATCAACATTTCCTCTACCTCGAACCATTTTGAATGGGTTCATACAAGATTGTAACCCTCTACAATTTATAGGTCAAACTTAGATCTTGCACCCAACAACCAAGATCAACTAGGTTCTACACAATCCAATCTCTACAAGGATGAACTTTTCTCTAATACCACCCAATGCAAGGTAGATTGGGTAATTAGGGCCAAAGGCGCACCTAACTATCAAACCACCTTGCTGAGTAAACACAATAGAAGAAAAACATAGAGAATCACGCTCAAGAGAGAGAGAGAAATAACAATATCTATTGATTCATCAACTGATCCACAAACATGCCCAACTATGAGGCCTTTTGGGTTGCGGCCAACAAAATGATTTACAAGTTACAATTTGAGATCCATTATCTCACTATAGATTCAGACTCTATATTCTACTTCCTTGAATTGTCCCTCAAGACATACTCCTTAACCTAATCCTAGGAACCTTTATTTATACTTATCAAAATGTCTTATAGAACATTCTAGATCCTTTCATTAGAGAAGGCTGAACACATAACAGTTTGTACACATCCCAATGCAAAATCCTTACATAAAATACATAACTTAAAATAAATGATCAATTTGGCTCTCAAAAGGACCAACATATAGAAAAACTTAGCCAAAGAAAGGCTTGGACACAACTGAGCATTAGGCAGAATGACCACTGAACACAAAAACTATAGAAATCAATTGTCATGAGCACCTAAAGAGGAAGATCCTAAAGGTAAAGGAAAGGTTAATGTGGATGAAATTCAGGAGCAGGTGAATAAGACATAGAGGAAGAAGTCAAATTAGAATGAGACATCAAATCCAACCAATGGTGACACCTCATCCAATAGATTAGGCGACACCACCAACTCCAACTAATTCTTAGAAGAAGGCAAGGAACTACATTACTAAAGATATATCTCGCATTAGTTCCTAGAATGAAGTGGAAGGAAGTCTATATCTTCATAACATGTGATGCACAAGGACAAATCACAAAGTTTGGAAATATTACAAGTAAGCATTTTAACCAAGTTTCTTAGTAACTATGAGCTAGTAGTGTTGACCAAGTAAGTAATACTAAGAGATAAGATAATGTTTTACCCAATTTTGAGACAATTTTAGTGTTTTAATTGAGTAATGATGGAAATGAGTTGTGGCCTAGTAGTTAAAGGTAATTGAGTTCATTAAAGATTCTCTCATTAGAGAAGGTTGACCACATAACAATATGCACACATCCTAATCCACGAGCCTTACATTAAATGCATAACTTAAAATAAATGAACAAGTTGGCACTCAAAAGGATCAACACAAATAAACTCAGCCAAAGAAAGGCCTAAACATGATCAAGCATTAGGCAGAATGACCACTAAATGCAAAAACTGTAGAAATTGATCGTCAACACCTAAAGAGGAAGATCCTAAGGGTAAAGGAAAGGTAAATGTCGATTAAATTCATGAATATATGAATAAGACATAGATGAAGAAGTCAAATTAGAATGAGACATCAAATCTAGCCAATGGTGACACCTCATCCAATGGACAAGGTGACACCACCAACTCTAATTAAGCTTCAGTAGAAAGGAAGGAACTACATTACTAAAGACATGTCTCACATTAGTTCCTAGAATGAAGTAGAAGGAAGTCCATATTTGCATAACATGTGATGCATAAGGACAAATCATGAAGTTTTGAAATCTTATAAATAATCATTTTAACCAAGTTTGTTGATAACTACAAGCTAGTAGAATTGAGCAAGCAAATAATACTGAGAGATATGATAATGTTTTAATCGAGTGATGATGGAAATGAGTTGTGACCGAGTAGGTAAAGGTACCCAAGTTCTTTAAAGATGACATGATATGTGGTATGATGCATTTAATATGCCCCAAAAGTCATAAAGGTAACTTTATCACATATATATTGGGGTTTTAAATGTTTATTATTTTTACCTTGCATTCAAAGAGGATAGTGTGATTTCAAGCAATTTGTGCTAAGAATCACTTGCAGAAGCTTGAAAGTGTGAATTTGAAAATAAATTTGTGCACTGAAGAAAATTAAAAGAAAACCAAGTACAAAGTGAATTCTATATTGAAACCTTATCTAGGAAAAATGGCTTCAAGTTCTACAAATTTGAAATGACAGACAAAGGTAAAGGTAAATCATGTTAAGATGATTCAAAATGATACTTGTGAACACCTAAAATATAAGTTATCTCCAAAAATTGCTACACAAATGGACAAGGTGGGTTCCCTATCTTAAATTCCACCTAGGGTTTTACTTGTCAATGACATACTTTCTTTTTATTGTTGCAAAATTGTTGAAGTCAAAGATCATGAACTGTGTGAGGTGTATGGAGAATTTTATGTTGATGGAAAATTGAAGGATGAACAAGAAAACTTGGAATCCACATGTGTCATCCATGACCTACATTTCCCTAAAGCATTTAAGACTAGTTGGATTCCAATGGTGTTGAGAAGAGTGCACAACATGTACATGTGGCTAGATGAGCCAGTTAAAATCACAAAGATTGTTATTCATATGGTCATGGGCTACCCAGTAATAGAGAAAGTAAAAACCATTCAGACGGTGTCAAATAAATGAAATTGAAGAAACTAAAGCACAATGGGACGAAAAAGGTTTGAAAGTGAACACAATAACCGATTTGGAGATAAAATTTCAAGTGTATGTAGTTGCATACAAAATATTCTAATCTAGGAGGCCTAATAATGTGCCATATATGGTAGTTGACCTAGGCTACACAATTGTGAACAAAGGACACAAATATGATGGTGTTGAGTAATAACTAAAGTAGTTGACAAATAATATGAAGACTATTCGAGTTGTTGTGATGTGGGGCCTAATCAGACTTGGAGGTTTATTCAGCACAATTTTCTCCCCATATTATTTCTACAAGGTCTTAGGGCAGTGCCCTAGGTGTGCTCCCTATCATAGTACAAGGTGGGGTTGAGGAGCAACGCCCCTATCAGGGTTTTTGCCCAAACCCAAAAATGACCTTATATTGTAAAAGATGTCGATTGCTATTTTTCCCATTTGACGACTTATTCTAGCCCTAATTTTGTAAGCAACAAAAGCTTGTATGAAAAGGCTTAGGGTTAGGAATTTCATAATGTAATGGTGATAATGCAATTTCTTGTAGTGGTATTGAGTTGTAAGGGATTGTGGATTGTAATCACTAGATAATAATAATATTAGACTTTTTGTTAGTGGACGTATCCCAAGGATTGGGTGAACCATGCTAAATCTTGGTGTCTTGTTTTCTCTTCTGTGCGATCTATTATTTTCTGATATTGGTTATATTTGCATGTAACTATTATTTCTATTTGAGGATTAATCCTAACATGAGTTGCGAGGTCTAATACATGCAAGTTTGGTTCACTTTTGGTATGCATTTTCTTCTATATGAAAAATTGTTTTCCGTCTATTAGACAAGTGAATTGGAGGATGGATACCCCAATAATTTACCAAATTAATGAGTATATTCAGGCACTAGGAGAGAGTTTTGAAAGTATTATGAATGAATATTTTGAAATTTTCAAGTTGAGAATGAATTAGTTTAGAAATATTATGATGATGTTTGTTTTCTAATTGATATTGATAACATGCTTGTAAAAGTTGTACTACCGAGGGTTGCATGGCTTGAACCCATGGATTATGAAGTAAATATAGAGAATGCGACCAAGGCCATTGAAGCTCGGTCAAATGATTTGACAAACAAGGTGCATTTGGGACAAATGAAGAAGCCAAGGAAAATATAAAACTAAATATTTTGTTCACAAAATTTGATAAGAAATCCAAGCTGGTGAGTACACTTGAGAGTACATTCGGTGGAAGTAAATTTGACCAACAATTAATGATCACTGAAGGAAAGGACGAAGATGGTAAAGGAGAAGAGGGTATAGATAAAGTAATTAATGTTGTCAATCCACAAATAGGAAAAGGCAAGAAAAGACCTTTAGCTACCCCTATGATCCCAAAGAATACTAGATCCAAAACCCAAGTTGCATAGGAAGCTACTCCAACATTAAAGAAGGGTATTGTTAAAATCACAAAGCCCACTTAATTGTAGGTTAAAACCTATCAAAAGAGGAAGAAAGCCCCTGAGAAAATCAAGAAAACCAATTAAGTCACTCACTCAAAGGTGATGAAAATTGATTACCAGAGAGCATGATGATTTTGAAGACAATAAGATGACTAAATTTGATGAGGTAAGTAATACTCGAGCTATTGCACTAAAAAGACCTCAAAACATAGATGAAATAACACATGTTATTAGTGAGAGCAGTGGATTGTAAATATTCAAATATTATAAGTATGAGAAGATGAATGATGAGGGTATGAGGAAAACAAAAGATGCTCTATTTGTTGTTATGACAAAGTTCAAATATACAAGACTAGAAATTAGAGATCAAATCCCTGATGATCTGTATCAAATAATTGATAGTCTATCGAAGTATGTGCTTAGAACCAAAAAGGAAATGAGAGGGAGATCATTGGCTAAAATTATGCCTGATTTTAGTCTAGAGGACATCATTGAAGCTTTGAAGCATTACAAGATTAGATTTGTACTGAAGCACATAACCATTTATGTTTTGTTTGGTAATTTGTAATTGGTGTATTAAGACTCCTAGAGGATCTAGAGACAATTTTATAATATTAATGATCCTATATGAAACAATTGAAGTTGATGATACTCAAACCATGTAGAATGTTGAACTTGACAACAAGGAGGATTATTATGTTAGCATAATCCTTCAAGACTTTGTAGATTTTGTACATGAAATGGTGAGTGATATAATAGGAAAGTGGGACAATATAACCATTGGAGATATGATAGAAGAGGATCCTTCCAAGAAACTGAAGAAAGATGAAGATATTAATGTAGGAACCAAGTTGGATACCGACAGGCAATCACTTACCGATTTTACACATGCACATATACCTAGCATTGACCCAGTAATCAAGCAAATCAAAGCATTTCTGGAGCTACCAAAATAAAATGCAAGTGATATTTCAATTAGTTCTTTACATATTTTGGCATAAACAATTCATATGGATACCAAGGGACACTTAATGAATGATGACACTAAGCAATAGGCTCAAAATACACAAGGTAAACAAGGTGAAAATTTTGATGTTGAATATGCTTAAACTAAAGGAGACTCCATGGAGCACAATGCAGATATTTTTGCTACAGGTGATGGAGCACCAACCCATGGACCTTTGAGTGAGGGAATTATTTGGCAAGGTCAATTAGTTTTCCCAAATGTACAAAAGACTGAAGAACTTTCATTTCTAAGTCAATTCTTGAGTCTTTATATCAATCCAATTATGCCACAAACTTCAAGAAAAGGATTAATTGAAGTCAAAATACAAGACTTACCAAGTAAGGAGACCAAGAACAATGAGGTTGACAACACATTACCTACCATGGCTATAGTACCTTTTATGCCACCAATTGTTGTATCTACTATCGTAGCATTGAAAAAGGAAGAAGAATTGCATAAAGAATCTAGAACAACACAAATAATTTTGGAAATTCAAGTTTTTGTTACAATCTATCTCACAGAGCACCAATAAAGGGAAGAAGCTTAAGAGGAAGAAGAAGGAGTCACAAGCATTCAAGTCTAACCTAGTGACATTGGAGGAGGATATTGTTATACCTAACTAGGATCCTAACATGTTGGATGATGACCGAATGGAAATTTCTACTGATCTTTGTGAGAGAGAAAGAATAAGCTAGACCGAGGAAAGAGCACAAGCAAAAATAAGTATTTCATGGTGTCAAAGATATATTGCTTGATGTTGTGACAAAAATTGAGTTGAATGAAAAATAACCTATACTGGACTCAACTTGTACATATAGCTGATAATTTAAATGTTCTAGATATAGATACTCAATCCAATTTTTTGTAGAGAAATGAGAATAAATTTGAGAGTAAGGTATTGGTGAAAGTCTCTACAGAACTTTCTATTCAACAAGTGGGTTTATCCACTTATGTTACCAAATTAGAGAATGCTGTACAAATTATTTTATTACTATTTCATAGATTGTGTGATATTCCCTCAATTATAAAAGAAGTCAAGGATAAATTATAGAAGATCAATGAGGACATGAAGGCTAGTGCCCATAGATTGAAAATAGATCCAAGCACATCATCCCTACACTATGACTGAGTGAGATTTCTCACAAGCCTTAAACATGAGTTATTACAAGAAAAGAAAAATCTGAGAACTGAGATAAATGAAATCCAAGCATTGTTGTTACCTCATCTTGAGGTTATGCAAAATCACATCAAAGATATGAAGGTTCTCATAACCACCCTTAGTCTTTCCATCATTACTAATCACATGATTGATCTTGCGACTAACCTAAGAGTTGAGAAACATATTATAGAGTTGATTAAGTCCAACTGGGACATCACTTTGGAGATTATAATGAAGAATCATAAGGGTTTTCTTTACCAATTTGGCTTACATCCAAAGTAAGTATTTTCTATGTTACAAATTATTTTGACATAAGTGTCAAATAAGGGGGAAATATGTTTTTCATCTATATGTTTTTTTGTCATTTTGGAGTTATAACCCAAGATAATATATATGTTGCAAACAAAACTAATTTTGAAAAACATTTTGAAAAACATTAGCTATACCAAGGAAGCATATGTATAGGGGGAGTTTTTATAAATTCCAAGTTATTTATGTACATAGTGTTTTTGCCACTAATGTTAAAGGGGGAGAATGTTACTCCTACAAGTAATCACATTGCTAGTTAGTGTCAAAATGTCAAGTCAAAGTGTGTATAGTAATTGAGTCACCATATTGCCCAAGAAATGAAGGAAGGCAATGAATGAGTTTTATTATTATACCCGAGTTCAAGTATTCACTGAGTGAATCTACATATACCTAGTTGAAGTTATAATCAAGTTAGACAGAGACAACACCAAGAAGTCATAGACTACCGAGCTATATAGAGGTCACCGAGAAAAGATTACACCAGGTGATAGTATATAAGAACACGATATTTACCGAGTGATACAGATGTGACATCAAAGTCTGAATTGATACAAAATCTAATGTGAGATCACACTGAGTTGGAGAAGCAGTTTACACTGATCGAGGTGAATTGAAGAATATGAATTGATTGTTGTTGATTTCAAGGTTGAAAGGACCAATCAAAATAAAGGATGAAAAGGAATAAAATGGTGAATATTTCTAAACCATTGATTTCAATCAAAGAATGATTCTGTAAAGTTCCAAAACCCTAATTAGATTAGATAACAAAAAGGACAAAGAAAACTATAAAAGGACATATCACAAATAGTTTTAAGATTGTTGTTGTTGGAAAAGAGGATTTCAAAGTTGTTGAGTAAAGTATAAAAGCAAGAAAGGAAGATCAAATTTTATTACAAAGGTTAAAGATCGAAGATGAAGACATTATTTAGAGGAATTTCAAATCTATCACATGAGGTGATAACTAGTGAGCAGAAGAGGGATCTAATCAAGAAAAGTAAGTTGTTATTGTAAAGATCATTTTTTGCTACTTTTTAATCACTGTATTAGTTTCTGAATCTTTGTAAAAGGTGGACCTAACAATCTTATATGTAAATCTCTTAACTGAGTACACACTTGAAGAGTATTCTAGAAATCCTTAGAAAAGGTAGATCATTGCAGGTCTAATTTATACTCTTAAAAGAGTAAGTCATCAGATGTGAATAAATTTTATACCCCTAATAAGGCACCCTCTTACTATAGAAGTGATGGATTTGTGGGTACCATCCCCACCATAGTTTTTCCTCTAACCAAGGGTTTTTGCAATACCAAATGAATGTGTTATGTGTTATGTTTCACGAGCTTATATATTTATAGTTGGTTAATGGTGAATTAGTTACGTTACTATCATTGACAAAGTATTGTGATAAAAGTTCAAGTGATTACCAAGTGATAGAGGAAGTGAGGAAAACTCTATTTTTTTAAGGATATAAGTTTTAGAGGATACTGATTCACCCCCAATCCCCTCTCAACATCCTATCTCTCCTATCAATTCCAACAAGAAGCATACATTCTTTGTTATCAACCCTAATTTCTAATAGCATCTCTCATTTTCTCTTCTTTTTTAATTCCCATTCTTGAATTTGGTCCTTCGATGGCTCTTATCCATGATCCTAACCTTCATCTTAATGACACTCCACATTTGTGTTTACACTTCACACCAGAAAGGGTTGATAATATTATGCTCGTTCCCTAGTCATACACCAATCACCCTCAATGGCCTAAAACCATTTTTCTGGTTCAATAATAAGGAGATGGGGATAAATCCATGAACTACTCTGTCCTTACACATTCCCTAAAAACCCATACAACCTCCTTCTTCTAACCCAAATCTAAGGTCCACACCAACACTGAAGAGGAAATATTGATATTTTCTCTATACCACTAGTCCAAATTCATGTATTGTTCCCCTAGAAGGTCTATGATCTCCCAAAACTCAAGATCTTTTAATATATAAATTCTCTTCAACCACTTCTTGATAATCTCTCTAAGAAAATGTTGTTGCTACCTTACAGTTCACAAGGTGAAATTCACTTCCATTTTTCACTACTACCCACCTTTGCATCAATAGAGAAAAGCAAATGACACCCAAAACATCGATGAAATAAATTTCAATGACATTTCCACCAACTTCTCATGTGTCTCCTTAGCTTCCTTTATATCCTTCCATAGGTTAAGTGTTGAGGTACTCCACGTGGCATCCACATATGCCTTATATGAGAAGGATGTCCAAAAATTAGACATACTTAATAAAGGAGCCCACATTTCCGTATATATGACATAATAATATAGACACTCAAATCTCATCCTTTTATGTATTATTAGTGATTGTACAACATTAATGATCCATGAGTAAACATATTTGACAATCCTTTCTTTAAATTAAAAGAGAGTTTAAAATTCATAATCCTATAATCCTCTTCAATAGTGGCTACAAAGCCCATACCTGCTGACATTATAGTCATGTTTGTTATTAGTGGCATATACTTATTCAGATTGTAAGTATCTATTGAGCACATTGTATAGTTAACAATGTTAACTAAGCATTTTAGTATCTACCGAGATCTACAGTTACTATGGAGTCCAAGAGACATTTTTCAGTTTGTGCCAAACAGTTACTACTATGGTGATGATCAACAGTATAAACCGAACATCTTAGTGTATGCCAAGTTTATTAGTGCAAACCAAGTTGTGCAGTGCTTACCGAGTTCACAGTTACTATGATGTGAGTCTAGTGTTAACCAAGCTACTCAATGTTAACCAAGTGACTCAGTTTTTGTCAAGCTCTAGTGATAGCATTGACCAAGCCATGTAGTGTGAATTGAGTGATTTAGTTTATATATCCTGAGTTTCATAGTATTCATCGAGACACCAGTGCAGACCAAGTTCAAGACTACTTGAAAGTGATCAGTATGGATCAAGCTTCTATGTCTACCGAGTGCATGACAATGCCGAGCATTGACAGTGGATGTTGTGTATTAGAACCTCAACGAGCCAGTCTTCAAAACTCGAGTTCCTATAGCTGGGCTAACTTTGTGATTTTTGTGTAAACTTGTATTGTGGTCGAATTTGTACTTTATAATTGGATTGGTATATATGTAATGTATTGTATCACATCCAGTGTATGTCATGAAGTAATGTAATAAGCAAAGAAGAACATAAGAGCAAATTACAAAGGCTACAATAGTATAAGAAGCAACAAATATTTATCTATCACATTAAGGTGATTACTATACTTAAAGGAATCTCATTCAGCAAACCAAGTTGCAAATCAGAGATCAGTTACTATTTTAGTCTAACAGATGGATCAATCAAATCCTTTCACAAGGTAGACTTAACAATCTTATGTAAATCTCTTTACCTAGTGCATACTTCATTCTATATTTGTAAATCCTTTTGCAAGGTGGACCTAGCAATCCTTATTGCTCCTAACAGGGTAGATCATCAAAAGTGATCATTGTAAGCCTTAACATGCCAACTTTATACTACAGTATTAAAGCTTGTGGGTATCATCCCCACCCTAGTTTTACTTTCTATTTGGAAGGTTTTTGGGTCATCAAATTGTGTGTCAAAGTGTTATGAATGCTTTAATGTTTTTAGTTTCTCATGCATGCAATTAGATCACAATACTCATGAAGGATTGAGTTTTATTAGTTATTGATTCACCCCTTCCCTCTGAATAACTAAGCCTATCATAATATTTCCAACAATACTATGAGTCAAATTACACCCTTTAACCTTATAAACAATAAATCACAACTTAAGTGCTAGATCTCTACTATCCGCTTTTTGGAAATCCTTCGACTAATCATCCCCTAGCTCATCATTAAATGATACTACAAATTTTGATGCTTTATCTATAAATTTTCTTCCCTCCTCATTTCACATGCACAATTATGAAGTATGCAAAGGAGGCTAATGATGAGCTAATTTTCTTGACATAATGACTAAGGTACCACATTCGAACTTCATCCTTGTTTAATGCATTGATTGGATAATCTACATAACTCTTTCCAAGAGGATCTTTTCCACATCCAATCTTTCAGTTGCTTTCATTGTTCTAAGAGTTTCTTGAATCTCAACTTCATTATTAGTGGCATCCCCAAGACATTTAGCTCCTAGTATTATCACATTAGTTGATGATGATCTTTCACCACATACACCTCCCTTGATGGCCTCAATATTCCTTTAGAGGTTCCATCAAAGTTTATCTTGATTAATCCTTTTTTCAATGCACTTCATTCCTTTCTCAGAGCTCCTTAAGCAAATGATTAGCCTTCCACTACCCATTAAAAAACCTAAATTTCACTAAAGGCCAAGCATGCTAAATTTGCCTATCGTCTAAGCTAAAATAAATATTTGAGAGATTGACTTGGGAAGCTGCATTTCTAACCAACTCTGAAATATATCTTTCCATTTTATATACAATCTCTATTTTTGTGTTTTTTTATTGTTGTTATAAGTATTTTTTATTATTGTAATAATATAGACACTCAAATCTCATCAGTTTATGTATTATTTATGATTGTACAACATTAATGATCCACGATTAAACATCTTTGACAACCCTTTCTTTAAATTAAAAGAGAGTTTAAAATTCATAATCCTATAATCCCCTTCAATAGTGACAACCAAGCCTATACTATGAGTCAAATTACACCCTTTAACCTTATAAACATTAAATCACAGCTTCAGTGCTAGATCTCTACTATCCACTTTTTGGAAATCCTCCAACAAATCATCCCCTAACTCATCATTAAATAATACTATAAATTTTGATGCTTTATCTATTAATTTTCTTCCCTTCTCATTTCACATGCACAATTATGAAATATACAAAGAAGGCTAACGATGAGCTAATTTTCTTGACATAATGACTAAGTTACCACATTCCAACTTCATCCTTGCTTAACACATTGACCATAATCTACATAACTCTTTCCAAGAAGATCTTTTCCACATCCGATCTTTCAGTTGTTTTCGTTGCACTAAGAGTTTCTTGAATCTCAACTTCATTATTAGTGCCATCCCTAAGACGTTTAGCTCCTAGTATTATCACATTAGTTGATGATGATATTTCGCCACATATACTTCCCTTGATGGCCTCAATATTCCTTTAGAGGTTCCATCAAAGTTTATCTCAATTAATCCTTTTTTCAATACACTTCATTCCTTTCTCAGATCCCCTTAAGCAAAGGATTAGCCTTCCACTACCCATTAAAAAACCTAAAACTCACTAAAGGCCAAGCACACTAAATTTTCCTATTTTCTAAGCCAAAATAAATATTTGAGAGATTAACTTAGGAGGCTGCATTTCTAACCAACTCCAAAATATATCTTTCCATTTTGTATACAATCTCTATTTTTATGTTTGTTTATTGTTGTTACAAGTATTTTTTATTATTGTTTTCTCTTGCATACTCTAACAATTTTTTTGACTAATTTGCTTCATAATTAGAACACCCTAGTAGTTTATAGATCAACTCTCCCACTATATCAATTGACACTAGTACTTCTTAGCATGATTAAGTTTCTAAAATTACAAGTTCACAACAAGACTGTAAGAAAATTCAATATGAATTGAGAATTGGAAGGTCTGGATTGAAGGGTCACGCCTAATAATCAAGGTTGTACTCAATTAAAAATCAACTTCTTTAGATAATCTTAAATTTCACAAAATATATTTGTCATTTAGTCTCAGATTCTAGATATTTATGCTCTCTCTCTCTCTCTCTCTCTCTCTCTCTCTCTCTCTCTCTCTCTCTCTCTCTCTCTCTCTCTCTCTCTCTCTCTCTCTCCCCCCCCCCCCCCCCCCCCCCCCCACTTTTAGTTCATTTATTTTCACTTTTACTCTAATATACTAATGTTAGAATATATATTTACACATATCTCTGTTGAAAAAAGATCCCTTGCATTTGATCACTCAACTAATTGTGCTTTTTCAAAGATACTCAAATTGTTATAATTCATTACACAAGAACAAAGATACAATATCAACCTACAAGGATCAAGGTTGTACTCTTTAAAATCTTTTGATTCTTGTTCCAATTTATTTATTTTACTTTCATTCTAATCTACTATTATTGAAATATACATTTAAACAATCTTTATTTAAAAAAAATGATATGTTGTATAAGATCCCTTAGAGGAGGAAACCTTTTTATTTAACGATATAATAGTTTAAATGTCAGAAAACTTGTTATCTCATTTGGTTGCACAATCCATATACATTGTTTATCATACGAGCATCCTTAATCAAGAGAGAGTTGGAGACTAGGTGTTCGATTTGCAATACTAACTATTTGATTATGCACGTTGAAACATCACAAAACTCACATCAACAATACCTAATCAAACTTGTGGAAGTCATTATATAAAACCCTAGATGTAATATCTATATAACACATTTAAACATTTTATAAACTTAATGTAAAAAAAAAAAAAAAAACATCCAATTTCATGTGACCACTTAGATGAAGGTGACTTTTTGAATAAAATATATTCTTAAGGTGATCTAACTATAAGCAACATAGATGTGACATAAATATAATACATGTATAACTTATATTTATATATTAAAAAATATTAAAAGATCCCTTTAGAGAACACTCGATTGAAAGTGACTTCTTGATAAAACAATATAATTATTCAAAATATTATATTACAGCTCATACATAGAGACAAAGCTATTAGCATAAAGAGAGAGGCATTGACATGTTTTCCATTATTTAAATAATTAAGTATAGTTCATTACATAAAAACAAATGATTGACTTTTTTTGCAAGTCTAATTTATTTTTCATAAAATGTTCCATTTTCATTACAATTATTCCTAATGCATAAAAACAAAGGTATTGAAATCTTTTCCATAATTCAAATAAGGCCTGGAATTTGATGGTAACCCTTGCTGTCATATGATTTTTTTTATGATAGCTAATTTTTTTTCATGTCTCTTGTTCTACACTTTGATAAAAAATTTGATTGTCAATTTCGATTTTAAATTTAAATATTCTATAAATTAGAAAATAATAATATAAATTAGTAATATAGAATGAAAGAAGCAAGTTTCTAAGTTCATGTATGTTATACTAAGAAATTTTTAAGTTTTATATTTAAAAAAAAAAATGTATTATATTGTAATACAATAAGATTCTAAATTAATATAAATATGCATTCAAGAAAAATAAATAGAAACATCTATAATATAAAATAATATATATTTATCATACATATATATTATACATATTATGAAATCACATTTATGTATAATATCAAGTTATCTATAACAAATATTGATGGTTTAGTAATAAATTTATTTGTCATATTAACAGTTCTCTAAAAAATTAGACTATCAAATCGTACACTCTTACAATTTTTTAACCTCTCATATACAGTTCAAAAGTGTGAAAACGATCAATATGGCTATCAAATTCCAGGCTTGATTGAAATCAATGAGTATAGCTCATTAAGAACGAAGGAGGCTAATCTCAGACAAAATGCATTAAAGACAAAACAAAGTCAAATTTTTCTTTTTCCAGATTTACGAAAACATAGTAATTTTTTAATTGTTTTCAACTACAAACTATACAATCATTCAAAAAAAACCTATGATAATTTCGATTTTTTGAAAATTGGTCTATTAAGAACAAAGTATTGACTTTTATATAAATGCAATGTAATTTCATAAAACAAGGTGCTCCTTTTTTGGACGCTACAAACATTTTGAATGGCGTAGAAAAATCAATCTCTTTGTACGGTACCATTTGCCTGTTCGGAAACCATCCTCAATCTCGGCGTATCATTTCCCAAAAAGAAAATTCAACGAGGAAAGGAGATTGAAACAGACAAAAATGGAGCCAAATCTTTGTTAGTCATCTCAAAACTCGATTACTTTCACTTATTTGTCACCGAAATGGCAACTGGCTCTTCCCGGGACAAACAAGGCCCAAGCCCCATTTTTACCGCTCTGGTGCCCAGCAAATGGGATTGAAAACCGCCTATTTCGGCCCCCATGTGACCTCCCGCTTACGAAATTTCAAAAACGAGACTGATCGGACGGTTGTCCTTCCCCTGTCGCAATCGCCGCCTCATTTTTCTCTCTCCTGAAACTCTATAAAACGGGCCTGATTCACAACCCTCTCTGCATCCACATAAGAAAAAGAGTTGTTGTTGGTTCATATTTCTGAGTATTTCGTAACGCTATACACAGTTTGTCTGTGTTTGATCAATGGAGAGTCGTAATAGTGGGAGTTCTGGGGGAGGAGGGTGGTGGCTTTACGCGCTACCTCTGCTGGGACGTGGCGGGTGCATGCTAAACAAAGCTGATGATGATATATGTTCTGCATGGCCGCTTTACGTCGCAATTCTGCTCATGGCCGGCTGCGCCGTCATTGTTGCATGGCTGAGTCCCGGCGGCTGTGCATGGGCGGGGAGGAGGAATGGCGGCGCCGCCATTCCTGGGCCGAGAGGCTTTCCCATCATAGGAAGCCTTGTTGATATGAGCCGAGGGCTTGCACATCGTAGGCTGGCTCAGCTGGCTAGCACTCATGGCGCTAAGTCGCTCATGGCGTTCAGCCTTGGTTCGACTCCCGCCGTCATCACATCTGATCCTGATGTTGCCAGGGAGATGCTTAGCTCTGTTTGTTTCTCCGATAGGCCGCTTAAACAATCCGCTCAGCAGCTCATGTTTGGGCGTGCTATTGGCTTTGCTCCTAATGGCGAGTACTGGAGAATGCTCAGGCGTATTTCTGCTACCCATCTGTTTGCTCCTCGTAGGATTGCGGCTCATGAGGGTGGGAGACAGATGGATTCGGCTGTCATGATGAAGAACATTGAGGAGGAGTTTGTTCATGGCGGCGTTGTGCGGCTGCGCCGTCATTTGCAGGCGGCGGCGCTGAACAACATCATGGGGAGTGTTTTTGGGAGGAGGTTTGATATTTGTGGAGAGAGTGAGGAGGTGAAGGGGTTGAGGGACATGGTGGAGGAGGGATTTGAGCTTCTTGGGGCTTTTAACTGGGCCGACCATCTTCCATGGCTGAGGTTCTTTGATCCTCTCAGGATTCACTCGCGTTGTGCGGGCCTTGTGCCACGCGTGAGAGGATTTGTGCGGGGAGTTATCCAGGAGCACCGAGTCAAGGATAAGGATTCCGATTCTGCCGCTGACTCTGATTTTGTGGATGTTCTGCTGTCTCTTAATGGCGAAGATAAGCTTGACGATGAAGACATGATCTCCGTTCTCTGGGTATGTTAACAAGGGATCGAAAAAGATCCCATCTTGCTCATAAAGATTGCATCTTGTGCCTTGAATCTTGTTTCTCTTTCATTTTCTCTGGTTTTTTGGCCTTTGGATTTTAGATTTCGTGGTCGTTAGTGATGATGGGTATCTTCGATCTTGAATCTCTTTTTTTTTCTCCCCTGGTCTGTGGACTTTTTGGCTTTTAGAATTCGTGGTCGTTAATGGGTCTTGGCGTGTTGTCACTTTTTGTTGCTCTAGACTTTGATGACCGTCGTTTTGATTGCTTTTTGAAATTGTTTATGATGAAAAGACTAAAGGTCCCATCTTGAATCATTTTCTCTTTCTGTCTTGTTCATAAAGATCCCATCCCGAGTCCTATTGATGTTTTTTCTCTTCTTATCTCGGTCTCGACTTTTGGTTCTTCACGAATAGAAGAGAATTCGAGGTCGTTATTGGTGATGGGTTGGATAAAGATTGCATCTTGAATCTTGGGTCTTGGCGTATTGTCCTTTTTCCGTGTTCCAGACGGGATGAACTTTATGTTTGAGTTGTCTCTTCCTTGTTCTCTGCTCTCTGGGTATGATAAGATCCCATGTTAGAGTTTGGTCTTCAAAGGTGATGAGTAGAACAAAGACAGCATGATAAAGATGACATCTTGGATTTCAAATTGCGTGACAAAGATGACATCTTTCATCTTGTTTCCCGATGTTCTTAGCTCTTAACTTGGATGAACATGACTTTCTTTTTCATGGTAACTTGTGCGACAAAGATGATATCTTGTATCTTGTTTCTCGATGTTCATAACTTGGATGAACATGGCATTCTTTTTCATGGCAGCTTGTGTGATAAAGATCCCATCTTGAATCTTGTTCCATGATGTTCTTAACTTGGATGAACACGGTTTCTGAATTGTGGGTGTTGTTTGATGCATGCAGGAGATGATATTTAGAGGGACTGACACGACGGCGCTGCTGACAGAGTGGACCATGGCGGAGATGGTACTGAACCCACAAATCCAGAGGACGGTTCAGGAAGAACTGGACAATGTGGTGGGGAAAGAAAGGAGTGTGAAGGATTCGGACATATGTAAGCTTCCTTATCTGCAGGCGGTGGTGAAAGAGACTTTGAGAATGCATCCACCGGGGCCACTACTTTCATGGGCCCGGCTTTCCACTCGCGACACCATTTTAGCCGATGGGAAGTTCAGCATTCCCGCGGGCACCACAGCCATGGTGAACATGTGGTCTATAACACACGATCCGGCCATTTGGGACTCCCCTCAGCAGTTTAAACCAGAGAGGTTTCTTGAATCTCATGGCGGTGAGAATGTGGATGTGAGAGGAAACGATCTGAGGCTTGCTCCATTTGGGGCAGGTCGTCGAGTTTGCCCTGGAAAAGCCCTCGGACTGTCGACCGTTCATCTCTGGATCGCCAAGCTGCTCCACCATTTCAAGTGGGAGCAGCATAAACAACATCCTGTCGATCTGGCTGAGGTTCTCAAGCTTTCCTGCGAGATGCTCCATCCTCTTCATGCCGTTCCTGTTGCCAGGGTCGATTTCAATGGAGTCTGATCGGGGACAAAAATGGGTGTTCTGTTTTTTGGGTCTTGAATATGATGGCGTCTGTCTTGCGGTTTATAAGTTGTAATGTTTTGTTTATCGTTTAACGGCTGTATGTATGGATTCTGTGAACGGTGGATGTGTGCTGGACGCACGTTTTGTTGCTTCAGGGCCCCCTCAAAGATTCAATTTTTTGACTCGGGCTCTGGAAAGATTCAATTTTTGTATATATTGTTCTGGCTTTTTCCCGCTGTAACAGCCAGAATGATTTTTTTTTGACGGATTACTATGTACGCAGTTGGGTATATCTTCCATGTAGCGAACGTATGCTTTTATTAATAATAGTATTGAGTTCAAGCAAAATTCGTGTTCTTGGCAATGCTCTAATGGCGGATTACTATAACTCAGTTGCTTACAGTGAATTTCACAATTTTGTTTTTCCCGCGCTCTTTGGATCATTAATGATTCTTCATACAAATCCTTTATATGCTTGACCTAGAAATCTTTCTGTATTTGCGAGCATTAGAAAATTTCAGTCAAGCAAAGCAGTTTTACTTCATTGGTAGAATATTTTTGAAAGTTTTCTGATCTAGTCAGAATTTGCTGGTGCAATAAATGAGCCTGCTTTTAAGCCTGTTGGAAATAGTCTTGAAAGGTTGACGGCACTTAAAAGAGTTATTGTTATGAACCGACATTGCATTTAATGGCGGCAGCAGTGTCATAACTGTCGCAGTTTGTAACGTCGTAGTAGACATTAATGAGAATGTTCCAGAATATTTTCTTTGCAATTTCTGCTCTACCGTACTATCTACAACTTGCAGAGACTGCTTCTGAATCTTTTAAAAAGTGTTATGACTTTTTTTTCAGCAGATATGTTTTTTAATTATGTGCTTTTTAAGCATTATATATAAATATTCTCTATTTGGAATTATGTTGTTCTTTTAGCTGCTGTGCTTTTTCAGCCGATTTCTCTTTCCCTGTGTTTCGGAGCATATATGTTTTTATCAAAGTGCACGTTTTTCTTTAAATCTGAATATAATAATGAAAGGAAAGAATAAATAAGCAAAATTTAAGAATGCAATTATCATTTTTATAGGTTTCTAAGGTTTAAAAAAGAAGACATTTTTTATTTTAATTATATGCATATTTTAGATTTGCATTTAAAAGTTAATTTATTATTACTATTATTTTTGCTGCTTTTTTAATAGTAAGTTATAATTGTGAAACTACAAAGTATCATACTATTACATTTATTAATCAATAATTTAAAATTGTAAATTATCATACCATTGATATTAACAATGATAATTAATAATAATATTTAATTAACCTCTTATTGATGTGTAGGCCATTTTAAAATGAAAATATCTAATTAAAATAAGAATATTACATACAATATTTAAAGTTACAAAATCATTACAATGATTATTCATGACGCTAAAATGATAAATGAATAATATTGTAATTATCTTTTATAATGAAATTGCACCCTTCGAAAGTGAAAAATATATTTATAACTAAAATTTAAATCCACATTCAATAAAAAACCTAACGACTTTTAAATGAACATCTTACTATTTTGAATGTTTTATAAAATCCACCATTGTATATTTGTGTTGTAACAAGATTGCTTACATTTAATGAGGGGTTTGTGCTTTGTTACTATCATTTTTAATTATTTGATTAAAAAAATTGAAACATAATTTTCTTCACTTATTTATCCTTTTGGCTTTGTATCTAATGCTCATATTATTAAAGTATTTATATTCAATAGTTCACTTTTGAAAATTTTATATCTAATATTTCACTATTAGAGTACTTATTTATTCCCTTGTGCATTTCTATCATTAAGGAGAGACAAACAACAAAGAAAGAAATAAAGTTTTAATGACACATTTGTGTCACTATTAGTTTATGGGACCAAATAGTATCACTTAACAATTTTTAAGTTTTGTTCACTGTTTAATTTATAAATCCTCAAATTTGTAGTTTTGCCAAATTTCTCCTAAACAAATATTTTATTTAAGGTCTTTTAATCAAAGATGACATTATGGTTTTCACATTTGAGGAGACAAATAACAAAGAAAAAAATGAGGTTCAATAATATTCACGAGATTGTCAATTTATGGAACCACGACTATTGTTAACGACTTTCAAGTTTTTTCCAATGATGATTTATGAATTTGGATAATTCTTTTTTGCAATTTGGTGAATTTTTGACTTAACAAAACCTTCTATTTAAGATCTTAATCAAGATGGCAATATAAAATATCAATCACTCAAAACTTCACAACATTTGATGAGAGAGAGACAACGAAGAAGGAAAGGAGGCTTAATGACATTCGCAAGACTATAAATTTATGGGACTAAGACTATCATTTAACAATCTTAAAGTTCTTTTCAATGATGATTTATAAATATTGATAAAAAAACCCACAATTTAATAAATTTTGCTTCAACAAATTCTTATATTAAAGATCTTAATTAAGATGATAGTAAGTAATACTGGTCTTAAGATATTCACACATTTGAGGAGAGATGGACAACGAAGAAAGAAAATGAGTTATAATGACATTCATGAGACAATTAATTTATGGGACCGAGTGTATCATTGTTAACAATTTTCAATTAGTTTGCAGTGATGATGATCAATCTTGATTAAAAAGGTCTACACTTTTGTGAAATTTTGCATCAACAAGTTCTTCTATTTCAGATCTTAATCAAGATGACAATAAGAAATATCAATTACAAAAAAATTAACTCATTTGAGGGGAGACAAATGATAAAGAAAGAAATGAATTTTAATGAGATTCGCGATATAATAGTTAATGGGATCAAGAGTATCATTGTTAACAGTTTTCAAGCTCCTTTCAATGTTAATTTATAGATCTTGATAAGCAACCTTGTAAAATTTTGCATCAACAAATTCTTCTGTTAAAAATCTTAATTAAGATGACAAGAAGAAATATCATTCGTTCAATTTTTTCATACATTTAAGGATAGATGTACAAGAGTTGAATAGTGGAGAAAGAAAGGAGCTATATTGATATTAGTGCTCAACAATCAATTTATGAGACCAAGACTATAAGTGTTCACAAATTTCAAGTTTTTTCCAATATTAATTTATAAATCTTTATTAAAAACCCACAAATTTTTTGAAAGCTTGCCTCAACAAGTTCTACTATTAAAGATCGTAAGAGATAAATAGACCACTCAAATTATCACATAGATCTTAGAGGTCGCATCTTTTTAAGTATATGACTTGTTCTCAATCTTAAAACAACCAACTAAAACATCAAGTATATAGGGGGAACGACCCAGTAGCCACCTAGGCTAAATTTACGCACCTACATTTCATAATCCGCATATCAAAATTTGCTAATTTTTTCAAGTTAAATTTATAGATCTTGATAAGCAATCTTGTACAATTTTGCGTCAACAAATTCTTCTATTAAAAATCTTAATTAAAATGACAATAAGAAATATCATTCATTCAAAATTTTTGCACATTTAAGGAAAGATGTACAAGAGATGAACAATGGAGAAAGAAAGGAGTTATATTGACATTAGTGCTCGACAATAAATTTATAAGACCACGACTATCACTGTTGATAACTTTAAAGTTCTTTCCAATATTAATTTATAAATCTTCATTAGAAAACTGCAAACTTTGTGAAAGCTTACCTCAACAAATTCTACTATTAGAGATAAATAGACCACTCAAATTATCACACATATCTTAATGATTGTATCGTTTTTAAGTATGTGACTTGTTCTCAATCTTGAAAGAACCGACTAAAACATCAAGTATATAGGGGAATCAACCGAGTAGCCGCCTAGGCTAAATTTACACACCTACATTTCGTAATCCTTATATCAAAATTTGCTGATTTTTTCAGCGAACCTTCATAGGTGAGTGAAGAGCTCAAAGCTAACCTTTCGGCTTCCCTGCATTTATGGAGCTCTTTGTAGAACTCGTAGAGTGCAAAAGACCTCCCAATAGTTGCTATAGACTTTTTGCACAAATGGACCAATGAGCAACCAAGAAAACTAAAAAATGATCAATGATTTAATTTTTTGATAGGTAATCGGCTGAAACCTAAATTATTTATTATTATTATCAAGGTTAATTATTATAATATCTTAATCTTGAATAGATTCGAACCTAAGATTTAAAGATAAGTCTCAGAAGATTTTTTTTTTTTTTTTTTTTTCAGTGAATGAGACTATACGAATAGAATTGGGGAGTTCAAAATGTTTTGTGTCAGGACTTTTCAATACGTAGGGCTTTGTGCGAAAAGTATAGAAGGAGCATTACTTGTGGGAGTCCAATCCAGTACAGCCTTCTGACCATCCTCCCAACTTTTTTTTCTCCTTGTCGGCGTGATTTCACAAACCCAAATTCCATATGTGTTCATCGCTATGCGGGAAAGCGCTGTCCCCAGAATGGAGAGTAAAGATCATATAGCTGGCGGGATTTGTTTATATAAAAACACAACCTTTTACGCAGTTTGAATGGACAGGCGGACAAATGGGGAGGCGAAGAGAGCAAACCAAATCTTGTATGGCGGCCGTCGAAAACAGATCTTTTTTTTTATCGAAACCTGTGTAAAAAGATTCGTGGGGACAAATGCAAATTACGATCTACAGGTGTTGAACGAATAACGTTGGTTTTTCTTCTCCGGGAGTTCGAGAGGTGATTATGAAGGCCATTAAATGCAATGTCAGAGAGAAGACATGATTGTCATGAGTCGAACGTGAAAAAGGCTGTGTTGTCGACGGACTCAACATTCCATGCCGATCCTGCCGCATCAGTCGCTAATTAAAAGTTTATTCTCTGCATTCAGTCCCCGTTCCTCGAGCCGGATTTCGCAACAGACCAATACTTTTCTTTTGTATTTTCAATCGTGTCCAAAAGATGTTGAGTGTTTTCAGATTCAAATGTACGCTGGAATCCCCAAAAACGACTCCGAATCATCTTCAAAACTCGCTCGATTGATATATATAGACGCTCAAAATCTTCATCGCTCAAAGTACATCTTTCCTTTTTGATTCGTGGGTTTGATTGTTGAGATTGTTTTTTTTATTGGGTATTGGTTTGAAATTGATTAAGATATGTCAATTGGCTTTTGATTTAGGGTTAAAGAGTCTATTAGGGATCAGCTCTGGTCGAGTACGTGAGTCAACATTGAAAAGGGAGGAGTTTGGGATTGTGCTCTGGACATATCTCGCAGAATGGATGTCCTTTAGTCCTTAGCTCTTAGTCGACAGGCTCAGTGTAAGTAGCTACAAATATTTCATGGAGGACCTCCACAAAAAAAAAAGGGTTAAGATATGAGATTGGCATTCATTTCGGTATAACTTCTTATATTGTGTTTCATCAAGTTTTTTTATATTGTGCCCAATCAACATATTTCAAAGAGGTGAATTTTGGGAATGATATAATTAAGTTTCTCTTGCTTCTAAGAAAAACTTTTAAGATATGGATTGACATTAATTTTGGTATAAGTTCTAATTAAGTTTCTCTTGCTTCTTAAAAAACTTTTAAGACATGAGACTGGCATTAATTTTGGTATAAGTTCATATGTCGTGCTTCATCAAGATTTTTTTTTTTGGTATATTGTGCCGAATCAATATATTTCGAAGAGTTGAATTTTGGGAATGATATAATTTTCTCTTGTTTCTAATTTTTTATTTAAGATATATGAGATTGACATTCATTTGGGTTGAATTTTGGGAATGATATAATTTTCTCTTGCTTCTAATTTTTTATTTAAGATATATGAGATTGACATTCATTTGGGTATACATTCTTGTATGGTGTTTCATCAAATGTTTTATATTGTGCTCAATCAATAGATTTCAAAGTGTTGAATTTTGGGAATGATATAATTAAGTTTCTATTGCTTCTAAAAATACTCTATAAGATATGAGATTGGTATTCATTTTGGTATAAGTTCTTGTATGGTGTTTCATCAAGTTTTTTTATATTGTGCCCAATTCATATATTTCAAAGAGTTGAATTTAGGGAATGATATAATTAAGTTTCTTTTGTTTCTTGATGATGATTATGTAATGTAATGTAAAATGTTGATGAAAAAGTTACACATAATCAATTTTAGAAACATCTACATCAATGACATAATTAAAAAATTTACCACTATGATTTTTAATTGTATGCAATCAATTAAACTGCCAACTTCTGGTATATTCTTAAATTTCAATTGTGGTTTTTGTAGAGATCATTTATGCAACCATAAACTTTAAGCTCTCTATGTGAATTGACGATGAAAGGATGGGATAGAATGATATAATTTAGAAGGTAGTGAATGTAGATGGATGATATAATCAACAAATATGCTAACAATCCCATGAATTGTGCTCATTTAATCAAATTACAAGTTTTCGCTATATTTGTAAAGTTCATTTTATTTTAATTTAGATGCCCATATGACAAAAAAAAAAAAAAAACTCTTTGAATGTGATTTGATGATGAAAGGACACAACAATATATCTTCCAAATCGCTTCTATCATACCATCTTGGCTTTTAAATCTTAGTGGATGATGTAATTAAGAGAGTTATCATTTTACTCATCAATTATCCTCAATCGATTAAATTACAATCCTTCTGTACATCCTAATAATTTAATTGTATTTTAGTATAGATTGTCATCAAATTTAGGCTCCTTGACTTGAACCTATGACGAAAGCATTGGACACTATCTTTGCCAAATCTCTTATATCACAAATCCAAGTTTTTTGAAAATTGGTTGATGGGTTAGTCAAGGAACATACCATTATCATCACCATTACACAACTAAATCAATTAAGTTAGAATTCTTGTATTTTAATAGAGATGTTCACATAGCTTTGAAGTTTATGCTTTTTGGTTAAAAATAATGTTACCTAATCAAACTCCAGAAACATACTACAAAAGTAAGCTACACTAAAAAAATTGGGAGTGATCTGAATTGTCGACTTCCAATTTTGAGAAACTCAAAGTTAAGACTCTCAACTATTGGGTCCTCTCACTTGGCACATAAGATTTTTCATAGTTTTTATTGCTATTTTTAGTGCTGTGACACTAGCTTCCAAATGCTATGGGTTTTGTCAAATACCTCTATGTATTGAAGCTTATTCGTAATGCAGTCATTATCTTCAATTTATGGTCAATTGATCCTTGATCTTGTGTTCAAAAAGATATTTGCAATTCTTTTGAATGAATATAAAATTTATATATTGTTTGCAACAATTTCAAGGTATCCTTTTTTTTTTTTTTTTCAATTATATCAGTGATAGCAACTTTCCGCACTCTATAGTAATTGAATAGTATGTTTCTGAATGTAACTGTTTATGTTATTTTACCATCAAAATATTGGGTCATACTTCATATATTCTCTGATGAATGAATCACAAACATGATCTAAAATATTGATAGTAAATCAACATACACAAACTCCTATAGAAACACCCAAATTTTAATTTAACACAAATGAATCACATACCTGATTTGAAATATAGATAGCAAATCAACATACACAAATGCATTTAGAAACACCCATTTTTTAATAACATGCTTATCAAATCACAAATCCCAAATACACAATCTCCTCTTGCATGAAATCACAAATCCCATCAATTACAACCATGAAAAGCCCCTTTAGTAAATACTTCATGTATTCTCTTATGTTCTGATGAATGAATCGCAAACATGATTTGAAATATTGATAGTAAATCAACATACACAAACCCATTTAGAAACATCCAAATTTTAATTTAACACAAATGAATCACGAGCATGATCCGAAATATTAATAATAAATCAACATACACAAACGCATTTAAAAACACTCATTTTTTAATAACATGCTCATCAAATCACAAATCCCATCAATTATTGCCATAAAAAGCCCCCTTAGAAAATACTTCATGTATTCTCTTACGTTCTGATGAATGAATCACAAACATGATTTGAAATATTGATAATAAATCAACATACACAAATCCATTTAGAAACACCCAAATTTTAATTTAACACAAATGAATCATGAACATGATCTGAAATATTGATAGTAAATCAACATACATAAATGCATTTAGAAACACCCAAATTTTAATAACACTTATCAAATCTAGAAGTGATGAAGTAGAAGAAAACACTACGATGTGAAAGGTGGCAGGACTATGCCCCATATTATAGTTCCTAAAGACAACATTTGAAAATTCTTATAGATTGTAGAAACTTACTCACCATTAACTTCCACTTAGCATCCTCGTAACTTCCTCTTAGTGTCCTCCCCAGAGAGATAAGTGATGGAAAACATGATGAGTCTCTCCGTATGGACACGGGAAAAATGGTTTGGTTTGATCTGAGCTTCCGTGTGAGCATGGAAGATGTGGGGATGGAATGAATAATAATCAGTCTATGTCTATGTTTATGTCTAGGTAATATCTATCCATCTATCTATAAACGTAGGGTCAATCAAATGGCGGTTGTGGCACGTTTCCTCTGTGTTGTTGATGCGACCTGCCGATCTCATCTCATGCAAAAAAAGATAATGTGAGAGTTGAAGTTGTACTGTGGACCAACACGGGTTTCAACCACTGATACAGAAATGAAATTGACTCTTCCTGCTCTGGATAACATCATATCATATTCTCTATCGCCCATATATTCTTCTGTTAAAGAGAGAGATGGGGATGTTGGAAGAATATTGAGCCCATCGATAAGGAAGGAAGGAAGCATCGCCATCAGAATGGAATGGGAATGGGAATGAATCACGCATTTCTGACTGCAGTTAAAGCGAAATCATCAAGAGTCAGAGGGGGCTGTGAACGTGGCGGCGCTTGTATGTGGAGCAGAATCACAAGAATATCGACATGATGCAGAAAGCCAGAGTGGGGAGGACAACGTGTTTTACTCCTATCTGCCTCATCATTTCACATAGATACTACTAGATAGCTTCTTCCCCACGCATCTTATTGCTTCTCATCTCTTTCATCCATCCACCTTAATCTTCATAATCTACTTGTACAATCAATTTCAAATGTTTCTTCTTCAGCTTCCTATAGCATATCATGATGGGTTTTCCTCTGACTTGATCTTCATAATCTACTTGTACAACAATTTCAAATGTTTCTTCTTCAGCTTCCTATAGCATATAACCATGGGTTTTCCTCAGTTTTCCTTTGACATGATCTTAGTAATCTACTTGTAGTACAATTATGTAAAAAAAAGATGATAACAAATTGTGTTATGTAGATTTGGGACGGCTTAAACATCATATACTAAGGTTTGATTTCTAGGCTACAAAGTGTTAAATAGTCAAAATTGATTTATTTTTCCAAACTTAATTTCTTTCTTAGTGTGTGATGTTTAAGGGGAGACAGGCTAATCTTGAGACAAAATGTACTAAAGACAAAACAAAGTCAGACCTTTTTTTTTCCAATTCACAAAAACGTAGTGATTTTTTTCCAATTTTTTGTTATTTTCGACTACAAATTACGCAGATCATGAAGATCAGATACTGAAATTTTTAAAAAAATCCATGATGTTTTCAATTTTTTGAAAATTGGTCAAGTGTACAGTTTGTTTGGAGGATAGCCACTTTTGTTTAAGGGTGGGGTGGCCGTAGATTTGTGTCTTTGAAGTGGCCATAAAAAGTAGGCTAATTTTGTTGTAGTTCTAATGTTTTTTTCGATCATAAGAGCTTGAAGTCAAGATTAACTATTATTATTATTACGTGTCATGATTAATTATTATTATTTATTAAGTTTGATTGGACTCGAACCCAAGACCTCCAAGATAAAAGGTTCACAATTTACTGTTGTGTTGTAAGCTCTTGCCTATTGTAGTCTAATTTTATCTATTGTAGAAGGGTTTTAAATAAAGTTGGGAATTGTTTGATATTAAAGTATTAGTTATTGGAGATTGAAGGGTGTTTGTCCATCAAAGTTGTCAATGTCTAATGCTTAGCAAGATCTGATAATTAGTGGGTTAATTCTAAACAATTCAAATTCAATGACAAAATAAAGACCCATAAACAAAAAAATCATTTAAATTTTGATGAGTTGGTCTAATGATAGAGAGCTTGCATTATGTAAATAAAGGTCAAAAGTTTGAATCTTGCAAGATTTCAACACACCACCAGATGTTGTTGAGTCAACATCCACTAAAACCGAACCTCTTAAACAAGTGAATACTTATTTGATATATTTGTCAATAAAATATGTTGCAATAGCAACTTAAACACATGAACACCAATTTTTTACATGGAAAACTCAATAAAGAAAGAACCATGGTGAAAATCTAAGTCACAGTAAATGGATAATTGCTTACAAGAGTTTAGGTCACATGCCCAGTAGTCCACAACCCCTAAAAGGATCTTGTAGACTAATGACCAACCCTACCTAAAGCACCAACCTTAAAGAAAGCTAAAAGAGCTTTTCAAACTAAGAGACCAACCTTAGATCAAGATAATAATTAATATAAGGAATGAATTGATTTGAAGCACGCTCTATAAAATTTTCATTATAGTTCACTATCTATGCATCTATGACTGATTTCACCTCTACTCACCTACCTATTTGGTACTTTGACTTAATAATGCCTCATCCACAATCATCTATCACTCGCTTTTCATCTCCAAAGGATAACCTCCTATATAGATCGAGCATAAAACAAAATAATATCTATTAGGTTGATCTAATAGGATGTAGCATGTAACATATAAACCATCAGTCATCCATCACTCACTCTTCATCTCCAAAGGATAACCTCCTTTATATATCCACCACAAAACAAAATAATATCTATTAGGTGGATCTAATAGGATGTAGCATGTAACATATAAACTGTCAGGTCTATTTACAATCTCCAAGCTCTTAAAAGAAATAAAGCATATGAAGCATCACACCATGTTGACACACCTTTCCCTAGATCCAAAATCTTCACCATAATCAATGCTTGGCATTGTGAGAGAAAAAAACACTATAATCGACCACAAATAATAATGTAGTAGATCTTTGAGGAGTGACGATATCTAATATCAACCAAAAGAATACACCAACACCAAGAAAGAAGAACGCAACACACTAGAATACTTACCAAAAGCCTGGCAAGACCAACTAGCCAGATAATTTGTATGGAGAAGAAATCACAAACTGTAAGTCAATGCAAATCTCAACATGCTAAGAAAAGATCCATATTAACCTCTCAACTCTTTCTCAAAAGCTTATCTAGACTAGAAGAACATAAAATAGATCAACACACTACAACATTTGGGGTCATTTTCTAACATCAACTCACTCTCCTCTGATGAATTCAATCGAAACTATTCATACCAAACTAAGTATGCAAAAATTTGTACTTACATATTCATATTATATTATATGAAACTAAGTATTCATTCTATATGGTTTTCCAAGGTGCTAAAACTACATATGTAGAAGTATGTATGTATGTGTATATGTATGTATGTATGTATATGTATCTTTGCATCTCTACATTTTGTTACCATACCCTTGTGATCTCTGCATCTTGTTGTTGTGCCCATATGATCTCTATGTATGTATGTATATATTTATATACATATATATACATTTGTATATGTCTATATATGTCTATATATACATACATACATAGACACACACACACACACACATGTGTGTGTGTGTGTATATATACACATACATATACATAAAGAGAAGCTTCTAATCACCTGCTGGGGGAAATATAAAATGATACATGTTTAGAAAGAAAAGAAAAGAACATTTACATAGGTAACTTTTCTCCCCTTAAAGAAAATTGTAGAACAAACACTACTACGTTTGGGCCCAAATTACACCACAAATTACATCGCCATCGCAAATTGAAAAAAAAAACATGAAAATCATCACAAATTACACCGTCATTACAAATTGTTGTCGCAATTTGACCCCAAATGTTGTAGTGCAAAGGGCACATAGATCACAAGGGCATGACACAATAATAGAATTGCAGAGCAAGGGCACATAGACCATAAGGACACGACAATGAAATGCAGAGATCACAAGGGCATGACATTGAAATGCAGTGATTACAAGGGCACAACAACAAAATCGTAGATCTTCACTGATCTCCACTAAGGGTACGATAAAGAAATGCAGAGATCATAAGGGCAAGACAATGAAATGCAACAATCACAAGGACACAAAAATGAAATCTCCACCAACGTTTTGAGCTTAGAGCTCTCCACCCTCTTTCGTGCACAACTCTCCATAATCAAAATAAATGGGGAATGATTTATGTCGTACTTTTTTTTAATATCTAAATTCAACTTCACATTGTGTTGTAACTCTAGCATAGGTGTTTTATCCCCAATAGCTTTCATTTCAACATTT
Organism: Cupressus sempervirens; assembly: GCA_028749045.1. NCBI lineage: Eukaryota > Viridiplantae > Streptophyta > Pinopsida > Cupressales > Cupressaceae > Cupressus > Cupressus sempervirens. The sequence goes on from CM053791.1 coordinate 510,583,766, forward strand.
CAACATTCAAGTTTTCAAGTTCCTCTTCATTATATGTTTGGTTTATCGATGATTTCCTCCAGTTCAATTATAGTACATCTCAACTAGCTACTCCAATGATGCAATCTGATGTAGGAGCATCTTGCATTGGAAAATTATTGAAAAAAAAAAAAATAGAAAAAGGAAAAAAGGAAAAAAAAAAAAAAAATTCTGGAGGAGAGAGAAAAGTGACGAAAATTAAAGGAGAAATAAAAAAAAATAAAAAAAAGGGAAAAAGGAGGAAAAAAAGAAAAAGAAAAGAGGAATTTCTATTTTCGAGGTGCATAGGTGGCATAAAATAGAAAAATAAGAAAAATAGTTGTCATTCCATTAATCGAGGTGTGTAGGTGGAAATTCTAGAAGGTTTTGGATAAATCATGTATTTAATATTTGTTGGGTGCTTAGTTATGTTTGGGTGGGAATTTAATATTTATTTAAAGATAGTTGTATTTACCCTTTATCCCACATTGGTTGTGTTTGTAATGTCTTGGGTTAGAAGTGCCTATTTAAGCAAGGCTTATTATCATTTGTAATGAAGCTCAAGGGGAAGCTCGAGGAGTAGTAGCTTGAGAAGAAGGTGAAAGCTCAAGAAGGAGCTCAAGAAATAGAAGCTCAAGGAGTAGCTTGGGAAGTGGAAGCTTGGAGAAGTTCAAGGAGAAGCTTGAGAAGTGGAAGCTCGAGAAGGAGAAGCTTGATATCATCTTGTGGGTGTTAGTGGTGTGGCCCTCTATCAAGTGGTATCAGAGCGTGTCTTTCAAGTGGTATCAGAGTAGTACTTCATCAAGTGGTTTCAAAGCAAGCCCTTCGTCAGTGGTATCAGAGTCGTAATTTATCAAGTGGTATCAGAGCATACCTCTATCAAGTGGTATCAGAGCAGGAGATCCTGAGTGTACAAGCAGATCGCCGAAGTGTGAGGCAGTTTGTACCAGGACCTTGGTTGGGCAAAGTTTATCAGAGCTTGTGGATTGCAAATCCGTTGTCCTAGACTTGTGATGTGGTTCCTGATTGTTCGTGCGAGGTGGCAGGTTGCGATCTGACTTGCAAACAATTTGGTTGTCACAAGGAGCGTGGGAAGGATTTGTTGCAGAGGGTTTACGAAGATCTTGGAAGATGGCTCCAAGAGGATTGGACCCTAAGATGATTGCCAAAATCCATGATATAGTGGAGAGGAATTTTTCTAAGATGATTTCTCGGTTGGATGATAGATTGGCTGATCAAGTTAAGGAGGTTCGTGAGAGAAGATGGCATCGCAAGGTTGAGGTGGAAGAGGATGGTTTTGCTGATCAATTTGTGGAGCCTGATGCAGAACCTGTAGAGAAAATAGAGGTTGTTGCTGAAGATATTCCTAATGTTGTTGATGTTGGGACAGAGGTTGGTTTTCATGATCAATTGGTTGAATCTGACATGGAGATTATGGAGCACTTGGAGGTGGATGATCCAGTTGTTGGAGGTGAGTTATGTATTGCAGAGCATCTTGTTGTGAGCAATGAGGTTGCTGGTGTTGAGAGTTTGGCATGTGTTGATGGAGATCTACATGTGGTTGATGATGTGGAGTTTGTTGCTATGGGTGTGGATTCACTAGTTGTTGATGTGAATGGGAGTTTGCTAATGAAGCATTATGTTCAGTTTGTTCTTGGGCATGAGCATGTTGATTGGATGGTTGAGATTCTAGTGTTTGATAGAGTGATGCAGATGTGGAAGATTTGTATGGAGGTTTTCTTGTCCCTATTGAGGTGGAAACCTTTGGTGAAGATGAAGATGGTTGTAGATTTTCTTTTTGGCATCCAAGTGTGAGACACACTTTTCTATCTACCGGGGGAGTCTGATGCAGGAGCATCTTGCATTGGAAAATTATTGAAAAAAAAAAAAAATAGAAAAAAGAAAAAAGGAAAAAAAAAAAAAAAAAAAAAAAAAATTTCTGGAGGAGAGAGAAAAGTGACGAAAATTAAAGGAGAAATAAAAAAAAATAAAAAAAGGGAAAAAGGAGGAAAAAAAGAAAAAGAAAAGAGGAATTTCTATTTTCGAGGTGCATAGGTGGCATAAAATAGAAAAATAAGAAAAATAGTTGTCATTCCATTAATCGAGGTGTGTAGGTGGAAATTCTAGAAGGTTTTGGATAAATCATGTATTTAATATTTGTTGGGTGCTTAGTTATGTTTGGGTGGGAATTTAATATTTATTTAAAGATAGTTGTATTTACCCTTTATCCCACATTGGTTGTGTTTGTAATGTCTTGGGTTAGAAGTGCCTATTTAAGCAAGGCTTATTATCATTTGTAATGAAGCTCAAGGGGAAGCTCGAGGAGTAGTAGCTTGAGAAGAAGGTGAAAGCTCAAGAAGGAGCTCAAGAAATAGAAGCTCAAGGAGTAGCTTGGGAAGTGGAAGCTTGGAGAAGTTCAAGGAGAAGCTTGAGAAGTGGAAGCTCGAGAAGGAGAAGCTTGATATCATCTTGTGGGTGTTAGTGGTGTGGCCCTCTATCAAGTGGTATCAGAGCGTGTCTGTCAAGTGGTATCAGAGCAATACTTCATCAAGTGGTTTCAAAGCAAGCCCTTCGTCAGTGGTATCCGAGTCGTAATTTATCACAATCACCCATCTATATCTAGATTATGCAAGCACTTATTGTTTTATAGAATCTAGATAGATACCAAGAGTTCCAAAGCCATAAACCTAAAGATCATCATGTGTGTGTCACAACAATGGAAGCCAATAATGTAACCATGCATGTATTGGCACGCTCTTCCTACAAGGATCCCAAGTATCTACTGCTGTTGTTAAATGAACATCACTGTATGATCTAGAATGTTATGAAGTACTGAAGCTGGAAGAAACTTCTCCCATGTCTCCAAAAAACATAGCATAGGTTTAGGGTCCCTTGGCTCCCAAGAATTTGTAGCATAGGATCAAGGTAGTAACTCCTTATACTCAACTCTTCACTGAAGTTATACACTCAACTAGTTTTACATTTGAATAAAGGGTCCCCTTATAGAATGAAGAATTTGTACTTGTGGTTTATCTTAAGACATTTCAACAAATGCAACATATTCTACCCGGCTTTTGAAAATAGAAGGCTAAACTCTAAGTTTCAACATTAACTTAACTAGTCTATTTAGACCCATTGATCGTTGTCACAAGTTTTTAAACATAACTATATAAGGAGTGAGTTAGGACATACATAGGTTAACCTTACATTATTTGTAAACTACAACACAAAGGTTGCAACAGGGTATTACAATATTGTAATTATAGAAAACCACTTGATTTGCCCAAGTGGGTGTATGATTGCAAAGAGTTGTATTAAATGAGTAAAGCTCACTAGTGGTTATAGGAATACAACTACATCCAAATAATTAGAAACCAAAACTACATATTCATTAGAGTGAGTAGTTCAAGGGTCTTGATCCCGTGGATACAGGTATGTAGGCAACTTGGTAGTTGAAGTATGCCTCCAGTGTGCAGACACCTTGGACATAGTTAGGTAGCACTTAATTATTTTAATACATTATATGTTAACTCACAAGGCTCATTAAACCATGCAAATGATGTTGAAGTGGTTCCCAACTTTGAAACACTCTTATAAGCAATGGCAAAGCAAATGTAGATGCAATACATATATTACTATTATTTATGTATATGTATATATGTATATATGTATGTATGTATATACATATATACATATGTATATGTATATATGTGTATACATACTTACATACACACATGTGTGTGTTCTTATGTATGTATATATACATAAAGATCTTGGCACAAGAAGCTCGGTGCGAAATAGTCTTTTCCACCCTAAAAACCACTTTGTTACTTCATTAAAATCAGGACATGAACAAAGCCAATGATACAAAATCTGTTGCCACTTTGGAAAAAATAATGCCTCCGACATTGCAACTATATGATAAATGAGAATGACACATGCCTGAGCCATAACCCAGTTAAATTTGTCTAGTTACTGATTAGGTTGGTTGATTACAAATTCCTGTAGAACTATCATTATATTAGGTACAATAAAACAAATAATTAGTTGTTCCCAGCTAGCAGGATCAAATACAATTTTCCAAGGTGATAGAATTGCATATGCAGATGCATCACTTGAATGCCAAGCATGAAGCACATTCCCCAGTTTATATTGAATGGTTTGATATAAAGGCTTCATATGCTGGCCCAACAATGGAAGCCAAGGATGTAACCATGCATGTATTAACATGCTCTCCCTATGAGGATCCCAAGTATCTAATGTTGTTGTTAATTTGTGCATCACTATATGATCCATAATGTTATGAAAGCTCCTCCCATGTCTCTAGAAAACATAGCATAGGTTCAGGGTCCCTTGGCTCTCAGGAATTTGTAGTAGCTATTCTCACTATTGGAAGAATAACTTTAGTAAAGAGTTGAGTGTAAGGAGTTGAAGAAGCAAGTTCTTCTTCTGTGTAAATGCCATAATCACGAGGCTCATTCCCTTGCAGAAGCCTTTGCCACAATGACATTACCTCCTAACCATCCAAAGGATGTTGAAGTGGTTCCCAACATTGAAACACTTTGATAAACAATGGCGAAGCAAAGGCGAATGCAATACATATATTACTATTATTTATGTATATGTATGTATGTATACAAGCCATAACCCAACTAAATTGGTCTAGTTGCTAATTAACTGGGTTGATTACAAATTCTTGTAGAATTGTCATCAATTAGGTAAATAAAATGAACAATTAGTTGTTCACAGCTAGCAAGATCAAATATAGTTTTCCAAGGTGATAAAATTGCATATGCAGATGCATCACTTGAATGTTAGGCATAAAGCACATTCCCCAATTTATAACGAATGGTTTGATATAAATGCTCCATATACTGGCCCAACAATGGAAGCGAAGGATGTAACCATGCATGTATTAGCATACTCTCCCTATGAGGATTCGAAGTATCTAATGTTGCTATTAATTTGGGCATCACTATATGATCCAGAATGTAATGAAAACTCCTCCCATATCTCCAAAAAATGTAGCATAGGTTCAGGGTCCCTTGGCTCCTAGGAATTTGTAGCAGCTATTCTCACTGATAGAAGAATAAAGTCAGTGAAGAATTGAGTGTAAGGAGTTGATGAAGCAAGTTATATTTCTATGTAAATGCCATAATCACAAGGCTCATTCCCTTGTAGAAGCCTTTGCCACAATGAAATTACCTCTAAACTATGAAAATGTTGTTGAAGTGGTTCCCAACCTTGAAACACTCTTATAAGCAATGGCTAAGAAAATAAAGATGCAATACACATATTACTATTATTTATGTATACGCATGTATGTATATACATACATATACAAGCCATAATCTAGTTAAATTGGTCTAGTTACTGATTAGCTAGGTTGATTACAAATTCCTATAGACCTGTCATCAGATTAGGTACAATAAAACAAACAATCACATGTTCCCAGCTAGTAGGACCAAATACGATTTTTCAAAGTGATAAAATTGCATATGCAGATGCATCACTTGAATGTATATGTATGTATGTATGTATGTGTATATATAGGTATGTATGCATATGTATATGTATGTCTATATGTATGTATATATGTAGCTTTGCACCTCTACATTTTGTTGTTGTACCCTTGTGATCTTTGCATCTTTTTGTTGTGCTCTTGTGATCTCTATATATGTATGTATGTATGTGTATACATATATATACATATGTATATGTATATATATGTCTATATATACATATATATATACATAGACACACACATATGTGTGTGTATGTATGTATATATACACATACTTATACATAAAGAGAAACTTCTCTAATCACTTGTTGGCAGAAATATAAAGAGATATATGTTTAGAAGGAAAAGAAAAAAATATTTACATAGGTACCTTTTCTCCCCTTGAAGAAAATCGCAAAGTAAGCACTACTACATTTGGGTCCGAATTACACCACAAATTACACTACCATCACAAATTGAAAAAAAAAAAAAAAAAAACCGCCACAAATTACACTATTGTCACAATTTGACCCAAATGTTGTAGTGCAAGGAAACATAGATCATAAGGGCATGACATGACAATGAAATTGTAGAGCAAAAGCACAAAGATCACAAGAGCATGACAATGCAATGCAGAGATCACAAGGGCACAACAATGAAATGTAGCAATCACAAGGGTACGATAACAAAAAGTTCCTTTTCCTTTGCTCTCATGAAATAGATGCATTTTAGGCACTGAAACAATGTAGGTCTATTAGCTTGAATTTCCCTAGCCTTGCCCTATCACATTTAAAAAGGGATCTTAACTCATACATCTGGCTACTGCTTGACATGTGGATGAAACTATAAAGTGAATTCGAGTGGAAAAATAGCAATGGGATTCATTTGTTGCCATTTTAAAAAAAATAATTCGGCAAGCCATCGCAATTGTGACAACTTGTTCTGACGGATAGTAGTCACACTAACAACATTGCTTTTAGATACCCATTGCAATTGTGATGAACTATTCTGACAAATTACTGTTACTTGCACGGAACGCCTATCGCATAGCCATCAAAATTATGATAGACAACTCCTATAGCTAACCATTGGTCCAACGATAGACTGGAAGCTTATACTATCACAATTGTGATGATCTATTGTCGCAAGTGGGATGACAAGAAGATGAACTCTTGCCCTTCTATGTTCAAAGTTACAACATCTTTATCTGTTGCTATTGCGACAGATGCCCTTGTCATCACAATTTTCAACAACAAAAGTCTGTCGAGAGCCAATTTGTGGTACTGTCGCTTGGGCGATAAGTGATTGTCGCAATTCTACGACCTTCTATCGCAATTCAGGCCCAAATGTAGTAGTGATAATTTAAAAAAAATATATACTTAGCCAAATCTAAAAATATCATCAAAAAATTAATAATTAAAAAATTGTAATTAAAAACATACTTTCAAAAATATACATACTTAGCCACATCTCCTTGTTGTCCAATATCCCTATGGGCTGGACTCATCAAACCAACTATTTTTCATTGGTAGATAAATTCAACCCAATTTGAGACCATAGATCAGGAAATATTTTGGCATATGGGTTTTCATTTTCCCTCCAAGGCTAGTAGATTTTTTGGGTCTTTTGTTCACAATGATCTTCTCTCATACCCTACAAGTGAGTGATACCCAACCCTAGGAGCTTGTGTGAGAGTCCTTTTGATGCAGTAATAGATTGCAAGGATAGAAACAATTAATAGTAGAGATATGTTGTAATGCCCATCCATAGTTTGTTTTTCCATTATATTTACCAAACTCTTTTATGCCGATTTCATGGATGTGTTATTTTCAAGGATATTATTTCATAACTTGGACTAGAGATATATCAATGATGATTACTTAGTTGACTATATTTCATGTGTTGTTTAATGATAATGATTATTGGTGCATTAATGATGCTTTAATATTTCATAGTTAATAAATGTGATTTCTTTCATACCAATGTCAGATGATGCTTTAATGATGATTACTTCATATTCGTAATGATGCATTATTTTATCTGAGCATTTGATGTTTGACTTATAATTATTATGGTACTTACCCCATACTTGCATGTGTATGGTGCACATCTATTTTATCTTTCTATTTATCATGTTTGATGTGGTTAAGAGAGGGAGTTGTAGTCAGCTGCTAGGCGGGATTTACATGATGTACCACTCCCTATTATTCCCTGTTTAGTTTAGATATATATATGAATATGTACATGTTCAAATTTTATACAAGATTACAGGTACCAGGCATTGACTTCCCTAAAGTGCCAAGATGAGTGTGTTCTATCACAATAACTCAATGGTAAGAATGAGGAGATAATGTTCAAGTCCAATCCCAGCCATAGCCTAAATACTTGTCTTGCAAGGAGGACTCGTAACTGACTTTCCACCCTTTTTAAAACCCATGAGTTTATCTTTATCTGTGTTGTTTGATTTTGAGCTTTGGTTTGTTTTGGTAATTTTGCTTTTATGTGAACTTCGCTATGTGATTTATTTGGTAAATAATTTAATTATAATTTTTTAGTTAATCATATAATATTGAGAATTATTAAATATTATTTGATTAAAAAAAAATTGAAGTATGAGAATATTTAATTAATTAAAAAAACTAATTAGAATATGATGATATTTAATTAATTAAATATGTACTTCCATTTAAAAGATTTAATTTAAAAGTCTAATTTGAGAAGTTGGACAAAAGAGAATTAAAATATTAAAATATTAATATTATTTTATTATAATTATTTATTTAATAATAATTAAATTGGAGTTACATTTAAACAATGAGCTTTGATTATTATTATTAATTTAAATAGTAAACTATGCTTTAATTAGTGCTTGCACTAATTAATAAATTAGAGAAAAATAAAATATAAAAGAATGAAATTTAAAGATAAAGTTATAGTTCTAATTGTGGTGTAGTTATATTTATTTAATGATAATTATTTAAGAGTTTTATTTTAATAACAAATTCTAAATAATGTTATTAGTTAATTCAATAAATATATTATTAAAAATGCCTCACAAATTAATTAAAGAAAGAAAATTAATTATTTAAATTAAGATATTTTGTAATTAAATATCTAAAAGAGTTGTGCATGAAAAGGTAAAAGGTAATAAAGTAATAAACAATAATTAATTAGTGAGTTCCCTCTCATGATTGCACAATTAGAGCCCTAATTTAGGGGACAACTCTTTATTAGAGATCGAGAGCTTGTTTTGCAATTACACAGGTTTTGGGGAGCGAAATTCAAAATTGGATTAAAAGAATTGTTGAAAGTTTTAGAGGGTTTGGATTTGCATGCATTCATAGATTGTCTCAGATTTAAGCTATGATTTTGAGGTAGGGTTTGAAAGCTCATACTAGAATTTTATTGAAAGATCTGTCTACTTCGTGTCTTCGTGGGTGTTTGCTATTTCTTATTAATTTACTATATTGATTGTTGAATAAAAAATTATGTTGTAAATTTTGAAAAAGGAACACTTATTAATCAAGAAAACTTGACTGAGAAAAATTATAGAAAAACTGTAGAAAATTATTGTGACTGTATTCTTATAAACCCCTTTTTTAAAATATTAAAAATTTGATTATAGAAAATTGGAAGAAAAAAAATTGAATAGTTAGGGTTTCAACTTTAAATTTGTCATTAGAACTAAGTGATTATCATTAATTTTCTAAATATAGATGAATATTCTTCTTACATCTAAAATAATTTAATTGCAATATTTATTTGGAAAGCAAAAGATTAATGAAGAGGAAAATACATTGTAATTAAACGTATACATGCATGTGAAAATAAATATACTAAAAATAGAAACTAAGTATAGTATGGTTGCATGCATGTGAAAACAAATATGGTCAAAAATAGAAAGCTAAGTCTAATAAGATTACATGCATGTGAAAACAAATATGCTAAAAAATAGAAAGTTAAGTATACTATGGTTACATACATGTGAAAACAAATATGCTAAAAATAGAAAGCTAAGTATAGTAAGGTTACATGCACATGAAAACAAATATGGTAAAAATAGAAAATTAAGTATAGTATGCTTGCATGATTTGAGAGATCAAGATGTGAAAATACTAATTGCATGTTTATTTTTATTTTATAAAAACATAATATAATTTTCAGATTTATTTATTTAAAAATAATAATAATTTACTAATTTCTAAATGAAATAAATATTATCCATTTAGTTATAAAGTGAATATTAATATTAGTGATTATTTAAGTCTAATTAAAGTCTTAGTTGCAAATAAATGATTTTATAATTATTAATGCAAGAGGGAAGTTAATAAATAAATATTTAAAATTTTATTATAATTTAAGAGAAGTTGTGGTAAAGTTCATTTTGTAATCATTTAGTTATTAACTATTTGACTTTATGAGAGAAATTATAAATAATTAACTTAAATTTATAATTTTATTTCTAGTTGCATTATGAATTAAAGGAAAAGTAAATATTAATATTGGACTTAAATAAAAGTCAAATTAATATTTTAGAAATGAAATTGATATTAGTATGTAATCTAATAATATACACTTATATGTTATTAATTAAATAATTTATGATTTAAGATTATTTAAATTAATAGTACTATAATATTGCATATTATTTTATATGCACAAAAAGATTGGATATTTAAATACTTATTGTTTTAAATAAGTATATTAGCATAGCAATTTATATTAACACGTATATGCTTACTTTATTTCTAAACACATCCTTATGACCCAAACTAAACAAGAGAAATTGGTGGAATTAAATTGTGGTTGAAAACTATGAGTTTTCTAATATTCTATTTATAGTCTTTTGATGTTTATTTTCTTGATAATTTTTCTTTGTGAGTTGTTTAGTTGGCCAAGTTAGGATGTGAACTAGAGGCATTTTTGAGATTTCTTTCATGATTATTTGATTGGATGTCATAATGAATTTTATGATTTGAATTGAGATTTACATTTTATGAGCTTTATACTATTAGACATTTATGAGAACTTGGGTTTCGAGAACCAATGCTATTTTTTGGGTTGCCCATTAAGGAACCAAATTCGATCAATATTACTCTTATGGTATGAGACACTATTGTGGTTTGTGGTTTTTGAAAAGTTAGTCTAAGTGCATGTCTATGGGAGTGGCTTGCAATGGGTCCGGGGCCCAAAGTGGCTACTAGGGTACCTCATTGTAAGTTGTGTAATAAGTGATAACATAGTAATTAAAATATCTTAACTAGCCCTTTTCCTTGAGATACATTAAAAAGATAAGTTAGAGATTTTTCCCCGTCCATGCTTTGAGTGCTTGGAAAGAGTAAGGATGAGATGGAGATGATACCTTGAGAGGTATGACTAATTTTCTCATCATTATGAGAGGGTATTCTAGTTCCACATAGATTCACTAGGGGGTTGGGGTCCTGAGAGACTACCAGGGTAACCTTAGAGTTGGCTCATGTGATGACACTCCATAGTATGTAGCCTAAATCTCCTTCATAGTTTTTTTTTTAAATATTTGCCTCTAGTGCTGTACTTGTTGGATATTACTTTTGATGGTGTATTTATTGTGAGTTGTTACTTATTGATTGGATGTCATTTATTGTTGACAGTTGACTTTTATTGATGAATGATTGGTTATTCATTGGTGGTGTTTTTATTGTTGGAGTTAGTGATTGGTAGTTTACTTTCATTAATGAAAGTTGTTATTTTTTGTTCATTGTGCTTGTGATGCTAGACATTGATTATGAGGTAGTTGCATATTTTTTATCTTGGTATTTGTATGTTGACTTAGTGTGAGATGTTAGTATTGGAATGAGTGTCCTTTCGATTTTGATTATCTCTTCTTCTTGAGTAGTTTGTGTTACTCTTGAGGTAGTTTTGGCTATCAAGATTCTTTGTCTAATATTATTTTATGAATTGATTATCTGTGTGTGGATCGTATATTAGGGCCCGTTTGGTTGCAAGCGTAGGAATTGAGAATTAGAATAGAAAATTTGAATGAGAATGGAGAATGAAGAATAGGAATGGAAAAATGTAATCCAATCTTGTTTATCCCTTGTTTGGTTATGCAAGCTTAAATTGGAATAGGGTTAACTTGCAATCAGCGCCATTTGAAAATATTTCTGAAAATGCAATCGGCGCCACTGGAAAATCAATGAAATATTTGAAAATATTGAAAACAAAGTTCTAGTGCTCACCCCAGGTCAAAGCGGATTTGAAAATTTAATCAAATTTGAGAAAGCTAAAATGAATGCAAGAATAGCAATTCCAATTACAGGTATTTTTTGAAATGGACAAAAGCTCATTTTGGGGCTAAAATGAGAATATGTATTCCTATTCCCTCTTCCTATTCCACGCACCAAACAAAGAATACAAATCATATTCTAATTTCTTATTCCTATTCCGGTTGTATTCCAGCAACCAAACGGGCCCTTATCTCTCTTGCACAGTGAGAGTGAGCTTGATTAGGTAACCATGTAGTTGAAAGGTAGTGTATTCTTACCATTTGGTTCCCCTTCAAATTGACAGATGTTAGATGCTCTTTGATACAGTGGTACTATTATCATTCTTCCTCTTATCTTGAAGACTTCTATTCATTTGATGTATCTATGTATCATGTGTTTTGAGATCCTATGTGATAGTGTATTATATATTAATGCGCTTGTATCTATTTCCACATACCCTGTGACATGTGCAGTGGATGTTATTTATTAGATATGCTTTCATATTATTAGTTGTACTTATGTATTTGCATATATGACTATGTATGTGTTTATTCATTTTATGATTATGAACATTGTAATTGAGACTTAAAAACTTATTAATAAAATTTTATTAAATGTGACTCAACGTAAAGGAACCCTTAAGGAATTGAAACTATATTTGTAATTGATTACATGTTCTTGGTGTGTATGTATATATTGCTTCAACATCATTATTACTTTGATGTTGTTTAAACTTAAAAAAAAAATAGTTAAGTAAACTTTGTAACATATTAGATTTATTTCTTTTGAGTTTTCGAGTGGGGCATTACATCTTGTATCAGAGCCCGAGTTTCAACATTGAAAACTCGGGGCATATTGTGCACCATCAGTTAGCAAGTAGTTAAACTTGAAACATGATTTAAACAATAAACATTTATCATCATAAAACTTGAACCTAAATAGTTTGAACATAAAAAATTAGGAGTGGAACTTTTGAACATGAAATTTGAAAACTCATAACATTTTTGTTCTTGACTTTTGATTTATGTGTATGCATTATAAATTTTATGTTTTCTAATAGATTGAGAGATGTTGATCTTTTGTTTGGAGTATTTTAGGCAATCTATTTCTGTATTTATTAAAAAGATGAATGTTGGATCAATGCAATTTCTTGTTTATTATTAAACCAAAATCAGATTGCTCGAAGTGACTAAAAGTGTATACACAATTAACTTATTTATATTAGTTTCTTAAATGAACCTTTTGTTTGACATTGTAGACAATACTCTTTGACTTTTAGTTACCCTAGTCATTGTAGTAGGCTTCTAGGAGTAAACTTAATTCTAGGGGGTGGATGTAATGCCCACCCATAGTTTGTTTTTCAATTATATTTACCAAACTCTTTTATGCCCATGTGTTATTTTCAAGGATATTATTTCATAACTTGAACTAGAGATATATCAACAATGATTATTTAGTTGATTATATGTCATGTGTTGTTTAATGATTATGGTTATTAGTGCATTAATGATGCTTTAATGATTCATAGTTAATAAATGTGATTTCTTTCATAGCATTGTCAGATGATGTTTTAATGATGATTACTTTATATTCATAATGATGCATTATTTTATCTGAGCATTTGATATTTGACTTATAATTATTATGGTACTTACCCCATACTTACGTGTCTATGGTGCGTATTTGTTTTATCTTTCTGTTTGTCATGTTTGATGTGGTTAAGGGAGGGAGTCATAGTCACCTGCTAGTTGGGATCTACATGATGTACCACTCCTTGCCATTGCCTGTTTAGTTTAGATATATATGAATATGTATATATTCAAATTTTTAGTAGGATTGCATGTACCAGGGATCAACTTCCTTGAATTGCTAAGATGAGCATGCTCTATAACAATAACTCAATAGAAAGAATGGGGAGATAATGTCCAAGTCCAATCCCAACCATAGCTTAAATACTTGTCTTGCAAGGAGGACTCGTAACTAACTTTTCACTCATTTTAAAACCTGTGAGTTTATCTTTATTTTTGTTGTTTGATTTTGAGCTTTGGTCTATTTTGGTAATTTTTCTTTTATATAGATTTCACTATGTGATTTATTTGGTAAATAATTTAATTATAATATTTCAGTTAATCATATAATATTGAGAATTATTGAATATTATTTGATTAAAAAAAATATTAAAGTATTCAAATATTTAATTAATTAAAAAATTAATTAGAATATGATGATATTTAATTAATTATTAATGAATTAAATATGTACTTTAGTTTAAAAGATTTAATTTAAAAGTCTAATTTGAGAAGTTGGACAAAAGATAATTAAAATATTAAAAATTTAATATTTCTTTATTATAATTAATTATTTAATAATAATTAAATTAGAGTTGCATTTAAATAATGTGCTTTGATTATATTTTTAATTTTAATTATAAATTATGTTTTAATTAGTGCTTACACTAGTTAATAAACTAGAGGAAAATAAAATATAAAAGAATGAAATTTAAAGATAAAGTCAGTTCTAATTGTAGCGTAGTTATATTTATTTAATTTAATGATAATTATTTAAGAGTTTTATTTTAATAATAAATTTTAAATAATGTTATTAATTAAATTAATAAATACATTATAAAAAAATGCTTCAAAAATTAATTAAAGAGAGAAAGCTAATTATCTAAATTAATATATTTTGTAATTAAATATCTAAAATAGTTGTGCATGAAAAGGTAAAAGGTAACAAAGTAATAAACAATAATTGATCAGTGAGTTACCTCTCATGATTGCACAGTTAGAACCCCAATTTAGGGGACAACTCTTTATCAGAGATTGAGAGCTCATTTTGTAATTACACAGGTTTTGAGGAGCAAAATTTAAAATTGAATCAAAAGAATTGTTAAAAGTTTCAGAGGGTTTAGATTTGTATGCATTCACAGATTGTCTTAGATTTTAGCTATGATTTTGAGGTAGGGTTTGAAAACTCATAGTAGAATTTTATTGAAAGATTTGTCTACTTTTTGTCTTCCTGAGTTTTTGCATATTGCTTATTAATTTATTGTATTGATTGTTGAATAAAGAATTATGTTGTAAATTTTGAAAAAGGAAAACTTATTAATCAAGAAAACTTGACTGAGAAAAATTATAGAAAAACTATAGAAAATTATTGTGACTGTATTCTTATAAACCCCTTATCTAATATAACGAAAAATTTGATTATAAAAAATTGGAAGATAACAATAAATCAAATAGTTAGGGTTTCAATTTTAAATTTGTCATTAGAACTATGTGATTATCATGAATTTTCTCAATCTAGATGAATATTTTTCTTACATCTAAAATAATTTAATTGCAATATTTATTTGGAAAGTAAAAGATTAATGAAGAAGAAAACACATTGTAATTAAACATATACATATATGTGAAAATAAATATACTAAAAATAGAAACTAAGTATAATATGGTTGCATGTATATGAAAACAAACATGTTAAAAATACAAGTATAGTAAAGTTACATGCATGTGCAAATAAATATGTTAAAAATAGAAAGCTAAGTATAGTATGGTTATATGCATGTGAAAACAAATATGTTAAAAATAGAAAGCTAAATATAGTAAAGTTACATGCATGTGAAAACAAATATGGTAAAAATAGAAAACTAAGTATAGTATGCTTGCATGATTTGAGAGATCAAGAAATGCAAAAATACTAATTGTATGTTTATTTTAATTTTATAAAAATATGATTTAATTTTTAGATTTATTTATTTAATAATATTTTATTAATTTCTAAATGAAATAAATATTATCCATTTAATTATAAAGTGAATGTTAGTATTAGTGATTATTTAAGTCTAATTAAAGTTTTAGTTGCATATAAATGATTTTATAATTATTAATGCAAGAAGGAAGTTAATAAATACATATTTAAAATTTTATTATATTTTAAGAGAAGTTGTGGTAGAGTTCACTTTGTAATCATTTGGTTAATAACTATTTGACTTTATGAGAGAAATTATAAATAATTAAATTAAATTTATAATTTTATTTCTAGTTGCATTATAAATTAAAGGAAAAGTAAATATTAATACATAATTTAAATAGAAGTCAAATTAATATTTTAGAAATGAAATTGACATTAGTATATAATCTAATAATATACATTTATGTTATTAATTAAATCATTTATGATTTAAAATTATTTAAAATAATAACATTATAATATTTCGTGATATTTTATATGCACAAAAAGATTGGATATTTAAATACTTATTATTTTGAATAAATATATTAGCATAACAATTTATATTAACATGTATATGCTTACTTTATTTCTAAACACATCCTTATGACCCAAACTAAACAAGAGAAATTGGTGGAATTAAATCATGTGGCTGAATTTTATGTATTTTTTAATATTCTATTTATAGTCTTGTGATGTTTATTTTCTTAATATATTTTCTTTGTGGGTTGTTTTGTTGGCCAAGTTAGGATGTGAACTAGAGGTGTTTTTGAGATTTCTTTCATGATTATTTGACTAGATGTCATGATGAGCTTTATGAATTAAATTGAGATTTATGTTTTATGAGCTTTATACTATTGGGCATTTATGAGAACTTGGGTTTCGAGAACTAATGTTATTTTTTGGGTTGTCCGTTAAGGAACCAAATTCGATCAATATTACTCTTATGGTATGGGACACTATTGTGGTTTGTGATTTTTGAAAAGTTAGTCTAGGTGCATGTCTATGGGACTGGCTTGCAGTGGGGGCTGGGGCCCAAAGTGGCTACCAGAGTAACTCATTGTAAGTTGTGTAATAAGTGATAACGTAGTAATTAAAATATCTTGCCTAACCCTTTTCCTTGAGATACATTAAAAAAATAAGTTAGAGATTTTTCCTCATTCATGCCTTGAGTTTGTAAAGATTAAGGATGAAATGGAGATGATACCTTGAGAGGTATGACTAGTTTTCTCATCATTATGAGAGAGTATTCTGGTTTCACATAAAGTCACTAGGGGGCTGGGGTCTTGAGAGATTGCTAGGGTAACCTTAGAGTTAGCTCATGTGATGACACTCCATACTATGTAGCCCGAGTCTTCTTCATGATTTTTTAAATATTTTCCTCTTGTGATATACTTGTTGGATATTACTTTTGATGCTATATTTATTATGAGTTGTTACTCATTGATTGGATGTCACTTATTGTTAACAATTGAATTTTATTGATGAATGATTAGTTATTCATTGGTGGTGTTTTTATTGTTGGAGTTAGCGATTCGTAGTTTATTTTTATTGATGATAGTTGTTATTTTTTGACCATTGTGCTTGTGATGCTTGACATTGATTTTGAGGTGGTTGCATATTTTTGATTTTGGTATTTGTATGTTGACTTGGTATGAGATGTTAGTAGTGGAATGAGTGTCCTTTCGATTTTGATTATCTCTTCTTCTTGAGTAGTTTGTGTTACTCTTGAGGTAATTTTGGCTATTAGAATTCCTTGCCTAGGATTATTTTATAAATTGATTATATATGTATGGATCATACATTATCTCTCTTGTACGGTGGGAGTGGGAGCCTAATTAGGTGACCACGTAGTCGAGAGGTAGTATATTCTTACCATTTGGCTCCCTCTCATATTGATAGATGTTGGATGCTCCTTGATACAGTGGTACCATTATGATTCTTCCTCTTATCTTGAAGACTTCTATTCATTTGATGTATCTTTGTATCATGTGTTTTGAGATCCTATGAGATATTGTATTGTATATTGATGTACTTGTATCTATTTTCACATGCCCTGTGACATGTGCAATGGGTGTTATTCATTAAATGTGCTTTCATATTATTAGTTGTACTTATGCATTTGCTTATATGACTATGTATGTCTTTATTCATTTTATGATTATGGACATTGTAATTGAGACTTAAACTTATTAATATAACTTTTTAAAATGTGATTCAACATGAAGGAACCCTTGAAGAATTGAAACTATATTTGTAATTGATTACATGTTCTTGGTGTGTATGTATATATTTCTTTCGCATTATTGTTACTTTGATGTTGTTTAAACTTTAAAAAAAAGTTTAGTAAACTTTGTAACATATAGGGTTTATTTCTTTTGGGTTCTCAAGCAGGGCGTTACATATGTGCATTATTGGAGAACTACAAGAAGGAGAATAAGGAGTAACCCCAATATGTTGTCATAGGATTAAAAAGTTTAAGAAGGTTCAATCCCATCTTTTCATTGAAGGAGGCCTAGTAGCGTCACCCTTAGACATGTTCATTCTATTGTAGAATTCGCTAAACATAGTAAGTCTTTAGCACACTGCATTGTCTATTTTTTACTTATGGAGATCTCTATTATGCATTTTGTAGTTCAATTAATTGCCCTTTTTTCAAATGTTGCCACTATTGATTTTCCCTAGCCAATGTTCCAATCCCTAAGGAGAAATCGCCTACTAAGATTACTCTTCTCAATAATATCATCATTTGTTATTGTCAACTTTCCTCCTTTGCCATAGGAGATCGCCATGTCGGCTAAGTTTTTTAGAAGCTCACACCCAATGGCTCCTGCACCAACCACAAACACTTTAGCATCCTCTATATTTCTCTGCATATCTCTTCCAAATACATATATTTGGGCATCATAATGACAATTTAGAGGTGCTACATCCTTGGCACAAAGTGGGTCAACTAGAAGGGATTCCAATGAATCAAAATAGAATAGCTACAAGCCAATTCAGGTAACATGTGAGAAAATAATTATCTATTTAATTTACAAGATCAAAATCTATTACTAACTAGATTTATGCTGATCAAAATTTTATAGTTTAGAATAAACACCTAAAAAAGTGGGTGAAACTTTATAGAACATGCTTTGGAAACCTCCTATCTAACAATTCCACCAAACATAGATGCCATTGGATTCAATAGTGCTCATGAACCACTAGCAAAATGCTTCAAAACATTTTTATCAATAGCATCCACCTTCTCATTAATAGAAGATACTTCATTAGCAGTCTTCAATATCTCAACAAAAATACCTGCATCTTCTTCAAAAGAAACATATGGAAAATGCCCAAATTCATTTACAAATTTATCAAGCACTTGGAAAGCCAAATGTAGTAGTAGAGGACAATAAAATTTGGAAAAATAACTTAAAATAAAGTCCCAAAGATATTTTAGTGCCTCTCCTAGTGGCTTAAAGTTTAACATGTTTGTGGTTCCTCTTCATCCAGAAAAATAGAATATGGACATGCACTTTTTATCTTTCTTAGCTTTCCATTATTTAATTCTGACACACCTTCTACTTCAGTAAAAAAAATTAGGTCGCCATCCTAAAACTCTAACCTCTCATCACCAACACATGAAACCACATCTGGCTTATCATTAGAAATAGAAGCTACAATACCAGTTTGTGGTTCCTCCCCATCAACATCAAATACAATAAATTTAGGTCCAAAGTCATAGAAGATGCTTCCAAACAACCCTTTGTTTTCTAATTTGGTAAATGAAATTGGTGGGTTATGGTTATGACATAACTCATTATACTAAATAGCTTTCCCAAGGCTAATGTCTGCAAAGACAACTACCCTAAAAGATTTAAAAAAAAAGGGCCAATCACTATACTTATCAAGATTTATACTACAAAAGAAATACAATAAGAGAGCAAAGCACTTTTTGCTCTTTAAAAACACTAATTGATTAATGCTCAAGCATTCATTTATTTTATATTCATAAAATGAACACACAAAACATGATTTATATTACAAAACAAATGCAATATGTTTGTGCCTATTTGAAACTTCGCCAAGTTTGAATTTTTAAGCTCACCATGATTCAATAGAATGTTGGGAAAAAACAAGAGAACCAAAGTGTTACTTTAGATATTAAGGGCCAGGACAATATTTTTGTTTGGTTTTCCTAGTAATGCTAAGGAACTAATGTCCCCCGGCCTTCAGTTACTTCAATAACATGCATATGTCCTTAGTCTCTATATATCTTCTTACATTTGAGAGAAGAAAAACTCTATAAATGTGAATACATATATTAATTTAAATGTTAGGTATTTACAATCATTTGAATTCACATCTCTCAAATGGCTATATTAAGATGTGAATTCATATGACTAGTGTATCCACTTTTAGTTGTGGAACTAATTCCCATAGCCTTTGATAATTCTTCATCATATAACTTGCAAAGTTGCTCACAGTGGCTTAGTTTCCATAATATTATTTTATCAACTCTTAGTTTCAACATGTATCTTTTATGATCTATTTAATGTTTATTATCCATGGAATAATGATCTTCTCTTTTTAATGAAAACATTGTTGGTCTCTATATTTTAAATCATTTAATACATCATTTGATCTCCTCAACACTCATTGATCAATGTCTTTAACCTATATTAATCATTTCACTAGTTTGGTTACATTTGTACTATTTTTGCATGTCTTGATAACATTGCTTATTAATCACTTAATCTCTTAATGATTTAACATATCACTTGTTAGAATTTCTTTAGAATAACTGAGGGGGGGAGGGGGGTGAATCAGTTATTCAAGGTCTAAATGTCCTATTTGAACTTTTCACTAAGTGTAGTGAGCCCATTCAACCATTCATTCATCCAAGATTAAATTTTACTAATCAGAAAGTTACTATAAATCAACATGCAAGCATAACACATAAGAAATCAACACATAACACATTGATTTACGTGGAAACCCAATTTGGGAAACACCACCAGTAACATGCTACTCAATTTTCACTCTTCTGAAGTGATGTCCTATGAAAGGCCTACCCTATTAAAGGCTTACAACACACTGTCAAATGTGACCTTGTTAGAAGATTTAATCACCCTATTAGAAGTGGGCTTGGTTAGAGGACTTTAGAACATTCACTTGGAATGCCACCCTATTAAAGGATTTACAAATGGTTATTAAACCAACCTAAGTCCATAGGATTTTCAGATCTAATACAATTGCTAGAGAGTATTTGAAATTCTTTGACCTGACTACAACATACAACTTAACTTGGAGATCTTAGATCACTTCTCAACTCATACACTTGCTTGGTCTTCAATCTCTACAACTCTAATAGCTTGCCCTCCTTTCAAGCTTAGTCTCCTTGCAAAGTCTCCATGCTCAATGTACCAGTGCAATCATCTGTTCATGACCACTTATAGAAGTAGAGCCTTTGTGCTCTTCCTTCTCCTAGATGTCTCCTCCTTGACACCTGTCTAACTACTTCACAAATTTGGCTCTTTAGCAACAATAGTATTAGCAGCTCTTTGCTTCTTGGTCTATGAATCCTTAAATATAAGTCTTGGAGTTCTTCTTCTCACTTGATTCTTCTATTCTTTGATTTTAATTTGCATGGATCAGGTAGGATTGATTTCATCTACCCCATATTTTGTTTCCTCTAGAAACTTCTTGAATAATCCTTTAGAATTCACCCAAAAGCAGTTTACATAGGATTCTATGCCACCAGCTCATAATCCTTATCTTCCAACTCATTCATAAAATTCAATGTAACCACTATGTTGGCTTAGATTTGGAGAACCTTCATCACTTGAAATAATGTAGTAGCTCGACACTATTGAAATATTGGGGCTCGACACATATTGTGTTACTCGACATCAACTGTGTTTTTCCTGATGCTCGGCACCTGAAGATCACTTGGCACCAACTAAGAATTTTCTAATGCTCAACACCTGATCTTCACTTGACATGTGAAAATCACTTGGCGCACACTAGAATTTTTTTTTACTCGGCTCCTATTGAGAATTTGCTTGGCTTCAACTAATTTGCTCAGCACCCACTAATGATCTTAGTTTAAGCTTTGCAGTCAACCTTGTTACAACTTCTTCCTCCAATGTTTCTAAGTGTGGCCAACCTCTGTATCTTTGAGTATGTGATCAATACATCATTTAACCATTGTCTTAACTGATCCTTGCACTTCATTACAACATGATAACTCAACCTTTCCCTTAGGTGCTCTTGTTATATCTTGTTGATCAAATCCTCTTCATCAATCAACTAAGTGATAGTACTTGGATCTTATAAGCAAATATCATCCCTAAAAATAGCAAGTTTGACATTAATGACAAAATAATGATTGAAAACATTCTTTTAACAACAATCTTCCTCCTTTGCAACAATCTCCCTCTTTGATCTTCAACGATCAACTTTTTAATCAGATTTCCAACGATCTTCCTCTTTGGCATTGATGGCAAACCAAACTGATCAACCATCAAACTAGACTATTCAACCACAAGCTTACTAGGTTAGAACAGTAAGTCAAATGCCAAAAAGTAAATTGTAACTTCACATTTTCTTCTACTATTCTGATTTCTTTATTTTTGCTTCTCTCTCTTTGCCACTACTTCCTTGTTCTTTGTCTATCTCCCTCTGTATTTCTCATCTTCTACTGTTCTGATCAAAATCTCCCTCTATCTTCATTTGATCAATATCTCACAAATTCTCTTGTTGATCAGTTTTATGCTATTTCTCCCTCTTTGACAACAATGCCAAAGACATATTAACATTTTAGTATGCAAGTGTAGCTTTTGCAGGTTCATTCAATTTCTCCCTTTGTCACATTGCTTGTGACTGATTTGGATCTTCAACACATCTACTACTTTAGGCATGAATCCTAAAGTAAGCATCCTCTGCATCAATGTGTAAAATCTTCAATAATCAACTCATTTGATGCAGGGAATTCTTGCTTTGGCTTTAGGTAGCCTTTGCTAGGGGTATCACCCCTAACTTACTTCTAAGATACTCAAAAGTATCTTTAGGTAGTGCTTTTGTGAAGATATCAACAATCTATTCCTTTGAGCTAACATATTCCATCTTCACTTGTTTGTCTTCCACCAACTCTCTTACATAGTGATACTTGATTGCAATATGCTTGGTTTTAGCATGCATTACTAGATTTTTTGATATGTTAATTGCACTTGTATTATTACAATAAAGTATCATAGGCTCAGTTACCTCTTCCTTCATACCTTGCAACAAATGTTTGATCCATATAATATTGGTGTAATTTATAGCAGCTGCCACATATTCAGCTTCAGTAGTGGATTGTGAGGTGCAACTTTGCTTTTTACTGGTCCATGTAATTAACCTCTTTTCCAAGAAAAGTGCTCCTCCACTGGTGCTTTTTCTATCATCAATGTTACCTCCCCAACATCAGTATAGGCTCTCAGTTCAAAATTTTCACTCCTCTTGTAGCACAAACCAAAGTCATCAGTCCCTTTCAGGTACCTCAATATTCTTTTACTGTCATTAAGTGATTTTCTCTTAGATTTGCAAAAAATCTTGCCACTATTCTAATAGCTAATGCAATGTCTAGTCTACTATGTACAACATATTGTAGCTTTTCAATCATTGATCTATACAATGTTTGATTCACTTCTTCAGACTCATCATTCTTGGATAGCTTATGCCCAATTGCCATGGGAGTGCTGACTAGTTTTGAGTCTTCTAACCCAAATGTTTTGAGTACTTCCTTGATATATTTAGATTGGGTCACAAATATTCCATGCTTCAATTGATGTACTTGTAATCCAACAAAGAATTTGATTTCTCCAAACATTGACATCTCAAATTCATGTTTTGTTTGATCAGAAAAATCTTTGCAAAGAACATCTTTTCCTCCAAATATTATATCATCAACAAAGATTTCTGATATCAAAATGTCTTTATCTTCTTCAGCTTTGATGTACAAGTTGTTGTTGTCATCTGTTCTCTCAAATCCTATCTTCATAAGATATTTGTGCAATCTCTCATACCATGCTCTAGGTGCTTGCTTCAATCCATAAAGTGCCTTGTGTAGTTTGCAGACCATGTCCTTGTTCTTCTCATCTATAAATCCCTTTGGTTGTTCTATGTAGACTTCCTCTTCAAGTATACTATTTAGAAAAGCAAACTTCACATCCATTTGGTACACTTTAAAACCTTTATATGCAACATATGCAAGTAATGTTCTTACTCCTTCCATTCTTGCAACATGGGCAAATATTTTCCCATAATCCAGTCCTTCTTCTTGTGCATAGCCTTTCCAAACTAGTCTGGCATTGTTTCTTGTTATCTCACCATTCTCATCAAGTTTGTTTCTAAACACCCATTTGGTACTAATCACATTCTTATCAGCTGGTCTAAGAACTAGTGACCATGTTTTATTCTTCTCAATTTGATCTATCTCCTCTTCCATGGCTTTATACCAGTTATCATCTTGTAGTGCATCTTTCACTATTTTAGGTTCAACATTTCTCAACGGACATGATTCATTCCTCAGTCTATTCCTTGTCATTGGTCTAGCATCCTTGTCACCAATGATTTGATCTGCAAGGTGATGTCTTCTCACATACTTGGCTAATCTGGGTTCTGTCCTTCTTTCTATGTTTGATCCTTCAACTTCAGAGTCATTTTTTTCTTCTTTATTTGACATTTCATCATTCCTTTCTTGTATACTATTTTCAGAATCAGAATGTGCATTTTTTACATTCAGCAACTCGGCTTCTGAATGCAGCTCGACATTCACAGGCTGAGACTCAGCAGATACTAAAGTTTGTTGCTGATTCCCAACTTGGTTTGCAGCATTGTCTTCTATAGTAATTCCTTCATAGAAATATACAAAGGATCTATAATCCTCTGTTTTCTTGGACTCATCAACTTGAACTTCTACATGCTCATCAAAATTTACATTTGCACTCTCCACAATTTTGTTAGTGTTAGTATTCAAACACCTGTATGCTTTGCTTCTAGTGGACTATCCAAGGAATATGCCATCATCACTTTTTGCATCAAACTTTTCATTTCTAGTATCTTTAAGAATATAGCATTTACAAATACTTTAAAATGTTTAACATTAGGTGAATGACCATACCACAATTCAAAAGGTGTTGCATTTGTACCTTTTTTGACTTGAACTCTATTCAGTGTGTAGACTACAATACTTATAGCTTCTCTCCAATACTTTAGTGCAACATTTTTCTCCATCATCATGGTTCTAGCATAGTCAATCACTGATCTATTCCTCCTTTCAGCAATACCATTATGTGTTGGAGTTTTTGGTGTTGATGTTTTCCTTTTGATACCTTTGTCATTATAGAATATTTCAAACTCTTTTGATGTGAACTCACCTCCTCTGTCTAATCTTAGGCATTTTAGGTTCTTTCCTATTTCCTTCTCAACTCTGGCCAAATACCACTTAAACATTTAAAATGCATCAGATTTTTGCTTTAAAAATATAGCAGTCATCATCTTGGAATAGTCATCTACAAATAACATTATGTATCTATCTCCTAGGTAGCTTTGTACTTCTATTGGACCACATAATTCTGTATGGACTAACTCTAGTACTTCTTTGGAAGTGTATGTTTTGCCTTTGAAACTAGACTTAGTAATCTTCCCTAGTTGACATTGTTTGCACATTATGTTTTCAGGTTTCTTCAACTTGGGTAGCCCTCTGACTTTCTTTTTCTTGCTGATGCTAATCAGATTATCAAAATTAACATGACACAACATTTTATGCCACAACCATACATCATCAAATCTAACAACAAGACATGTTGCATCTTCCACATCTAGGTAAAATAGATTACTCCAAGTTTTTTCACCTTTTCCTATCAAATTTCCATCAGTGTCATAGATCTTAGCAGTTTTGTTTCCAAATTAAACTTTGCAACCTACATTGCCTAACTGTGATACACTCAACAAGTTGTGGTTCAATCCTTCAACATATTATGCATTATCACATGAAATTTTCTCTGTGAGCTTAATGGAACCTTTTCCTTTGATTTGACATAGAGCATCATTACCAAATCTAACACTATTTCCATCATATTAAGTAAAGGTAATGAACTTACTTTTATCTCCTGTCATATGATGTGAGCATCCATTGTCTATGATCCACTTGTCATTCTTATTTACACAAGTAACCAATGCTGTTGCTTCATCCTCATCATTATCTGATTCATCCTTCATGGCTACATAGACTACTTCATCATCATTCTCATCAGAATCTTCTTCAACAATGTAACATCTCTCTCCTTTCTCCTTGTAGTCTTTGCTATCATCTTCCCTCTTGTTCCTGTACTTGTTTCCTTCTTTGTAGTTCTTCTTCTGTGTACATCTTGCAGCAATATGACCTACTTCATTTCAATTGAAACATATGATAAGGAGCTTACCTTTGAATTTACCTTTGCCTCTATGGAATCTCCTAGCCAGTAGTGCTTCTAACTATTCCACATCTTCCTCATTTACACTACTATCACTAGATGCATATTTTCCTTTTCTTCTCTTCTTGCTTGATGTCTCCTCCTTAGTGTCTTTTATTGTCATCTTGGCCTTGAAAGAATATTCAAGGTTCTTAGGTTTGTAGTTATCAAAATTTGACAATTCAAATGCAGTAAGTCTTCCCACTATTCCTTCAAAGGTTAGTGTGTTTCCTTGTACACACCTTAGCTCTTGGATGGTTGAAACTCTAATAGCATAGATAGGGAGCAGAGTTCTTAAGTATTTGCTGATGACAATTTCTTATTCTTATTGCACTTACCACTTCTTTCATTCTTGCAGCGTACTGAGCAACATTTTTACCTTCCTCCATTTTCATGTCATCTAACTTTCCTCTTAGGCTTTCTCTCTTTGCTCTCTTGACATTCTAATCTCCTCCATAGATGTTCGATAAGGCTTTCCACATCTTGAATGTAGTGTCACAATCTTTGATGTCATCATATTTTGCATAATTAAGTGCAGAGGCAATCTCTAACATTTCTTGATTATGCTCTTTCTTTTTGTTCAAATCATCTGCAGTAAGGGGTCCTACTGGATTTACATGTTCTATTCCAATTGAGGTTTGTGCATAGTCACCTATTGATCCAAGACACAATTTCATCAAACTTTTCCATGCAACAAAGTTGTCTTTGTTGAGCTTGAGAACTTCTCTCTTGGACATCTTGATCTTCCTACTTCTAGTACCTTGAAACTAAATCAGTAGATGACTCTGATACCAATTTTTAAGATTTCTTTAGAATAATTGAGGGAGGGGGGGTGAATCAATTATTCAAGGTCCAAATGTCCTATTCAAACTTTTCATCAACCATTCATTCATCCAAGCTTTAACTTTATTAATCAACAAGTTACTGTAAATCAACATGCAAGCATAACACATAATAAATCAACACATAACACAATGATTTATGTGGAAACCCAATTTGGGAAAAACCACCAGTAACATGCTACTTAATTTTCACTCTTTCGAAGTGATGCTCTGTGAAAGGCCTAATTTGTTAAAGGCTTACAACACACTGTCAAATGTGATCGTGTTAGAGGATTTAACCACCTTGTTAGAAGTGGGCTTGGTTAGAGGACTTTAGAACATTCACTTGGAATGCCACCCTATTAAAGGATTTACAAATGGCTATTAAACCAACCTAAGTCCATAGAATTTTTAGATCTAATACAATTTCTAGAGAGTATTAGAAAATATTTGACCTGACTACAACATACAACTTAACTTGTAGATCTCAGATCACTTCTCAACTCATACCCTTGCCTGGCCTTCAATCTCTGCAACTCTAATAGCTTGCCCTCCTTTCAAGCTTAGTCCCCTTGAGTCTCCATGCTCAATGTACCAGTGCAATCATCTCTTCATGACCACTTAGAGAAGTAGAGCCTCTGTGCTCTTCCTTCTCCTAGATGTCTCCTCCTTGACACCCTTCTAACTACTTCACATATTTGGTTCTTCAGTAGCAATAGTATCAGTAGCTCTTTGCTTCTTGGTCTATGACTCCTTAAATAGACGTCTTGGAGTTTTTTTTCCCGCTCGATTCTTTCATTCTTTGATTTCAATTTGCATGGATTAAGTAGGATTCATTGCATCTAATCCATATTTTGTTTCCTATAGAAACTTGTTGAATAATCCTTTAGAATTCACCCAAAAATGGTTTACATAAGATTTCGTGCCACCAGCTTATCATCGTTATCTTCCAACTTGTTCACAAAATTCAATGTAACCACTATGTTGGCTCAGATTTGGCGAATCTTCATCACTTGAAATAATGTAGCAGCTCAATACTATTGAAATACTAGTGCTCGACACATACTGTGTTACTCAGCATCAACTGTGTTTTTCTTGATGCTTGGCACCTGAATATCACTCGGCACCAACTAAGAATTTTTTGATGCTCAACACTTGATCTTCACTTGGCACACACTAGAATTTTCTTTTACTCGGCTCCTACTGAGAATTTTCTCAGCACCCACTAACGATCTTAGTTTAAGCTTTGTAGTCAACCTTGTTACAACTTCTTCCTCCAATGTTTCTAAGTGTGACCAACCTCTGTATCTTTGAGTATATTATCAATACATCATTTAACCATTGTCTTAACTAATCCTTGCACTTCATTACAATATTATTACTCAACCTTTCCCTTAGGTGCTCTTGTTACATCTTGTTGATCAAATCCTCTTCATCAATCAACTAAGTGATAGTACTTGGATCTTATAAGCAAATATCATCCCTACAAATAGAAGGTTTGACATCAATGACAAAACAATGATTGAAAACATTCTATTTACAACAATCTTCCTCCTTTGCAACAATCTCCCTCTTTGATCTTCAAAAATGAGCTTTTCAATCAGATTTCCAACATCACTATCATGAATCAATGGTTTTGGTATATTTTATTATCCTTTATTTAGAATATATCCAAGAGTAAGCCTCTTATCTCAATGACAAGGAGTCACCAAGCCCACAAACTTTAAGGACCAAACTCTAATCCACTCAAGCATTCAAACTCCTAACCCTAATTAGACGTCATGTTTGTTGATCACATCTCATAGTCCTACTTCTGATCACAACCACAAATTTTGATCACACACTCACCTTGAGACATTATGTCCTCACCCCATGTCCACACCTTGGACTGATCACACACTATTCTAAACCCTTGATCAAACACTGATCTCCCTTAATCTAACTATAGCCTTAAGGATTACTGATTACACCCCTTGGCTATGTGCTACCCCAAAGTACTATATTGGGTATATGATAGCTCATTAGGATCCTACACCCCTATTGATCCTATCGAGTCTCTATCTTTCACTCATAGAGATTTTGTCATTAGCAAATCCTCAGGCCTACAAACTCTCTTTGTCAACACTTTGGAAATCCCATATTAATGTAGAGCCTCAAAGTCCCAAAAGTATCATGCACCAATAAATTTCTCCTTGCTCACTTAACCCATACATGGACCCTTGGATGTGCACTTTACATGCTTGTGATTATATCAACACCTCTACAATGCTAAGGTAATATATTTCTCAACATCTATACAAGATTTTGAAAACTGATTGCATCACATGCTAATAAGATGCAAGACTTGAAACATTAAATATTATACCCATTTAAAACCAAAGGTTGTCATGCTATCACCTAGATTAGTTTGACTGATAAAAAAATACTCTTCATAATCTAGTTCAACAAGACATTCATAAGAAGTTCAATCCATAAAGTGAATCTGTGTCCCTATGAATCTAGTGATGGATTGAATTTCATTAACTTCATAATTGAAGAGCTTATGGACCCCATGTGATAATGGGAAATGGAAACTCAACACTATATCAAGCATCTCAAATCTTATGCAGAACTAACTTAATATGTTACATGGACCAAATCTCCTATTAGCATAACTCAGAAAAGAAAGAGACACATAATAAAGAATAGAAAAAGAGTGAAGAACCCACTATAATATCCATGTAACATCTCAAGCCACTCTCACCATGCCTTCTCACTATAAATATCATGCCATCTTCTAGAACCTCCTTATACAATATAGTGTATGCAACACCCCGCCAAGGGGTCCAAAAGAAATAACCTAAAGTTTTACTAAGTTTGTCAAACATTTTTTTTTTTTTTTGAACAAGAAGAATAACATACACATCAAACACATAGTAGCGGAAGAAATAACATACAATCAACTAAATGCATACGTAACAGGTTACATTCCTTAAGGATCCCATGATGTTGAATTACATTTAAATTTAATTAATACTAGGTCCATCAAATACCATATCCATATGAAAGAATAATTGTAAAGTCCAATGTCCATTTAAATAATATACATTTGTTCTAAATTCCTCTTGGCAAATGAAATTCATAATGCTCAATCATCCACTATACATGTCACAGGGTATGAAAGGCTAAAAGCATATACATATGTAGAAATAAAAACACATCATACTCCTTGGATCCATGATACAAAATACAATAAAAATAAATGAAACCATCCACCATACATGATACATCCATCTATCATAAAAGATATAACAACCATCATGAAATATAACCATCCATAATAATACGCAGATAGAATGAAAGTAAATGCAGACAAGGAAGCTCTAGCCATAGTGACTTGGATGAACCTCAATGGTAAGAGTAAAAAGCACTACCACCTGACTGCATAGAACCTAAATGGCCCACTCCCACCGCGCTAAGGAGATAGTCTCAAGTCCCAAATAGGATATCAAACCACATATCAAAAGTACTCTCTAAGTCCAGGAAATCCTAAAAGAAATCTAACTCAAAGGTTCTAAGATAGGTCGACGTCTAATTCCCAAAGGCACACAAGACACATAGGAAACCTACTATGTAAGTGGGTAAGTGTCATCACACGAATATGCTAGAGTTACCCTGGCAGTCTCTTAGGACCCTCGGGTCCCAAGTGATCCCTATGTAGCCACTAGTATTCTCTTGCACTGACAAGGCATACTACGGAATGCAAGGTTGCAACCAAGCATTATCTCTACTCCCATCTTAGTTTGTACTAGCACTCGAGGCATGGGTGAGACCATACAACTACTCTTATTAGGTTCATTTTATCCCCATTTAGTGTAATGTTTTCACTTATTAAACAACTTACAATGAGTTACCCTAGGAACCACTTAGGGCCTCGACCCCCATTGCAAGCCACTTCCCAACACTACATATGGATTACCTACCCTAGGCTCATAAAAGCACAAATAAATAATCATTTAAAAATCACCTTAGTCCTATACAAGTGATTGGAAAGCATCAAAAGATAATCATAATAATCACATCAATTCTCTACGAGCAACTGGAAAGCATCCAAGATAAATCACAATACCCATTAGTTCTCAATGAGCAACCAAAAAGTATCCCAATAATACTGATCAATGACTCAAAATGGTTAAGTCCAACATGTCACAACATGACATCACCAAGAACAAGAAAACAAACACTTTAGTCCTATCAAAGTGACTGGAAAGCAATTCAAATATAACTAACCGAGGACTCATAAATGGTTAAGTCAAGTAAGTCATACATTCACCTCAGTGTCACACAAGATCACTAGAAAGCAATAACAAATAATAAATACAAACATATCATAGAGCATACCATCACATTACCATAGTTGGGTTAAAAAGATCGAGATCAAAACATAGCATCACATTCACATAACTCCCAAGCCTCTGGTAAACATCTTAAACTAGTCAACACTCTAGTCAACCGCAAACCCCAAACATAAACAACACATAGAAAACATAATAGGTTCCATAATTTAGTTTGATTAGAAAACATGTAGTTGAGTTATATAGTACAATTTAAGTTCCTAGTTTAATGTATGTTTCAAGTATGTAAGATCCTTAGTTTACCCTACAAGTTATCCTATTCATTTATTGAATTACCCCCCCACCCTATTATATTTTAAATCAATTTTATAAAAATAATTAGGGGATAGTTATATATATATTTTTAAATTATTAAAATAATTGCATTGATTTAAACTAATATAATTTACAATTGTATTAAAGTCAAAATTCCACAACCTTATCAATAGCCTTCATTATTAACTAAATTAATTAAATTATATTAAATCATATTATGTTAAATTAATTAATACTTAATATATAAAAATAACTATGTTTTAATTAATTATTAATAAAAATATTTATTAATTTATAATAATTAATAATAAACAACCTATTTTTACTGACCAAAAAAAAAAAAAAAAAGCTATTTTAAAAAATTATTAATAACTAAATTTTATTATAAATTAAATCATAACATAATTCAAAATTTTATATATATATATTTTTAAAAAGCATGTGTTTCTAAAGGCCCACACGGCTTGGCTTGCGATGGTAGGTCTTACTGTCACCGCCGGTAGTAGTATTAATTGCTGCCACAGCCTTGGAAAAGCTGCAAGCGACCACGAAGGAGAATGGGAGGTGGGGGGTGGTGGTCCCACCTCCCCCCATTATATTTTATTATTATTATTATTATTTATTTTTAATTTATTAAAATTTATAAAATCAAATTCAACAATTAACTTCCTAACTAATAAATTTAAATTTTTTTATTTATATATATATTTTTTTAATAAATGTTTGCAATCCTAGCTTGATAGGAGAAATTCGATTAACCATTCAAATTTCTAAATTCTAAATTTTCTTTTTAAAACTCAAACCCTCTCTGACTTTAATATCTAATTTGCAAAATTAATGGATGAGGTTTTCTACGAATTTTCAACCCCTACGTATACAGAGTATTTAACATGCATACTGAAAATTCACGGAATTAAAAGCACCCATCACAAGAAATATTCAAACAACCACTCAATAGGCATGATAAAGACAGGAAAGAAAAGAACGTATTAAAAATATGCAAAAATCACAAGCATCTACTTGGACACTAATGCTAATTGCTATGCCCTAGAAACTTGTAGAGAAAATTCCTCCTCTCAGAACCTTCTCCTTTCCAAAAATTTCTTCCTTCTCCAAAATTCACCGTCTCAAAATTCATGTCCACCAAAAATGAACCCTCCAATTGTGATAAAGAGTTCTCTCCTTAAATCGAGGCACTAATTGTGTGTTCATTTGGGAGAACTCCATGCTCACCAGACTTCAACTCCTATTAAATTTCCTTTATCTTTTCTTTATCTCTTCCCATGCATGTTTATTGAATTATTAAATGACTTTATTTACTTTTTACTTGACTTCTCTTTTAATTAATTTATTGAATTTTAATCTCGTGCGCACTTAATGTAATTAAAATATCTCTATTAATTTCACTTGTTTTATCTTTTTAATTAATTTCTTATATTTTCATCTCATGCGTACATCATGTGATCTAACATATTTTAATAAATTAATATCATTTTACTTTTTAATTTATTTTCAAAACTTAATTGATAAAATATTTATTAACTTAAATAATAATATTATTTAGCATTTATTTAAAAATGAACTCTATATATATTATTATTAAAGTAAATAAATATTATCACGTTCTCGATTTATTCTTATAACTTTTATCTTCAAATTTAATTCTTTTTGTTTAATTAATTTCCAAATTAATTAAATTTAATTAAATATTAAAATATCATAATAATTTTCTATTAAATTAAATCATTAATTTAATCTTTTAATTATACTTAATTAATAGAAAATTCACCAAAGACTCATAAAATAACATACGAAAACCCATCAAAGAAAAACACATACAAAATCAAACTAAAGGGTTATAATCATGAATTAACATCATTTGATGCATTCAGAGGGAAGTCAACTCAGATACTTGTCCTAATTTTCTAGGACAAATGGCTTAAAGGTTTGAGATTTGGACATAAGAATTTATCTCCCCTCTCTTACCATTGAGATAATGCAATAGGGTACACTCATCCTGGCAATTCAGAGAAGTCGATACCCAGTACCTGCAACTTGCATAAAATCTATGCATGTACAGACATAATATTCTAAGCTAAACAGGCAATGGTAGGAAGTGGTGCATCGTGTAGATCTCAACTAGTAGGTGACTATGACTTCCTCCCTTAACCACATCAAGAATGGCATACATAAAGAAAAAAAACATGCACACCATACACATGTAGTATGGGGTAAGTATCCATAAGAAAACACATATGATAATCCATCTAACTAATCATCATCAATAACTGAAAACACTGTAATAATCATCAGGCATACATGAAGTTTAGAGTATCAAGTAATCTCATCATATAATCAACTGAATGTAAAACAATATATGATAATCTTAAAACAATACCACTAATCATAAGCATAAACTAGCCTAAAAGAGTTCAGCAATGATAACAAAAATGCGAACTAGGGGCAGGCACTACAGTGTATCCAATGGTACCCATATATAAGAAGAAGCTCAAATTAGTTTATCAAGGTCCAAGTTGAGATCCCCATCTAGTGACGACAAAATTCCTTATTGTTGATCTTCATTATCTAAGCTTATCTATTCCAACATATATTTAATCTTTCTAAGGACAACCAACCAACTCTACTAGAGCTAGAAGAATAATCTCCATTCTTATTGACTTGACTAACTATGGAATCAGGCTCATCCTTTTCTTGATTTTTCTATTTTGTGTTCCAATATTGACACATAATAACTACACAAACAAGTCTTTTTCTAGGAAAACAACCAAGAAGAATAGTAGTTCCAGTGCATTTTCTTAATTTAAAAAAAAAAAAAGATATGCATAGTTGGAGTTGTAGAAAGGAAGAATATGTATTGTTTTATTGACTATTATATTTTTATGCACTAAATCTTACTACTGAAAATTATTTACAGTCTATGATATTAGAAACTGTGTTCCTCTCTCAATCTCACCCCCTCTCTTCATGTTCCTCTCTTTTAGCACTTTTACACTCCTACTCTGCACATCTCTCTTCCTCCCCCCTCTTCCTTGCTCTTCCTATCTTCCTCTCTTCCTCTCTCCCTTTCTCCTACTTTCCCACTTCTTCCATCTCTCTCCTTCTTTATCCCCCTCCCCCTTTATACCTCCTCCCCTCTTCTCATTCCCTCCCTCCCCTTCCCCCTCCCTACTCTCTTCCTCATCCCATATCTCCCTCATACTAACCCCCCTCTCTTCCTCCTCCCATGTTTCCCTCCCTAGTCTTCTCCTCTCTTCCTCATCTCCCTATCTCCCTCCCTACTATTCCCCTCTCTTCCTCTCCCCTTTCCTCCCTCCCTACTCTTCCCCTCTCTTTCTCACCCCCCTGCCTCCCTCCCTACTACCCCCCTCTTCCTCCTCCCTCATCTCCCTACCTATGCTCTCCCTCTCTTTCTCCTCCCCATGTTTGTCTCCCTAATATCCCCCTCTATTCCTTCTCTCCCTGCCCTCCCCCTTCCTCTCCCCATCCCCTATTATTTCTCCCCCTCTCTTCCTTCCCCTTCACTCTCTCCCCCCTCTGCCCCTCTCTCTTCCTCTCCCACTCTCCTATTATCTCTCCCCCTCTCCCCCCTCTTCCTTTCTTCTACTTTTATACTTCTACTCTACCCATCTCTCAGCCTCTGGACAACCATACCTTCGTCCCCCCTCTGAAGCATTTTTGGTTTTCCAAAATTACAACAGTGGTTTCTATTTGCTAATATCTCTTTTTATATTTGATATGATTACAAAACTGAAAAGTGTTTTGGGTTTATTCATAGTTTACCATCCTACACACTTTGGCTAAGTTGCTTTATTCATATTTAATATTTTATGTCAACTTAAGTAATGTCAAAACTAGACAATCCAGTAGATTTTTAAGAATGAAATATGGTTTGAAAGCAGGATGATATCAATTCAAAAACATTAAACTAGCTAGGTGTCATGGAGATAGCATTGTGTGTACTTGGTATAATTTTAGATATCATCAAAGAGAGACTTGTTTGACCATTAGGTCACATTTCAAAAACATTTTGAACTGACTTTTGTCATTCTACAAAGTGTGATCTAAAACATTGATACAAAATTTGCTCACTAATTCTATGTAATGGTCTAAGAAAATACCACGTTGTTAATTTATTTTATTGCCAATTTTATATTGGAAATTATTGATTATTGATAAATACAATATTTTATTTATCAGTGGCGGTAGTGTTGTAGGTTAATAGTTACCCTATCATGTTGAGCATTTGTTTTGCCTAATTCTTCTCATTTTTCTATATCAACTTGGCTAGATTGCTTGGATTAAGATATCTTTATAGTTGTCTCTATAACCTTCAAACATCAATGTAGATAATTTTAAAATATTGTTACTAAGAGTTAAGTGATCTATTAAAGTTGATGTCCTAATTAAGAGTTTGATTCTTTAGTGATGGGCTTATTTACAAATTTCTCGCCACTTCGTTCTAGTTTTGCTCAATATTCTCTTTGTATTACATTCAAGTGACATTTAGTTTCTTGGTAGTTGTTTGTCTTATTTCTCAAATATTTTGGATATATGAAAATTAGAAATTAAGATATTTCAGAGGAGTGAAATTATGGTCTGGTAGCTTTATTGAGATGCAATTGGGACTTGTCAATTTGTTTAATATCATTTGTTCTTTTTAACAATAATTAGTTATTGTTATTCACTCTGTAATAGCATACAAATGCATCCACTGTCTATAAATAATTCACAACCCTAGAAGGAAGAAAGTAGTAACCTCATCCTTGCCTAAAATGCTCTCAATTTTTGGACAATTTCAATTGCTTTGAGCTCTAATATTATTAGATATCTAACTATTTGGATTTATGTTGTTTTCTTTACATGTATTATTACAATAAGGCCACAAAACTTTCCAAGT
This sequence comes from Cupressus sempervirens, assembly GCA_028749045.1. NCBI lineage: Eukaryota > Viridiplantae > Streptophyta > Pinopsida > Cupressales > Cupressaceae > Cupressus > Cupressus sempervirens. Next base: position 510,620,115 of record CM053791.1, read on the forward strand.
AGACAATTCCAAATGATCTAAGGGTTTTTATAGCTATTCTATTCCATATGTAGAAAATTCAAGTCATTTGATGATTTCTAACTTCTATAATAACTAGGGAGTCATTTTTGTTTTGACGATTTCATCTTTCATTTTGTCTTTGGACTCTTTAGACTGCTTGAGAGTAGGAAAAAAAAGATGCAAATCCATTCACAAACTCTAAAGGATTGTTATCTATGGCTCTGTCACCTATTCCTATTGGAGTAGTTTCTTCTCTAGCAAAAGCATCCCCAAATATGTCTTTTTCCAACATCACTATCACTCCCATGGTTTTAGCTCCAACAAGGCCTTCAACAACTTTGGCATTAGTTATGCCTCTCATGCCAACAAATCTAGCTACTTTAATGTCTTCTATCATTCACACTATTACAACTTTGATTGGAGTTGTCACACCTGCTTTGGTTGCATCTATTCCCATAGTTACTCTAACAGTTGGTGTCATGCCAATAACCATGGTGGTGTCAGCATCCATTGCCACTCCACTTGTTTCAATCCCATCAAATATTGTTGTCCCTCTAGCTACGACATTAGCTACCTCTACTGTAGTTCCTATCATGACTATAGAAGCTACAACTGCCACAATTGACAGAATATTGTATGAATATTCTATCTAGCAAGTCAAAATCTTTGTTTACTACAAATTTTATTGTTGGGTTTGTAAAAGGATGTAATGCATGAAAGAGGTAACAGTTTTAGCTGAAAATTTCTAATCTACTATATATTTATATTTCTTTAGGTAAAAAATTGGTGATTCAAAGGAAGGAGGAGTGTATGGGACTTCTGCCCAAGATTAGGAGGTAGGACATATTTTTTAAATATCTACTTATTTAGATTGTTTTCAAAGAACAACAAATGCAAATAATTATTTTATTGCTTTTATCTATTTAGATTAGTATAGTATCTTATAACACAATGCTTCTTTTAAGCTTGTCTGATTTAAATTTTGTTATATCTTCATTTGAAACAAAGCTTGTCATCACCTCTCAACTTTAAGATTGTTTCTTTTATTAACATCTATGGTTAAACTTCAAAATTAATGTATAAAAATTGTTCTATGATACATCAAGTATGGTTTTCTGTGCTTCCTTTTTAAAAAATGTTCAATGTGTGATTTAAGGCTCACAATTTTTAATATAAATCTTTGGAACCTTAAATATTACATGCATCTTAGCTAGGAAAACCAGGCTGAATTTTAGGGCAATGCAACTTTGTTATGAATGTTTTATGTGGATTTATAAATACTACAATTGATCACTAGTATTCAGTCCTCAAGTTAATTACTATTATTTTAGTAAGAAATATTTAGGCTAAGTGGCTTTTTTCTTTTTTCCTGAAGCTTTTAAAGTTAGATCTACAAATATTATCCTTGGTACATATTGCTAACAACATTTTGTAGCATCTACCTTGAAAATTGCTAGCTAAGAGTATCTAATGCATGTTGCCAACCAACTTTATTATGGATTTCACACTATTCCATTTCTAGTACAATACAGTGGTTGATTATGTAAAAAGGACTATTTATTTACTCCCTTTTAATGTTAGATACTATATTTGGTGTCAAATGTTAGAGGCTGAAAAAATAATACTAGTAACTGGAAAGGTTAATGCAATTCCCCCATTAGAAGAAAAAGTTGTTAATGAGGAGCCTTTGACTTATGCAAATAAAATAGTATGTGATATTATCTTTGATAGCCATTATTGTATGTGGGCGATTCACAAGATATATTGATTAGTATATTGCCTGGTGATTTTAGCTTGTAATATAAATTCATTCTATCAAAAGGAATGGGTGGATCTAACATTTAGTTTAGTCATTGTGTTTCTATTTTAATCATGATGGGATTATTACATGGTTTATTCCTTTCTCAGTAGTCAAAAAATGCTTTTAAGGAACTCCTTGAGTTTTCCTATGTTGAATCTGTTTGGACATGGGAGCAGGTTGTACAAAATGTCCTAGGTTGCATATTTTCTTTTTATTCAATTGATCTTTTTTTCCTTTTCCTTTTTTTAAAGAAAGAGAAAAATGAAAATATTATTTTATAGGCTATGCAGATAATCATCAACGATAAGCGATATGGAGCTCTCAAAATCCTTGGGGAGAGGAAACAAGCTTTCAATGAAGTATGATAACAATTTTTTGCTTAAGAAATTCAATTTAATGTTAAATAAATAAAAAATATATTTAAATTACTAGTTAATACAAATATGGTTAAGGATGGATTGCTAATACTAATGTTATTCATTTACTCTACAATTCTGGTGTATTAGTACTTAGCCTGGTGTAAGAAGCATGAGGCTAAAGAAAGATGCATATGGAAGAAAATGGTTCAGGAAGAGTTTATCATTATGTTGGAGGTAATGTTTGTGCTATATTGTTCATAAAATAAAAATAATTTACTTAAATATGGATTTGGAGGATTGAATCAGTAGAATTCAACAAAAAATGAAAATTCCATTGAATATTGGCTTGATATATTATTCTCGGGAAAGTAAGGAACTTACATCAGCAAAATGATGGAGGTTGGTTCATTTGATTAACATTCTAGTATATTTTGGGATTTTTTTCATGTTTGGAGTCCATAGTAGTTGTGGCATAGGTTATGATTAGTTAAACTAATACTTTTAACTTCCACTGTGCAATAAGGTTGTCACTTTATTTGAGAGTGATGCAAGGTTTCATGCAGATGAGAGGAACTCTTTGAGGGCTATCTTGTTGAGTTGGAGAGAAAGGTTCCTCATGCTTTGAATTTGTGTGATGACACGTCTCTACATTTTTTAGTATTTCTAATGTTCCAATGGCTTGTTATAGAACCCGATAGATTGTCTGTATGTTTCTGTTGAACCTAATTGGCCTTATAATTAGTGTAATATGTCCATCTTTAGCCGTGAACATTGTTCTTGACTATATTATTTTTCAAGTGGCATTATCAATGGTTTGGCTAGAAGCGGTAGAGTGCAGTCAAACTCAATTCACAACATTCTATTTTCAAAATATTGAGGACATTTTATATGATATTTTTAAATTTTGGGTAGATAACATTTTTCATAGCATGGATGTGATTTATGGCATGTGGTTGTTTGTTCCTCCAAATAGGATTGAAGGATGGAAGGAATAAGCCATGGCAGTTGGCTTGCTTGATTGTTGAATGATAACTCTTGTGTTATTTGTGTAAATATAAAGTTTCAACTTTGTGATTTTGATGGTTATTTAATTGTGACAAAACTTAGTGAAATGAGCTCAACCAATTTGATTACGCATATTATCTCAAAGAAAAGTTATTCATGATAGTGCCTTTTTACACGGAATTAAGACATAAATCCTTGGGTTAGAGACAAAGCTCAGTTAACTATAGAAATTATGAGCTAAAATATGTTCTTTTATAATTCCCTATTGTAGATTGTTACTTCAACTAAAAGTGATTTTTTTTTTACCATACTCAATAACAATAAAATGACAATAGAGACAATATTTATCTTGGGTGAGCAGATATGAAGTGTTAATTGCCAAAAAGACACATTAAATTATACATGTATACTGCTTGATCTTGATCAACTGAGAATGACAAAGTTACACATGGTAATATTGTGTGTTAACTATGCCATTGTCACCTACTCATTGGGGATTTTTTTATTGTTTTATAAAAAAAGGATGTAAAGTTTGTTCTATAGGGAAAAACATGATGATGAATAATCACTATTGTAGTTAAAAATCTTAGCAATCAAAATTTGTCTCAAATTTGTACTAGCAAATATTTTGTTTTATATAAGTATACAAAAATAAACTTAAATAATGAATGAGACAAATACAAAATGAATTTCGAGAGCACAAGTTAAGTTTTTTCATCACTTTGTTATATATCAATGATTGTATATGTCAAATGACTTTGAAAGGTCCATAAATGAAAATTTCAAATGCTATACAACTATAAACTACACACATAATCTTCTACTCTTCTCCCTAGTATCTAGCCATGAGTTAGAATGCATAATTGAATCATCCTTAGGAGTGATCCTCAAGTATACAATCTTCTCGGTGTGAATGCTCTTAAATAGGCTACAATTAACACTCACAAGCAATACAAGGTTGACAAAAAACATGAATGACTAGCCTTTGATGTTTAGGTTTTTAACACCATAATATTCCCACTACAAATTTTCGAAAAAGTAATTTAATAATTTTTTTGTTAAGTATAACTTCGTAGTTTTGAGTCAAAATTGCTTATATCAAAGAAGTATGCTTGAAAGACTCATGTTTTTAGTTAGTAGCTAGATTTTCCATCCTTGAATCTATAAAGATGAAGAAAATAGCTTAGCCTCTACAATCATCTAGACCAACAACTAATTTAGATTTTTTTTTAAAAGTCTTTGTTAGGTATCATCCTCTATATGATTGTGCTTAGGTTTTCCATGACTTTTGTAATGCCCCGGCAAGGGATCCAAAAGAATTAACCTAAAGTTTTACTAAGTTTGCCATTTTTTTTAATGAAAGAATAACATACATGTCAAACATAAAGTAGTAGAAGCAATAACATACAATCATAATTAAGCAAACATCACATATTACATTCCTTAAGAATCTCAAGACGTTGAGTCACATTTAAATTTTAATTACTACTAAGTCTAACAAATACCACATCCACATGAAAGAATAATTATAAGTCCAAGTCCATTTAAATAATATACATTTGTTCTGAATGCCACTTGGCAATAAAATTCAGAATGCACAATCATCCACTGTACATGTCACAGGGTATGAAAGGTTGAAATAATATACATTTATAAAAATAGATTACATCATCCCTTTCGGATCCATGAAACAAAGTACAATATAATAAGTGAAACCATCCATCATAAAGATATAACCATCCATCATAATACACAAGAATTGAATGAAAGGAAATGCAAAAAAGGAAACTCCAGCCACGGTATCAACGAACATATCTCAATGGTAATAGTAAAAAGCACTACCACCCAACTGCATGGTAACCCAAAAAGGCCCACTCACACCATGCTAAGGAGATAGTCTCAAGTCCCAAATAGGATATCAATCCAAAAATCAAAAGTAATATCTAAGTCTAGGAAACCCTAAAAGTAATCTAACTCAAAGGTTCCAAGATAAATCAACATCTAGACCCAGAGGCAAACACATACACGTAGGAAATCTATACTTCTAGTGGGAAAGTGTAATCACAGGAACCAACTCTAGGGTTACCTGGCTAGTCTTTCAATCCTTCGGCCCCCTAGTGACTCTATGTGGCACTAGTATCCTTTCGTACAGACAAGGCATACCAATGAGTCAACTCTAAGGTTACCCGACTAGTCTTTTAATCCTCCGACCCCTTAGTAGCTTTCTATGGTACCAATATCTTATTAATTCATTTTAAACCCATTTAATGAAATGTTATCACTTATTAAACTACTTAGAATGCATTACCTTGGTAGCCACTTTGGGCCCCGACCCCCATTGCAAGCCACTTTCCAACTTAACATACAGATTACCTACCCCAAGCTCATAAAAATATAAATCAAAGAATCATAGTTTATCACCTTAGTCCTATACAAGTGACTATAAAGCATCAAAATATAATCACAATAACACATCAGTTCTCTACGAGCAACTAGAAAACATCCCAAAAATACTAATCAAAGACTCAAAAAGGTTAAGTCATAACATCCATCTTATTATCCCACAAGGACATTGAAAGCAATAATGAACAATAAATACAACTCATCATAGAGCATACCAATACATTACCATGGTTGAGTTTAAAAGATCAAGATCAAATCATCATAACACCACTATCACAAAACTCCCAAGCCTCTAGTAGACGTCTTAGAATTGATCAACACTCTAGTCAACCCAAACCCAAAGCACAAACAACATATAAAACAATGTAGTTTGTAGTTTGGTTTGATTTTGAAAGCACTTAGTTTTGAGTTAATTAGTAAGGTTTTCAATTTTCATTTTAACGTATGTTTCAAGTAGATATAATTCACAAATTACCCTTACAAATTAACCCATTCTTATATTCAAATAAATGCATAGTTATCCCTATTTGGTTTTAAGTAAATTTTTCCAAAATAATCTAAGGGTAATCATTTATTAAATTATTAAAATAATAATCATTGATGTTTAAATAAAATAATTACTACTTTATTAAAATCAATTTTATTAATAATAATACTTAAATAACTCTGTATCTTCTTTAAACAATATTCATCATTAATTAAGCTTAATTAGTCTAAATTTAATTAAATTAATTAATACTTAACTAAACCAATATCTTATTAATTAACAATAAATAACAAATTTATTAATAAATTCATTAATTAAAATTAACTGTTAGAAAGGTTAATCTTTCCTTGGATATATTAATTGGGATATTCCAAGGGTCCCTAAATATAGTTTGTCCTCTTGTACACATGTGGAGGACATGTCATTGTTTGTCCTTTATTCCACATGTAAGGACAACTCTTGTTTATTTCTTTACTTAGTTTATCCTCCTTAAGAGGATTGTGACACTTTGCACACACCTATTATGAATGTGGCATTCATAGAAATGGGAGTTACAAATGCAACTCCTTTCTCATCTCTATATAAGAGATGCTCCTCCTTCTTTCTTCTTCACTCTTAGCACTTGATGTTATTGTATTGAGCTACTTTTGCTCCAACACTCTCTCTCTCTCTTCTCTAGGTATTTGCCTTCATTCATAATACTCACAAGGGGTTTTCTTTGCTTTCCCCTTATAAATCCTTGTCTCCATTGTTGAACCATCTTGGTGTGTGCTCTTGGAGTTTGCTTATCTTATGGTAACATTGTTTCACACTTAACTTACTTGGATTGTTTCTCGTTCCTTTCTCAATATTATTTCTTATATTAACTAAATATAAATATATTAAATTTTTTATTAATAATTAAATTAATAATTAATTAAATTAATTATAAAAAACAAATTTATAAAAAAATTAACAAATAAACATAGCGTATTGTTTTTAAAAGGCCTGCCAGCCTTTAAATGGTACATAGTCACAATAGTACTTTGTATTACCATTGTCATAGTACCCTGCGGTTAGTGCTAGGTTTAAACTGCTGATAGGTAATTTGGGGGGGGGGGGGGGGGGGGTGGTGGGGAAAAAACCCACCTTCCTTCATTAATATTTTTAAATTATATATATATAGATATAAAATTCATTTTTAAATAAATGAATTTAAATCCCCTCTAACTTGTTATATATATATCAAAAAATTCCTATCAGTACTTTGATAGAAAAATTACAACAAACCAGTCAAATTTTTAATTTAAAAATTCATTTTGATTTCGATACCCTTCCTAGTTTAATTTTCAATTTGTAAAATTACTAAATGAGGATTCTATGATATTTTAATCCCTACGTATATAGAAGAATCAACATGCATACCAGAAATTTACAATATTGAAATACTTGTCAAAAGAAATTTTTAGATAAATATTTCATAGTCACAAAGAAGATAGGAAAGAGGAAATAATGTAATTAACTATGGGAATCAAAACAAAAGAATCTACCTAGATTCTGATGCTAAAATCACACACACCAAAAAGATTTGTGAGAGAAATTTATTTTCTCAAAATTTTCTCTCTTCAAAATTCCTTCTCCAAAAATTTGCCATCCTTCCCAAAATTTCGGTTCCTTGAAAAATGAACCCTCTAATGCTGATAAGGAGTTCTCTCCTAAATTCGGGGCACTTATTGTGTGATCACCTGAGAGGACTCCTTGCTCACCACTCTTTAACTCTTTATTAACTTTTCTTTTATGTTTTCATGCACGCTTTATGCAGTTAAAATATCTTTATTAAATTTACTTGCTTTATCTTTTTAATTAATTAATTATATTTTAATCTCATGCATACTTTATGCAATTAAAATATCTTTCATAAATTAATATTTTTTTCATTCTTTAATTTATTTTCGAAGCGTTAATTGATAAACTATTTATTAACTTAAGCAATAATAATATTTAGCATTTATTTAAAAATGATCTCCTAAATATATTATTATTAAATGAAATGAATATTATTACACTCTAAAATCAAACTTATAATTTTATCTTAGAATTTAATTCTTTAAATTTAATTCTTTAAATTTAATTAATTTTCCAATTAATTAAATATAATTAAATATTAAAAATATCATAATAATTTTTTATTAAAGAAAATCATTAATTTAATCTTTTAATTAGACTTAATTAAAAGAAAAATCACCAAAGACCTACAGGACGAAATATGAAAACCCATCATAGAAAACCACATACAAGGTCAAACTAAAGGGTTATAATTAGGAATTTATGTCATATGACACATTTAGAAGGTAGTCAACTCAAATACTTGTCCTAATTTTCTAGGACAAATGGGTTTAAAGTTTAGGATTTGGACTTAAGAGTTTATCTCCCCTCTCTTACCATTGAGATAATGCGATAGGGTACGCTCATCTTGATAATTAAGGGAAGTCGATACCCAGTACCTGTAATCTGTATAAAATCTACACATGTACAAACACATATATACTAAACTAAATAGGCAATGGCAGGAAGTGGTGCATTGTGTAGATCTCGACTGGCAGGTGACTATGACTCCTTTCTTTAACCACATCAGAAACACCATACATAAAGAAAACGTACAGGCACACCATATACATGTAGTATGGGATAATCCATCTAACTAATCATCATCACATAATTGAAATCACTGTAAAAATCATCATGCATACATGATGTATAGAGTACAAAGTAATCTAATCATAAAATCAATTGAATATGAAACAATATCTGATAATTTGAAGATAATGCTACTAATCATCAAGCATAAAGTTGGCCTAAAAGAGTTCGGCAATAATAACAGAATGCAAACTAGGAGCAGGCACTACATCCAACCCCCCTAGACTTAGGCTTACTCCTAGAAGCCTACAAGAAAGGTAAAACTAAAGAACTCACTGTGTGGGTCCAATTGGACCCTTTCCCCCTGTAGGAGGATATGACTACACTGAGAACACTCTCTGGGACCTACCCATGTATCCAACCATAGGTTTTGAAGCTGAAGGTCTCTGGTCAGAGAATTGTGATTTTCATTAAGGGCAATAGGACAAATTGTGTCCATGCTATCCGCATGAGAAACATTCTCCATCGAAACTCTTCTATATTCTAGGTTCACTAGACTGCTGAATGCTACCACCACCAGCATTAGATTGGTTGCTCTGTGCAAGCTGAGTGTACTGATTTCACTTGTTGTGGTGAGTGTTATGATAGCTCCTAGCATTGGAACCACCACCACCACTCTATGTTGGAGGATGAGTTCCTCCCTGTAGCTGATTACCTCTAGAAGGAGGTTTCCTACTACCACCTGCTCCCTGATTACTCTTGGGTCCTGATACTATAGGTGCTCCCACAAAACCTCCATGTCCTAGGTTAACACTGTCCTCTACAAGAATAGCTTGATGTATTGCATCTTTGAGGGTTTTAGGTTCAAACATCTTAACACCCCCAACTAAATAGTTGTTCAAGCCTCTAAGGAAATATTGTGTCAACTGTGTTGGGTTATCACTAATTCTTGAATAGGGAATGAGCTCATAGAATTTGCACTCATACTCTACTACAGTCATAGTGAACTGTCTCAGGTTGTGGAATTCATTTGCCCTATGTTGGTTCCATTCCTCTGGTAGGAATCTCTCATAGAAGTTTTCCAGGAATAACTCCCATGTGACATTGTTCATGTTAATGCCCAACTTCTCTTCAATAGTCCACCAAGTGGTTGCAAAGAGTTTGAGATTGGCAATAGCAAACCTAGCTTTGACATTACTGTCAAAGTCTTGAATAGAAAATACCCTGTCAAGAGCAATAAGCTACTACTCAGCTACATAACCTAAACCCATCCCATTAAAGGGATTAACCTTGGACCTCTAAAGGCCCTTCATCTGAGCAGCCACAATGGATCTCTGTCGATCCCTCTGAGGGCTCCTAAACCTAGTTCTATGCTCATATCCTACCTGATGTGCTCCATCTTGACCATGAATAGGAGGTAGGCAATCAATGATGGTTTTCATCATTTGCCTTAGATCAACCTCCTTAGAGTAAGCCTACTGCTTTCTATGATTCTTTTCTTGATGCTCACTAACATGCTCTTCCCTACCCTCTTCCTGATTAAAGCCTTCATGGACAAACTCATGTACATTGATGTTTCTGCCTCATCCATGACCTCTACCATGACCTAGGCTATGACCTCTAACTGAAGATCTCATCCCAGATCCCATCCTACAATAATATCCAAGATACAAGATGATATAATAACCATAAAACATACCACTATAAAGAATATATAAAAGACACATGTTTTGAAAACAATATAAGTTCAATTTTTCAGTTTTGCCTATTTTTAGGTTTAGCTATATTATTCAGTTTTGAATTCTAAATGTTCAAGTTTGAGAATATACTACTAAAAGTTCAAGTTCTATTTTAGTTCAACTAGTTCAAATTTCAGTTTGTAATAGATGTACATAACAATTTAGTTTCATTTTAGTTCAACTAGTTAACAACTAGTGGCGTTCCAATATGCCCAGAGCTCCCAATGTAGAACTCGAGCTTTGATACCAGATGTAACAGCCCACCAAGGGATCCAAAAGAATTAACTTAAAGTTTTAATAAGTTTTCCAAACATTTTTTTTAAAGAAAGAATAACATACACATCAAACATAAAGTAGCGGAAGCAATAGCTTACAATCATAATTAAGCAAACATCACAGATTACATTCCTTAAGGATGCCAAGACGTTGAGTCACATTTAAATTTTAATTAATACTAAGTCTAACAAATACCACATCCACATGAAAGAATAATTATAAGTCCAAGTCCATTTAAATAATTTACATTTGTTCTAAATGCCACTTGGCAATAAAATTCAGAATGCACAATCATCCACTGTACATGTCATAGGGTATGAAGTGCTGAAAGAATATACATTTATAAAAATAGATTACATCATCCCTTTCAGATCCATTAAAAAAAGTACAATATAATAAGTGAAATGATCTATCGTAAAGATATAACTATCCATCATAAAGATATAACCATCCATTATAATATGCAAGAATGGAATGAAAGGAAATGCAAATATGGAAACTCTAGCCACAGTATCAACAAATGGATCTCAATGGTAAGAGTAAAAAGCACTACCACCCGACTGCATGGTAACCCAAAAAGGCCCACTCCTATTGTGCTAAGGAGATAGTCTCAAGTCCCAAACAAGATATCAATCCAAAATAAAAAGTAATATCTAAGTCTAAGAAAACCTTAAAGTAATCTAACTCAAAGGTTCCAAGATAAATCGACATCTAGACCTTGAGGAAAACGCAGACACATAGGAAATCTATACTGCTAGTGGGAAAGTGTCATCACATGAACCAACTCTAGGGTTACTCGACTAGTCTTTTAATTCTCCACCCCCCTTAGTAACTCTATGGGGCACTAGTATCCTTTAGTATGGACAAGGCATATTAACAAGTCAACTCTAAGGTTATGCGGCTAGTCTTTTAATCCTCCGACCCCTTAGTGAATTTTTGTGGTACCAATATCTTATTAATTCATTTTAAACCCATTTAATGAAATGTTATCACTTATTAAACTACTTACAATGGGTTATCTTGGTAGCCGATTTGGGCCCCGGCTTCCATTGCAAGCCACTTCCCAACTTAACATACAAATTACGTACCCTTGGCTCATAAAAGTACAAATCAAAGAATCATAGTATATTACCTCAGTCTTATACAAGTGACTGGAAAGCATCAAAAGATAATCACAATAACACATCTGTTCTATACGAGCAACTAGAAAGCATCCCAAAAATAATGATTGAAGACTAAAAAAGGTTAAGTCATAACATGCATCTTGTTATCCCACAAGGACATTAAAAGAAATGATGAACAATAAATACAACTCATCATAGAGCATACCAACACATTACCATGGTTGAGTTTAAAAGATTAAGATCAAATCATCATAACAACACAATCACATAACTCCCAAGCCCCTGGTAGATGTCCTAGAACTGGTCAACACTCCAGTCGACCCAACCCCAAATTAGAGAAAACATACAAAATAGTGTAGTTTGTAGTTTGGTTTGATTCTAAAAGCATTTAGTTTTGACTTAATTAGTAAGATTTTCAATTTCCATTTTAACATATGTTTTAACTAGATAAAATTCACAAATTACTCTTACAAATTAACCCATTCTTATATTCAAATAAATGCACAGTTACCCCGATTTAAATTTAAGTAAATTTTTCCAAAATAATCTAAGGGTAATCATTTATTAATTTATTAAAATAATAATCATTGATGTTTAAATAAAATAACTAAATCTATCTAAAAAATGCTGATAGATATCCACTACAAAATTTATTTTAATACATCTAAAATTATTTATATTTCCTTTATCTCCATTTATTTAGTTTTTAACTAACTTAAGCTTTTAATTTGAATTTCTAAAAAATCAGATGATTTATATCTCCAAATATTATAATTTGAAAAATTTATAATATTCTATTTATAATAAGATTTAAAGTTTTGACATGTAGATGGTTGTCAAATTTAACCTAGAAGAATAAAAGTTAACATTGACACGCTCACACCATCCCACTCCACCCATTTTGCTATTGTAGAATGCCTATCGGCATTAATTACTACTTTATTAAAATAAATTTTATTAATAATAATAGTAAAATAACTCTATATCTTCTTTAAACAATATTCATCATTAATAAAGCTTAATTAAACTAATTTTAATTAAATTAATTAATACTTAACTAAACTAATATCTTATTCATTAATAATAATTAACAAATTTATTAGTAAATTCATTAATTAAAATTAACTAACTCTAGGCAAGGGCCTACAACACAACGGTAAATTGTGAGCCTCTTATCGAAGAGGTCTTGGGTTCAAATCTTTTCCAGTCTCTTACCAATCAATTTTTTAGAACTAAATTTAAATATATTAATTTTTTTTTAATAATTAAATTAATAATTAATAAACTAACTTATTAATAATAATAATTAATTAAACTAATAATTAATAAACTTACTTATTAACAATAATAATTAATTAAATTAATTATAAAAAACAAATTTATAAAAAAAATTAACAAATAAACATATCGTATTGTTTTTAAAAGGCCAACCAGCCTTTAAATGGCATGCAACCACCTTACAACTATCGTAGGGGCCTGCGGCCATGCTAGTACTTTGTATTGCCACTGTTACAGTACTCTGCGGTCAGCGACAAGTTTAAACCATCAACAGGTAAGTGGGGGCAGGGGCGTGGGGGGGGTGGGGGAAAAAACCCGCCTCCCTTCAGTAATATATATATAATTAATTAATTTATTATTAAATAAATGAATTTAAATCTCCTCTAATGTGTTATATATATATATATATATATATATATATATATATATATTACAGAATTATTATCAGTACTTTGATAGAAAAATTACAACGAACAAATCAAATTTTTAATTAAAAAGTTTCATTTCATGCCGATACCCTTCCTAATTAATTTTCAATTTGTAAAATTACTAAATGAGGATTCTATGATATTTTAATCCCTATGTAGATAGAAGAATCAACATGCATACCAGAAATTCACGATATTGAAATACTCATCACAAGGAATTTTTAGATAAACATTTCATAGTCAAGAAGAAGATAGGAAAGAGGAAATAACATAATTAACTATGTGAATCAAAACACAAGAATCTACCTAGATTCTAATGCTAAAATTGCACACACCAAAAAGATTTGTGAGAGAAATTTCTTCTCTCAAAATTTTCTCTCTTCAAAATTCCTTCTCCAAAAATTCGTCATCCTTCCCAAAACTTCGGTTCTCTGAAAAATGAACCCTTTAATGATGATAAGTAGTTCTCTTCTAAATTTGGGGCACTAATTGTGAGATTACCCAAGAGGACTCCTTGCTCATCACTCTTTAACTCTTTATTAACTTTTCTTTTATGTTTATATGCACACTTTATGTAGTTAAAATATCTTTATTAAATTTACTTGCTTTATCTTTTTAATTAATTTACTATATTTTAATCTCGTGCATATTTTATGCAATTAAAATATCTTTGATAAATTAATATTTTTTCATTCTTTAATTTATTTTTGAAGCGTTAATTGATAAAATATTTACTAACTTAAGTAATAATAATATTTAGAATTTATTTAAAAATGATCTCCTAAATATATTAATATTAAATTAAATAAATATCATTACACTCTAAAATTAAACTTATAATTTTATCTTTAAATTTAATTAATTTCTCAATTAATTAAATATAATTAAATATTAAAAATATCATAATAATTTTTCATTAAATTAAATCGTTAATTTAATCTTTTCATTAGACTTAATTAATAGAAAAATCACCAAAGACCTATAGGACGAAATACGAAAACCCATCATAGAAAACCACATACAAGATCAAACTAAGGGTTATAATTAGGAATTTACATTATACAATGCATTCATAAGGTAGTCAACTCAGATACTTGTCCTAATTTTTTGGGACAAATGGGTGTAAAGGTTAGGACTTGGACTTAAGAATTTATCTTCCCTCTCTTACCCTTGAGATAATGCGATAGAGTACGCTAATCCTAACAATTTAGGGAAGTTGATACCCAATACCTACAATCTACATAAAATCCACGCATGTACAAACACATATATACTAAGCTAAATAGGCAATGGCAGGAAGTGGTGCATCGTGTAGATCTCGACTGACAGGTGACAATGACTATTTTCCTTCACCACGTCAGAAATGCCATACATAAAGAAAATATACATGCACACCATACACATGCAGTATGGGATAATCCATCTAACTAATCATCATCACATAACTGAAATCACTGTAACAATCATCATGCATACATGAAGTATAGAGTACCAAGTAATCTCATCATAAAATCAACTGAATATGAAACAATATCTGATAATTTGAAGATAATGCTACTAATCATCAAGCATAAAGTTGGCCTAAAAGAGTTCAACAATAATAACAAAATGCAAACTAGGGGCAAACACTACATCCAACCCCCCTAGACTTAGGCTTACTCTTAGAAGCCTACAAGAAAGGTAAAACTAAAGAACTCATTGTGGGTCCTGTTGGACCCTTTACCCCTGTAGGAGGATAGGCCTCCACTGAGAACACTCTTTGGGACCTACCCATGTCTCTAATCGTAGGTTCTGAAGTTGAAGGTCTCTAGTATGAGAATTATGATTTTCATTAAGGGCAATAAGATGAATTGTGTCCACATTGTCCACATGAGAAACACTCTTTGTCGAAACTCCTTTGCACTCTAGGTGTACTAGACTATTGAACACTACCCCCACTAGCATAAGACTGGTTGCTATGCGCAGGCTAAGTGTATTGATTTTGCTTGTTGTGCTAAGCATTATGATAGCTCCTAGCATTAGAACCACCACTACTACTCTGTGTTGGAGGATGAGTTCCTCCCTACTGTTAACTACCTCTAGAGGGAGGTTTCCCTCTACCACATGCTCTCTAATTACTCTTGGATCTTAATACTATAGGTGCTCCCACAAAACCTCCATGTGCTAGGTTAACACTATGCTCTACAAGAATGGCTCGATGTACCGCATCTTTAAGGGTTTTAGGTTCAAACACATAAACACCCCCAACTAGATAGTTGTTTAAGCCTCTAATGACATGTTGTGCCAACTGTACTGGGTTATCACTAATTCCTGAATATGACATGAGCTCATAAAATTTGCACTCATACTCTACTACTATCTTAGGTTGTAGAATTCATCTTCCTTATGCTAGTTCCTTTCCTTTTCCAAGAATAACTCCCATGTGACATTGTTCATGTTAATGCCCAACTTCTTCTCTTCGATAGTCGACCAAGTGGCTCCAAAGAGTTCGAGATTGGCAATAGCAAACCTAGCTTTGACATTACTGTCAAAGTCTTGAATATAAAATACCATGTCAAGAGCAATAAGCCACTGCTCAACTACATAACCTGAACCCATCCCATTAAAGGGCTTGACCTTGGACCTTTGAAGGTCCTTCATCTGAGCAGCTACAATGGATCTCTGTTGATAACTTTGAGGGCTCCTAGACCTAGGTCTATGCTCATGTCCTCCCTGATGTGCTCCATCCTGACCATGAAGAGGAGGTAGGCAATAAATGATGGTTTTAATCATTTGCCTGAAATAAACCTCCTCAGAGTTAGCCTACTGCTCTCTATGGTTCTCTTCCTAATACTCACTAACATGCTCTCCCTACCCTCTTCCTGATTAAGGCCTTCGTGGATAGACTCATGTACATTGATGTTTTTACCTTGTCCATGGCCTCTACCACAGCCTAGGCTACGACCTCTAGCTAAAGATCTCATCCCAAATACCATCCTACAATAATATCCAAGATACAAGATGTTATAATAACCATAAAACATACCACTATAAAGCATATATAAAAGACACATGTTTTGAAAATAGCATAAGTTCAATTTTTAGTTTTTCCTATTTTGAGGTTTAAGTATATTATTTAGTTTTGAAGTCTAAATGTTCAAGTTTGAGAATATACTACTAAAAATTCAAGTTCTATTTTAGTTAAACTAGTTCAAGTTTTAGTTTGTAATAGATGTGCATAATAGTTTAAGTTTCATTTTAGTTCAACTAGTTAATAACTAGTGGCATTCGAATATGCCCAGAGCTCCCAATGTAGAACTCGGGCTCTGATAACAAATGTAACACCCTGCCAAGGGATCCAAAAAAATTAACCTAAAGTTTTGCTAAGTTTGCCAAACATTTTTTTTGAAAGAAAGAATAACATACACGTCAAACATAAAGTAGCGGAAGCAATAACATACAATCATAATTAAGAAAACATTGCATATTACATTCCTTAAGGATCCCAAGACATTAAGTCACATTAAAATTTTAATTAATAGTAAGACTAACAAATATCACATCCACATGAAAGAATAATTAGAAGTCCAAGTTATTTAAATAATATACATTTTTTTCGAATTCTACTAGGCAACAAAATTCGAAATGCACAATCATCCACTGTACATGTCACAAGGTATGAAAGGGTGAAATAATATACATTTATAAAAATAGATTACATCATCCCTTTCGGATCCATGAAAAAAAGTACAATATAATAAATAAAACCATCCATTATAAAGATATAACTATCTATCATAAAGATATAACCATCCATCATAATACACAATAATAAAATGAAAGGAAATGTAGACAAGGAAACTCCAACCACAATATCAACGGATGGATCTCAATGGTAAGAGTATAAAGCACTACCACCGGACCACGTAGTAACCCAAAAAGGCCCACTCCCATTGTGCTAAGGACATAGTCTCAAGTCCCAAATAGGATATCAATCAAAAAATCAAAAGTAATATCTAAGTCTAAGAAACCCTCAAAGTAATCTAACTCAAAGGTTCCAAGATAAATCGACATCTAGACCAAGAGGCAAACACAAACATGTAGGAAGTCTATACTGCTAGTGGGAAAGTGTCATCACACGAACCAACTCTAGGGTTAGCTGACTAGTCTTTTAATCCTCTGGTCACCTAGTGACTTTATGCGGCACTAGTATAAGTATGGACAAGTCATACTAATGAGTCAACTCTAAGGTTACCCAGCTTGTCTTTTAATCCTCCAGCCCCTTAGTGACTTTCTGTGGTACCAATATCTTATTTTCATTTTAAACCCATTTAATGAAATGTTATCACTTATTGAACTACTACCTTGACCTCCCATTGCAAGCCACTTCCCAACTTAACATACGTATTACCTATCCTAGGCTCAATATAAAAGTACAAATCAAAGAATCATAGTATATCACCTCAGTCCTATACAAGTGACTAGAAAGCATCAAAAGATAATCACAATAACACATCAGTTCTCTATGAGCAACTGGAAAGCATCCCAAAAATATTGATCAAAGACTGAAAAAGGTTAAGTCATAACATCCATCTCATTATCCCACAGAGACACTGAAAGCAATAATGAACAATAAATACAACTCATCATAGAGCTTAGCAACACATTACCATGGTTAAGTTTAATAGATCAAGATCAAATCATCATAACACCACAATCACAAAACTCTCAAGCCTCTGGTAGACATCCTAGAACTGGTCAACACTCTAGTCAACCCAAATCCGAAGCATAGACAACATACAAAATAGTGTAGTTTGTAGTTTGGTTTGATTTTGAAAGCAGTTAGTTTTGAGTTAATCAGTAAGGTTTTCAGTTTCCGTTTTAATGTATGTTTCAAGTAGATAAAATTCACAAATTACCCTTACAAATTAACCCATTCTTATAATCAAATAAATACATAGTTACCCCTATTTGAGTTTAAATAATTTTTTCCAAAATAATATAAAGGTAATCATTTATTAAATTATTAAAATAATAATCATTGATGCTTAAATAAAATAATTACCACTTTATTCAAATCAATTTTATTAATAATAATAATAGAATAACTCTATATCTTCTTTAAACAATATTCATCATTAATTAAGCTTAATTAAACTAATTTTAATTAAATTAATTAATACTTAACTAATATCTTATTAATTAATAATAATTAACAAATTTTATAATAAATTCATTAATTAAAACTAAATAAATTCAAAAATATTAATTTTTTTATTAATAATTAAATTAATAATTAATAAATTAACTTATTAATAATAATTATTAATTAAATTAATTATAAAAACAAATTTATAAAAAAATTAACAAATAAATATACTGTATTATTTTTAAAAGGCCTGCCAGCCAGTAAATGGCACACGACCACCCTGTGGTTACCGCAGGTGCCTGCAGCAGTGGGAGTACTTTGTACTGCCATTGTCACAGTACCCTGTAGTTAGTGACAAATAGGTAAGTGGGGGGGGAGGAGGGAGTTGGAGAAAAACATGCCTCCCTTCATCAATATTTTTTTAAAAAATTTTCACACACACACACACACACACACACACACACACATATTCATTTTTAATAAATAATTTTATATCCCCTCTAACTTGTTATATATATATATATATATATATATATATATATATATATATAGAATTCTTATCAGTACTCTGATAGAAAAATTACAATGAACCAATCAAATTTTTAATTAAAAAATTTCATTTCATTCTGACACCCTTCCTAGTTTATTTTTCAATTTGTAAAATTACTAAATGAGGATTCTACAATATTTTAATCCCTACGTATACAAAAGAATCAAAATGCATACCAGAAATTCACAATATTGAAATATTCATCACAAATTTTTTTAGATAAACATTTCATAGTCACGAAGAAGACATGAAAGAGGAAATAACGTAATTAACTATGCAAATCAAAACACAAAAATCTACCTGGATTCTGATGCTAAAATCACACACACCAAAAAGATTTGTGAAAAAAATTTCTTCTCTTAAAACCTTCTTTGTTCAAAATTCCTTCTCCAAAAATTCGTCGTCCTTCCCAAAACTTCAATTCTTTGAAAAATGAACCCTCTAATGTTGATAAGGGGTTCTCTCCTAAATTCAGGGCACTAATTGTGTGATCACCCGAGAGGACTCCTTGCTCACCACTCTTTAACTTTTTATTAACTTTTTTTTTTATGTTTCCATGCACACTTTATGTAGTTAAAATATCTTTATTAAATTTACTTGCTTTATCTTTTTAATTAATTTATTCTATTTTAATCTCGTGCTTACTTTATGCAATTAAAACATCTTTAATAAATTAATATATTTTTCATTCTTTAATTTATTTTCAAAGCGTTAATTGATAAAAAATTTATTAACTTAAGTAATAATAATATTTAGCATCTATTTAAAAATGATCTCCTAAATATATTATTATTAAATTAAATAAATATTATTAAGCTCTAAAATTAAACTTATAATTTTATCTTTAAATTTAATTCTTTTTATTTAATTAATTTTCCAATTAATTAAATACAATTAAATATTAAAAATATTGTAATAATTTTCCATTAAATTAAATCATTAATTTAATCTTTTAATTAGAATTAATTAATAGAAAAACCACCAAAGATCTATAGGATGAAATATGAAAACCCATCATAGAAAATCATATACAAGATCAAACTAAAGGGTTATAATCATGAACTTACATCATACGATACATTCAAAAGGTGACAAATGGATTTAAAGGTTAGGATTTGGACTTAAGAATTTATCTTCCCTCTCTTACCATTGAGATAATGCGGTAGGGTATGCTCATCTTGGAAATTCAGGGAAGTCAATACCTGGTACCTACAATTTTCATAAAATCCATGCATGTACAAACACCTATATACTAAGCTAAATAGACCATGGATGAAAGTGGTGCATTGTGTAGATCCCGACTAGCAGGTGACTATGACTCCCTTCCTTAACCACATCAGAAATGCCATACATGAAGAAAATATACACACACACACCATACACATGCAATATGGTGTAAGTATCCATAAGAAAACACATATGATAATCCATCTGAGTAATTATCATCACATAACTAAAATCATTATAACAATCATCATGCATACTTGAAGTATAGAGTACCAAGTAATCTCATCATAAAATTAATATAATATGAAACAATATCTAAAAATTTGAAGATAATGCTACTAATCATCAAGCATAAAACTTGCCTAAAAGAGTTCGGCAATAATAACAAAATACAAACTAGGGGCAGACACTACATCCACCCCCCCTAGACTTAGGCTTACTCCTAGAAGACTACAAGAAAGGTAAAACTAAAGAACTCACCATGTGGGTCCCATTGGACCATTTCCCCCTATAGGAGGATATGACTCCATTGAGAACACTCTTTGGGACCTACCCATGTCTCCAATCATAGGTTCTGAAGTTGAAGGTCTATGGTCTGAGAATTGTTATTCCCATTGAGGGTAATAAGATGAATTATGTCCACATTGTCCACATGAGAAATACTCTCTTTCGAAACTCCTTTGCACTCTAGGTGCACTAGACTTCTGAATGCTACCCCCACTAGCATAAGACTGGTTGCTCTGCACAGGCTGAGTGTACAAATTTTGTGTGTTGTGCTGAGCGTTACGATAGCTCCTAGTGTTGGGACCACCGCCACCACTCTGTGTTGGAGGATGAGTTCCTCCCTGCTGTTGATTACCTCCAGAAGAAGGTTTCCTACTACCACTTGCACCTTGATTACTCTTGGATCCTAATACTATAGGTGCTCCCACAAAACCTCCATGTCCTAGGTTAACACTCTACTCTACAAGAATAGCTCAATGTACTACATCTTTGAGGGTTTTAGGTTTAAAAACTTTAACACCCCCAACTAGATAGTTGTTCAAGCCTCTGATGAAATCTTGTGCGAACTGTGTTGGGTTATCACTAATTCCTAAATAGGGCATGAGCTCATATAATTTGTGCCCATACGGTCATAGTGAACTATCTTAGGTTGTGGAATTCATCTGCCCTATGTTGGTTCCATTCCTCTGGTAGGAATCTCTCATGAAAGTTTTCTAGGAATAAATCCCATGTGACATTGTTCATGTTAATGCCCAACTTCTTCTCTTTGATAGCCCACCAAGTGGCTCCAAAGAGTTCAAGGTTGGCAATAACAAACCTAGCTTTGAAATTATTATCAAAGTCTTGAATAACAAATACCTTGTCAAGAGAAATAAGCCACTGCTTAGGTATACAACCTAAACCCATCCCATTATAGGGCTTGACCTTGGACCTCTGAAGTTACTTCATCTGAGTAGTTACAATGGATCTCTATTGATCCCTCTATGGGCTCCTAGACCTAGGTCTATGCCCATGTCCTACCTAATGTGCTCCATCCTGACCATGAATAGGGGGTAGGCAATAAATGATGGTTTTCATCATTTGCCTCAGATCAACCTCCTCAGAGTCAACTTGCTGCTCTCTATGGTGTACTTCTTGATGCTCACTAATATGCTCTTCACTACCCTCTTCTTGATTAAGGCCTTCTTGGACAAAATCATGTACAATGATGTTTCTACCTCGTCCATGATGTCTTCCATAGCCTAGGCCATGCCCTCTAAATAAAGATCTCGTCCTAGATACCATCCGACAATAATATCCAAGATACAAGATGCTATAATAACCATAAAACATACCACTATAAAGCATATATAAAAGACACATGTTTTGAAAATAGTATAAGTTCAATTTTTAGTTTTACCTATTTTTAGGTTTAAGTATATTATTCAATTTTGAAGTCTAAATTTTGAAGTTTGAGAATATACTACTAAAAGTTCATGTTCTATTTCAATTCAACTAGTTTAAGTTTCAATTTGTAATAGAGGTACATAACAGTTTAAGTTTCATTTTAGTTCAACCAGTTAACAACTAGTGGCATTCCAATATGCCCAAAGCTCCCAATGTAGAACTTAGTCTCTAATACCAAATGTAACGCCCCACCAAGAGATCCAAAAGAATTAACCTAAAGTTTTACTAAGTTTGCCAAACATTTTTTTTTAAAGAAAGAATAACATACAAATCAAACATAAAGTAGTGGAAGAAATAAAATAGAATCATAATTAAGTAAACATCATAGATTACATTCCTAAAGGATCCCAAGACATTGAGTCACATTTAAATTTTAATTAATACTATGTTTAACAAATACCATATCCACATGAAAGAATACTTATAAGTCCAAGTCAATTTAAATTATATATATATATATATGTTCTGAATGCCACTTGGCAATAAAATTTGGAATGCACAATCATCCATTGTACATGTCATAGGGTATGAAAGGCTGAAAGAATATACATTTATAAAAATAGACTACATTGTCCCTTTCGGATCCATGAAACAAAGTATAATATAATAAGTGAAACCATCCATCATAATATGCAAGAATAAAATAAAAGGAAATGCAGATAAGGAAACTCCAACCATGGTATTAATAGACGGATCTCAATGGTAAGTGTAAAAAGCACTACCACCTGACCTTGTGGTAACCCAAAACAACCCACTCCCATTGCACTAAGGAGATAGTCTCAAGTCCCAAACAAGATATCAATCCAAAAATACAAAAAGTAATATCTAAGTCTAGGAAACCCTAAAAGTAATGTAACTCAAAGGTTCCAAGATAAATCAACATCTAGACCTAGAGGCAAACATAGACATGTAGGAAATCTATACTACAAGTGGGAAAGTGTCATCACACAAACCAACTCTAGGGTTACCCAGCTAGTCTTTTAATCCTCTAGCCCCCTAGTGACTCTATGCAACACTAGTATCCTTTTGTATAGACAAGGCATACTAATGAGTCAACTCTAAGGTTACCCAACTAGTCTTTTAATTCTTTGGCCCCTTAGTGACTTTTTGTGGTACCAATATCTTATTAATTCATTTAAAACCCATTTAATGAAATGTTATCACTTATTAAACTACTTACAATGGGTTACCCTGGCAACCACTTTGGGCCTCAGCCTCCATTGCAAGCCATTTCTCAAGTTAACATAAAGATTACCTACCCCAGGCTTATAAAAGTACAAATCAAAAAATCATAGTATATCGCCTCAGTCCTATAAAAGTGACTGGAAAGCATCGAAAGATAGTCACAATAACACATTAGTTCTCTATGACCAACTTGAGAGCATCCCAAATACTGATCAAAGACTCAAAAAGGTTAAGTCATAACATCCATGTTGTTATCCCACAAGGACACTGAAAGCAATAATGAAGAATAAATACAACTCATCATAGAGCATACCAACAAATTACAATGGTTGGGTTTAAAAGATCAAGTTCAAATCATCATAACATGATAATCACAGGACTCCCAAGCCTTCGGTAGACGTCCTAGAACTAGTCAACACTCTAGTCAACCCAAACTCAAAGCATAGACAACTTACAAAATAGTGTAGTTTGTAGTTTGGTTTAATTTTGAAAGTACTTAGTTTTGAGTTAATCAGTAAGGTTTTTAGTTTCCATTTTAATATATGTTTCAAGTTGATAAAATTCACAAATTACCCTTACAAATTAACCCTTTCTTATATTCGAATAAATGCACAGTTACCCCTATTTGATTTTAAGTAAATTTTCTCAAAATAATCTAAGGTTAATCATTTATTAAATTATTAAAATAATAATCATTGATGTTTAAATAAAAAAATTACCACTTTATTAAAATCAATTTTATTATTAATAATAAAATAATTCTATATATTCTTTAAACAATATTCATCATTAATTAAGATTAATTAAACTAATTTTAATTAAATTAAAAATACTTAACTAAACTAATATCTTATTAATTATTAATAATTAACAAATTTATTAATAAATTCATTGATTAAAATTAGCTAAATTTAAATATACTTAAAAATTTATTAATAATTAATAAATTAAATTATTAATTAAATTAATTATTAAAAAAAAAAAAAATTAACAAATAAACATATCGTGTTATTTTTAAAAGGCGCACTAGCCTTTAAATGGCATGTGGCCACCCTGTAGTTGTCGCAGGGGCCTACAGCCGGATAGTACTTTGTACTACCATTGTTGCAGTACCATGTGGTCAGCAGCAAGTTTAAACTACCGACAGGTAAGTGGGGGGGAGTGGGGAAAAAACCCGCCTCCCTTCATTAATTTTTTTAAATTAAAATAAAAAATAAAAAATAAAAAATAAAATAAATAAATAAATATATATATATATACATATAAAATTTGTTTTTAAATAAATGAATTTAAATCCCCTCTAACTTGTTATATATATATATATATATATATAGAATTCTTATCAGTACTCTGATAGAAAAATTACAACGAACCAATCAAATTTTTAATTTAAAAATTCCATTTCATTCCAATAACCTTCCCAGTTTAATTTTCAATTTGTAAAATTACTAAATGAGGATTTTACAGTATTTTAATCCCTACGTATACTAAAGAATCAACATGCATACTAGAAATTCACAATATTGAAATACTCATCACAAGGAATTTCAGATAAATATTTCATAGTCACAAAGAAGATAGGAAAGAGAAAATAATGTAATTAACTATGCAAATCAAAACACAAGAATCTACCTAGATTCTAATGCTAAAATCGCACACACCAAAAAGATTTGTGAGGGAAATTTCTTCTCTTAAAACCTTCTCCATTCAAAATTCCTTCTCCAAAAATTCGTCGTCCTTCCCAAAACTTCAGTTCCTTGAAAAATAAACTCTCTAATGCTGCTAAGGAATTCTCTCCTAAATTTGAGGCACTAATTGTGTGATCACCTGAGAGGACTCCTTGCTCACCACTCTTTAACTCTTTATTAACTTTTCTTTTATGTTTTCATGCATGCTTTATGTAGTTAAAATATCTTTATTAAATTTACTTGCTTTATCTTTTTAATTAATTTATATTTTAATCTCATGCATACTTTATGCAATTAAAATATCTTTAATAAATTAATATATTTTTCATTCTTTAATTTAAATTCAAAGCATTAATTGATAAAATATTTATTAACTTAAGTAATAATAATATTTAGCATTTATTTAAAAAGATCTCCTAAATATATTATTATTAAATTAAATTAATATTATTATGCTCTAAAATTAAACTTATAATTTTATCTTTAAATTTAATTTTTTATTTAATTAATTTCCTAATTAATTAAATATAATTAAATATTAAAAATATCATAATAATTTTCCATTAAATTAAATAATTAATTTAATCTTTAAATTAGACTTAATTAATAGAAAAATCACCAAAGACTTATAGGATGAAATACAAAAAACCCATCATAGAAAATCATATACAAGATCAAACTAAATGGTTATAATGATGAATTTATGTCATATGATGCATTCAAAAGGTAGTCAACTCAAATACTAGTCCTAATTTTCTAGGAAAAATGGGTTTAAAGGTTAGGATTTGGACTTAAGAATTTATCTTCCCTCTCTTACCATTGAGATAATGCAATAAGGTATGCTCATCTTGGCAATTCAGGGAAGTTGATACTTGTTACCTACAATTTGCATAAAATCCATGCATATACACACACACATATACTAAGCTAAATAGACAATGGCAGGAAGTGGTGCATTGTGTACATCTCAACTAGTAGGTGACTATGACTCCCTTCCTTAACCACATCAAAAATGTCATACATAAAGAAAATATACATGCACACCATACACATGTAGTATGGGGTAAGTATCCATAAGAAAATACATATTATAATCCACCTAACTAATAATCATCACATAACTGAAATCACTATAAAAATCATCATACATACATGAAGTATAGAGTACCAAGTAATCTCATCATAAAATCAACTTAATATGAAACAATATCTAATAATCTGAAGATAATGCTACTAATCATCAAGCATAAAATTGGCCTAAAAGAGTTCGGCAATAATAACGAAATGCAAATTAGGGGCAGGCACTACAACTTCACTATTAGGCTTAAGGGAAATTGAGAAGAAATATTGGGATTTAAGTAGTATCCCATCATTTATTGACTGTTAGACTTGGTTCATTCATCTACAATCTATATAGTACTAGATTGTTTAATCCCCATTACAAATTTATCCACATCAACCAAATGCAGATCATTGACCGAAGGATTGCCATCTAAAAGCTTAAAAATAAATAATTTACATTAACAAAAAAATAAAAATTAGGAACAATGAACAAAAATTATAATGAATAAAAAGTTTTTCTAAAAGTTAAGTTTATTTCTTACCACATCAAACACTATTTGATGAACTTCCCTTCATCCTTTTTGGAATATGAAAAATCCAACTATGTTGATCATGTCAAAACATAAATTTGAGAGAAGTTAGTGCCCTTGTAATACTTGGCAACGTGATAAAGTTTGTGTCAAATTGAGTCGACCTTGATGACATAGCTCCATACCATAAGTGAGCTCATTTGTTAAGTACCACAATAAAGGTGCATGTGATTTTCTTAATGTTTGTAGCATTTATAATCACACTTTTGATTCACTTAATCTTGCAATTGTTATTAAGCATTAAATCAAGTATTATGCACCACACTTATTGCCTCAACATCAAATGTTAGTCAACAAATGTCATACAACAATGCTAAAAACTCACAACATATTTGCAATGTAATTTACAAACAAAATGACTTTATGTAGGTTAAAAGCACTTAAAATCCCAACAATCTGAGTAATGTGGCTTATTAACAATCTTAAGAAGTTGACAAAATTTAAAGTGGATCATGTTGTTGGCATTAACTGGTGTGTCATGCTTCCCTGAAGGGTCTTTTTTGATTTTTGATTTATGTTGAAACTTGAACTTTTCATTGGTGGTTTGACCTATGAAAAAGAGTTAATAGGTTATATATATGATAAGGAAGTTAAATGTTATTTTCATAGTTACATATTCCACTCACCATAAGATCAAAAACTATACATGTGTTATCGAGCCTAGCCTAGCCATAGTGGCATCATAGGCTATTCGAAATGGCCTTGAGAAAAGTCATTATTTCCAGCCAGTACTAGAGATACCTAACCTTCTATAGATAACTTGTTCTCTAGGGATGAAAAAACATTGAACCTTTACCAAAAGAAATTACACTAGTAGAATCCATGTCACTTTTTCATTTAAGTTCCTTATCACATACTAAGTCTTTTTCATAGGTCAAAACCTTGTTATAAACTCTTGATTTGGCTTAGGGGAGGGGTAGAATAGAAATGATAAGAAAAAAACCAATGCTAATTTTCTAAAGGACAAACATCAGAAGCATTTGGAATCATAATTTTTTGTTTGTATTAGTTTATGTTGGTTTATTATAGTATTATGTTTCTATAGTAATATTTCGGGTTTCTATTTCATTTACAAGTTTTTTTTTGTGCAAAAGAGAAATGATAGGGAGTGAGATTGTAATTTGTAGGAAATAGAATAGTGATAGTGGATAATTATTTCCCATTTAACTTACGTGAGCAAAATTGTAAAGCTGTGAAAGTGTTTCTTGTTGTAATCATTCTAGTTTTTATTTCTCTAATGAATTTTAGTAGTGTTTCTTTTAAAGATCATTCCATTTAGGTTTGTGCATATAATTTATCATTTCCATGCTTAGCAAGAGTATCCTATCATAATTTTAGCTATTACATTAAGCTTCAAAATTTTTCTTATGAAGTTAATCCAGTTTTTGGATATGATTTTGTTTAAAAGAAAAATGACTACATGCATATTTTGTGCCTTTTATTTCTCCAAGCCTTATCCCTCAATTTTTTTATTTCTTTTGCAGTAATGGCTGTTGTAGTGGACAAAATTGAAACATGTTGGAGTTTGGAAAAATCCCAGTCATAGATATGCAATAATTTTCTCAAGACAAGATCAACACAAAAGCCCAAAGTTCAAAAGTGTACTCTTTTGATGATCTTGTAATACCAAATTTTAATAATTCTATACATAACATGAGTACTGGAAGAAGCAATTGAACATACTCAAATCAAATCCTATTGTTGTTTAGAGATGAACTTGTAGGCCATGCTAGGTGGAGGGTTGGCTATCTTTCAGTCTCAAAGTGACATAATACATTTTTTGGATGTATAAGAGGAGTAACTAAGAGGGGAGGGGTGAATCAATTACCATAAAAATAAATCCTAGATCCTTTAGATGCCAATATAGATCAAAACTGTGTTGATATATGATTGAGTAAATCGTTTGTGTAGATAGATTGTTGAAGAAGACTATGTGTTTCAATCATTTTTTTGTCACTGATGTCAAACCTGCTACATGTTGGTAAGACAATTTCTCATTTATGTGTTTCAAGCACTATCACTTAGTTGATTGATGAGGAGGATTTGATCAACTAGATGTAACAAAAGTACCTAGAGGAAAGGTTGAGTTATGATTACGTATTGAAGTTTAAGAATTAGTTAAGACAATGATAACATAATGTATTGATGATCTACTTGAGGTTACAAAATGATTGGCTACACTTAAAAGTTTTAGAAGACTAAAGTTTAATAAAGTTCATTTGCTAAGCTTGACCAAGTTCATAGAAGGTGCTGAGAAAAGTTAGTGCAAGCCGAGCAAAAAGTCAGTTGTAGCTGAGCGAAAACAATTTCTAGTCGATGCCAAGTAAGTTAGTAGAGGCCAAACAAGTTAGTTGGTGTTAAGTGATTTTTAGTTGATGCTGAGCACCAGTAAAATCTAGTTGATGCCGAGTGATTTTCAGTTGATGTTGAGCACTAGTAAAATCTAGTTGATGCCGAGTGATTTTACAATAGATGCCGAGTAACATAGTATGTGACGAGCATTAGTAAATTGATAATGTTGAGTTGCTACATTATGAAAAGATTGAAGATTCACCAATTACAAAGCCAACAAGTTTGTTTCTTTGGAAATTATGAATCAAGAGGAAGATAAGATTGATGAGCTCGAAGCATAGAATCTTATGTAAACTATTTTGGATGTGAATTCAAATGGATTATAGGAGAAGTTTCTAGAAAAGACAAGACATGAGGTAGATATATTATATCTATTGGTCTCAAATTGGTTTTGACATTTGAGTGTCAGCACACTTAACCAATTCTCAAGTTAATGTTGAGTATAATACATAAGCCAAGCTATAGTGTGTGCCGAGCTAGAGAATTCAATAGGTGCCGAGTAAATTTCAAGTGCTAAGTGATCTTTAGGTGCCGAGTGAAGTTCAAGTGCCAAGTGATAAGTGATGCCAAGTCATTATGGGTGCCAAGTAGAATATAGATGCCCAGTGAAACAAAATTCCTATATGTGCCGAGCATCAAAAATTAGTAAGTACTAAGTAACACAGAATCAACATATGAGTTTGTATCTTCACAAACTCAGATGTAAACCATTTTAAAGCCGACATAGGATGGATCTCGAAGAATCTTGAAGATAAGATTGAATCTTTTGCATTACCTATGTAATCAACATGCAACCAATAAGAAAAATGGATAAGGCATGCAACCAATAAGAAAAGTGCAAGAATTGAGTGGGAAATGAAGATTTGATATTGATTGTAGATTCATACCTAACCCTAAGTCTTCAAAATATTTAAAAGGAGGATGAAACCTCATTGTGTATGCACCCGAGAGAAGTGTATGGGTGAATTATAACAAAGTGTAGAAGGGTGAAAAGACTTAGTGAAGAACAGAGCAGCATTGCAGAATCTAGTTGATCAAGAATAAAGTATCAGAACTTCGAAGAGTGACATATCAGATCAAGCAAGGATCAAAGCAGATAGAGTAGAACAAAGATCTTGAATCAACAATTGAGGATTGCAAGTGATCAGGTCAAGACTTTCTAATACTCTCTAGCAATTGTATTAGGAATGAAAATCCTATGGACTTAGGTTGGCTTAGCAACCATTTGTGAATCCTTTAATAGGGTGGCATTCCAAGTGAATGTACTAAAGTCTTTTAACCATGCCTACTTTTAGTAGGGTAGTTAAATCCTTTAACCAGGTTACTTTTAACAGGGTGTAAAGTCTTTAACATGACAGGCCTTTCACAAGGCAAACCATTGGAAGTGGTCAAACTTTGTAACCTTGAATAGTTACATATTTTTGCAACGATACTTTGTGGGTGTCATCTCCACCCCAGTTTTACCTTCTCATTTTGGAGGGTTTCTGGGTTACCAAATCTTGTGTTATCTATTTTTATGCATGTCTTTACTTTTATGTTCACTAGATGAATTAGATGCATGTGAATGTTATCAACTAAAAGAATTTTTAAAATGGTTAAAGTTAGTTACTTCTAATTCACCCACCCTCTCAGAAGTAAATCTTCCCACTTGTAAATTCCAATACTATCCTACCTAATCCATCAAAAACCCTAATTTTGGTGATGGATAATGAGCACAAAAAGTGTTCTAATTTCCTATATATAGGGATGTCTGGTCATGAAGCAAAGAAGTTAGAGGTTAGAGAGTTTTGATGCAAAAATCTGACAAGGAGAAGGAAAGGGGTTTGCTTCATCAAGTGACCCAAGTGAAGTAAGTCTGCAATGGCATACTAAGCAAGAAGGCTAAAAGAGGATGAATGCTGGAAGGGTGAATAAGCTGTCAGAGCTACAAAGATTGGAAGCCAAGTAGAGTTGAGGACTAAATAGTGATTTGTAATCTGTAAGTAAGGTTGTAAGTTGTATTAGATCAAAGCTCTACTAGTACTTTCTAAAAATTGTATCAGCCTAGGGTAAATCCTTTGGAGTAAGGTTGACTTAATAGTCAATGGAAAATCCTTTAACATGGTGGCATTCCAAGTGAATGACCTAAAGTCCTCTAATAAGGCTCACTTTTAACAAGGTGATTAAAATCCCTTAATAAGGTCACATTTAAAATTGTGTGTTGTAACCTTTAACAAGGTTGGCCTTTAATAGAGGATCACTTCAGAAGAGTGAAAAAGGAGTAGCATGTTACTAGTGGTTTTTCCCAAATTGGGTTTCCACGTTAAATCATTGTGTCAAATGTGTTGATGGTTATGTTGTGTTTTATGCTTTACATTTATGCATGTTGATTTAACAGTAACATATCAATTTTGGTTAACACACAATGAATGCATGCATGGTTAAGAATGTTTTATGGGTTCACTGAATTGTGAAAAGTTTTATTTGTACATTTGGACCTTGAATAACTAGTTCACCCCCCCTCTTATTTATTTTAAAAGAATTCCAAAAATTGGTATTAGAGCACATTTGCTTAAGAGGATTAGTTTTAAGGTACTAAAAGCACAAAGATCAAGATGTCAAAAAGAGAGGTACCCACGCTCAACAGTGAAACTTTTTTGCATGGCAAAGTTTGATGAACCTACACCTTGGAGGACTTGGAGATTATGCATAATCTTGCATTTTTGTATAAAATGTTGATCCAACAGGAGCCCTAATTGCTGCAAATTTGAAGAAAAAGAAAGAACATAATCAGGCGATGTTGGAGATTGACTCCACCCTAAGCTATGCTGAATTTGATGATATCAAAGGCCTTAAGAATGCAAAGTAGATGTGGTATGCCATAGAAACCATCTATGGAGGAGACAAAAATGTTCAAAGAGCCAAGTCAGAGAGCCTCAAAGGTAATTTTGATGACATGAGAGTGGAAGAAGGTGAGAATATTGCTTAATATGTTTCTAGAATAAAAGAAGTTGTCAGTGCAATAAAAGGTGCTACTGGTAAAGTAGATGATGATATTGTGCTAAGTAAAGTCTCGAGAACATTGTTTCCTATGTATGCTATTAGAGTGTCTACAATCCAAGAGTTAAGATGTACACCAGGAAATGATCTAACCCTTGAAGGTCTGATAGGAAGACTCACTACTTTTGAGCTATCTAATTTTGACAATTATAGACAAGAGAGTATTGAATCAGCTTTCAAAGAAAAGTTGTTACTGAAGGATTCTAAGGAGGTAAAGCCAAAGAAGAAGAAAAGAAAGATAAAGTATGCATCCAATGACAGTAGTAAAGATGAGGAAGACATTGAACTATTGGAAGCATTACTGGCAAGAAGATTTCATAGAGGCAAAGGTAAATTCAAAGGTAAGGTACCTATCATTTGTTTTAATTGCAATGAAGTTGGTCATATTGCAGCAAGATGTACACAAATGAAGAACTTCAGAGAAGGGAACAAGCACAAAACCAGAAGAGAAGATGATGGAAGAGACTACAAAGACAAAGGCAAGAAGTCATGCTACATTGTTGATGAACATGACTTTGATGAAAATGATGATGAAGTGGTATATGTTGCTATGAAGGATGAATCAGATGAGGATCAGGCAACTGCATTTATGACTTGTGTGAACAAGAATGAAAAGTGGATCATTGATAGTGGATGCTTACATCACATGACTAGAGACAAAAGTAAGTTCATTACCTTAACCTATTATGATGGAAATAGTGTAAGATTTGGTAATGATGCACCATGTTTAATAAAAGGAAAAGGGTCTATCAAACTCACAAACAAGATTTCATGTGACAATGCTTATTATGTTGAAGGATTAAATTATAACTTGTTAAGTGTGTCACAATTGAATAATTTGGAGTGCAAATTTGAGTTTGAAAATAAATCAGCCAAGATATATGATACAAATGGAAACTTAATTGGAAAATGTGATCAAACTAGGAGTAATCTATTCTATTTGGATATAGAAGATGCTACTTATCTTATTGCAAAATTTGATGATGTATGGATTTGGCACAAGAGATTATGTCATGTTAACTTTGATAATCTGATTAGTATCAGTAACATGAAAAGAGTTAAAGGTTTTCCTAAGTTGAAAAAACCAAAAAACATAATGTGCAAACAATGTCAACTAGGCAAGATGACAAAGTCAAGGTTTAAAAGTAAAGCCTATACCTTTAAGGAAATACTTGAAATTATTTATACGGACTTGTGTGGACCTATTGAAGTGCAAAGCTACAAAGGAGATAAGTATATAATGCTATTTGTTGATGATTACTCTGGAGTGATGATAGTCATGTTTCTAAAAGAAAAATCAGATGCATTTCAAATGTTTAAATGGTACTTGGCAAGAGTGAAAAAATAAATAGGTAAGAGTCTAAAATGTTTGAGATCAAATAGAGGAGAAGAATTCACTTTACATGAGTTTGAGATGTTTTGCAATAACAGAGTAATCAAGACACAGACATTTGCACCTAGGACCCCTCCACAAAATGGAATTGCTGAAAGAAGAAATAGGTCAATAATGGACTGTGCCAAAACACTCATGATGGAGAAAATGTTGCTCTAAAATATTGGAGAGAAGCTGTAAGTACTATTGTATACACCTTGAATCGTGTGCAAGTCAAGAAAAGTACTCACTCAACACTTTTTGAATTATGGTATGGTCATCCACCTAATGTAAAATACTTTAAGGTATTTGGAAGAAAATGCTATATTCTTAAAGATATTAGGAGTGGAAATTTTGATGCAAAGAGCAAAGAAGGAATATTCTTTAGTTACTCCACAAGAAGTAAAGCTTACAAGTGTTTAAATACTAACACTAACAAAATTGTGGAAAGTGCAATTGTGAATTTTGATGAGTTTACAGAAGCACATGAAGCTGAACCTACAAAAGAAGTAGAAGAATACAAGTCATTTGTATACTATTATGAATGAATGCCTATTGAAGAAGATTCTACAAATCATGTAGCAAACCAATAGCAAGTCTCAACAACTACCAAGTCACATCCTATGAATGTCAAGTTGCATTCAGATGCCAAGTTACAGAATGAGAAAAATGCACAATTTGACTCTAAGATTAGCACACATGAAAGAGATGCTGAAACACATGACAAATATGCACACAATGATATTGGAGCTGATAGATAGAATGCAGCCACAAGAACTAAGCCTAAACTATCGAAATATGTCAAAAGACACCACCCTGCAAATCAAATCATTGGAGATAAAGATGCAAGGCCAATGAAAAGAAATAGGTTGAGAAGTGAATCATGTTTGTTAAACATGAAGGAACCTAAGATAGTGAGAGATTCATTGGAAGATGATGACTAGTAAAGGGCTATGGAAGAAGAAATTCAGTAGATAGAAAAGAATAAGACTTGGAGTCTAGTTCCTAGACTAGAAGACAAGAATGTGATTGGCACAAAATGAGTATTTAGAAACAAGTTAGATGAGAATGGTGAAGTGACAAGAAGAAAAGCAAGACTAGTTTGCAA
Source organism: Cupressus sempervirens (assembly GCA_028749045.1). Lineage (NCBI taxonomy): Eukaryota > Viridiplantae > Streptophyta > Pinopsida > Cupressales > Cupressaceae > Cupressus > Cupressus sempervirens. The sequence continues at coordinate 510,654,882 of CM053791.1, forward strand.
AGGGTATACACAAGAAGAAGGAATTGACTATGGTGAAACATTTCCCCTTGTTGCAAGAATGGAAGGAGTAAGAATTCTACTTGCTTATGCTGCTTATAAAGGTTTCAAAGTTTATTAGATGGATGTTAAGTCTACATTTTTGAATGGCATATTAGAAGAAGTCTACATAGAACAACTAGAAGGTTTTGTTGATAAGAATAATAAGAAGATGGTATGTAGACTATAGAAAGCCCTATATGGATTGAAACAAGCACCAAGAGCCTGGTAGGAAAGACTTCATACTTATCTTGTTAAGATTGGATTCGAAAGGATACATGATAACAACAACTTGTAAATGAAGACATATAAAGAGAAAGGTATATTGTTATCTAAAATATTTGTTGATGACATCATATTTTGAGGACAAGATGCTTTGTGTGAAGATTTTGCAAATCAGATGAAGTAAGAATTTGAAATGTCAATGTTTGGGGAGGTCAAATTCTTTATGGGATTACATGTCTATCAAATGAAATATGGTGTATATATCACTCAATCAAAATATGTCAAAGAGATATTGAAGACATTTGGACTTGAGGATTCAAAACAAGTAAATACACCTATGGTGGCAACACTCAAGTTATCAAAGAATGATGATTTAGCTGAGGTCAATCAAACATTATATAGATCCATGATTGGAAAATTGAAATATGTAGTACACAATAGACCTAATATTGCATTAGCTGTAGGTATAGTTTCAAGGTTCTCTACTAATTCGAAAGAGAATCATTTGATGGTTGTGAAAAAAATAATGAGATACTTGAAAGGAACAGAAGAGTATGGTATATACTATAAGAAGAATGAAAAGTTTGAATTGAAAGCCTACACTAATGTTGATTGGGCTGGAAATATTGATGACAGAAAGAGCACCAGTGGAGGAGCATTCTTCTTAGGCAAAAGACTTGTTACATGGACTAGCAAGAAGACGAGTTGTACTTCCCAATCTACTGTTGAAGCAGAGTATGTTGCTATTGCTATTAACTACACAAACATTGTATGGATTAAACAACTACTTAAGGGAATGAAGGAAGAAATTACAGAACCAGTGACACTTTATTGTGATAATACAAGTGTTATCAATATATCAAAGAATCCTATAATTCATATAAAGACAAAGCACATTGTAATAAAGTATCATTATGTAAGGGAATTGGTTCAAGACAAAGAGGTGAAGATGGAATATATCAACGCAAAGGAGAAAATTGTTGATATCTTCACAAAAGCATTACCTAAGGATGCTTATGAGTATCTAAGAGGTAAACTAGGGGTGATACCCCTATTAAAGGCTATGTAAACGATAGAGGGAATACCTTGCATCAAACAAGCTGACATTCATTTCATACAAATTGATGTAGTTAATCTTACTTTAGGAACTACCTTAAGTAATTATAGAGCTGGAATTACAATCAATCATAGAGGGAGAAAATTGAAGAGCCTACAAAAGCCTATGATTGCATATATCAAAGATGCCAAGTGTTGAGTATATGTCTTTGGCATTGTTGTCAAAGAGGGAGAAAGAACATTAAACTGATCAAGGGAGATCATCAAGGGAGAAAGTACATTAGATGATTAGTTTGGTAAGAAAGAAAGAGGGAGAAAGTAGAAAAAAATCAGAGGAAGGATCATAACAAGAAGAGGGAGTTTAATTTTGTAACCTAACCAGAAGAGGGAGTTATTGACAGAGGGAGAAGTTTTATTCACAAGCTTTCTTTTTGGTATTGCCTTATTGTTTAAACCTAGTTAGTTTGATGGAACACGATTTTTATCATTTGTTTGACTAGTTGATTAGTTTGGTTTGCCATCAATGCGAAAGAGGGAGATTGTTGATATATGATTGAAAAGATCATTTGTGTAGAAAGATTGTTGAAGAAGACTATGTGTTTCAATCATTACTTTGTCACTAATGTCAAACCTACTACATGCTGGTAAGACAATTGCTTATATGTTTCAAGCACTATCACTCAGGTGATTGATGAGGAGGATTTGATGAATTAGATATTAAAAAATTACCCAGAGGAAAGGTTGAGTTATGATTATGTATTGAAGTGTAAGAATCAGTTAAGACAATGATAACATAATGTATTGATGATCTACTTGAGGTTACAAAATGACTGGCTACGCTTAGAAAGTTTAGAAGAATAAAGTTGAACAAAGTTCATTTGCTAAGCTTGACTAAGTTGATAGAAGGTGTCGAGCAAAGTTAGTGCAAGCTGAGCAAAAAGTCAGTTGGAGCTGAGTGAAAGCAATTTCTAGTGGATGCCGAGTAAGTTAGTAGATGCCAAGCAAGTTAGTTGATGCCAAGTGATTTTTAGTTGATGCCGAGCACTAGTAAAATTCAATTGATGCTGAGTGATTTTATAGTAGATGCTGAGTAACACAGTATGTGCCGAGCATCAATAAATTGATAATGTCAAGCTATTGCATTATGAAAAGATCAAAGATTCACCAATTAAAAAGCCAAAAAGTTTGTTTCCTTGGAACTTGTGAATCAGGAGGAAGATAAGATTGATGAGCTAGAGGCACAAAATCTTAAAACCATTTTGGAGGTGAATTCAAATGGATTCTAGGAAAAGTTTCTAGAAAAGACAAGATATGTGGTAGATACATTGTATCCTACCTAATCCATTGAAAACCCTAATTTTTGTGATGGATAATGAGCGGGAAAAGTGTTCTAATTTCCTATATGTAGGGATGTCTAGTTATGAAGCAAAGATGTTAGAGGTTAGAGAGTTTTGATGCCAAAATCTAACAAGGAGAAGGAAAGGGGTTTGCTTCATCAAGTGACCCAAGTGAAGAAATTTGTAATGGTGTACTAAGAAAGAAGGCTAAAAGAGGATGAATGTTTGAAGGGGGAACAAGCCATAAGAGCTACAAAGATTGGAAGCCAAGTAGAGTTGAGGACTGAATAGTGATCTATAATCTACAAATAAGGTTGTAAGTTGTATCAGATCAAAGCTCTACTATTACTTTCTAACAATTGTATTAGCCTAGAGTAAATCCTTTAGAGTAAGGTTGACTTAACAATCATTGGAAAATCCTTTAACAAGGTGGAATTCCAAGTGAATGGCCTAAAGTCATCTAACAAGTTTCACTTTTAGCGGGGTGATTGAAATCCCCTAACAAGGTCACATTTAATAGTGTGTGTTGTAACCTTTAACAGGGTTGGCCTTTAACAGGGCATCACTTCAAAAGAGTGAAAAAGGAGTAGCATGTTACTAGTGATTTTTCCCAAATTAGGTTTCCACGTTAAATCATTGTGTCAAATGTGCCGATGGATATGTTGTGTTTATGCTTTAAATTTTTGCATTTCGATTTAATAGTAACATATCAGTTTTGGTTAATAGACAATGAATGCATGCATGGTTAAGAATATTTTATGGGTTCATTAAATTGTGAAAAGTTTTATTTGTACATCTGGACCTTGAATAATTGATTCACACCCCCTCTCAGTTATTCTAAAAGAATTCCAAGAAACTGAACTCTGTTGAAACTTAGTAAACATATAAGAAAAATGTTCTAACTCGATAGACATTGAAATAGCTCAGTAAATGTTTAATGTGAAAATATTAAGATATTATTTGTGATTACTTTAACTTAGTTGCAAATACATAAGAGAAATAGAATGAACAAAATATTTTAACATGGAAACCCAATTTGGAAAAAACCACCAATTGCAACTAGTTACTGGTTTTCACTCTTTTGAAGTGAGCCCTGTTAGGAGCCAACCCAGTTAAAGGTTACACAACACACTGTTAGGTGTGACCCTGTTAGAAAATTTAATCACTCTATTAGGCATGGACTTGTTAGAGGTCTTTTGACAATTCAATAGAAATTCCACCTTGTTAGAGGATTTACAAATGACTGTTAAGCCAACTCTATTAAGAGATTTAGATCACTACTACAATGGTTAGAGAGTAACAATGAGATGACTTGATTCCTAATGCACCTGAATTGCTGATTACAGATCTCAATTCTGGCTTGTATACTTGATCCTTCTTGATCAAATGTATCTTTTCATCTCAACAAGGATATTCTACTTATCCTACTAATTCACTTCCTCTAAGCATCATCAAATCTTCAAAATATGTTTCACACTTTCAATCCTCAACTCAACCTTATATATCTTACACATTGTAGAGTCGATTTGAATAAAACTTAGAATAATTTATATTCATCTTCTTAGTCAACTAGAACCAATAGACAATTCAATTGAATTCAGTATGCCAAAACATGAAAATCCTTCGTTAGCCGACCTTGCTTGGTACATACTAACTCAAAGTGATTTTCTCGTGTTAACCAAGTGAACCCAGTTAACACTGCATATTCACAAAGTTCCTCTAGTAATTGAGTGAGCTCAATTAACACTTGTTCAATCCAACATTACCTTCATTAACTGAGTGAGCTCAGTTAATACTCAACTTTTGTAAGCTTTAATTTATTGTCCAAGTGAACTCGGTAGACACTGTCTTCTAAACTAGGCAAATTCTAGAATGCTCAATAGACTTAGGAAATTGTCTTCAATGCTCGAGTGAGTTCGACATACACTGATTGGTAATGATATGATATTTTGTGTAACATCAAAGAAAATACAAAATTAATCAATAATTTCCAACAACATTAACTAAAAATGAAAAGAAATAAGTTTGTTGGATACTATAACTCATTAAGGAATATCAAAATTATTTAGTATCAAGTGTTTCTAATTCAAACATAGCTTTTGGAGGGCATAATTTGGCTACTGGTCGGGGAAATTCAAACTTGGAAACATGTAACTCTTTTTTGTTACTAGCAGATCCAACCATGGAGACCATAGATGATGCAAAATTGGAAAATAGTAAAGTGGATTGTGATGGTAGCATGGCTATCACCAATACTAGCTTAGACAAAGCTAAAAGAGGATTGAAACAAGAGGGTGCTAGATGAAAGAAATTTATCAATTTATGACATCTAATGAGATAGGAAATAACTAGATGCTTCTTAAAATAGTAGGTGGTAATGCATTAGAGAACATAGGCTACCCTACTCATAATTCTAGTAAAATACATGAAAGTAGTGATGATAAAGCAACAAATGAAGACATTGGTGCTCCTACTAGCAATGCTAGTAGTAGTTTTGGCTCACCACATACTTCAAATGAACCTTAGGTTCCTCATTTCAAAAGGAAAGTCAAACCTCTATTTATAGAAGTTGAGTTGCAAGACTATTTCAATAATATAGGTGGCAAATGGACATCTAATATGATTATTGTAGAGACATGAGAATCACTTCCTAGTTTGTATATAAATTTACCATTTTTTGAATTAAATCTATAGAATATAGAGCCCCTCAGAACAAAATTTCCAGTTTCATCATTATTGGAGGTTTGTGCTTCATAGTTCTATAATTACAATCAGATTTGTGCAATGGATGCTACTACAAGTATGCTTGAATATATTATTTTTGGAAGTGTTCTTAACATCTCTTTGTCTACAAAAAACTAAAGATGTTTAATACATTCAAACATATAATTTATTATTTCATTATTACACTTTATATTTTGACATCAATGACATATGTTTTAACCCATGCCAACAGTCTTGAAATTTCAACACTATCATGGCCATTGTCTTCTTTCAAGTATTCAAATAAAATTTGCAGTGTAATTTGATTTTTTTTTGAGAACAGTGGGTTTTATTCTATGTATTCTTGTGTGTTTCTTTCTAAAAGGATGAATTTGTTGTTGGGTTCCCCTAGGTCTAGAAAAACATCATTGCTGCTTGCTTTGGATGACACCCCAAATTGCAAGTGAGAGCTTGATGCTATCTTTGTGTTTGAATTTTATGTTGTTTCATAAAATTTGTTTACTGAATTGACTTTGAATGATCAAGTAAAGTGAGAAATCACTTACAATGGCCATAAGTTGGAGGAGTTCTTCCCTAGGAAAATATCTACTTCCATAAGTAAACATGACTTACATGTGGGAGAGGTGACAATCAGAGAAATAATAGATTTCTCTGCTAGGTGCCAAGATGTTAACATAGATATGGTGAGCATTATTATTGTATTATAAAACACATGTATATGAATTGGCTTGTTTATTGGAAACTTGGTATATCTTAATGTAAAGCTTCTTTTGGAGATTGTTAGAAGGGTGAAGGATGCTGGAATCTTCCTAGAGGTTGAAATGGATCTTTTTATGAAAGTAAGCTTTGATTCCTAGCTTTGGAAAAATTTAGTGATTCCTACTTCCTCAGAGAATACTCAAAGCCTTCATAGGTTATAAAGCATTACCTAGAGTAGAAAGGACTTTTATCATTGTTAATATCATTCCAATTCTTAGTGTGTATTATTACATACTTCTTGTAGGAAAAAACAATGGAACATGTTGAAAGTAGCCTTCAGACTGATTACATTCTCAAGGTATGTCTAGTGACAAATTTTGTGATTTTAGATCAACTTAGTTGTATATCACAGACTCGACCTTAAAATCTATGTGCTTAAATAGATTCTAGGTTTGGACAATTGTGGAGACACAATTGTTGGCAGTGACATGATAAGAGGAATCTTTGGTATTGAAAAGAAGCACTAATGGCTTCAATTACAATGCTTCAATATCCTTTTGATCTTTTTTATCCTGTAAGTGTTCAAGATAAAAAATATGACCCTTCTGGTATCCTTCCAAGTGCTAGGTGATCTAGCACCATACTCCCCAACTTTGAGGATTTTCTAAGTCCTCATGGAAGTACATGCAACAACAAGCATTAGAATTTTTTTTTTATCCTAACACTTGGTTTGAATAGGTCCTCCATGTGTCTTCTTCTTGTGACTTGTATCTTGCTTAATTGTATCTTCCATATCCCCTTCATCTTGACTTTTAATTTTCCTTGCATTAGTAACATATAGAATAAATACAATTCACAACTTCCCATCAACCTCATAACCATCTTGTTCAACATATATGTTATTGTATACCTTTGCAACTTTACCCAATGTTCCTTCCAAACACTCTTCCGTCTCTTTCAACTCTTCCTCTGTGATTAGAGAGCACCCTATCACTTGAGCCTCCTCTTGACTCTTCATGATATTTTCCATCTCATTGCTTGTCTCTTCTTCCTGTGAGACATCTATTTTCATTACATTATAATTCTATTCTCCTTGGCATTGCAAACCATCACTAACTTCTAAGGCTTCACCTTGAGCCCATCCATGACTTGATTTCATAATATTTTGCCTAGTACCATTATTCTTCCCTTTTGTCAATATTTGGATTCTCCTTAGAATAATTTATAACATCCTATACTTTATTTTTATGAGTGTCTTCATATCATCACCTTCTAGAAGATTTGAAGTGGAGTGTTTTTCATTAAATTCAATGAATCAAAACCTTTATATTATTGGATTAAACTAGTTTTAATTGATGAAGAATGACTCCCCAACATGCAAGAACCAATTATTTATTGGTGCTTATAGTTTTTTGGAGATAGGGGTGAGCTAAGGATTTTTAAATAGGCCACTAGATAAACATTTGATTCATCATTGAATTCTATTTGATGTAGTAGCAATTGTTTCTGCAGTAGATCTAGAAGTTGATGGAGTAGAATTTAGGCTAACTTATTGGCTTAAGTTGCTCATCTTGGATTGAGGGGATTAAAAATAATATAGTCTATTCTCTAGTTAACACTTGATATTCTTGAATGTTCATTGCAAAAATAGAGTTTAACTTAAATAGTTTTATTGTGGCTAATTAGGAATTTAGAGCTTTCATGCATGAAATGAATAATTAACTCGTTGACAATATTTATTGGTGTTTTTCAGGGCATCAACTAGAGAAAATGGTCTAAAAGTTTATCAATGCTTTCATGAATGATTTGTAGTATAAATTTGTAGAAAGCAAGTAAGAATATCATCTTTGTCAAATATGACACATGTTTGATTCTTATGTTTGTCTTTATTTGACTAATCTTCTACTTCTATGTTTTATGCCCATTGATATATTTATGAACATCGTCAAAATTATTATTTTCCATGACATACAAGGGTTTAAAACAATCAAAATTGGACAAAATAGACCAAAAATGTTAAATTGAGAAAATAATCTAAATTTCAGTACTACAACATTACAAATAAGTGATTTTCAAAAATATTGTAAGCATTTAAAATGGACTTAAAAAATACAACATATTTAAAATTATGGATAATTGTTATGTAAATTGGATACTCACCTAAACCATCAACTTTCTTGTAGGAATGGAACTTTTCTCGATATGTTTATGAAATTGAAGAAAGAAGGGTCTTCTTCTAGGGTGGCTCTTGTTGCACATGCTATAGGTAAATTACTTTTTAGCTTATTGCTATAAAATGTTTTACATAGTAGCTCTATTGCTATTCAACAAGATTTTCTAATTCGGGAGACAAAAGAATTTTATAAATTCTTGCAAGTTTGCTAGCAATAACAATTAGTGTTGGTGAAATAGCCCATAAAGTGATGGAAGATTCTATTCTAAATTTTTCTTGTGCATGTAAAACTGAATCAAATGCAGAAAATTACTCAATGGTATGGAATTCTAGTTTGTGGCCACAAGCTAGATTTTTGGTTTATTTTTTGGAAATATTTTGAAAGTCTGGAACTCTAATGCAAAGAGCACTTTTGACATGTAAAATGAACCTACAATATTGCCTAGCTTCTCATTGTGTTTCCCTTAACTTACATCACAAAATATTTAGATTTTAATTGTTGTTTATGCATCAAAGAGTGAAAAAATGTGGGAAATGATGCAAACCTTGAATGTAAATGTTAAGATTCTCTATCTTTTCCTTGGTGTTGGGGTGCAGAAGTGTGAATGCTAATATGCTATCCCTAATAGAGCCCCAAAAAAAGAGAAGGCACATGAAAGGACTTTGAGACTTCCAAAAAAAATTGAGTTTTAGTAGCATAGAATATTTGTCAATTGATGAACCATACAAATTTATATTCAATTTTCTATATAACATATGGCTAAAGATAATAAGGAAGGCTTGAACTACCAAATAGTTAAGCCTTTTTTGATACATCTAGAGTGGCTAAACACCTAGAAAGTCAAGGTAAAGCATTGTTATGGAAATGATTAAGGATGAGCTGAACTTCTGTAACTGGCTAGTGCATCATTTAATTTTTCAAGTGAATTGGGTATAAAATGCCCCACTATTGTCTCTGGAATCCAAGAAAGAAATCCAACTATTCTCAAGATGATATTGGATCCTCTTAACATTGTTGTGGCACACCCCCATTTTTCATTCCCATTCTAAGATTCTTAGGCACCTAAGTTGTGTTAGTGTAAGTAATTAATTATTATTACAATTTACTTAAGTTTACTTAGGTTAATGCATTATTTTATTATTTATTAGATTAGACACCTAGGAGTATGCGTACTCATATGAGTTGTCTTGTTGAAAACACAAGAGTTAGCAACTCATTTTAGCACATGGTGTCTACAACATAAGAGTTTGCATAATCAACTGAGTTGTTATGTAGACAACATAGTTGTTCACACTCTAATTAAGCACATGGTGTCTACAACATCTTTTCACATGAAAAACCTATGTAAGCTTATCCTCTCATCATCACACTAACTTCTATGCTCAATGGAGGATAATCCACTCTTGGTGGACATGTGCTTAGTTGTGAGACTTATCACTTTGCTGACTTCTAGTCATTCTAAGGGCCTTTATATACAAACACTCCTAGTGTGTATGTACATCAATTCAATTTCATATTGTTATTTTGATCATACTTTATTGGTCCATATTGTGCTTGTGCTTGAGCTTCTTGATCTTGAGTGATTTTTCCCTAAGGAAAATTCTTACATGGTATCAAAGTTGAGGGAGCATCTCTTCACATAGTCATTAGAGACCTTGCTTCACCTCTTAGAGGACCTCGATTTAGATCCAAACTGTCACAATCATTGGGAGCATCTAGAGCTAAAGCGAACCTCACCATTATGTCCAGAGCATCGATTCAGTAAATTTTGACTATAATGTTGCCTACCCTAGGCAATAGTCAAAATTGAGGCAAATTTTTTTTGCAAACCGAAACACGAAGGCCCAATTTGCAAATTTGGTATGAGCATTTTTAGATCTATTCAATTTATTTTCAGATCTATTTTTTCTTAGTAATTTTTGTCTATAGTTTTTGGATTATTTTTTAAATTTTTTTTTTCTGCTATCAGGTCCATAGAAGAATTTTTTTTTGTAGGAACCATGTGATCAAATCCTGGCTCCCATAGCTGGAATTTCCACAACTAGCAAACTGTCTTACAACTCGACAAATATTCCATACTCTTGCATATTCTGACAATGACACAACATCACAACGGTTATAACTCCATGATTGACCATATTTCACACCCGTTGAGCAATATTTACAAAAATTGGTGGCCTCAAAGCCAATACAACCCTAGTGGCTTTGTGCATTTGACTCCCTTTGCATTCACCAACACAATGGATGTGGGATTAATCCCACACCCGTCGGCCTTTTAAATCTCAATGCCAACCTTCACCGCCTCTCGCTGACCCCTTCTTCCCAATGATGACAATCATTGGCATCAACCACCAATCTCCCTCTCTGGCACTGTTCGCTACTGATCACTGATGCCACATAAATCCTGCCGGCTCTACAGCCAAGTCATTGCCACAAAACACTAGCCACGACTGTAGTATAGCATGTCAGCTCTACAAATCCATGCAGAAACCCAGTCCATGTCGATATGCCTAGTCACTATGACAGTTTAGAAAACTATACTCGCCATGTAGATGCCGACTATGCACTGCCACATCAACACATCCATACACCATGTCACCATAGTACTACCAATCAAGAGCTAACATCACTAGTACGGCCTACCACATCATTAGGCAAGCCCTTTTTCATTGATGTCATCTAATCACAAGCCTAAATTTGATGACCATTTGACCATCACTTGTAGGCCAAATTGCACTTCAGTGATGGTCATTTGGACATCAAATTTAGCATAGTGTTTTGTTGATCAAACCTCTTACCATATTCAATTTTGATTTGACAGTTCAACTTTAGGAGGCCATATCTCAATCATCTAGACTCCAAATTAGGTGTCATTTTTTAATATTCATTTTGGCTAGAATTTCCTAAACTTTTTAATGGTGCAATTTTTTTTGGTTTTGGTGCATGGATTTGTCAAAATTTTTAGTTTTTGGTGATTGTACCTATCTAATCCTACATTTTTCAAATTCAATCACTCCGTACAAGCTCATATGGACACATTTTTAGGTTCTATTTTTTTGAAAGTGAATAATTTTTTGTCTACTTTCTAGATCAGCAATCAGATTATAGGCTTGTGTGGATAGAAATACCACTTTCAGAAATGAGTCATTTTTTGCCTTATATTACTTTGATTAAACTTCAAATTTTTTGTTTATCTAAGTTACATTGCCAAGTACCAAATTTCAACTCCACAAGGAGGTTGTAAATAGCAAAACCAGAAGTCCACTTTTGTCTATTTTGACAAGTGGCCTATTATAAATACACTACATACAAAGTGCCAATACCATCATTTTTGGGGGGGTTCTTTGATTGAGTGAATAAGGGAGGGTGTCTTGTGTTCTTGTGTCTCTCTTTCTCTCTTGTGCTCTTTTAATTTTTTGCATCATGGGTTCACCTAAAAATCCACTTCTAACTTTACACAATTATACTACATGGAAAGATATTGTATGGAGAAAAATGTTTAAATATGTATGTTGATGGTACGATTGTAAAACCCATTATTGCTAATGCATAAGTTGATTGGAAACATAAAGACAACTAGGCTTTAGGAATTATTAGGAGTTGTGTTCATAGAGATCTCTTCTTCCACATTTATAGCTTTAAGGATGCCAAGGGTGCTTGGGAAAAACTTGAAGGTTTGTATGGTAAGGTGGACGAGGAAAAGGGATTTCAAATTGAGGATGATATACTTCTATTGGATCCTAAGAATTTTGACACAATTCAAGACTATGTCAACAAAGCCAATGAGTTGAGAGCACTGCTTAATGATTATGGTAATCCCATGAAGGATGATAGATTGATTCATCACATCTTGAAGAGGCTACCTTTAGAGTATGCATCTTTTGTTTCAAGTTACAACAGTCATAAGTTGACCATGGGAAGTGCCTTCACTAAGCCTTTTTAGTGACATCAGTTAGCAAGGGTTGATATGTCCTCACTTTCATTGATGACTTTTCATGCTACACATTGGTCTACTTTCTTAATCACAAGAATGAAGTGTTTGATAAGTTTCTAGCCTTCAAGAGTCATGTTGAGAAGCAATCAAGTAAAGCCATCAAGGTTCTTTGTATGGAAAATGAAAGTAGATATGTGAACTCAAGACTTAAAGACTTTTTTGAACTTAAGGGTATTGATCTTCAGAATCCTATAGCATTTAGTGCACAAAAGACAAGTGTTAAAGCAATGAGGATTAGAACTTTTAAGTCAATGGCAAGTTGCATGATTTAAGCTAAGTCTCTTGATCCATCACTTGAAGTTGAAGGTATAAGCAGTGCCAATCACATCCTTAATAGGTCTCCTCATAATGTCTTAGATGAAATGAATCCTTTTGAGGCATGTTGTGGAAGAAAAATAGTTGTGAAACATTTCAAAGTTTTTGGTTGTCCAACATGGGCAAACATATCTTCAAGGGAATGCAAGGCACCACCACCAAAGTCTTGTACTTTCATTGGATATGATGATAGTGTTAAGGCATGTAGACTTATGGATCCTGAGACTCATGAGATATTCATAGAGAGGAATGCTCACTTTGAGGAAAGTTCACCTAACTTATCCTCTAATCCTCTCCATACTTCTTACATTGTGAAAATCGATAGTGACAATAGTGATAGTGATTCAATAGGTTTAGATATGGGGGATCCTATTGATAGATGCATAACTAGGTCACAACATCAACACATTCCACATGCATACATTGATATAGTGATAGGTCCATGTAATTTAGTATAGTTGGGTACACCTTGTCTTTTGATTCTAGCATCAGGGGATGACTACATGACATATATTTTAAGCTTGTTTGTGGAGTCCTGCATAGTAGATTTGGAAGACATTATTGATGATATACATCTTCTCTTTGATGAAGAAGATCCTTCTTCATTTGTTGCAAGAGAAAACTCTAACCCTCTTGTTCATTCTCTACATGATCAGTCTTACAAGGTTGATATGATTGTGGATCCTTATTTACAGAAGTTGCAGGAGGTCTCTTTATCATTTGAGGAGAAAGTTGGTTCTTTGAGATATGTTCTACATCCATCCTTGCTAGATCTAAACTTGTTCTTTTTCAGTAGTGTTGGAAGGGGTGACTATCAATATCAACACAAGGATAGTTGAACAGTTTTCAGAGACATCATTCATCTTCAGGATTCTTTCTATACATTAGGGAAGCATCTCATATGTAACTATGACATTGTTTCTTCCTAAAGGTAGGAACATTATTCAACAATCATGGATCAACTTCTACATTCATCTTGGAGCTGCTATCACTGATCAACATTCTACATTTGTTGGGGGGGGGGGGGTGACTACCTTGTCTCCTTTCTTCTTCCGCTTCTTCTCCCTTATGTGGGGGGGGGGAACCTTTTCCTCTTATGGGATTGTGTTCTTCTCATACTTCTCTATTGTATATACATGATGTATGTTGTAATGGGGGGTCTTAATTACTCCATTCATCCATGCATCTTGTTTTTTCATCTGTCTTTTTGGGGGAGGGCTTTTCCCATGAGGTTTTCCCTCTTTCTCCATTTTCAAAGAGATTGCATTACATTTTTACATGGGTACCTAACATGGCCTAGTAGTTGGGACCATCATGCATTTTCATTATAGCTTTCGTGAGCTTAAGTGCATTCCCCTAAGTTGCACTTAAGGGGGGGTGTTAGTGTAAATAATTAATTATTATTAGACTTTAATTAAATTTACTTTGGTTAATGCATTATGTTATTATTTATTAGATTAGACACCTAGGAGTATGCATACTCATATGAGTTGTCTTGTTTACAACATAGGAGTTAGCAACTCATTTTAGCACATGGTGTCTACAAAATAGGAGTTTGCATAATCAACTAAGTTGTCATGTAGACAACATAGTTGTTCACACTCTAATTAAGCACATGGTATCTACAACATTTTTTTACATGAAACACCTATGTAAGCTTATCCTCTCATCATTGCACTAAATTCTGTGCTCAATGGAGGATAATCCACTCTTGGTGGACATGTGCTTAGTTGTGAGACTTATCACTTTGCTAACTCCTAGCTGTCATTCTAGAGGCCTTTATATACAAACACTCCTAGTGTGTATGTACATCAATTCAATTTCATATTGTTATTCTGATCATACTTTATTGTTACATATTGTGCTTGTGCTTGAGCTTCTTAATCTTGGGTCATTTTTCCCTAAGGAAAATTCTTACAAGTTGACCTCAATTTATTAAATATTTCTTCATATATCTCATGTTATAACATCCCTCATTATATTTTAGGAACTTCTATCTATTCCCAAATAGTGATGTGACTTTATTATTGCATCTAACCATTATTAAAGAGGGCTTGGTTTATGTTAGGGTGATAAATAGAAATAAGATAAAGGTACACTAATTATATATAGAAACTAGGTATAAATCACTAAAGAAATGATTGAGATTAACTCAAAAGATAAAAACCAAGACAATTCAGAAACTCACACATTGTATGTTTATTCTTTAAGGGGTGCTAGTTCAATGGAAGAGAACCTGATTTACAAGTAGATGGATGGTGGTTCAATTCCATCATGCCCTATTATGACCAAATACACTATTAAATATACTGCTAAATATTTGATCAAACACACTACTAGATATGCTACTAAATATACCACTAAACATGTGACTAAATATACTAAATATGTGACCAAATATATGATTGAATATGCTACTAAATATCCTACTAAATATGTGACTAAATCAACTGTCAAATATACAACTAAATATGTGATTAAATATACTACTAAATATACTACTAAAAATACCACTAAAACAATGATAAAATAAATGACTAAAATTGCTTAGTAGTAAATTTGGTAGTGTTATAAATGACTAGATATTAACTACTATTAGTCACGTGACTAAGTTTAGTAACATATATAAAAATTTCAGTGGTTCTTTTAGTCACCTATTGTTGTTTTTGTACTAGTGAGTTGATGCAAGGTTGTTAGAGCACATTGCATATGAATAAAGGTACATTACAATTGCATTATATGAAGTCTTTGGCATTTGATGTCAAAGAGGGAGAGATTAATGCCATGTCAAAGAAAATAATAAGAGGGAGAGATTGATAAGGCAGAGTTTGAAGATAGATGACAGAGGGAGACTCCCAGCTCATGGATGAAGAATCATTTTGAAAGTAAGAATATTTTAAAATCTTATAAATCATTTTGCTGCTCTTTTTGTTTGCATAATGATATGTTGTGTTTCCATCAATACCAAAGAGGGAGATTGTTGAAAATAATTATTCAATTGTCTATTGTCATGTTTCACAAATGTCAAGCTTTACCCGAGCACAATGTAAGTTGAGCTCAGTCAAGCACTAAAGGAATTTCCAGTATCATCTGAGCAGAAGTCAATGTTAAATGAGCTTGTTTAGTCAACAAAGAAGTTAGTGTTAATCGAGCTTGGTCAGTCAATGAAGAGTAGGCAATGTTAATCAAGTTTGGTCAGTCATCGAAGGAAGTTCTGTATTAACTAAGTGATCAGTCCAGTGTTAGCCGACTATTAGTAGATTAATTTTGTTAATCAATTGGTTAATACAAGATAACCAAATGAATGTCAAATGTTTATATGGAAGGGGATTCAAGTTGACTTGACATTGAGTATCATATATATGAAAGTTCAAGTTGTGGATTGAGTCAAGCAATTGGAAACAATATGAAAAGAAGAAAAATGAGAAGGGTATTTGATTAAGGATCTAGAGCATCTGAGTTAGAGCCACAAAGAATATTCTAATCAGGATGGATCAAGAGGTTAAAATGGAACAATGATCTAAATCTATAAAGTTAGTTTCTTCAACAATCAGGTCAATCATTGTTACTCTCTAACAATTGTAGCACTGAATAAATCTCTTAACAGAATTGGCTTAACAATCATTTTGTAAATTCTCTAACAAGGTGGCATTTCTAGATTGAAGTGTCTGAAGACCTCTAACAAGGCTACTCCTAATATGGTGATTCAAATCCTCTAACATGTTCACACTTAACTATGTGTTTTGGAACCTTTAATAGGGTTGGATCCTAATAGAACCCACTTCAAAAGAGTGAAAAGTTGTAACTAGTGGCATTGGTGGTTTTCCCAAATTGGGTTTCCATGTTGAATCTTGGTGTCTCATGTGTTCATGTTATTTGCTTTATGCTTTTGCAACTAAGTGACTAAATGTTAATATGCATTAAAATCAAGTAAGACTTCTTTGTTAATCGAGTTACAATGAATACCTAGTTTTAACTAAGTAGAGCAAGGATTTGGTTTATTAAGTGAGAAGTTTGTACTAACATCTAAGAGACTCAATATTATTTTTGTGGTAACTAATTCACCCCTCCACTCTTAGTTACTCCTTTCATTTCGAATAATTCTCATGTTGTTCATTCTAAAAAATTTTGTTGTGTGTCCCATATTTTTGTAAATCTAACATGCTTTCACATTATATTCATATCTAGGTCCAAATTGATTAGTTTGTAATCTACAACCCCTAGCAATATGTCAAAAATTGTTGCACTTATAACACATAATTCCATTTCTTATGATATTTATTGCTCCAATAGGTACACTAGCTACAAGGCTAGTACTTTAATACACTCCATTATTATTATTATATCTATTTTTCCTACATTCATTATCTCTATGTCCAAATGCAAATAAATTGTAGCAATAATAAGAAAAGGGTCCTTATTCATTTGAACAGGTTCATAACATGTAAAACATCTTCTATTTAATTATTTCTTCACCTCCTTAGATTGTTTAGGTTGATCAGGTTGATTAGGTACTTCCTTATTCAAATATTCTTGTTTTTCAGGATGTTGGTTCACTAGATCTAGTTCCTCAGTAAGTTTGAATCATTTAGATGATTCTCCTTCAGTATATGCAATTCCACTCTTATCGTAAACAAATATTTGTGCCATGGTGCAAGAGCACCTAGTTAAAGCTCCTTGTTTTGATTGCTAGTTTTAATTTTGGCATCTATTGACTCTAGCCAAGTTAGGAGTGTGAGTTTGGACCTTTCAAGGTCATGTTTGAGTTAGTTCCTATGTGAAGTTTCCATTCTAGGAGTTTTTTTTCAATTTTCTTGTTTAGTTTTTCTTGTGTTAGGAGTTATGGGTCTAGGACCATAAAATCATAAGGAAGATATGGTTTTTAACTTATCTTGTCCTCCATGATGTCTTTACATTCTATTTAATGGATTGTATATCCTACATATCAAAAAGAAGGAAGATGTCAAAATTTGACAAAGTTGTCAAATAGGGCAAAGTGGTCAAAAACCTAGGGATTGATGCTCTAAAGGATAGATCATACCTAGAAATCATTAATACTCCATGTTAGACCTACTTGGAAGGCTCCAAGTTGTAGATGTTCAATAATTGCAAAAGTGCAAAAGTTATCAGCAACTTTGAAAAGTTGCTTGACAATATTTGAGCAAGAATTGCACATGTCATGGTTTTAAGGTTTTACAATAACTATCTAAAAAATCTTGGTTAACTTATAAAAACTATGAAATGAACCATTGCAAGGGTTGGATATTCTAAGAGGAAAGTTTTGTCATTGAGAACTATAGATTATGCCTAGTTTTGACAATTTTACATGTTTTGGGTTGCATATTCTCAATAATGGATTGAAGTTTGAGATTTTTTTTTGGATTAGTGTAGTTCATGATTGTAAAATTCTTTTTGTTTCAGATTTCTAGGTGGTGAAAGTTCATTTATTTAGGTTTTGAAAATCTTTTGTAAACAGACTGTGTGATGTTCTAGTCCTGGCAATTTCCACAAAAATGGCTCCACCATGAGTTCCTACTATGCATTCATCATGAACTTAAGGTAAATGGGAATGGAGTCAATTTGCATAGTGTCTATAAATGCTTGAACCCTGGAAAGATGCACAACTATTTTTAATGTGATGCCCTAGGCAAGTCATAGTTAGTTGGTTAGGCAATCACCATGTTTGCAATAAGGTTTGGGAGGTTTGAATGTGGGCGATAATTCAAACTAGGAGTTGTAGATGTAGGAGTTGATGAAATCCAACTCCACAGCTCACCAAGATCACCTACATGCAAATAACCTTTCGAAGGGAAACCAAGAAGGAAGAGGTGGAGCTTGGAAAAACCTAAACAGACATGAGAGAGAACATATTGCAAACTAAAGAAAATGTATTTACAATGAAAATGAGTTGTTGTGAAAATACAATGAGAGAGCCCAAATATAAAGGCCTCAAGGAAACTTGTAGAACAAGCTAGAAGGAGGTAGAAGATAAGATTGACAACTAAGCACACTTCCACAAAAAAAGGTGGAACATGCTAGAAGGGAACAAACTCCTGTGTTGTCAACAACTCATCACTACAATTATTAAATGAATGCATTAACCTAAGTGAACTTAAGTAAATAGAATAAATAATAAATAATAAATTATTTACTCTAACAGTAGATTGGAGAGAGGTGAGTGAAGTTACTATATTCCAAATGAGAAGGTTTCAAACCAAGTTTTGGTAAGCCTTTGAGTAGACCCTAGTTTATGTTGACAATTCAAATGAGAAACCCTTAAAAATAGGCACTAAAGTTACTTTAAGGTGTACGGATGGCTTGGAGACCTGAGACTCACAAAATATTTTAGGTTTTCTAAAAGGGTATTCGAATCCATGATTTTTTTTTTCCAACTTTTTTAGAGAAGATTTGAGTTAAATTCCAAAAATCCTAGTAAGAGGGCTAATTTTATTAGGCTTGTTTGTGGCAGTTTTGGATTAAATACAAAGAACTTGCGAAAAACTTGTGGGATTTATATTTGGGAGCCTAGGTGAGGTCTAAAATATATCTGGTATGAGCCCCTCACTTCATGTAGTTGAGAAAATTATTAGGAAGGACTAAGAAATAAAGTTGGCAAGTCAGCTTGTAAAGGCATGTGGTAAAGGAAGAAGCTAAAATTATTGGTGTGACTAGCTAGTCAGTAGTTAGAGGATAGGATAGAGATCCTCTATATATTTGGGTATTAAAGGGAACCCTAATAGGCTAAGAGAAAGTCTAAGAAATTTCTTGAGAAGATAAGAACTAAGCAAGCAATCTACCTTGCATTACATCATACCATGATCTTCTCATTAAGATTTTCAATGCTAGAATATAACTTATGAAGATGTTGCTCAGTTTGTGTAAGTTATCATTTGAAAATAGTTTTATACTTCTCAAGTTTTGTATATTGTAACTTTTTGGTTTAAAGTTTAGATGTCACCTTGGTAAGTTTGGATTTCAAATTTGAATTCTCATATCCCAAATCTTATTGACATTTCTTATCATCTTCCATCAAGATCATATTAAGATTGGTGATCTCAAGTTCATGATTTAGAATTTCATTCTCTATCTTCAGTTTAGAAATTGCATCACTATCCTTGATCTAATTGTTTAACTCCTTATTCTTGGATTTAGTAGATTTAATCTAGTCCTTCAACTTCTAAATGAAACATTGTACATCTTTAAGTTTGATGTTCAGATTTTCTCTTTCTTTTGTGACCACATCAAGTCCTCAATAGCTTCCTTTGGGTTCTTATGCAACTAATCCATTTCCATAAATATCTTACTCCAGCTACTAGCTCTCCTCTAAGTAACTATTCTCTAATACCAATTGTTAGAAATAGGGAATATTGAGAGGGGGCTCAATCAATGTTTTGTTAGGATAAACCATGGATAGAAATAAAAACTACATGCAGATATAACCAATAACAAAAAAATAATAGAACACACAAAAATGAACACAAGGCACCAAGATTTAATGTGGTTCACCCAATCCCTGGGCTACGTCCACCAAACAGCAAGTCTGATCTTATTACAATCCAGTGATTACAACCTGATTACAATCTGTAATCCCTTACAACTCAATACCGCCGCAAGAACCAATTTCGCATCACAACATTATGAAAAAATACCCAACCCTAAGCCCTTTTATACAAGTATTAAACCACTTTAGGGTTATAACATGTCGGCCATAATGTGTCGGCCATAATATGTCGGCTACCATGTACAGTACTTTCCTATTCAGTCACCCGAACCCCACTATTTATGAAGTATGTACAGTCACTATCCTGATTAGTCACCACAATCTAACATCTTTCACAAAATTTTTCCTAGTTATGAATATTATTTATAATCTTAAAACCAACATATATGATTAAACTAAAAAGTAAAACTAATAGTAACACCATTCAACTCATAACACCTTTATTTGTTACCTAGGAAAACTCTAGCTAGGGAAAACACTAGCAGGGATAGTGTTAGAAGGACTATATAGTATAGAGTATATGTCCTTGTTAGAGGACTAGGCCTTGTTAGAAGCCTCAATCCTATTAGGAGTTGGTATTACAATTACAAAAGTAGCAAGTTGAGCCCACTATTCAAACATACATATACAATAGATACAATCTTTACACAAAATGTATAGATACAAAAACCTTTCTAACTATGTTGATATCAGCAATATATGTTTTGTCCTTTGTAGATCTATTCACAGACATGATCATGCAATTGTATAATATTTTCCTGTCATTGTGTTTGCATAAATAATGATCATACAACGTGTGCATCACAATATTATAACATTATAATACAATTCCACACTTATTTCAAACAAAATTTGTCTTCCTTTGTACCCAACTATTTAACTGGTCAGCCTTCAATACCTTGCACACTTTCCAAAACATAAAATTTATTTTTTCCAAGTGAGATTTAACATCTAGGATGTTTTCCCAACCTTGTTAAGTCATTATTTTTGAAAAATGAAACAATACCTTAACCAAAATGCCTTTACTTTGTTATCTTCTATGTTCTGCTTGTATAACATGTACCTATAAAAATTACCATAACTCTATCTATACAATGAATATTTTTAAGTTCTCTTAGACACATGCTTCTTATATCATGTCTTGTCTTCCCTCAACTATGCATAATCTCATTTGATTCTAGTAAACTATGCTAAAGTAAAATGTAGGACTATTCAATGTTATTTTCTTGAATTATACTTAGAAAATTTTGTAAGTCAAAGTATCCAAAACTTAACATAATGTTTTTCCTTCTTCATAGAAAGTATATGTTACCATAAATGAAAACCCTATGTCATCCTTACATATCCTTCTAGATAAATTTCCAACAGGTCAAAGATATCACTGACAAAGAAGGAAATGTTACCATTGATGATATTACTGGTAAAGTCCCTACAGATGAAATGAAAAAGGATGAAGATGTTATGACTAACACTAAGTCCAATACAAAAGGTCTAACATAAAATCCATCATCTCATGCACATATACCGACCTATCCACCTATCATTGAATAGATTAAGGAGTATAAGAATCCTGAGACACATACTGGGTCATCTAATGTAAATGTTATCCCTATTGGTTCTCTACATTATTTTTCTACTATTGTTCCAATGGACATAGATTCAATTAGAAACAAGACAAAAAAAACTCAATGAGGAGACATGAATAATAAACAATAGACATGAGATTCTATGATCAAAATACATAAATTAAAAGAGCTACAATTGAAAAATAAGCATATGATATTGCTACATATACAAGACCAAAATCCCACAGACCTCCTAGTGAGGGAAATAAAGGGCAAGGATAGATTTCTCTACCCAAGCAAGGTTCACTGAGAGAACAAAAGATAGATACATTGAGACAATCATGGGTTAAACCTCAAATAGTTTCCTAGTTTACATTAGTATTGCATGAAGAAAAGAAAGATGAGATGAAGAACGAAAGTGAAATGGAATAGATAGATCAGGAGAAAAAGGCTTCATTACCACCCAAGCCATCATTGAGTACTAAAATAGTTAGTCCTAAAATAAGAAGCTGAAGAAGAAGAAGAAAATGTCATAATTAGGTCCAATCCACTTACTCTTCATGAAGAGATTATCATACCTGATTGGTACTCAAATAGACTAGAGCCATAGACTTTAGTTGTATATGGTGATTTATGTAATAGGCAGGTAGAATAATATCAGTTAAGGAAGGAGCAAGAGAAAAAGAAAGTTCTATTTGATATCAAGGATATCCTACTAGATGTTGCTCATGACATCACACTTGATGAAAAGACCCCAATAATGGAACAACTTGTCCACATTGTTGAAAATTTAAAAGAGCTTGATGTAGATGCATAGGAAAAATTCATAGAAAGATCTAAAAATAAATTTGAGAATAAAGTGTTGGAGAAAGTTGTACAAACTATTGCCTTAGAGAAAGTGGAATTTTCCACTATGGTCATCGAATTGAGAACTATTATTTAAAATTTTCTTTTATTATTCAATAAATTATGTGATATTCCCCAACTTAGACAATGAATTAAAGGTAAGATGCATAAATAGAAGAAGATATGAAGTTGGGTGGATATAGGCTAAACACTAACCAATGATCATATGTGGTTCATTATTCAAAGGTGAGATTATGCACAGAGGTCCAACATGAATTATTAGCTAAAGAAGCCAAAACTAGAGCAAAAATAAATGAAATGCAAGAACCACTACTACCTCATCTCAAGGTAATACAAAGACATATCAAGAAGGTTAAAGATTTGATTTCCGCACTAGGGTTATCAATTGTAGACCATATGGTTGATCTTGCAACAAGGGTTAAAGTGGAAAAGAAAACCTTGGAGATATTGAGGACAAATTGGTATACCAAAATGATCGTTCTACTGAAGAACCACCAAATATTTCTTGACCACTTGGGCATAAGTCTTAGTTAACTATTTAAAATATTTGAAGTTTTTTTGCCTCAAGTTTATATTCTAAGTTGGGAGATATAATGATCGAAACTATACAAAAAAGAGTTTTGAAAAATATTTTGCAAAAAACATGTTTTACTGAGGAGGAGAAGGAACTATGTATGTAGAGGGAGTTCTACAATAAAATTTTCACTAAGTGTATTTTTGAACTATCATGCATAATGTTTTTTCCATTAATACCAAAGGGGGAGAATTCAAGATTACTCCTGGGCACATTTATGTTGTCATTAGTGTCAAACAGTTAGCAATAAAGGAAGAAGGCATTGGTCAACTAACACTATTATAGAGCCATAATATATTGACCAAGTTGAGATAAGATAGAAGTGTAAGTATGATATAGTTATACCAAGAATAGTATACATCGAGGAGTTCTATACACATTGAGCAAAGACGTCACCAAGCAATCAAAGTTTAACTAAGTCAGAAAGACACTGAGTGAAAACATAGCTATCACGCATGAACAAAGTATAACTAAATTATGTAGGCAGTACATAAATGTTTGAAATGGCACAAAATGTTATGTGTAATGAATCTACCGAGCATGAAATGATATTTGTACAGATCGAGGAAAGACTTGGTAAGATTCATTAGAAAATGTTATTTGATTGTTCATGATTACAAGGATGAATGGAGGCCAATGAAATAAAAGAAATGAATAGATAGGAACAAGGATGATTCTAAATCATTGATTTAGATCAAGATAAAATTCCTAAACCCTAATTAGGTCAAGGATTGAAATAGGAAAAAGATACCTATTTAAGGACCTACAATGGACAATTTAATGTTGTTGTTGCTACAAATATTGTTGTTGATGAAGTTGTTTGTAATGAGAGGGATGCACTAGAATATTGAGAAGATAATTCTACTACAAATCAGCAATTCAAGTAGCATAAGAAAGGATTTGGTACACCAGTCACTAGAAGTGATAAATCATTGAGCAAAAGAGGGATCCAAATAAGAAAGTAAGTCGCAAATCCACATATCTGTTTCACTAGTATTTTCTTATCATTATAGTAGTTAAATTCCTTAATAGGGTAGTCTTAACAATTTGGTTGTAAATTTGTTAACAGAGTGCACACATTGTATTGTGTTTTAAAATCCTTGAGAAAGGTAGATCTTCAAAGAGCTGATTGTATTACTCCTATCAAAGTAAGTCACTAGAAGTGACATGATATTGTAGCCTTAACAAGACAATCTCTTACTATACTAGTGAAGGATTTGTGGGTACCATCCCCATTGTAAATTTCCCTCTAACCAAGGGTTTCTACACAATCAAATCACTATGTTATGTGTTGTATTGATCGATTTATGTTTACATGCACATGTTGAAGTAGATTAACTACATTTCAATATTGAAGTAATGGCTGTGCATGTGTACCAAGTGAATAAACTACAAAGGGCTGATAAGATTTGAAAGGGTATAAATTTTTTAGAAAATACCGATTCAACCCCCCTCTCAACATCACAACTTTCCTAAATAGTCCATCACTTCTATAAGTAGTTAGTAAGATCATAGGGGATTTTATTGGTTTATCAAATCCATGATGAATTAAGTGGATCAATCATAGAAGGATATTCACTTGTCATTAAAGTTGATTTAGTTGCAATATGAACTCACTATCATTACAGGTAAAGTATTTCTAGGATAAAAAGATGACATGTGAAATAGTTTAAGGCTAAGAATAGGTGATGTTATGATAAACAATTTAACAAAGAATGAGTTCTTGTGTAATGATTTGTTAAACTAGAATTAGTGAAATGTGTCATAGTTGAAATGACTTGTAATAATTCAATTGTAATTGTATGATGTGTATATACATGTGTAGGTGATGTTAGATATCATAGTGATTGAGATCAAGTATTATGAATAATATTTTAGAGGAGTCTCATGACATATCAAAACATGTTTGAATTTTGGCATAAAACACTATGAATTAGTGGTTTTTCATCAAGGAGACTTATGAAACAAGTTATCTTATAGTGGTTGAATCTATGGAGGATATTTAAATTAGAGCAATGTTAATATGTTTAAGGTTTTTTTAAGCTAGTGGAAGCAATAAAAACTATTATTTCAACTAAAGGAATGACATTCTTTGTTATTGTTGACTATGGTCTAGCAATGTATAAAGAAGTGGAAAGAACGATCCAACCAAAGAAGAGAGAAGTGAAGAGAGAAGAGAAAGAGATATGAAATGGATCTGAATAGGAAAAGGAAGTGTTATTTTATAGATCATTATTTTTGTTGTTCACTAATAGTATAATAGGTGAAATACCTTATTTGGGTGAATCCTAATAGGTCCTCACTGTAAATCCTCTAAAAAGGTGGAACTTTATTTAATGTATAAATTCCTCTAACAAGCCTACCCCTAAAAGGGTAAATCTCTTAACTGAGCTAGAGGTAAACCTACTAAAAGGGTGGCACTTAGCTATATCTTTGTAACTCCTAAGAGGGTTAAAATCCTATTAAGATGTACTTTAAAAGAGTGCATATTATTTATGGGTACTAATCCCCAATGTAGAGACAGATTATGGTTCAAGTATTAAGGATAATTGATATACTTTAATGGCCTATCATCTTGCATCTAATGTGCATTTAGGGTTGTCAAATGATGAAAGATATAGTGGTTGTCTACACAATGAATGAAGATAACATGCCAATTGGGGATGAGTGCAGCTAGAACATACAAAATGAAACCTGCAAAAAACCACAATAAAATTGGCAAGAAGAAATGCCACTTTCTAGTGATGAGAATTAAACTCTTAAGTCTAAAAGAAAACTATTCTAAAAAGTAGCGAGCATTAAAAGATGTAATATTTAATCTAGAATTTAGCATTGGAGGAAATAAATAAGAAACCACCAAAATTTGAATTCACACTTAAATCTAAAAAAATTACAAATCAAAGATAATTATTTATAATTACATTAATAAAATATAAAAAGTAATGTAATAAATCTATATAAGAAATCAAATCAAAACATAATAAAAATAAAACACATGTACATCTAAGCTAAATCACATCACTAGTCATTCTAAGAAGCAGATCCTTCATCCTATATATATTTTATATAGAAAACACAACACTATCCTATACTCCTTTTATCAAAATGATATTATTTTATTCATCCATAAATAATATGGAGTTTATAGAGAGTATGTATGTATGTAAGTATGTATCTATATATGTAGAAGGAGAGCATATTAATATCAAATTAAAATGAAGGATTATTTATTGTTACACAAACTTTGGTGTAGAAGCATTCTCTGTAAACTCCATATACTTTATGGATGAATAAAATAATATCTATCTGATCAAAAGAGTGTATAAGATTGTTTTGTTTTCTATATATATGTGTAGTTTATAAAAACCACATAAAATAATATAGTGCTTATTTTGGTTTGTAACTAGAAAATGAATGGTCTACATACGATCTTAAGGCATTGCCACATAATAATAATGTTTTTGTTATAATAGTGGGGCAAAGCAACATATTTTAGCTTCCATTGTATAACAATAATCTACAACACACCCAAATAAAATGATTATTCGTACGTACATACATACATACATACATACATACATATGCATATACATATACATGTGTATGTCTATATGTATATGTATATGTATGTATATATATATATATGTATACATGTTTATTTATATATGTATATATATGTAGAAGGAGATCATATTAATATCAAATTAAAATAAAGGCTTCTTTATTGTTACACAGACTTTGTTGTAGAAACATTCTCTATAACTCCATATTATTTATGGATGAATAAAATAATATCAATCTAATCGAAGGAGTGTAGAAGAGTGTTTTGTTTTCTATATATATGTGCAGTTTATAACAACCACAAAAAATAATATAGTGCTTATTTTGGTTTGTAACTAGAGAATGAATGGTCTATATATGGTCTTAAGACATGACCACATGATAAAAATGTTTCTATTATAACAATGGGGGCAAAACAACACATTTTAGCTTCCATTGTATATCAATAATTTACAACACACCCAAATAAAATGATTACATTGTTATGGCAATCAAAACAAGACAAGCAAGGGGTTTATTAAGGAATTGAAAATTTTCTATTATAGCTTTCTTGGTTTGAAGCAAACTCCAATAAACTACCAACATGGAAGACATCAAATATTTCTTCAAATATAAGTGATGAAGTGGAAAAAATTTGTGGTTGAGAGAATATTATAATGCCCAAGACAAGTGCACTAATTTATAATTACAATAATTTGTACGTGAAAAGTGACTGGAAGAAATATTAAATTTGCATGAAGATACACATACTTTCTATGGCTAGACATAATTATGCTTACCAGTAAACACAATCAATAATTAATCCTTATATTTTAATCTCAAACTATATTAACTACCTCTTATAAATATATAATCATATGCAAAATAAAGGTAATAAAATGATATGATATTTTAGTTAAAATGGAATAGTGGAATGAGTATAAAGGCCAATAAAATAGGATAAAATATGGCATAGAATGAGACACAAATAGCTCCCATCACCCACCGTGTTTTTGATCAAAGACAGGTTTTTGCAAAACTAAAATATATGTGTCAAATGTGTGGATGATTTCATGTGTTGGTTGTTTCATTTGATGCTTTGAGTTTAATTATCAGTTAACTATTTGAATGGTAAAAAATTTGTTCATTTTTTTATTACTGAATCCCCTCCCACTTTTAGTAATCTAATAACTTAGGATCAAGAACCAATCCTTAACTTTTTTTTTTAAGATAGACATGATGAAAGTATATGATAGGCTCAAATGGTCTTTCCTCTTCAAGGTCCCCAAGAATTTGGTTTTACAAAAAAAATGGTGTAGATCTATTAGAGCATATATCTTAGAGGAATTTTTCACTATTCGTATTAATGGTACTTTAATTTTTTTTTACATCATCTCAGGGTGTACACATACAGAACGAGGGTTTTCTTTCTCCATTTTAAAAAATAATAATGCATGAAGTGCTAAGAAGATTCATAAAATATCATCATTCTTAGGGCTTATGTTTAGGATTTCTGTAAATGTTACCTGAATTCTATCACCCATTCATTATTTGTAGATGACACCTCTTGTTTTGTAAGGAAATAATTGACAAAGTTAAGAAAATAAATGGGGTTGCAAGCTTTGGGTTTAACCATGGAGGAAACTTCATAGTTAAGTGTGCTCAGGCTAGAGTAGTACTGGGATGGGTGACCTCTCGGGAAGTCCTAGTGCTTCACCCCTATGAGCATCACCTAGATCCAATGAGTCCTAAGTGTTCCATTTATTCTCATGAGAGATGGACTCATGTTGAATCACTACTCATGAAACATGGGTCAACGAGTTTGACTCAAAATCACACAGTTAAATCCTGATAACAATATCACAATTTGACTTGTTATGAAAATTATCTCATACTTATCAAATAAAGAGTACTTTGGATTTGTACATGGAAGCATCAAGTCAACAAGTGAATGCAAAAAAGTTAAATTTTTATACGTTTAATACAAATACAATTGTTTCAAAAAAGATTGTCAACATTTTGGGTTTCACATAAGAGACTCTTCCCTCAACCTATCTAGGTATTGCTTTCTTTGTGTGGTCAAACAAAAATTCATATTGAAACTCAATAATTGATGAGATTAAGATTTGTGTTGTTGTATGGAAAGTCAAATAGTTATCACTGTTAGGAAGAAACCTTCTAGCTAAATCTTCCTTCCCTACAATCTTTAATTATTATTTTTCAACTCTTTGAGTTTCATGCAATGTAGTTAAGAAAATTGAGAGAATCATAAGAGATTTTTTATGGAGCAACAATGTGACAGGAGAAAAAGACATCCCTCTAATATCATTGAAGGATATATCTTTTCATGAGGATGTTGGTGGTATTGGTCTTCATGATTTATCATATAAGAATAAGGCATTTGGCAATAAACTAGTATGGAAGATGTATAAAAATCTAGAGAACAAATGGTGTCAAATTATGAAAGAAAACTACCTTCCCTCTCCTAACCCCACTTGTATTCTAAATTTTTTGGATCCCCCAAAGGGTTCAACTATTTGGAATTTTATGATGGCCTCTCAAGATGTTATCACAAAGTATGTTTCCTAGGAAGTTCACAATGGAGAAATGACCCTTTTTATGGAATGTGTTGGTGTTTTCACACTATTAATAAAAAAAATACTTAATAACAAGATAAAAAGATCACAACAACCTAAGGGTTAGTTAATTCCTATAAACAGTCATGTGTACTTCAGATTTGAACCCAACTTCAACAAAATCAGAAAGATTTTCTACTCTTTAGGCTCTGCAAAACCAAGGTGGGTGCACCTGAGGGATTAAATATTTACAACATGATATTACATATAAATTTCACTCATTCTTATGAAATTAAATAACAATAAACATATCTTATAATAGATTGGTCACAATTCCTACTTAAATTCATGAGTAATTTTGGGCAATATCAGCTAACTAGGACTCAGAATTTAAATGTAAACAAGTGTTGACCAACTTTGATATTCTTCAAATATATATTTTTTGTTTGGTAATATTCTTCAAACATTAAAGAAAAATTGATTTTGAAATTTAGCTTGATGCTTATTCATGGTTTCTTCATATGCAAACTGAATTAATAGATCAGTGCCTCATCCATTGGGATTTAGAGTCTATCCAATTTCCAGACCTAATTGACTACATTACAATCAATATTATCAACAATTCTCACTAAAACTCATTCTTATACACATCCTTCCTACTACCATGGAAATCCTATCAACTTTACTAAAGCATGTATCTAATTCATTGAATTAAAAGCAATCGTGAAAATGATATACAACTTTAACATAACTACATTCAATTGAACAAGCTTTGCTTATACAATTTCAAGATATCCAAGTAATAAAAATTGGAGACAAGATTTAGGAATAAAAGATATGGGGAAAACTCATCTTTATATTAATTTCCTTTGAAAATTATATAACAACAGTAATAGAACTCAAAATGACTCAGGATAAGACATCTAGATCCTGTAACATTAATGTATTCTCATATACTTGTAGATAAAATGCATCACAAAGTTTGCATCAAGACTAGACCAAACAATACTTAGTAACACTAAAATTGTAAATGACTCAGACCCTTTCTCTAGCCTTGGAATCTCACTTATATAATATGAGATGCAACAAGCTTTAGGCATAGAGAACTGATAGCTGTCCTTAAGACAGAAAAATATCTACAATATTATTGTCATAAAAGAGAAAAATTTGTGCAACAAGAAAACTTTACATCATAATATTCTTTTGTGGGACCATTTTCTGTTACACCTTTTTTTGTGTTTCTTTGTTGGTGAAAAAATTGATGATTGGCCTTATTACTGTTGTTGCTCCTCAGAATTTGTATCCAATGGGATTGATTGCGATATATTTGGCCTTGCTTGTTGCAAGCTAACTTCCACTTGAGGCTCTCCATGTATTTCATCATGAACTGATAAGATAATAGTTATATCTATTTTCTCTTCTGCCAAGTCACCAGTCTAGGTTTGTGAGCTTGCAATTGCAGTTGGTTGCTCATCTTTGTCCTCTTCTTTTCTTACTAATGTGTCAATAATTTTTATGTTATCTTGTTCCATATCTTCATCATCAGTTTCAACTTGTTCTAATTGCTTTGCATCAATGAATTCTGCCATCCACTTATCAAAAAGTGTGTCATCTATTATAGAATATCCTGTTGCTTTTTCATAACATGTTCTGCAACTTTATCAATTTGAATAAAATCTTATCTTAAAGAATCAAAGAATAATTGAACCTTTACAATTTCTTCAGTTGTAACAGACCACCACACATTTCCTTTCTCATTTATGACTCTATTCATCCTTAGATAAAATAGGTCATCTAGTTCTTGGGCCCATTCCTCCTTATTTTTTAATTTATTCTTTTTATCTAAAGCATGTGGGAACAAATAAAATTTAACACTCTTGTACTTGTCCAGATAACTGACAATTCTCCTTTGTAGCTCAACTCTTTTATCATCAAATTTTGAAAGATCATTGACAATATGATAAGTATTTTCTATATGTTCATGTGATAAACATATGACAAAAAAACATAAAAGAGTAACCTCTCTACTCCTTTTACTCCATTTGTTGACAATTGGCTTCAAGGCTTCATCATTTGCCTTTATCTCATCACATATATTTACTATATTTTCTAATTTCTTATAAAATGAGGGCCAATCAATTTTATTAACTAAATACATGAGAGCTTTCCTTTGCTTATTCTCATATTGTACATCCAGTTCCACATGCAATGCCCATAATTTTCTTTTTTCTTATTCAAAATCTTATGTAGTATAATATTGTGGCCTTTGTGGTGTATTTGGAATCTCAATAAGAGGAGTGGATTTAAAAGGCTCCACTAGTAGGTGAGGATAAGTAATTCTTGGCTTGGTGGAACGTCCCATCAATTTATTCTCTAGTTCAATCCTCTTTTGAGCTTCTTTATTATATGCAGCCAAGACTTTCTCATTCTTTTCCTACAGCTGTATTTTTTCTCTCTTGTCTCTTTGAGCTATGGCTAAGGTGAGGTTGGCTGATCCAACACCTAGCTTTACTAGCTCCTCAGTGGTAGTTTCTTCAACTCTCTTCACAATTAGGCTACCTATCAAGCGAGTATCATCAAGCTAGGAAGATCTAGTCCTGGATCCCTTTCTCATTGACCAAATGACCAATGCAACATGGTCCTCACTAAATTTAGTACCTTTTCTTTCTTTCTTCCCCTTTTCCTCTACACTTTTTTATCTATACTAGAATTAAAAACTATAGCATTTGCAATATGCCAATTGGGTAGCAGTAATACCCCAGATGCTTTTATCATTTGTCTTCCTTCTTCAGGGGGTCAAGCTCTTGAATTCTTGCATCATCTCTTCCTTGACTTGGTTTTGTACATCTGCCTCTTCCATTTCTGGATGCTCTATTTTTATTTTGTTGCATCTTTCCTCAAACTTTCCAATGTTTGTTCTCCAAGAAAATTGGTAAAAGGCTCTTGATTTGATAAAATTATCATCAGAAATAAATTCATGGGAGGCTTGTTCCATCACAGGGTCCAACTCTCCTCCTTTGTAATCTACCATAGTTAACTCAAGGCTTGGCATTGGAGGTTCCTAAAGAGTCCCCTCTTCTAATTCTGCTTGAGTAATGAATACTCACCCTTGGGATCCCAACTACTCCACCTGCTCCCTAGTGAGCTTCTCATCTCCTATTTCTATTGGGGATTGAGTGGGTGAATATTACTCAATTTGAGGTGTTTGTTCCTTTACTATTTTTTGCCTCTTGGGTGAGGGCTCATTAGGTATTTTGTCAAGAACAACACTAGTTGATCCTATTATCTATTTTCCTTTATCTACAGTGGCTCTTTTATTTTGGATCACATTAGAGCTAGGTCTCTTTTGAACAATCAACTACCCTAATCCTGCTATAGGAGTAAGAGATAACCTCCTCATGACCTCTTTGGCTTTTTCTAGAAAAGAATTGACAAAAATAGTTTCTTTTCATTCATGACCTCCATAATTTTAGGAAAAGTGGTCATTAGTTTATTTAACTTGTCTGCCTTTGTTTTTGCATCAGCTAGAGGCTTGTAATTATTATCAAAACAATGAATGAATTCCAAAACTCTAGAATAAAGTCTCCATTTTTCTTTCTTGATATCTTGCTCTTGCAAAGAGAACTCATTCCTTATTATATCTTTAGGAAAATATAATTGGTGGTCTTTTGCACCAACTTTAGCCCTTTTTCTGAACACATCAAAAAACCTCTCAGTGTCACAAAAAAGGGGATCAGACACAACCATCTTGTACTAGTCTAGGAATTTATACAAGAATAACCAACCATCCTTTGTGATTATGAAATGATGGGCCACAATACAAGTGGGGAAAATTGAGCCTCTACTTCTTCTAGCTAATTGTACTTCCTCCAATCTCCCTAGTTGCCACAACACCTCAGCTATCCCTACCTTCAAAGGCACCTAGTAGGGTAGTACATGGGGAGTCCCTTGGAAACCATAAACCCTAAAAACTATTGAAATAGGGTGTGGTATGACATTTGCCCAATTGTGGGACACTTTTAAATTAGAAGGATTATTCATAGGTTTGATGAAATCCATCAATGCCTTGGGATCTCTGGGATTGTCCCTTAATAAGAGGCACCTTAATCTAGAGGCAAAATACCTATCAAACCTAACAAAACTAGCATCCTCTACATCCCAGGTCATGTCTACACTCCACAACTAGACTGACAGAGCCTCTTCTTCATATTTTTAGTTCAAGACAATCTCCTTTTTGAAATATCTAACCCCTTTAAATAGGAACATGTGCAATAATAGTGAATAATGGCCAAAATTCTTTTCCACCTTGCTCTTTGCAATTCCAACTAATCCTATGTGGATCTCTTCTACTATATAAGATGCAAAATCAAAAATAATATCGGCACCAAAAAAAGATATCTAAGTCAACATATACATAAACTTTATTGGCACAAAAAATTTCTCATCCTCACCAAAAACCCTACATAGAATCATATATATTTTGATGGACCTAGAAGTGAAAATTTCCTTTTTAAAGGACTCTTTAGTAGATGTTGTGACCACTAGAAAATTTCCAATTGAACCCAAGTGTGCCCTTAGTGCACCTTGCCTGATCTTATCCCTCTTAGACAAGTATTCTTTCTCCAGTCCTGGTAGGTCAATGGTTATATGAAAATCTAAAAATGGTTCTAAACCAAACACTTCTTGAATTCCTTCAGCATTTATTCTTACCAGGAATTTCCCATCTATTCTTCTCACTATCCTAGTTGCTGGGTCATAATTTTGGGCAATGGCCATGTGTAGGTCTGAATCCATAAAAACACCAGGGACCATTAATTTTCCTAAATCAAAATTCCAAATGTGTCCATGGGGAACAAACAATTTTCTTTCTGAAAACCACTTCTTAAGAAGATGGAGCCTTGTTTTAGTAGTAGTAGCATCCCTAATCCAATTCCCTCTATCATATAGGCCATCCATAATCTTGAGCCTAGAGTTGACATAAATTAGCTTTTTCATATTGGCAGACTCATTTTTAGACTTAGGCAATATTTCAAGAAGGTCATCATGTATATTTCTACTTGCATAGTCTATCTTTCCTGAGAAAACTTTCTTTGTAGGCATGTTTACTAGTGACACAAAATACTAGAATTCTTTACTATCTATGGATTTGGATACTTACTTGGCTGTTTGTTATTCTTTCACTGCAATTTTGCACACACTATGGATATTGGAAGTTCTTTTGCACTTTGATCACATAAGGAATAATTCTTCAATGACTCTTGGTTCTTTGAAGTTCTGAAATTCATTTGCATAGAGAAGAAATGGTGAAATCTTTGAGATATATCTCTGGTCCTGGTTTGCATGAGGAGATTTTAATTTTCATAAATGAATTGTAAGGAGAAATAGGGTGGCATTACCTTCTAATTTTGAAAACACAGTATTGATTCTAAAAAAATTTGATGATCTAGGAATAAAATTGTGAATGACTCACTTTCAATTTGCCAAGTTGGTACTCAACCCAATCAAGTTTCTCTACATAAGCTTTTCCTTCCATTGCTGGCAATTTATTCTGGACCCACTGACACTTGTGGGCATGTGTCAAACTCTCACTATGTTGCTATGCATAAATATCAAGCAGCTTTTGTATACGACATAGCAACCATCGTTGATGCATCTTGATTTGACGATGTATATTTTACAAGTGTTTTAATGCAACTGTGGTGGGTCCTTATTTTTCTTTCATTGCCATGTCGCATGCACTAAAGATCGAGAAAGTCCCTATAGTGACATGGTGCCCACCATTGATCTAAGAAGATCTAACAACCTCAACCAACATGAATCCTCTTTTGAGTGCAAATCCATGTGGCATGTGACATCAGACCACCTTGACTCATTGGCATAGTCATTTATTATAGTTAACCCTTTTGGCACTTCTTTTTGAAAATAGGTCCCACCATTTTTTCCTTTCATGGGAGGTTTCCATGTCACTGCTGACGAAGTTCTCACAATTTTCGATGGCAACATAGCGACCACCATATTTTTCAAAGAAATCTAGCATCATGAAATAAGAAAATTCTCAATATGATACTTTATTTACTACACCTCTAAGATTCCATGATGATGACATGGCTTATTAATGACAAAAAAACTTTACGACGCCTGTCTTCAGTGTTGGCCCCACCGGTTTTCACTCTTGCAGGAGGTCGCCAGGTCACGATTGAAAAAACCCTTGCAGTTCTTGGTGGTGACATAGTGACCATTGTAGATCTTAAAGGATTGGATAGCATGGGTAAAGTACATTAAATCCATATTAAATATCAACTGGGTCCCATAGGTGATACTTACTTGGTCGCCATGTCACATGTTATAAAATGAACACAACTTTCTATAACGACAACATGACCACCATAGATCTTAAGAAAGATTTGATGGTAAAAAAAAATTTAGGAGATTATGAAGCAAAGATGAAAAATCTTAAAAAGTTCCTAAAAATATGTACCTTTTCAAAAAATGATTTTTCCCACCCAATTAATAGAGTAAAGGCATATGACTTAAAGGGCTTACCTAGGGCACAACATGCAAGATATTAATTGGGGTTTTTCTTAGGGTTAATTTTTTTAAAAAGGAACCAAACCCTAATTTGTTCATAAAAACTAAGAAAAATTCATAGAATGACATATTCATAGAAACATGAGGCAAAAACATGACCGAAAAAATGACCTTCCACCTTTTATTAGGAATCAAGAATTGTCAGATGTTATTCAAATAGTGAAAGAACATTGGGGTTACAATGTAGTAGATTATGTCAGTACAATTGAGATCTTCTCTAGAAAAGATATCTGGAGAGATCTTGATGAGCTTCCTTGTTAGAGCATCACAAAACCTATTGAAAATTTGTTCAACACTTCCCTCAATATTTATGAAAAGGGCTTAACCACATTATGTGTACTATAAGCTAAGTGGTTGTATTGGGTATTGATAGATTAGTCTTTTGGTGCAACGACAACCCCACTCTAACAAGTGGTATCAGAGGTTGGTCATAGCTTTTAATCCTCAAACCCTTGAGCAACACTAAGGGGGAGATTTTTGGAAATTTATTCAGCACTCCCCTTGGCATTTGTGATGAGGGATTAACCACATTCTATGTGCTATAAAAGTGGTTTATCATGCATTAATAGATCAATATTTTGGTGCAACAACAACCCACTCTAGCAAGATCTTCTTTTGGAGTCTTGTATTTGGCAAAAATGTTTTACATCTCTAGTCAACAAGACACTTTGATATGGGATCCCTCTCAAAATGGTGATTAAGCTAAACATTGTGTCCCACATAGATTACCAAAGAGTCAAACATAGAGATTTTTTCTTCTACTAGAATAGTATGGGGTTGCTTAAGGTAGGTTTTTTTGCATGGCTTGCCCTTGAAAATAGGATTTTAAAAAGTGATAAGTTAAAAATTTTAAATATAGATCAACCATTTTGTTTTGTTATATGCCATCCTAATTATGAAATAGTTAAACATATGCTCTTACAATATGCATTTACTCAACAATGTTGGTGTTGGAAATATAAGAGGAATAATTGAGAGGGTAGGGGTGAATCATTTACCATTAAAATAAATCCTAGATCCGTTAGATGTCAGTACAAAACAACTCTATGAAAACTAAACTTTGATGATGCTTGACAAACACACAAAAAAATGTTGTAACTCAATAAACACTAAAACAATTCAGTAAATGCATAACATGAAAATAACTTTGAGATTTTATCTATGATTAATATTAATTTAACTTAGTTACAAACACATAAAATAAATGGCATGAACACACCTGGCACCAAGATTTAACTTGGAAACCCAATTTGGAAAAAAACTATCAAGGGTAACTAGTTACTAATTTTCAGTCTTTTGAAGTGAGCCCTATTAGGAGCCAACCCTATTAAAGGTTACAAAATACACTATTAGGTGTGACCCTATTAGAGGATTTAATCACCCTGTTAGGAGAGGCCTTGTTAGAGGTCTTTTGAAAATTCAATAGAAATGCCACCTTGTTAGAGGATTTACAAATAGTTGTTAAGCCAACTCTATTAAGAGATTTAGATCATCACTACAATGGTTAGAGAGTAACAATTAGATCACCTTATTTTTGATGCAATTGAATTGCTGATTAAAGATATCAATTCTAGCTTGTATACTTGATCCTTCTTAATCGAATGTATCTTTTCAACTCCACAAGGATATTCTGCTTATCCTTCTAATTCACTTCCTCTTAACATCATTAAATCTTCAATTATCTTCCATGCATGGCCTCTTTCTAATTCTCAACTTGACCTTATATCTATATCTTTCATATTGTCAAGTCGGCTAGAATATAACTTGATGCAAGAGCATTTAGTGGTGTAAGGGCAATCCTATATCACCCAAAAATATACTTAGTGGTAGTTTCTATTTAATGTGTTTTCATTTCTAGATACCCATTTGGGTCAAATACAAATTCCAACTCTCATAGTTCCACTATTGGTTTTCTGCATTAGAGTTTTTTAGCACCTTGGGATACGTACCATTGTAGAAAATAGGCTATTTTGTAATTGAGCCATAATTATGATGATTTAGAGGGTGTAAGTTGGAGGGATAATTATACTTGTAATTTAAAGCATTCCAAAAAAAGAGCTAGGTCAAAAGGCTTTATGGTTTGAAAGTTATTGCAATTTTAAGTTGCCTGGAGACCTCCTAAAAGTGCTTCAAAGTCAAATTTGAGGCACTAAATGGACTTTCATGGGCCCAAAAAATAAGGGACAATAAAATCTCATTCATTGGGCTATAGAGTGCTTAGATATTTTTTTGAAAATGTAAACGGTTCGTCAATCAGAGTCTCAAATCAAAAGTTATCCCTCCTAGAAGTTGGACTACCATTTCTAGATTCTTCTAATTTTGCACCAACTTCTAACGTGTTTTCTAGAACCTTTTTTTTTGGTGGTGGATTCCAAATGGCATATTCTAAAATTTATTCCTAACCCTAAACCTAATTCAAGTTACTTAAGGTCATTTCTAGCATGGTAAAAGTAGTTTTTAGTGGAGTTTGGGAGAAGGTACTGTGAGAAGGGTTTTCTCTAGAATCTGATAACATTGTAAGCCCATAGGGCATGTCATGGAGTCTATTTTTATCATGCTGAATGTAATAGCATATCACTTTTGATAATAATATTCTCCTTTTCTTGTTGTGATCATTTTTTCATGGGTCGTGCCCTCATCAAGTGGTATCAGAGCAATAATTCTTGAGTGTGTGGACAGATCATTGAATGTGAGGCAATTTGCACCAAGACCTTAGGTTGGGTGAAGTTTTTCAAGAAGAAGTTTTTAAATGTGTAGATAGATCACCATCTATGAGGCAGTTTGCACAAGGATCATGATTTCAGCTAAGTGTGTAGATAGATCGTCAATTGTGAGGCAGTTTGCACGAGGTCCTTGTGTTGCTAGAAGTTTTTCTTATGAAGATTTGAGCATGGAGAAGAGTAAGAAGAAAATGACTTTTGTGATTGGATGGATTCTAAGGATTCCTAGGCTTGAGAAGATTAGAGAAAGAAATCAACACGCATCATGAGTTGATTTGTAGAATTAAGTGAATGAATTATAAGTTGAGTTGCAGAAGAGAAGAGCATGTTACCAGAAAAGAGATGATGATAATTCTTTGGATGTAGAAAAGAATGATGATCTAGAGGAAGAGCAAGAGGATGAAGATGAAAATATTTGTAAACTTGAAGTTGAAGAAGATAAAAGAGAAGAGGAAAAGCATCAAGATGACAAGACTCATGAGCCCGAAGTAGATGAAGATGATTTGAAGACTACAATAATGGAGGAAGAGTACAGTGTCTTAGTTGGAGATCAAACAAGTGAAGTAGTTATATGCCTTGTTGATGACATGAAAGAAGTGAGTGAAGATGAATATGTGAAATAGGTAAATTTATACGAATTATACGATGCTAAATTTGAGATGAATTTGAAAGATGATGATGGTTTATATGAGAATCTTGTTAGTGATGTATCGTATTGAAAGGAAGATTGGTGTGGTGTTGCTGAGTTTATTACAGGTGTGATTAATCCAACAAGATTAGAGGAGGATGAGAGTTATACTTGGACAAAGTTCATTGCGAAGGAGTATTTTTAGCAACAGACACTTGTTCTAGCTAGGTGTTGGAAATGAAGGAAGAAGGAAATATATCGGTGACAGATACTTGTTCTAGCTAGGTGTTGGAAGAAGAGAAAAAAAAATATCAACAGTGGCTACTTCATTTTGTGAATTTATATTCATAAAAATTTTCCTACCATGGGTGTTTGATGTAGGAGCATCTTGCGTCAAAAATAAAGGGGGCATGTTGAAAGTAATTTTTTTTTTTTAAATGAAGGAGAGAGAAGGTGACAAAAATTAGAGGAAAAATTAAAAAAAAATAAAAAATGGAAAAAAAAGAAGAAGAGGAATTTCTATTTTCAATGTGCATAGGTTGAATAAATAGAAAAATAAGAAAAATACTTGTCATTTCATTTATCGAGGTGTGTAGGTGGCATTTTAGAAGTTCATGGAAAGTCCCTTAAATCATGCATTTAATATTTGTTGTGATCCACAAAGGAAATGCAATTTTCTAATCGGGCCACATGGTGGTGCTTAGTTGTATTTGGGTGGCAATTTAATATTTGTTTTAAAGTAGTTTTTTATCTTTTATCCCACATTGGTTTTGTTTGTATTGTCTTGGGTTGGAAGTGCCTATCTAAGAAAGGCTTATGATTATTTTTAATCAAGCTCTTCAAGGATAAGCTCTTCAAGAGCAATCTCTTCTAGTAAAGCTCTTCAAGGATAAGCTCTTCAAGTAGAAGCTCTTCAAGTGTAAGCTCTTGTAGTGAAGCTCTCAAGGTGTGATCTCTTCTTGTATAGAATCTTTAGAGGTGAAGGATCTTAATGTGTAAGATCTTAGTTGGGAAGTTCTTCTTGGTGAATCCCTTTGGGTTCAAGCTCCTTGGTTGTAAGCTCTTATTGTAGAAGCTTTTGGTGCAAAAGCTAGTTGGAAGCTTTCTTTTTGGAATCTCTCTTATATTGTAAGAATTTGGAGAATATTGCAATGAATTTCAAGTATTAATTGATGCTTTATGAAGCATTTTATCTTTTTTTTGTCTCCATATTGTTGTATTTTTGGTTGTGAGTTGGTAAGGGTGGTGTGGCAAGGTTGAGGGGAGATAAATTTTTTATTAATTTGAAGAAGTGTAGCTTTGTCAAAAGGGAGTTAGTCTATTTGGGGTTTGTTGTATCGGCTGAAGGTCTCAAAATGGACCTAGAGAAGGTGAAGGTAATCTTGGAACATCTTACACCAAGGTCTGCCACTGAGGTGAGGTCATTCCATGGTAGCTCATTAGGAATTTTAGTACTATATGTGCACCCCTAACTAAAACAATGAGGGGGGATAGAAAAGAGTTCAAGTGGACTACAGGAGCTACAAGGAGTTTTGAATTGCTGAAGGAAAAGGTGATAGAGCAACTTGTGTTGGCACTTCTTCATTTCAAAAAAGTGTTCCAAGTGGATTATGATGCTAGTGGTAGTGCTATTAGGGCTATGTGGAGCCAAAAAGGTAAACCTATTGCCTATTTTAGTGAAAAATTGAATGATGCAAAGAAGAAGTATTTTGTTTATGATCAAGAGTTCTATGCAATAGTTCAAGCCTTAAAGAAATAGAGGTATTATTTGTTGCCAAAAGAAATTGTCTTGTATACTGATCATCAGGCATTGAAGTACCTAAATAGCCAAGGTAAATTGAATCAGAGACATTTGAAATGGGTAGAGTTCATGAAACCTGTACATTTGTACTGACACAAAGAAACAGAAGGTCTAATAGGGTTGCAGATGCATTAAGTGGGAGACAATTGTTGCTAACAGAAATATAGGTTGAAGTGGTTGGGTTTGATGAACTCAAGAACCTATATCTTGAGGATCCTGACTTTGCAGAGGCTTAGAAGGCTTGTAAAGAACCTATTACTATAGACAGGACCAGGTGGTCAGATTACATGATCCATGATGGTATGTTACTTAAAGGAAGTCAATTGTGTATTCCAAGAAGTTCCATGAGGGAGAACTTGATCAAGGAGAAACACAATGGAGGGATGGTAGGACACTTTGGTCGAGATAAGACCATTTCCATTATTCATGAATGTTACTTTTAGCCTCAACTATTATAGGATGTAAAGAAATTTGTCCAGAGTTACTGAGTATGTCAAACAACCAAAGGATTTACTCAAAATACTGGACTTTATCAGCCATTGCATATTCCATTGAAGCCTTGGGAGGACATAAGTATGGATTTTGTTCTTAGATTACCGAGGACACAAACAGGTAATGACTTAGTATTTGTGGTGGTTGATAGGTTCTCCAAGATGACACACTTCATTCCATGCCACAAGACTCATGATGTAGTGCATATTGTAGATTTTTTTTCTAGAGAGGTGGTAAGGCTACATGGTCTCCCAAAAAGTATTGTTTCTAATAGAGATACTAAATTTTTTGAGTATTTTTGAAGGACTTTGTGGAAGAAGTTGAAGACAAAATTGAAGTTCAGTTCTACACACCATTCATAGACTGATGGACAAACATAAGTGGTGAATAGAAGTCTAGGCAATTTGTTAAGGTGCTTAGTAGGAGATAAACCCAAGGGATGGGATTTGATTCTACCACAAGCAAAATTTTCTTACAATAGTTTTATGAATAGGAGTACTGGTAGATCACCATTCCAAATTGTGTATGTGAGTAGTCCAAAGACTGCACTAGAGTTGAGGAAGATGGATCAAAGAGAGAGTGTTGAGGTAGAAGACTTTGTTGAACATGTCAAGAACCTACATGAGGAGGTACATGCACATATTGCTAAGATGAACCTGTAACTTATAAGGCTAGAGTAGATCTAGAAATAAGGAGTTCCAAGTTGGGGATTTGGTTATGGTATACTTGAGGAAGGAATTATTTCCAGTGGGTACCTACAAAAAGTTAAAGATGAAGAAATTTGGTCCCTGCAAAATTTTGAAGAAACATGATTCAGGGAATGCATATGAGGTGGAGTTGCCAGATGGGATTCAAATTTTTCCTATTTTCAATATTGTAGACTTAACAAAATATCATGATGATAGTACTGAGGAGGAGTTGATGTTGGAGCCATGCCCAATTACTACTTCTGTGAAGGAAGAGATTGAAGAAATTCTAGATAGTCATGTGGGTTGGAGTACCAAAAATAGGAAGTATGAAGAATACCTGGTGAAGTGGAAATGATGAACAATAGAAGATTCAACTTGGATATCCATAGCAGAGGTTTCTCATTTGGGTTTTTCGCTACCAGCTATAAACTAACAAGGTCACTTTTCAATCTACCCTGGGTGTCTAATGTAGGAGCATCCAACAGTGTAAGGGCAATCCTGTATCACCCAAAAATATGCTTAGTGTTAGTTTCTATTTAATGTGTTTTCATTTTCGGATACCCATTTGGGTCAAATAGAGATTCCAACTCTCATAGTTCCACTATTGGTTTTTTGGGTTAGAGTTTTTGAGCACCTTGGGATATGTGCCAATGTAGAAAATAGGCTATTTTGTAATTGAATCATAATTAAGATGAGTTAGAGGGTGTAAGTTGGAGTGATGATTATACTTGTAATTTAAAGCACTCCAGAAACAGAACCAGGTCAAAAGGCTTTATGGTTTGGAAGTTATTATAGTTTTAAGTTGCCTAGAGACTACTTAAGAGCGCTTCAAAGTCAGATTTGAGGCACTAAATGGCCTCATATGGGCCTAAAAAATGGAAGACAATAATAGCTTGTCTATATGGCTATAGAACACTTGGAGAGCTTTCCAAAAATGTAAACAGTTCGTCAATTAGAGTCACGGATAAAAAATTGTGCCTCCTAAAAGTTTGACTACCATTTCTGGATTCTTCTAATTTTACACCGACTTCTAATGTGTTTTCTAGAACATATTGTTTTGGTGGTGGATTCAAAATGGCATATTCTAAAATGTATTCCTAAATCTAAACCTAATTTTAGTTACTTAAGGTCATTTCTGGTGTGGTAAAAGTAGTTTCTAGTGAAGTTTGAGAGAAGGTAATGTAAGAAGGGTTTTCTCCAGAATCTGATAACATTGTAAGCCCATAGGGCATGTCATTGAGTCTATTTTTTTTGTATAGAATGTAATAGCATATTACTTTTGATAATAATATTCCCCTTTTCTTGTTGTGTTCATTTTTTCTTGAGTCATGCCCTCATCATAACTAAAAATAATCAATATTCATCTCCTTTGTTGGCTAGAACCAACAACCAATTCAATTGAACTCAATATGCCAAAACAAGAAAATTCTTTGTTAGCTGACCCTGCTTGGTAGAAACTAACTCAAAGTGATTTTTCTATGTTAACCAAGTGAACATGATTAACACTGCATATCCACAAAGTTCCTTTGGTAACTGAGTGAGCTCAGTTAAGACTAGTTCCATCCAACATTTCCTTCATTAATCGAGTGAGCTTGGTTAACACTCAACTTTCACAAACTTTCCTTTGATGCACAAGTGAACTTGGTAGATACTATCTTCTAAACTAGGCAAACTCTGGAATGCTTGACAAACACAAAAAACTATCTTCTCTA
Source organism: Cupressus sempervirens (assembly GCA_028749045.1). Lineage (NCBI taxonomy): Eukaryota > Viridiplantae > Streptophyta > Pinopsida > Cupressales > Cupressaceae > Cupressus > Cupressus sempervirens. The sequence goes on from CM053791.1 coordinate 510,698,695, forward strand.
CTTGAGTGAGCTCAACATACACTAACTAGTAATGATATGGCATTTTGTGTAACATCAAAGACAATATGTAATTAATCAATTGTATTCAACAATCTCCCTCTTTAGCATTGATGGAAAAATAACATGTCATAATACAATGGAATTTTTAGAGTAAGAATAAAGTAAGGACCATATCCTTAGTTTTATTCTGATTCTCATCCATGAGAACTCCCTCTATCAGAGTGAATTCTTTCTACCTTCAATTTATCCCTCTATCAGAAAACTTATGATAGCAAACTCTATCACTTTCTCTATCTCTTTACAAATTTTTATGATATATGACTATGACAACAAGCTTCTCCCTCTTTGACATCTCATGCCAAAGACAATATTTAGTGAGTATTAATGTACCTCAAGTACTGATTCATTTGCAATATGCCCTTGTCAATATTGCACCAACTGATTGATCTTCAACATGTTCCGGTTGATGCATCACTAAACTTCATTTAGTGAGCTTTAGATAGGGGAATGACCCCAAGCTTACCTCTTAGATACAAAAGTGCATCCTTAGGTAATGGCTTAGTGAATATGTTTGCAATTTGTTCTTTTGTATTTACTTATTCCAATCTTACTTCTTTATCTTGCACCAATTCTCTAAAAAAATGATATTTTATAGCAATGTGTTTTGTTTTGGTGTTATCACAGTATATAAGCACTGGATCCTTGATCTCTATCTTCATACCTGCCAACAATTATTTGAACCAAACAATATTAAAACAATTAACTATTGCTACCACATATTCTACCTCTGTTGTGGATTGAGAAATACAATTCTATTTCTTGCTCATCTAGGACACTAGTCTTTTATCAAGAAAAATTGGTCCACCACTGGTGCTTTTTTTATCATCAATACTTCGTGCCCAATCGGCATCTGTGAATACTTTTAAATTCAAATTGCCTCCTATTTTGTACCGTAAACAATATTCTTCAGTACCTTTTAAGATATCTTTTTTTTTTTTTATTGCCATTATGTGATTTTCTTTGGGATTTATTGAGAATCTTGCCACCATACCAACTGCTAATGCAATATTAGGCCTTGCATGCACTACATACTACAATTTTTCAATCATTGATCTATATGTGGTCTGATCTACCTCTTTGGAATCATCATTTTTGGAAAGCTTATGTCTAGTAGACACAGGGGTTCCAATTGGTCTTGAATCTTCCATTCCAAATTTCTTTAGTATCTTCTTGATATATTTAGATTGAGTAATGTAGATACCATCTTTCTTTTTCTATATCTACAATCCAAACAATAATTTTATCTCTCCAAACATAGACATCTCAAATTATGTACTCATTTCTTCTAAAAATGCCTTGCACAAGTCATCATTTCCTATGAATAAAGTATCATCTACGAATATTTCTGCCAACACAATCTTCTTGTTTGGTCCTTCTTTGATATATAGACTACTATTATCATTTGTTCTTTGAAAACCAATCTATACCAAATAGTTATGAAGTCTTTCAAACCAAGCGTTGGGATCTTTTTTGAGACCATATAATGCCTTGTATAATTTGTAGACCATGTTTCTTTTACTAAGATCTACAAAGCCTTCAGGTTGCTCTATGTAGACTTCCTCATCAAGAATTCCGTTCAAGAATGCGGATTTTACATCCATTTGATAAACTTTAAAACCTTTGTGAGTTGCATATGCTAGTAAAGTTCTAACACCTTCTGATCTTGCTATAGGGGAAAAAGTTTTACCATAATCAATACCTTCTTCTTGAGAGTAACCTATACATACTAGCCTTTTTTTGTTTCTAGAAACTTCTCCATCTTCATTTAGCTTATTTCTAAATACCCATTTTTTGCCAATCACATTTTTATCCTTGGGTCTAGGAACACGAGTCCATATTTTGTTATTTTCTATTTGTTCTATTTCTTCATTCATTGCTTCAATCCAACTTTCATTATCCAAATCATCTTTAACATTTCTAGGTTCAAATTTAGCAAGTAAACATATACCTTTCAATTTTTTCTTGTCATTATTCTATCTAACTTGTCTCTAATGATCTGATTAGGTGCATGATGTCTTTTGACATATCTTGCTAACACAGGTTCTTTGGATTCAGAGTTTGTTTGACTAATTTCTTTATGAACTTCAGTATTAAGCTTGGATCCTACTATCTATGACTCGGGTTCATCAAACTTGGTTTGCTCTAGTAATAACTCAGTACCTTTTGGCTATGACTCGGTTCCTTCAAACTATGACTCAGGTTGATCTGACTACAACTTGGTAGCTATTGGAGATTTTGGGGATTTAGGAGGTGAAGCCTCTTGTCTTCTAGATAAATTTGGTAGGGTACTAGGTTTGTAGTAAAGAAATCTTCTATAATCCTCAGGCTCTTTGTTACTTTCCTCTTCACTCTTTTCTACAAACTCATCAATTCTCACATGTGCACTTTCTATTTTATGAGTAGAAGATTTTAAATGTTTGTATGCTTTACTTTTGTAGGAGAATTCTAGGAATATGTCTTCATCACCTTTGACATCAAATTTACCTTTCCTAGATTCTTTCAAGATATAATATTTTGTGCCAAATACTTTCAAGTAACTTACATTAGGTTTGTAGCCATACCGTAGTTCATAAGGAGTTTGATTTGAGTCTTTCTTCAATTGTACCCCATTCAAATTATGCACTGCACTAATGATTACTTCCTTCTAATATTTGATTGTGACATTTTTTTCTATCATTAGCATTCTTGCACAATCCATGATTGATCTGTTCCTTCTCTTAGCTATACCATTCCACTGAGGTGTACCAGGGGCTGATACTTGTCTTTTAATTCCTTTTTCAATGTATAATTCATTGAATTCACCAACTTTGTCTAATCTCAAACATTTTAGCTTCTTTTCAATTTATTTTTCTACTCTTGCCAGATACCACTTGAATTTTTGAAAAGCTTTAGATTTTTCTTTCAAATACATTACAATCATCATTCTAAAATAGTCATCAACAAAAAGAATGAAAAACTTATCTCCATTATAACTTTCTATTCCAATAGGTCCACATAAGTTTGTATGACCAAGTTTTAAGACTTCTATAGAATGATAGTTCTTTCTTTTGAAACTAGTCTTTTTCATCTTACCAATTTGACAATTTTTTTATAGACCAATATCAAGTTTCCTCAAGCTAGGAATACCTCTTACTCTTCTATTTTTTCTTATCTTAACTATGTTATCAAAGTTCACATGACATGATTTTTTGTGCCATAACCAACTTTCTTCTACTTGAGCAATAAAACATAAATTTTCACTAAGATCTAGATAGAATAGATTACCTTTTGTTTGTTTGCCAGATCCAACCAGATTTTCTTTTCCATCTAGCAGTTTGGCCTTTCCATTCATAAATTCTACCTTGAATCCAATGTTATTCAATTGTGCCACACTTAGTAGATTGTTCTTTAGCCCTTCAACCCAATAAACATTCTCACATATAAGTTCATTGGTTAATGAGATACCTCCTTTTTGTTTTATGCAACAAGGTTCATTGTTTACAAATCTCACACTACCACCATCATAATATCCCATGTGCTCAAACATTTTTTAATCTCCAATCATATGATGTGAGCAGCCACTATCAATAATTCATGTATCACTTTTGCTGACATGAGAGATAAGTGTCATCTTATCTCCTTCATCATCAAATTCATCTTTTACAACAATATATACCATTTTATCTTCAGTATTATCAGAATCTTTAGCCATAAAACAATATTTCTTACCTTTTTCCTTGTAATCCTTGTAGTTTTTGAATTCCTTCTTACCTTTGTACTTATTACTTTTATTTTGATCCTTATTTTCTTTGTTTGGTCACCTTGCAGAAATGTGACCAACTTCTTCACAAGAAACGTAGATTAGAGGAATCTTGACTTTGTACTTTCCTCTGCCTTTGGAATATTTTCTTGCAAGTGGGGCTTCAAAAACTTCAAGATCATTGTCTGAACTTTCTTCTTCTTCTTCACTTCATGATTGATTCAGATTTGATTTCTTACCTCTTTTCTTAAATAAAAGCTTGGCTTCAAATGCAGACTCAATACCTTTCGAACTAGGAACATAGTTATCATAGTTATCCAACTCAAAAGCTGTCAATCTTCCAACTAGAGCATCCAAGTTATATTTCTATTTGGAACACATCTCATCTCTTGATTATCAAACACTCTAATTGCATAGATAGGAATAAAGGTTATGCGTACCTTGCTTACAACTATTTTTTCATCAATGTCTCCTTTAGATGCTTTGATTGCAACAACACTTATTTTAATTCTGTGATGAACCTCCTTATAGCAATATCGTGAGAATGCTCAAAATAACAGAATACAAAGTGATAGCAGAACTCAGAATGAATCTACTGATCGCAGGCCACTTCGAGGGGGTAACCTCCTTTGAGCAAGCTCAATACAATAAATTCGTCCGTGCCCATCAAGGGCCTCAACCTATTCTTATATACTGGGTACGATCTAGAAAAGTAATACTACCTATGCATGTGGGATAATAAAATATACTCGCGGGACGACTTACAAAGCATATGCGTCCAACAACACTACTCTAACAAAATAAACAGAAGGAACACACAGGTTCCTAACATCCCCTCTCCCTTAGAAAAAAGCTTTGTCCTCAAAGCTTAAGGTGTGGAAATTGTTGTTGAATCTGAAGAAGGGGTTCCCAGGTAGCATCCTCTAGTTGCATGCCATGCCACTGAATCAAGACCTCCGAGATGGAGCAAGAGCGAAGCTGGCGAGTGCGCTGGTCAATGATTGCCACCGGCTCCAGGATAATGGATCCTTCCGTATCCATTTCAGGGAGAGTAGTTTGTGCTCTGACAGTGGTACCCAAAACTTTCTTTAGACAAGAAACATGAAAGACTGGATGAATGCGGGAAGAAGGAGGAAGTTCCAGTTTATAAGCAACTGAACCAATCTTCTGCAGAACCTTATAAGGCCCATAAAATTTTGGGGCCAGCTTATGACGCCCTTTCAGCTTTAGGGAGGATTGTTTGTATGGCTGTAGACGAAGAAAAACCATATCCCCAACTTGAAATGAGCGCTCAGAACGGTGTTGATCGGCTTGCTGTTTCATTCGATTACGGGCCATGTGAAGATTATCCTGTAAGGTACGAAGAATCTGATCCCTGCTGCGGAGAACTATGTCAACTGCCTGGACTGGTGAGCTGTTGGGAGTGTAGGGAAGGAGCACTGGAGGTGCCTGACCATAGACTGCTTCATATGGAGTCATTTTAGAGGCAGTGTGGTAAGAGGTATTGTACCACCATTCAGCTAAAGGGAGCCACTTGGCCCACTGATGTTGCTGTTCGAAAGTGAAGCAACGAAGATAAGTTTCCAAGCATTTATTGACAATTTCAGTTTGACCATCAGTTTGTGGGTGATAGCCCGAAATCATCTTCAGTTTGGTGCCAGTTTTCTGAAACAGTGCAGTCCAAAAATGACTGGTAAAAGTTGCATCATGATCAGAGACAATGGAAGAAGGGAGTCCATGAAGATGAAATATCTGGTCCATGAAGATTTGTGCAACAGAGGAGGCAGTATAGGGGTGGCTGAGGGCACAAAAATGACTATATTTCGAGAGACGATCAACCACAACCAAGATCACTGTCTTGCCACCAGATTTAGGAAGCCCTTCAATGAAATCCATAGAAATATCAGTCCAAATCCGTGTAGGGATGGGCAATGGTTCGAGCAAGCCAGGAAGGAGCTGAATATGGTGGTCCTCTGGACGAGAAGGAGGTAATCCCACAGGTTCAGCAAATATACCAGAATACTTGTCCAAAATGTGTTGGAGATCGGCAGGAGTGCTAGAGACTGCTGATGGCTGCATCTGAATGGAATGGAGCTGAGCGATGACACCATGTGAATTCTTCTTAAGAAGTTTTTCCATACGGTGTGAACTGATGATGCTGAGAGACCCTGGTTGTAAGCCTTTCAAAGTGTGTTGGTGCCCCTCGGCTGAAAACTGCATCCAAAGTTCAGCAAAATCCCAGAGAATGGGGCCAAGAGTGCGTAACCATTGGGCACCCAAAACCACATCACAGCCACCTAAGGGTAAGGCAAACATGTCAGAGCGCATGTTATAATCTCCAATAGAGAGACGCACATTGCGACATTTCCCTTTACAAGGTAAAGTGCCCCCATTGGCAATCATGACTTCAAAGCTAGAGCAGGGATGGATAAAGCAATCAGCCTGTTTGGCTATTCGTGGATCAATGAAGTTATGAGTGCTACCAGAATCAATGAGTATAGTAAGAGGGATCTTCTTGAAGAAACCCTGGACCCGCATGGTTTGTGGAGTAGTGACTCCTGCCAAAGCATGGACAGATATCTCTGGTGGAGCTTCTGGTGAAGGAGGTTCAGGCTGGTGAGGCTCAACCTCATCATCCACTGTTTCCTGAGCATCTACATATTCTTCCAGTTCTGGTGGAGAATCCACATCCAAGAGATAGAGCTTTTGCTGAACACATCTATGGCCCCGAGACCATTTCTCATCACAATTATAACAAAGCCCTTTGTCTCGCCTGACTCGCATCTCTGTTTCAGACAAGTGCTTGATCGGAGTAGTTCTGGGAGCTGGTATGACTGGAGGGTTGTGAGAACCTGTATTTCTGAATGGAACAAAATTAGATCTGGAGCGTTGTAGAGCACTAATCTTGTCTTCCGCTAACTTAGCCAACCCAAGGGCTTCCATCATTGTAGTAGGTCGAAACATTTTGACTTCTGAGCGAAGTGCATCCTTCAGACCACTGACAAAACAACTACGGAAGAATTCATCAGACAAGCCCTCTGTGTGATTAGCTAATTTTTCAAACTCTGTCTGGTATTCTCTTACAGTGCCTGTTTGACGCAGTTTAGTGAGTGCTCCTGTGAAATCATCAAAGGAACTAGGGCCAAAGCGCTCCAAAATGAGGGTGCACAATTCTCTCCACGTTGGGCCATCATTAGCCTTGATGTACCAACGGAACCATTGAAGAGCTTCATGTTCCAAATGAAAAGATGCAAGGGGGACTTTGTGGTTATCCAAAGTATTATGCAAGCTGAAATACTGCTCTGCCCTATAGATCCATCCAGTCGGATCAGAACCATCGAAGCGCGGAAAATCAAGCTTTGGTCCACAGAAATTGCCAGAAGAGGACCCAGTATCTCCTGAATGGTTTCGGCTCATGGCTGACTGCTGAAAGTTAAGACCCAGAATTTTGTCATCCAGATCTTGAAGTTTGGTTTTGAGGGATGCAATTTCCTCTTCCATGATTTTTGCTCCTGTACGCGTAACAACCATAAAACAAGGTTTTTTTTTTTTTTTTTTTTTTGGGAATGGGTAGAAGATGAGAAACAAAAACTTTTTTAGTTACGGCAAACTTGGACTTGGGTAAAACTCATATAGGAAATGGGTGTTCGACGGGTGGTGGGAGACTATCTGGGGACAAGGGAAAAAGAAAAATGAGGGTTTCAAGGGTAGGGAGGTGAAATGAGGCGAACAGTCCAAGAGGGATAAGGGAGCAAAATGAGGAATTGAATCTTGTGGCTCAGTTTGGTGGCGATTGGATGAGAGGTGAAAAAGATAGGGCAAACCCTAAAATTAGATAAATGAGGGATTTAGGGCTTTGATATGTAAAATTTGGGGTTGGGTCGCCAAGGAAGGAAGTATGCGAAATGATATTGCAGACGTTCTGCGGAAGTATGAGCAGAAACAGAAAGCAAACAAGGAAGCTACGACTTAGAAAAATTCACTCACAGACAGAACAACTGAAAAGAGTTATTGCAATAACAAGAGATATTAGAAGTGAGAGGAACCTGAAGGCCACGACAGAAAAAAAATTTGATGTAATTTCCACCCAGCGAGCCCAAGAGAGTGCTCTGATACCAGATGTGATGAACCTCCTTATAGCAATATCGTGAGAATGCTCGAAATAACAGAATACAAAGTGATAGCAGAACTCAGAATGAATCTACTGATCGCAGGCCACTTCGAGGGGGTAACCTCCTTTGAGCAAGCTCAATACAATAAATTCATCCGTGCCCATCAAGGGCCTCAACCTATTCTTATATACTGGGTACGATCTAGAAAAGTAATACTACCTATGCATGTGGGATAATAAAATATACTCGCGGGACGACTTACAAAGCATATGCGTCCAACAACACTACTCTAACAAAATAAACAGAAGGAACACACAAGTTCCTAACAAATTCTCTCAACATATTTTGCAATGTTTACATCTTCTCTCATTTTCATCATATCAAACCGTCCTCTAAGACTTTTGGTTTTGGCTTTTCTTACATTGTCATCTCCTCCATAGATAGCTTTTAGTTTGATCCAAATATCATAAGCTATAGTACAACTTTTCACTTCATCAAATTCAACATAATTAAGAGCAAATGCAATGTCAATCATCATGATGTTATGATTTTTCTTTTCAGCAATATCTTCAACTGATAATGTTCCAGTAGGAGTCGAGTATTTAGTGTCAAGATTCTTACAAACTTAATCACTAATTGTTGCTAGATGTAACCTCATAAGTCCTTGCCATGCTGCAAAGTTGTCTCAGTTCAACTTGGGAATCTGTCTTCTATAAGACATCCTAATCTTTAGCTTAGGTCCTTAAGACCTTATGTGATATCCTCATTTTAATCATAAATAAGTATTTTACATGAAGTTTATAATATTAAAATAATCGATAATGTATATAAAGTATTATAATTACACTATATCATAATAATAATATTATAAATATTATTATATAACTATACATATATATTATTATATATCTATATAATTAGATATTTAAATTCCATGCTATAAATAATTAATATATGTCAACTATTCTAAGTACTAGAGTATATGACAATTACATCTTTGTTATATATTAATAATATTGTTATAAATAATTAAAATGATTCATATAATTAATATTATATATAATTATACCAATAGTGGCATGTTGTGATGGTTAAGTTGTTAAGTCATTGTCCTTTCCATCAAGGTTCAAATCTAATGGGAATGAGGTCCCCCATTTGTGGCCTCATTGGTTCATAGCTCCAGGTCAAAGCATTTATCCCTCTTTAAATAATAATAATAATAATAATATATATTTATATATAATTAATATAATATACATTTAATTATCTTATTAATTTATATATGAGTGTATTAATTTAATGAATACACTCATATATATAATATCAACGCATTGAAAAGGATATGAGAGAGAAGAATAGGAAAATATATGCCAAGTCAAGTTTTTTAATCTAAGGTCCTAATCGGGGACATTACAAGTGGTATTAGAGCATGATCCTGTCATCCTGTAGGATAAGAACAAAATAAAGAAATAAGAAATAAGAAAAAATTGTGTAATCCAAGAAAGTTTCAGAAAAAAATGGAAAAATTGACAGGGCTAGGAAGTATTGGTTATAAAAATATCCAAAGTAGATTCGTTAATAAAAGGAGGGAGATCATTTTAGAAGTTGATGGTGTATTCTTAATTACCATCATTATCAACATGATAATGTGAATAGTACTGTGAATATTGAAGAATAATTGGATAACTCAATGTTGAAGAATAATCAGATACCTAATTATGAGAATAGGTACATGGGAATGGTAAATCCAACATTCTGATCGGAAGCATTTCATATAAGAGCAAAAAGAGAGCATGGAATCTATACAAGAAGTTTTTTATGAAGAATACCATCAAGTTTTCATTTACCAATGAGAATATATTTGAGAGTAGACAATAACTAGCGGGCACTATTGGCGATATCCCTATGCAAATACGCATCACTAATCATTGAACATCAGACTATGAGAGATATATATTGGTAGGTATTGTTGGTGGCATCTATGCATATTATTGAGGAATTGATGCAAGGCATCGTAAAATTTTTGAAAACTTTAATGAAATCTGCATAGTCCAAGCACCAATCTCTGTAAAGTTGATAAGTAGAGGCACATTGAACACATTATATATCGTTCATCCCAATAGTCTTCGTATGGACAAGTCCAATTCTATTAAGTATCCAATTGTCATTCTATTACTAAATGAATATTATAACAATAAAATCTTTATATTATTCACTCCAAATAAATATTCCAATCTCTATCTTTTCTACCCACATTTAAATCCAAAAATCTTTTATGTGTGTAACCAAATTAGAGTTCTCTCTTATAAAATTGAGCCATCATTTTATGTTCACATTAAACTCTCAAATCTGAAATTTAGTCGCATTAGAATTGGCCACCCATTTCATTAAAAAAAAAAACATTTGAAATTTCTTCTCCAATTCTGTTATAGTTTGTCTTACACAGATCAATGCCATGAGACATTAAACAATGGAAAACTCTAAATCTACATTAGTATGGAATTGATTTCATTCAATCCCAACCAAAATTATAATTTATTTCTACTCCCAAATATGCATTAAGGAGACTGATTCTATAATTCAATCTAAAACATTAAAAATCAGATTTTTCTTAGCTAAAATCTACTCCAAGAAAGTCATTTGAACTAATTTCTTTCACTTAGTAAACCATACTCCAACTATTGATTTACATCTCACACTCCTTTCATAATCATTTTTTGACAAAACTTTATATTTTGGATATGAATCGGTTTCTTGAATTTGTAAACAACATAGAGTTAATCCATTTTTGGATATTCAGACAACATTAACTCAACTGATAACATGGGAGGAAAACATATGGAACAAAATGATATAAAAATTGAACAAGTTGAATCTTTTATCATTCCTACATTCCAACTTATTTGTACATAACAAAATGGTCTTGGCTAATAGCTAGAAGACCCATATGATTATTATTTTTCCTTTATTCCATCCTTTGAGCACTTCCGCTCGAACAATTTCAGCCCATTTTATAATTAATTGGGTGGTTACATTTTTTCTATTATAATGACTCTTCAACTTCCCATATTACAATATTATCAATCATCAGTTTGGACACACCTTGCAAAATTAATAATTTTTTAAGATTCTAAATTTTAAATATATTAACTTGGACTTTTATCTTGGATATAAATACAACATACCCAAATTAACATATAAGGATGATATAAATTTTCAATGCGAAGGTGCTCCTGCACCAGGAATCCATCATGAAGAAAATGTGATGAGTTATAATAGTGTATCCCTACAAATGATGAAACATGGACACGTCAATTTTATTGACTCAATTTTTAATCCACCAAAATTCTATTGTAGATTTTGGGGGAACACTACCCACTAGAAATGGACACATGAAGATGAAGCACTTAAAGGATGGGCTCCATGTTAATGGCCTCAACCCCAACATTGCAATGTGGTATATTCATGCCTGGATGATATTGAGTACACTGATTGGAAGGTATCCATTTCATATGATCATCGAGTAAGGATCCATGTGAGAGTCAAGGAAGAAAAAAAAAAAAAAAAACACAGGAAGTACAATGGTTCACACAAAAGTATATGAATTTTGTTTCTGATCAAAAGATATACCTTAGCTGGAATTAGTATCTAAATATATTTCCAAATGTCAATGATGGCTGAGTGCTTGAGTCTAAATGAGGATGAAATTTCAATATATATTATTCTCATGTGAATCTAAATGTTTGTGATATCTATGCTAATCTTTAATGAAAATCGAATCCCACTTGAACTATATAAATATATGACTATGCAACATCAGTATGATATGTTGCAAAGATAAATATCACTTTTCATCCTTCATATATGCACATCGCATAATCACAATGATGTGCAAATGCATTTCTTAATCGTTGGTTATAAAGATCAATGAAGTCACAATCACCACTAATATCGTTGAAGACTCAAAGATATCTGATAGACGTGAGCATCATGAATACTCTATGATGAGAGATAATCATAGAGGTGCCAAAGATCTCCATAGATCTTGTGGAAATCAAGAATAATTAGTCGATGCTCAATGAAGAGTTCATCACACATGGGTTGGACCTCATCTAGCTTACTTCCAAGTGTGCAATAAAGATGAGCTTTCTATGTGACTGCCAAATTCTAAGTGGAGATGTATATATGTTGAGGCATATTTACAAACAAGTACTATAGAAAATGATCATTTTTTTGCTAAATTGTGTTGAATGAGGAACACATCAATACAAATGCAAAGGAGAAGAGATTGAATATTTGTCAAATGAAGATCATTACATACCTAATCAAGGAACAAACTTGCATAATATTTTACACATTATCGAGGCAATCGATCAATGCAAGCATATGAGATACATCCACTCAAGAAAGTGATCTTCGTAAGGAGTCTAATAATCACAAAGATATCGATATGGGAGAAGTCTAAAGGAGAGGACCCACTATTCATATGAAATGGATGGAATAGAGGATTAAACTAGAAGAAGACCTTAAGTGGATATGGAGATTACTTCATATTCCTAAATTATCACTACTTCAACACACAAAGGTGATAAGGTAAGTTATATATTTTCTTCATATATTTTATTAAGAAATAATGTTAGTGCCTTTCTTATTATTGATACATTTTGTCATTGTGAAGAATATTGAATAGTCTCTAGTTACAATGAATTGAAATTGATTTTTAAGTTTATAGATAATAATCAAAGAATATTGTTAATTAAAATCAATAAGATTATCTACAGTCATCACGTTCCAAGATAAGATAAAGTCAACGATGGAATGGGTTGGGTGACACCACTTGGAGGTACTAGGTAAGGCCTATGATGATATGGCCATTGGGCTACATTATCCAAGGGTATTAGGTAAGGCCTTCAGTGGAGTGAATACACCATACAAAGACACTATCTTGGAGATGATGATCAGAGAGAGATAAAAATAATCAGGGAGAATGGTGAGGCCCATGATTGGATAATAGGGCACCCTATTATAGTTTCTCCTCCCATAATCAGGAAATGATGAGTTAATATTATAATGAACTATACTTTGATTGACAAGTCACTATAAGATCAAATTTCTCTAAATTGAGACTATAAATACCTTGTCAGGGGATTGATATAAGGAAATCCTAAAAAGAAAAATTTATATATAAATGTATACTAATGATTTTTTGTGGTTGTAGGTTCACAATCAAGGAATTGCATAACATTTGTCTTCATCTGTCTGCATCATGTTTGCTTCGTGTCTTCATCTGTTTGCATCATATTTGCTTCTTGTTTTCATCTATCTACATCATGTATACTTCATGCTTTAATTAATTCATGTGACTACTTTGTCCACTTCATGTTTTCATTCATTAAGATGTATATCTCATAAATCTTTTAGGCCTTTTGTATGTAAATGTGTTTTGTATCTATGAAAGAGCTTGTCTGTGAATGAATCTATTTGAGAACAAGCAAATTCGAGAGGGAAGGACTGTGATATCCCCATTTTAATCATAAATAAGTATTTTACATAAAGTTTATAATATTAAAATAATCGATAATGTATATAAAATATTATAATTACACTATATCATAATAATATTATTATAAATATTATTATATAACTATACATATATATTATCATATATCTATACAATTAGATATTTAAATTCCATACTACAAATAATTAATATATATCAGCTATTCTAAGTACTATAGTATATGACAATTACATCCTTGTTATATATTAATAATATTTTTATAAATAATTAAAATGATTCATATAATGAATTTTACATATAATCATATATAATTAATATTATATATATTTTATTACCTTATTTATATAATAAATATTTATGAAAGGACATGATTCTATACATACATACATATATATCAACACATTGAAAAGGATATGAGAGAGAAGAATAGGAAAATATATGCCAAGTTAGGTTTTCTAATCTAAGGTCCTGATCAAGGACATTACACCTTCTCTCCAAGCAATAAAAGCTCTGATACCAATTTTTGGAAATATAAGAGTAACTAAGAGGAGAGGGGTGAATAAGTTACCACTAAAATAAATCCTAGATCCCTTAGATGTTAGTACAAAACAGCTCTATAAAAATTGAACTCTACTGATGCTTGACAAACACACATAAAAATGCTATAACTCGGTAAACACTGAAATAGCTCAGTAAATACATAACATGAAAATCTTTAAGATATTATCTATGATTAATATTAATTTAACTTAGTTTCAAACACATAAAATAAATAACATGAACACACTTGAAACCAAGATTTAACATAGAAACCTAATTTGGGAAAAACCACCAATTGCAACTAGTTATTGATTTTCACTTTTCTGAAGTGAGTCTTGTTAGGAGTCAACCCTGTTAAAGGTTACAAAACACACTATTAGGTGTGACCTTATTAGAGGATTTAATCACCCTATTAGGAGTAGCCTTGTTAGAGGTCTTTTGACAATTCAATAGAAATGCCACCTTATTAGAGGATTTGCAAATAGCTGTTAAGAGATTTAGATCACTGCTACAATGGTTAGAGAGCAATAATGAGATGAACCAATTTCTAATGCAATTGAATTGCTGATTACATATCTCAATTCTGGCTTGTATACTTGATCCTTCTTGATTGAATGTATCTTTTCAGCTCCACAAGGATATTTCGCTTATCCTTCTAATTTGTTTCCTCTTAGTATCATTAAATCTTTAATTATCTTCCATGAATTCTCTCTTTCTAATTCTCAACTTGAACTTACATTTATATCTTTCATATTGTCATGTCAGCTAGAATATAACTTGAAATAATCAATATGCATCTCCTTAGTTAGCTAGAACCAACAATTAATTCAATTGAACTCAATATGCCAAAACAAGAAAATCCTTCATTAGCCAACCCTACTAGGTAGTGTTGAGCTATTGTCTTGCATGATGTTTAATGATAGGAATCCTTTCAAACTCCTCTCTTGAAAAGTTAATCTTGGGGATCAAATCCAAGGTTTTGGGTGATCTTGCAACCTAATGGAACCTACTTAGTTAAAGATAAATATGTTTATTTATGATGAGGCCTTTGCTAGTTCAAACCAATTTTAGATCAAATGATCAATCTGCTTGATGTTTCAAAATTAACCAGAAAAGATTTTTTTTTTTTTGGTATTTTTCTATTTTTTGATGAATACAATCTAAAAATGTAGCTATATGAATTCCTAATTTAACTGAGGGGTTAATAAAGCAAATAATATGAAAAGTAAAATCCTAATGGACATAAGCCATGAAAATAACACATCTGAGAGTTAAGTTTTCAAAAAGATTGGTGGGTAACCAATGAAAATAGGAGCAACACTTCCTTAATTCCATTGATGCAATTGTCAATGGGAATTCAGTAACCATAAGATGCTTCACCTTTCATCAAATCGCAAGGCCACGAAAAGTGCACTCATGCAAGACGAAAAGCTATGCAAGAACAATATGATGATCTCTTCTTGAGAAAAGTATGTCCACAAAATTTGAAGACCTATAGCAAACACCAAAATTAAAAGATCACACAACTAGAACACACAATAAAACTATTGGCTCAATTACACTTCATGAACATACATTCAAAAAAAAAATACAATTAGGCAAGAATCACTACTCTCCAAATGCGAGCACCAATAGCATAAATTATTGCATGAAAATAATGGCGGCCTGGAATACATATTACATTCCTAAATTTATAAGAAATCTTCTCCTCAAAATGTGTTGAGAGTGAGAGATCTCTTTCTGCAAATATATGCTTCTAAACTAATAAAAAAAATCTATTTATGTACAAACTAACTTTCTAACTGGTGCTTAGTAAGACTCCATCCATATTTATATTATTAATTGGATGCATCAGCCTTTACATGTCTTAACAAAGAAAATATGAGAAAATAAGAAAGATAGAGACATAAGTTGATGTAGGAGTGTCTGAAAGTGCCAAAAATAGAAGCTCCATCTTCACTAGGTGTCTGTCAGAGTTAAATTGCTATCAGAATGAATTTTTGATGCATGGAAAGCTCTAATTTTAGAACTAGTAGTTAACTGTTGGTGCACCTCTAACTTCTTCAAAAATCTTCTAGAACACTACTAAAAAAATACCTGGTGCAACAACACACCAATGCACCTCAGAAGCTTGGAAGCTCCAAAAAATGCAAAATTTCACTAAGTGTCAAAATCAAAATTTTGGCTTCTAGGTTTTGTTCCCCTTTATACCATCTCTCAGCTTGGTGATAAGTCAATCAAATAAATTGATCCACCCTTGGTAAATGGAATGCCTTCTCTATATTATTGGGTTAGAGATCCAAGATGGTCTCTCTAGTTATGCTCTTGACAACCCTTTCTTTGGGAACATATCTCTTCGCTAATATCATGATTAGTTTCGAAGATTGTACGACACTGTGATAACTAGTCCTAATGAGATCAAGGAAGATACCATGGGAGACCTTTCTGTTGATTTATTGCACAGTGTTAGGAATGCACCCAAATCTGTGTGACCTAACTCAGTGTCTCGGATCTCAGAGTACTCATCTTGGAATTGTGATTTCATCAACACACCCTGAAAGTTGAATACCACTGACTTTAGAACCATCTTGTCGGCAAGGGAGCTTGATGAATATGCCATCAAATTTGCACAAAAATGATGTCCATTAGTTTGGAGTTGAAGAAAAATGATAAATTCAATCCCTAAAAGGTGACACGATCAAAACCCAAAAAACTAAATTGCTCAAAAACACTAAAAAACCTTAGTTTATAGCCCTAAAATGCAAAAAAAATGGCGTACTTGGTGCACCTGATAGGTGGACCATTTTAAAAGAAAATCTCATCTTATGGGGTGCACATCTGTGCACGTCATGTTTGACTTGGCACATGTTTATGTTTTTAGGGGGTGCACAATTGCGCACTTGATTAGGTGCGCTACTGCGCACCCCAAATACATATTTTTTATTTTTTGTTAAGTTTGTTAATGTAAAAATAGGTGCGCATTAGCGCATCCAGGTAGGTGAACTAGTGCACACCCATTTTTTGGGTTAATTGATGTGTTTTTTGCTTAGTGGAAGAGTGAAGGGAGGCATGGTGCGACACTGCTAAAGACAGAAGATGCACATAAAAAGAATAAGTGGTGAGTAAGGGGGGGTCCCTGGGTTATATAGCCCAGGATCCCTAGCATAGCTATGGGAGGTGTGCAGCTGCATAACTATGCTACTACACACTTCCCACAATGCACACTTCCTCTTCTTGAGCTTGGCGCACTAACACACCTAATTAGGTGTGTTGGTGTGCCTCTCTTTTTTGTAAAATAATGACTTAGCACTCTTTTTGGAACTCTAATTTTTTTGACAACTGGGTTTCCAAGCTGGGACCTAGTCTTGACCAAAAACCAAAGATAAAAAAACCCTAAAATATTTCCAAACCCCAAACTAGAGATCTAGAAAGTTAAAAAAAGAGAGTAGGGGGTCCCCATTTCTAGTCGAAATGGGGCATGCATTGTGAAACCACAATAGGTAGACACTAACTCAAAGTGATTTTCCTATGTTAACCAAGTGAACTAGGTTAACACTGCATATTGACAAAGTTCCTTTGGTAACCACATGAGATCGGTTAACATTGGTTCCATCCAACATTTCCTTCATTAGCTAAGTGAGCTTGGTTAACACTCAACTTTTGCAAAATTTCCTTTGGCACCCAGGTGAATTCAACAGTAGATACTGTCTTCTAAACTAGGCAAACTCTAGAATGCTCAATAGACAAAAAGAAATCTTCAATTCGCGAGTGAGCTCAACATACACTAACTAGTAATGATATGACATTTTGTGTAACATTAAAGACAATACACAATTAATTAATTGTATTCAATAGTTGGTTATTTGTTATGAATAAGTTGCACCTATCAATGCCTCTTCACAGTTCTCTCTAGGATCATTTTCAAGTTTGGTTTATTCAATCTCCTTCTCCCTTAATTTCTTTAATGTGGAAGTGCATCTCAGCTTTAGTTATATGAGCCATTTGTTGGGAAAGAAATAAATGTATATTCAGGAATAATATTTCTCCATTGCCTTTAGTTCTTGATGGATTAGAAGCATCCATAGTAGAAGTGGTTATATCTCATGTAAAATGTAGAATAGAGAATAAATATATTTATTCTTCCTAAGATAATGTAATAGTAAATAAATAGAAAAAAATTCCATCACTTTCATCCATCATAACTTCTAATTGTGTCAAACAAACAACAAATAAATCTAAGGTTAGATGGGTACCTCCAACAATTAATATTGTTAAACTTATTTTTTATGGCTCCTCTAAAGGAAATTCAGGTGACTTGAGAAAATAGTATTTCTAAGGGATCATAAGGATAAATTGATATAATTTAATACTTTTTCAATTCTTCCACACACAAGCAATATTGTATAAATTTAGGATTTACTTCATGGGTTGGTGCTTGCAAAGAAAATAAAGAGATAAGCTTCACATTGAGGGAGATTCCATGGTTGTAATATAGGAATGTCTTAATAGAAAGATTGGATAATTGGAAAATTGGTTACTTAATGAAACAAGCTTGGATAATGATGGAAACATTCTTAGATTCTACTTTATTTCATTTTCTCATAGAAGGAAACATACTCATTCATTCACTTTCAAATATTGGTTGTGAGGAGAAAATTCTAGATTCATCTACAAATAGTCTAAGAAAAGAGGATTTTTGGTCTATTCAATGAGCAATCAAAAGAGATCAAAATTATTGTTAATCAAAGGGACGTGTTGTTTCTTTTCATGGGATTTTTAAAATTTCTTGGGCATGTGACTTCAATAGAGTGTGGTATTAAATGTGTGACTTGTTTCATCTATGTGTCTTGGTGGTGGCAAATCACCTTCTATTTTCCTATGTAGCAGACACACATTATTAGGATATTAGCTACACTAGTCCCTATTAAAAAATATATAAATATCCAATCATGTGAAGTTAATATCATCACCTTCACATGAGTGAGTGGGATTTGTGTTATAATTATTAATATTTCGTTCCTTTTCTTTTTGTAGCATCCCATTTACATTACAATATGGTATGTCAATGAAAAGTGGACTTACACAATAATTATTTTTCAAATTTTATTCAATTTAAAGGTAGTTCAAGGAAAATATATTTGATGATGGTTGTCATAGTTTACCTTTATTCTACTTTCTTTTCCATCACTTGCAATTTTCTAGTTTCTAACATCTTCCATGAACTATTACCCAATAAACTATAGAGTGCACATTCTATTTGTAGATTGAGAATGTCCCTTTGAAGAACATGTCTTATATGAACAACTATGAGAAATCTTCAATTTTAAATATCAACATTGTAGTAGGCCAATGAAACTCATAATCGAAGAGGAAGTCCCTTTCCTTGAAATATTGTAAAAGACAATCAAATAGGAGATTCTTGTGGGCATCAACTTGCTAGACATTGTGAGATAGTATGATTTATGGAATGGATATGTTCATGTTGTTGGAATCTTTCAAAGATATCCTTTACAGATAAATGGGAATATAAACTACTATTGGATAGCATGAAGAGATCAATTCATATCTTAATGTCAGGTCATTCAAAAGTGTTACAAAACAACACAATCTACTTTGAGTTGCATGAAGTTATAGGCATCCTTGGGTATCTTCAGCCTATTCATTATTTTCCCACCTCCTTGTAATTTTTTTCGTGCTCCTTGAGTTGTATCCAATCACTTTTATTTACCTAATGTTCATCGATGGAGATTGGTGACCCTTCACAAGTTTGTATTGATTGAAAATATGGCTTTCAAAAGGAAATGAAGATCCTCATCTTTGCCTTTTAGAATGATCAGAGGTATGCAAAGAGTGGGAGAGGAAAGATTAGATATTGAAGATATCATCATTGTAAAGAGGTTTTTGTATCTATCCCTTTTGTATAGGGAACTACATTGTATAATTGCATGTTTGGGTAGTGGGCTTATCTTGCATACATTTGTAATTATATATATCAACTCCTAATAGGGTTGGAACAACTCTGAATAGGGTTGAGGCTTTTAACTTGGCCTAGTCCTCTAACAAGGACTGAGACACTATATATATGTAATAGACTCCTAATAGGGTCAACATCCTCAACTAGATACTTTTGTCTAGTGGATCATTTTGTGGGTACCATCCCCACTGTGGTTTTCCCTTGGCCAGTGTTTCCCTAATTAACAAAATATGGTGTTATGAGTTCTCTTATTGCATGGTTATGTTTACTATTGAACATTGTTAGTTTACTTTCAAATGCAAGTTATAAAGCAATTAACAATATCTAGTTTTGGGCTACAGTGCGTAAAATACTGATTCGCCCCCCCTCTCAATATTCCCTATTTCTAACAATCATTTCCATACTCCTAAGTGTGCAAAAATTTATCTCATCATTTTAGGGTCTAATTAATTTCTAGTGTAATATCCTTTGTTTCCTTTGATGAATTGATTACTTAAATTGATAAGGGCATATTAGCCATTATGGCTAATTTCAACTTCTTCTTAGATGTTTCATTTGTCTTCTCAACCCATAATTGTATACTTGCAGGTGTCCTTGCCTTAATATTTCATTGAAGTTTTCTACTTCATTTACATTTTCTTTGTCTTTCATTACTATTTTCATTCATTCTCATATTGTTGTTTCCATCTCTTCTATAGTTCATGTAATGTGATCTCATACTTAGTATTCTCATATTGTTAATTCTACAAAATCTTATTGTGTGTCCCATAGTTTTGTAAATCTAATATGCTATCACATTGTTTCCATATCCAGGTCTAAATTTATTAGTCTATAATCTACAAACCCCTAACAATATGTCCAAAATTTTTGAACTTATAACACATAACTCCATTTCTTATGATATTTATTGCTCCAATAGGTCTACTAGCTATAGGTTTAGTACTTTGATAAATTAAATTAAATTATTATTATATGTAGGTTTCCTACATTCATTATCTCCATGTCTATAGGAAAATAAATGATACCAATAACAAGAAAGGGTTTTAGAATAATTACCTATGTAGTCCTCCTTTATATGACCAAGTTAATTGCATAAAAATCATCTTCCATTAAATTGTTTCTTCACTTCCTTAGATTGTTTAGGTTGATCAAGTACTTCCTTGTTTAAATCTAATTTTTGTTTGGGATGTTGGTTCACTAGATCTAGTTCCTTAGTAACTTTAAATAATTTAGATGATTCTCCTTTAGTATATCCAATTCTAGTCTTATCATAAGTAGGTCTTTTTGTCATGATCTTCTCATCAAGATTTTTAGTGCTAGAACATAACTTCTAAAGATCTTGCTCAGTTTGTGTAAGCTCTCATTTGACAATAGTTTTATACTTCTCAAGTTCTATATAGTGTAGCTTTATGGTCTCAAGTTCAAATGTCACCTTGGTAAATTTGGATATCAAATTTGAATTCTCATATCCCAAATATGATTGACTTTTTAACTCATCTTCTATCAAGCTCATCTTAAGATTGGTGAACTTGAGTTCATGCTTTAGAATCTCATTCTTTGTCTTTAGTTTAGAAAATACATCAATATCCTTGATCTAATCATTTTATTCCTTCTTGGATTTAGTAGATTCAATCTAGTCCTTCAACTTCTGAATGAAATCTTGTGTATCTTTAAGTTTGATATTCATATTGTCTCTTTCTTTTGTGACCACACCAAGTTCCTCAATATCTTCATCCAAGTTCTTCTATAACTAATCCATATCCATAAAGATATTTCTCAAGATTTTATCCCTCCTCTAAATGATTATTCTCTAATACCAATTGTTAGAAATAGGGAATACTGAGAGGGGGGTGAATCGATGTTCCACAAACATTTTCCCAGCTATGGGTAATATTTGCAATCTTAAATCCAACATATATGATTAAACTTAAAAGTGAACATAACATAACACCAATGTAACTCATAACACCTTTATTTTTTAACTAGGGAAACCATGGCCAAGGGAAAACCCTAGTGGAGATGGTACCCACAAAATGATCCAGTAATCAAAAGTATCTTGTGAAAGATATTGACCATGTTAGGAGTCTATTACATCTATATAGTGTATCTGTCATTGTTAGAGGACTTGGCCTTGTTAGAAGCCTCAACCCTATTAGGAGTTAGTATTATAATTACAAAAGTAGCAAGTTGATCCCACTTCTCATCCATGCATATATAATAGATACAATCTTTACAGAAAAGGTTCATATATAAAAACCTTTCTGGCTGTGTTGATATCTTTAATATTTGATTTATCCTTTGTTGAAATATTTACAAAAATGATCATGCAACTATATTAATTTGTACTATCATCAATTTGCATAAATATTGATCATACAAAGTGCACATCATACTTTTATGTATATAGAGGGGGTCAACTAAAAGTCCCTATCTATATTTCGATCCTCGTCAGGTGAGTGTCATGCCATTATAATTGGAGCAACATTTCCTTGGCCTGAACTCATCACATCTATATGTCACATGTGTTGCATTACCTTCATTCCTAGGGGGTGAGGATCCTCCATTGGTTGTTCAACATCTCGATGTTGCTCTTGGTTTCAGAACCGGCCAGTTCTCTTTGACGCTCTTTAAAAACTCTCCCTCCATTCTCTCTCATTTGTGAAGGGTAGGGGGGGGGGGGGGGAACTACCTATTATTTTAAGGTACTCACCATCTTTGCATGCACTAAGATCCATCTGCTAGCTGTAGGGGCCTGGCAAGAAAATAGAATATAAGTCTGCATGCATAGGTCTATTAGTTGAGGGGCCATCTCTCTTTATTTGTCTCTCTCTTGTACTGTCTCCCACTCAATTACTATAGTCCCCACCCACCCATGCTATGTAAGGAGTCTAGCCAACCACCCCCTACCTAAAATTTTACGGGCCCCTATAATTTTATGGGGCCAGCTATCTACTTTTGCATGCAAAGTTGGCACGCTTCTAGGGACCTCTCTATATCTGACCTATCCCTCTCCGAGCCATCAAGAAATGTCTTCCTTTATACCCAAATACTTAACCAATCAGCCTTCAACATCTTGCAAACTTTGCAAAACATATAATTTATTTTTTCTAAGTGAGGATTAATATATAAGATGTCATCCCAACCTTATTAAGTCATTTTTTTGGCAAAAAAAAAATTCCTTAACCAAAATGCCTTTACTCTATTATCTTCTATGTTATGCCTATCTAACCTATACCTATAAAAATTTCCATAACTTTGTATATACAATGAATATTATTAACTATTCTTATGCAAGTGCTTGTTATATCATGTCCTTCCTTCAATTGTGCATAAGCTCAATTGCTTCCAATAAACTATGCTAAAGAAAAATGTATGACTATTCACAGTTTTCCTGAATTATACTTAGACAAATTTTAAGTCAAAGAATCCAAAACTTAATATAATATTTTTCTTCTTCATAGCAGGTATATATTTCCATAAATGAAAACCATGTATCATCCTTACATATCCTTGTAGCCAAATCACCAATAGGTTAAAGATATCACTGTCAAAGAAGGCAATGTTTCCATTGAAGATATTACTGGTAAAGACCCTAGAGGTGAAATGAAAAAGGATGAAGATGTTACAAATGACACCAAGCCCAATACAGAAGAACTATCATAAATTGAGTTAGCTCATGCACATATACCAGGGTATGCACTTGTGATTGAATGTATTAAGGGGTATAAGAAGCTTGAGATACATACCGAGTCATCTAATATAAATATTATCCCTATTGGTTCTCTACGTTTGTTTGCTACTATTGCTCCAATGGGAAAATATTCAACCAAAATTGAGAAACAAGAAAAAAACACTTAAGGAGGAGACACTAATAATAAACAATCAACAAAAGATGTTATAGATCAAAACACACAAATTACAAGAGCTATAATTGACAACAAATCAAATGATACAACTACATGTACAAAAACAAAATTCCAAGGATCTCCTAGTGAGGGAAATAAAGGGCAAGGACAAATTTCTCTACCTAAGCAAGATTCACTAAGTGAACACAAGGAAAATGCATTCAAACACGTCAAAAAATGTTCCACTTCACATTAGTATTGCATGAAGAAAATAAAGATAAGATGAAGAAAGATAATGAACTGAAATAGATAGATTAGGAGAAAAAGGCTTCATTACCACCCAAGCCATCACGATCATAAACATAGTTAGTTCTAAAGACAAAAAGTTGAAGAAGAAGTTCAGACAACCATAGTTAGGTCTAATCTAGTTACTTTTGATGAAGAGATTATCATACTTGATCAGAACCCAAACACACTAGATCCAGATTGTTTAGTTGTATATGGTGAATTATGTAGTAAGAAGGAAAAATGAGATCAATTAAAGAAGGAGCAAAATAAAAAGAAAGTTCTATTTGATATCAAGGATATCCTACTGGATGTTCTTCATGATGTCACACTTGATGGAAATATGCCAATATGGAACAACTTGTCCACATTGTTGAAAAATTGAATGCACCTAATGTAGATGCATAGTGAAAGATGATAGAAAAATCTTAAAAGATATTTAAGAATAAAGTGTTAGAGAAAGTTGCACAAACTATTGCCTTAGAACAAGTGCAATTTTCCACTATAGTCAACGAATTGAAAACTATTGTTCAAAATGTTCTTTCATTATTCAATAAATTATGTGATATTCCCCAACTTACATAGGAAATCAAAAGTAAGATGCTAAATAGAAGAAGATATGAAATCATGTGTAGATATTCTAAATGCTGACCAAGATCATATATAGTTCATTATTCAAAGGTGAGATTCTACATAGGGGTACAACATGAATTATTAGCTAAAGAAGCCAGAAATAGAGAAAAAAGCAATAAAATGCAATGACTATTACTACCTCATATCAAGATAATATAGAGATATATAAAGAAGGCTAAATACCTAATTGTCACACTAGGGTTATCAATTGTAGACCATATGATTGATCTTGCAGCAAAGGGGAAAGTGGAGAAGAAAACCTTAGAGATATCAAAGACAAATTGGTATGCCACAATTATCATTCAATTGAAGAACCACTAAGTATTTCTTAACCACTTGGGTATACATCTTAGGTAACTATTTAAAATGTTTGAAGTTTTTTTGGCATAAGTGTCAAAAAAGGGGGATAACTATGTATATTGATAGGGGGGTATGTGTGATTATGAGTGTATATGCTAAGTTAGGAGATATAAAAATTGAAAGTATACACAAAAAGGGTTTTGAAAAAGATTTTGCAAAACACATGTCTTACCAAGGAAGAGAAGGAAATATGTATGTAAAGGGATTTCTACACTACAATTTTCACTTAGTACGTTTTTGAGCTATCATTCATAATATTTTTGAAATAAATGCCAAAGGGGGGAAATGTTACTCCTAGGCACATTTATGTTGTCATTGGTGTCAAATATTTAGTGATGAAGGAAGAAGGTATTGGTAAATGAAAACTATTACCGAGCCATGATATACTGGCTAAGTTGAGATAAGATGAAAGTGTAAGTATGATACAATTATATTGAGCATAGTATACATTAAGCAATTCTATACACATCAAGCAGAGACGTCACAGAGAAATCAAACTTCAACCAAGTCAGAAGGACAATGGGTGACAACATAACTACCAATCATGAACAAAGTATACAATGAGTTATGTAGGTAGAAAATAAATGTTTGAAATGGCACAAAATTTTATGTGTAACAAATCTACTAAGTGAGGGTCTCATACCCAAAATTAACATATTCTTTTGGATTCTTCTCCAAAACAAAATTCTGACCCTTAACAACTTGCAAAAAAGAGGTATAAACGTGGTTAATAGGTGTACTTTTTGCAGAAATGGACTTCAAGATAGAGATCATATGTTTTTGAGTTGCTCTTATACTCAGGAAGTTTGGACTGAGATTTTGAATTTTTGGGGCATGATATGGGTCCATCAAAACAATGTGGATCTTTCTTTTGAAAGTTGGAGCTGCATCTCAAAGGATCCTGATGCTCAATTTCTTTAGAAATTAACCCTCCCTCACCTTTGGTGGGACATCTGGAAAGAAAGAAATAATAGAATATTTATAAATAAAGATCTTCTAGGATGGGTGCTTTTTCAGAATATCATCAGAGCCTGCAAGGAGAATTTTAAATCCTAGAGGAAGTCTGGTCAAACCTTCCAACTTGATAACCCTTTATGATCTCAAGGATCTAAGTTGAAAATTGATAATCCTAGATTGATCATAAAATGGTTTGTTCCTCCTAATAGATGGATCAAAGGGAACTTCGATGGAGTTGCTAAGGGAAATTTGGGAAGAGCAAGATGTGGAGGTGTTCTTAGAGATCATGTGGGAAATGTTATTGATGCTATAGTAATCCCTATTGGTCACTTGAATAACCATATTGCTGAAGCTACTGCAACCCTCTATACCATTAAATTAGTTGTTGATTTCAAGTATTCCAAATTATGGTTGGAAGGTGATTCTCTATATATTATTCATACCCTAAATAATAAAAATTCTATCTCATGGTCTATAGAGGCTACAGTTATGGAAATCAAAACCTTATTTCAAAAATTTGAAAAAGTGGTCATTTCCCATATATATAGAGAAGCCAATGGGGCCGTTGACTAGATAGCCAATCATGCAGTTCAAACAGGGCATAAGGTGAGGTGGCTTGATGAATTAAGCAAGCGCGTGGATCTTAAAGTGATTATTAATCATGATGCTATTCATTCCAAAGTGGAAAATATTTGCTTGGATTAGAAATCTAATGATTTGGGGGAGTGGCCTTACGAATGTCAGATTACCTTCCTTGAGGAGGTACATTCATGTGAAGGTTATGTGCTCTCTACACGTATCATTGAAAAGGCAACCTCAATCTCAAGTTACAATAAAATGGTCTCATTTCAACCTCTCTGCTATCAGTATCTAGGTGTCTCTAGTTTTTTGTTCACTCTATAAAATGGGGGGTGAATCGAGGAAGCAGGAGCCCAAAAAATGTGATGTCTAGAAGGCTAGGCAAGACATTTGGAAGATTCTCCAGAAAGGGAAGGTGGTCATTTTTTTGGAGTGTTTGCATGGATTCAAACCCCATGTCACCACTGCCTTCTTCAAAAATTGGGTCGATGACAAATTTACTCTCCACGGAGTCACTGTGAAGCTTATTAAGGAATTCATAGCTAAGGTTACTGGATTCCCCATGGAAGGTATTAAATTCTCAAAATAGACCAACATTTCCAATGCAGCCTACAAAAAATTCTCGAAGACGAATGCTGAGGAGAAGCAATTGGAGAAGAATGGAGACTTCTTTGATGTGCAACAGATTAAAGGTATTTGGCGTGATGTGCTTGGCTATATCCGTGAGTACTTTATCCTTGATGGTAGTAATAAAAGAGTGCACAAATTCCACTTTGTCTTTCTTAACCATTTTAGGTATAAGGATAGAATTTCCTTCCCTTTCTATTTGCATTTCTCTTTGCTTCAAAGCTTGTATGCCCATAGAAAGAAAGAGTCACGACCCATTTTACATGAAGGTTTGATATTGCTCATAGAGGGTTTTTATAAAAATAAATCCATTGCTTTGTCTCCCTCCACTGGCAAACATAAGGATTCTCAGTCCATAAAATGTAAAATTGATGAGAATGTTAAAGAGAAAGATAAGGCAAAACTGAAACCCTCTAGCTCTCGAAGACAAATTGTTGAAGAGGATTCTAAGGCAGAGAGTACTAAAGGCTTAGATAAGGATGTCCAAAGGAAGAGGAAGGGACAAATGTTGGGGAGTTTAGCTCTATCCTGGAAGGTTATCCAAAAATGAAAGGCAAAAATGAGAAAGGGAAAGAGGAAGAAACAACTGAGGATAACTCGGAATAGAGCAAGTCTAATAATGAGGGTACTCAGACTGTGTCTGGGGAAGGTGATAAAGATAAAGATAATTTAATTGAATGTCCAGCCATTATGAGTAAGGAGGAAAACATGGGGAAGGCTTCCACTCCTGCAAAGGAGACTAAGGGACAAGATAAGGAGGTCCCTAGTCAACATGACCCTGTGGAGATTGGAGAGGAGGAGCCGTTGGATGGGGAGGAACAAATTGATAAAGTTGTGTCCTTGACACATGTCATTGCTGAAGACATGGGTGACTCCCTGGAGAGGGAAACCAAGCTTTCCTTCTTGCATTCTACCAAACTTAAAGTTGACTCTTTCCTCCAAGTCAATTCTTGGATTTATAATGAAATAATGGGGTTGAAGAAGAAAGTGGAAACTTTGCAACATAACCAAGAGGCTGACCGGGCTATTATCAAACACTTGGAGGTGCAAATGGGAGACATCCCAAAAAAACCTAAGGATTATGAGCAGAATCTTAGAATGCTTATCAAGGAAAGTGGAACAAAAATGGAGCAGGTTACTTCAAGCATCTGTGCTACTATGGCGAGATTGGGAAAAAGAGAAAATGAAGGAACCATATCTTCAGAGGGTCCTAGCAAGAGGACAAGACAGAGTTTGAGGAAGAAAGCCTTGATTGTTGCTGCTTCTTTGGCTACTAACTCCATTTAGGATACGACTAAGATTGGTAAGGAGGCAGTTAAGATGATCACGGAACTGCAATAGTTTCTTTGGGTCCTCTTTTCTGGTTGGGTTCCTATTGAGGTCCTTTTTGCTAGTTGTTACATTTGGTTCCTATGTTTGGTCTTGTTTTCTAGTTTTTAGTTTAAAACTATATTGGAGGTTCCAGGTCCTTGTAAAACCTAGGTACTTTAATTGGACTATGTAAGTGGTTTTAGGTCCCTATAAAACCTAATTTTGGTGCTGCTTCTAGTAGGTTTAAGGACTCTTTTCCTGATGGTTGTCTTGCTTTTTCCTTTTTGAGGATGTGAAAGGGTTTCGAGGTCCCTTCAAAACCTATTTTTACCATAATCTAAAACAAATCTACTAAGTGGGAAAGGAGATTTGTACAAATTGATCGAATGACTTGGTAAGATTCATTGGGAAATGCAATTTGATTATTCTTGATTAAAAAGAAGAATGGAGGCCAATGAAATAAAAAAAGGAAAAAGGGTGATTCTAGATCATTGATTTAGATCAAAGATTAAATTTTTCAAAAATCCTAAGCCCTAATTAGGTCAAGGGTTTAAAAGAGGAAAAATATACCTATTTAAGGACCTACAAGAAACAATTAATAATGTTTCTATTATGAATATTGTTGTTGATTAAGTTGTTTGTTATGAGAGGGATGTACTAGAAGATTGAGAAGGTAATTCTATTGCAAATAAGAGATTCAAGAAGCATAAGAAATGATTTGTTACATTAGTCACTGGACATGATAAAGCATTGAGCAGAAAAGGGATCCGAACAACAAAGTAAGTTACAAATGCACATATCAGTTTCACTACTATTTTCTTATTATCGTAGTAGTTAAATCCTTTAATAGAGTAGACTTTAAAATTTGGTTGTAAATATCTTAATAAAGTGCACACATTGTATTATGTTGTAAAATCTTTGAGAAATTAGATCATCATAGAGTTGATTATATTACTCCTATTAGAGGAAGTCACTTGAAGTGACAAAATATTGTAGCCTTAACAAGGCAACCTCTTACTGCGCTAGTGAGGAATTTATTGGTACCATCCCCATAATAATTTTCCCTCTAACCAAAGGTTTCTATGTAATTAAATTAATATTTTATGTGATTGTGTTGATTGATTTATATTTACATGCACATGTTGTATTAGATGAACTACATTTAACTATTGAAGTAATGTGTATGTGTGTCTACCGAGTGAATAAACTACAAAGGGTTGATAAGATTTGAAAGGGTATAGAAGTTTTAGAGAATATTGATTCAACCCCCCTCTTCATATCCCACCTTTCCTAAATAATCTATCACTACTATGAGTAGTTAGTGAAAATCAATAGGTGATTTTATATGTCTATCAAATCCATCATGAATTAAGTGGATCAATCATAGGAGGATATTCACTAGTCAGTAAAGTTGATTTAGTTATGATATAAACTCACTGTCATTACATGTAAAGTATTTCTAGGACACAAATATGACATGTAAGATAATTTTAGGTTAATAATAAGTGATGAGTGATGCTATGATAAACAACTTAAGAAAGTATGACTTCTTGAGTAATGATTAGTTAAACTAGAATCAGTGAAATGTGTCAAAATTGAAATGAATTGTGATAATTCACTTGTAATTGTATGATGTGTATATACATGTGAAGGTGATGTTAGATATCACAATGATCGAGATCAAGTATTATGGTTAAAATTTCAAAGGAATCTTATGATAGGTCAAAACATGTTTTTCTTTTAGCACAAAACACTATGAATTAGTGGTGAGGTCATGAAAGGAGACTTATGAAACAAGTTATCTTATAGTGGTTGAATCTAAGTAGGATATTTAAATTAGGGAAATGTTAATATGTTTAAGGTTTTGTTAAGCCAATGCAAGAAAAAAAATCTAGTATAACAATTGAAAGAATGACATTCTTTTATGTTGTTGATCGTGATCTAGCAATGTATAAAGAAGTGGAAAGAATGATCCAACCAAAGAAGAGAAAGAGAAAGTGATCTAAAATGGATCTGAAAAGGTAGAGAAAGTGTTATTTAATAGATCATTTTTTTTGTTGTTCACTAATAGTTACAATAAGTGAAATCCATTAATTGGGTGGATCCTAGTAGGTCCTCATAGTAAATCCTCTAACAAAGTGGCACTTTATTTAATGTTTAAATTCCTCTAAAAATCCTACCCCTAAAAGGCTAAATCTCTTAACTGGGATAGAGGTAAACCCACTAAAAGGTTGACACTTAACTATGTCTTCTAAACTCCTAACATGGTTAAAATCCTACTAGTGCGTACTTTACAAGAGTGCATATTATTTGTGGGTACCAATCCCTGTTGTAGAGAAAAACTATGGTTCAAGTATTAAGGATAATTGATATGATTTAATGCCATCTTCATCTTGTATCTAATGTGAATTTGGGTTCATCGACTAATGAAAGGTATAGTGCTTGTCTGCTCAAGGAATGAAGATAGTATGCCAAGTGGGGATGAGTGTAGCTAGAGCACACATAAATAAACTTACAAAAAACCAAAATATAATTGGCAAGAGGAAATGTCACTTCCTAGTGACGAGAATTTTAAAATAAAGTGATTCTAAAAAAAAGAGAGCATTATAAGATGTAAAATTTTAATCTAGAATTTAACCTTAGAGGAAATAAATAACAAACCACAAAAACTTGTATTCACACTTAAATCTAAAATAAATACAAATCAAATATAATTATTTATAATTACATAAATAAAATATAAAAACTAATATAATAAATCTATGTAAGAAATGAAATCAAAATATAATAAAAATAAAACACATCTACATCTAAACTAAATCACATCACCCTCATTCTGAGAAGAAGATCCTACCTCCTCTATATGTTTGATATAGAAAAAAAACACTCTTCTACACTCCTATCATAATGATATTATTTTATTCATCCATAAATCAAATGGAGTTTAAAGAGAATGTTTCTACAATAAAGTTTATGTAAAAATAAAGAATCCTTCATTTTAATTTGATATAAATATGCTCTCCTTCTACATGCATACATATAATATCAAATTAAAATAAAGGCTTCTTTATTATTACACAAACTTTGTTGCAGAAACATTACATACATACATACATACATATATATAATTGTTGGAAATATAAGAGGAGTAATTGAGAGGGGAGTGGTGAATTAGTATAAATCTCAGATCCCTTAGATGTCAATAAAAATCAAAACCAAACTCTGTTGAAACTGAAAATACTGTTGTAACTCAGTTAGCACTAAATCACTCAGCAAGCATTAAAAATTATTGCTACTCGACAATCACTGAAATAAATGCTTCTTAAGATGTTTAATGTTATTAATGACAATTAACTTAGTTGCAGAATCATAAAGCAAATAACATGAGGACATATGACACCACGATTTTATATGGAAACCCAATTTGGGAAAAATCACCAATTGCAACTAGTTACTAATTTTCACTCTTCTGAAGTGAGCCCTATTAGGAGCCAACCCTATTAAAGGTTACAAAATACACTATTAGGTGTGACCTCGTTAAAAGATTTAATCACCCTGTTAGGAGTGGCCTTGTTAGAGGTCTTTAGATACTTCAATCTAGAAATGCCACCTTGTTAGAGGATTTGGCAAATCATTGTTAAGATAACTCTATTAAGAGATTTGATACATTTCTACAATTATTAGAGAGTAACAATGATATGACCTAATTGTTGATGCATCTGTATTGCTAATTTTAGATCTTTGTTCTGGCTTGAATACTTGATCCTCTTTGATCAGATAAAACTTTGCAACTCATCCAACTCAAGATACTCTGTTATCTTTCCAATTCGCTTCCTTGGTTTATCTTTTCAATCCCATGCTTCATTATTTCAATCCCACAACTTGACCTTATACTTATATATTTTTCCTAGTCAAGTCAGCTTGAATACACTTACAAATATTCAATATCGATCCCTTAAGTTGGCTAGACTTAACAAATAAATTCATCAAACCTAATATATTGATTCTAGAAAATCCTTCATTAGCCGACCCAACTTGGTCAACACTAACTTAGAAAACACTTTCTTCAGATTTCCTTTATTAACCACATGAACTTGGTTAACACTACATCTTGAACTAAATTCCTTTGGTAAGCGAGTGAGCTCAGTTAACACTAGTTCCGTGCCAACTTCTCTTTGGTGCCTGAGTGAACTCAACAGACACTGTCTTCTTGCAAACTTCCTTTGACGCTCAAGTGAACTTGACAAATACTATCTCTAAACTTGATTATCTCTAGAATGCTTGGAAGAAACTGAAAACTATCTTTATTACTATAGTGATCTTGGTAGACATTGATTGGTAAAGACTTGACATTTTGTGTAACATCAAAGACAATGTACAATTGAACAATTGTTATAAAAAATCTCCCTCTTTGGCATTGATGGCAACACAACATGTCATAGTACAATGAAATTTTAGAGCAAAATAAAAGTAAGGATAATGTCCTTAGTTTCATTCTTATTCTCATCCATGAGAACTCCCTTTATTAGTATGAACTCATTTTGACATCAATCTCTTATTGAAATGACTACAATATCAAACTCTCCCTTTTTCAAGTTCATTCTTCCTTTTTGACATCTCTGACATATATAAAGAATATCTATGATATATGATTAAAAACTCTCCCTATTAGATATAAAATTTCTCCAATGTACAAAAAAACTCTTCCTCTTTGAAATCTCATGTCAAAGATAGCATTCAATAATCTTCCATATACTTGATGAACTAATTCATATGCCATCTACCCTTTACAATACTGCATCAACTTGATTGAACTTCAACATGCCTGGTTGATGCATCACTAAAATTTGATTAGTGAGCTTCAGATAGGGGAATGACCCCTAGCTTACCTCTTAGATACAAGAATGCATCATTAGGTAATGGCTTGTTGAATATGTCTACAATTTTTTCTTTTGTGTTCACATATTCCAATCTTACTTCCTTATCTTGCACCAATTCTCTTAAGAAATGATACTTAATTGCAATGTTCTTTGTTTTGGTATGCATCACATGATTCTTGGAAAATTAATTGCATTGGTGTTATCACATAAAACAACAAGTGGATCGTTAATCTCTTCCTTCATACCTGTCAACAATTGTTTGAACCAAATAATATTTGAACAATTGACTGCTCCAACAACATATTCTTCTTCTGTTGTTGACAAAGAGATATAGTTTTTCTTCTTACTTGTCTAAGATACTAGCCTCTTTCCAAGAAAAATGATTGACCGGTAGTGCTCTTTCTATCATCAATGCTTCCTACCCAATAACATCAGTAAATGCTTTCAATTCAAAGTTGCCTCCTTTCTTATACCACAAACCATAATCTTCAGTACCCTTTAGATACCTCATGATTATTTTGATTTCCATCATATGATCTTATGTTGGATCAGTAGAGAATCTTGCCACCATTCCAACTACTAATTCTATATCAGGTCTTGTATGTACTACATACTAAAGTTTTCTAATCATTGATCTGTATGTAGTATGATCTACTTCTTTTGAATCATCATCTTTGGAAAGCTTATCTCTAGTGGACATAGGAGTTCTAATTGGTCTAGAATCCTATATTCCAAACTTCTTTAGTATCTCCTTGATGTATTTTGATTGAGTAATATAGATACCATCATTCTTCTACTGAATTTGCAAGCCAACAAAGAATTTGATCTCTCCAAACATTGACATCTCAAATTTCTTACTATTTCCTCATAAAAATATTTGCACAAATCATCATTTCAATTAAGATATCATCCACAAAGATTTCTGGCAATGCAATCTTCTCATCTAGTCCTTCTTTGATGTATAGGCTGTTGTTATCATTAGTTCTTTGAAAACCAATCTTTATGAGATACTTGTGCAATCTCTTATACTTGTGCAAACCATGTCCCTTTTTCTAGGATCAACAAAACCTTCAGGTTGCTCAATGTAGACTTGCTCTTCTAAGATTCCATTCAAGAATTATGATTTCACGTCCATCTAATATACTTTGAATCCTTTTTGTGCTTCATATGCAAAGAGTCTTCTAACACCTTCAAGTCTTGCAATAGGAGAAAAAGTTTATCCATAGTCAATTGATACCTTCCTCTTGAGCATAGCCCTTGCAAAGTAGCCTTTCCTTGTTTCTTGAAACTTCTCCATTCTCATTCAACTTATTTTTGAGTACCCATTTTTTGCCAACTACATTCTTATCCTTGGGTCTAGGAACAAAAGTCCAAGTCTTATTCCCTTCTATCTGATCAATTTTTTCATTCATTGCTTCAATCCAACTTTCATCCTCTAATGCATCTTTTACAGATCTAGGTTCAAATTTAGTAAGTGTTTATGTACCTTTTAATTTTTTCCTTGTCATTGTACCAACTAACTGATCTCCAATGATTTTCTTGAGTGCATGATTCCTTCTGACATATCTAGCAAGTCTAGGATCCTTGTTTCTAAAATCACTAGGCTTACCATGATTTTATGAATCATGCACAAGTCCCACAGTTTGTGACTCAAGTCCATCATACTGTGACTTAATTTCTATTTGCTGAAACTTGGGTCCTTCTTACTATGACTTCGGTCCTTCTGGTGACTCAAGCTACACTTGCTGCAACTCAAGTTGAACTAGAGATATTGGGGACTCAGGTGGTGAAGGCTATTGATTGCCACTTTCTTGAACATTAGGTTTATAGCCACACCATAATTCAAAAGGTGTTTGATTTGAATCCTTCATCAACTAAACATAGTTCAAGGTATGAACTACAATGTTGATTGCTTCCTTCCAATATTTGATAGCAACATTCTTTTCTATCAGAAGAGTCCTTTCACAATCCATGATTGATCTATTCCTTCTTTCAACAATGTCATTCTGCTAAGGTGTGCCAGGTGCAGACACTTGTCTTTTGATTCCTCTTTCATTGCAAAATTCATTAGAAATGAATTCTCCTCTATTTTATCTTAAACATTTCAATTTTTTTCCTGTTTCTTTCTCCACTCTAACTAGATACCATTTGAACTTTTGAAAAGATTATGATTTATCCTTCAAATACATAATATTCATCATTTTTGAACTATCATCAACAAATAAAATAAAGTACTTATCTCCTATGTAGCTTTTTGTTTCAATGGGTCCACAAAGGTCTGTATGGACCAACTCCAACAGCTCTTTAGAATGATAGTGCTTTCTTTAAAACTCATCTTTCCCATCTTACCAATTTGACAATTCTTGCACATGCCCATGTCAGGTTTCTTTAGGCTTGGAATGCCTCTAACCCTTTTTTTCTCGCTTATGTTTACCAGGTTATCAAAATTCACATGACATAACCTCTTATGTCATAACCAACTTTCTTCTACTTGAGCATTGAAACATGAACTTTCATTAAGATCTAGGTATAATAGATTACCTTTTGTTTGCTTGCCAGTCCCAACCATATTTTCTTTCCCATCCAGCAGATTGGCCTTTCCATTCATGAATTCTACCTTGAATCCAATGTTATTCAATTGAGCCACACTAAGTAGATTATGCTTTAATCCTTCAACCCAATAAGCATTATCACATCTAAGATAATTGGTTAGTACAATACAACCTTTACCTTTCACATAAAGTGGTTCATCATTGCCAAATCTAACAATTCCACCATCATAGTGTATCAAGTTCTCAAATTTAGATTTTTCACCAGTCATATGGTGAGAAAAACCACTATCAATAGTCCATGTATCGTTCTTACTAATATGTGAGATAAGTGTCATCTTATCACTATCATATCTCATTCATCCTCAACAACTATGTAGACCATTTCATCTTCTTCTTCACTACTTTCATAATCTTTAGCAATGTAACAAGATTTCTTACTTTTGTCTTTGTAGTCCTTGTAGCTTTTGAAGTCCTTCTTTCCCTTGTACTTGTCATTCTTCTTTTCTTCTTTGCCTTCTCTATTTGGGCACCTTGTAGTAATGTGACCAACTTCTTCAAAAGAAAAGAAGATCAAAGGAATTTTACCTTTGTACTTTCCTTTGCCCTTGGGAAAACTTCTTGCAAGTAATTCTTTAATGACTTCAAGATCTTCATAAGAACAATCTTCATTCTCACTGTCAGATTTCCTTTTATATTTTTCATCTTTCTTCTTGAGTGATTGGTTGGCTTGAAATGCATCCTCAAGTTTGCTAGAGTGAGGAACATAATTATCATATTTATCTAACTCAAATGTTGTCAACCTTCCTAGTATTACATCCAATGTTATATCATTCTTTAGATTGCATCTCATCTCTTGAATTTTTGAAACTCTAATTGCATATATAGGAAGAAGTGTTTTGAGAACCTTTCTTACCACTGTCTCATCTTCTATCTTTCCACCCAAGGCTCTGATTGCACACACACTAGATTTTGCAATGTTCTTATCTTCTCTCATCCTAGTTTGATCAAATTGACCTTTACGATTTTCTTCCTTAGCTCTCCTCACATTATCATCTCTTCCATAGATGGATTTCAACTTGATCCACATCTCATGAGCAATATCACATTCTTTGACTTCAAATTAAGCATAGTTGAGAGTTGAAGCAATATCAATCATCATCATGTTACATTTCTTCTTTTTTGTAATTTCTTCAACATTCATAGTTCCAATAGGTGCCACATACTTGGTGTCTAGGTACTTTAGGCTTGAGCCTCCAATGGTTTCCAAATGCAATCTCATGAGCTCCTGTCATGCCTTAAAGTTATCTCTATCTAGCTTAGGGATCTCTCTTTTGTAAGACATCCTAATCTTTAGCTTAGGTCTTTGAAACCTTCTCTGCAACCACAAAAAGCTCTAATACCAACTATTGGAAATATAAGAGGAGTAACTAAGAGGGGAGGGCTGAATTAGTTACCACAAAAGCTAACAGTCAATACTAATCAAAACCAAACTCTGCTAAAACCTAAAATATCATTGTAACTTGGTTAGCACTAAGAATTATTGCTACTCAAAAATCATTGAAATGAATACTTCTTAAGATGTTTAATGTTATTAACCACAACTAACTTAGTTGTAGAATCATAAAGAAAATAACATGAACTCATATGACACCAGGATTTTTTGTGGAAACCCAATTTGGGAAAAACCACCAATTACAATTAGTTACTGATTTTTGCTCTTCTATAGTGAGCCCTATTAGGATCCAACCCTGTCAAAGGTTACAAAACACACTGTTAGGTGTGACTCTGTTAAAGGATTTAATCACCGTGTTAGGAGTGGCCTTGCTAGAGGTCTTTAGATACTTCAATCTAGAAATGTGACATTATTAGAGGATTTCAAAAATAGCTGCTAAGCTAACTCTATTAAGAGATTTGACACATTGCTACAATTATTAGAGAGTAACAATGATACAACCTGATTGTTGATGCAACTATATTGCTGATTTTAGATCTCTATTCTAGCTTGAATACTTGATCCTCCTTGATCAAATAAAACTTTGTAGCTCAGTCAACTCAGGATACTCTGCTATCCTTCTAATTTTCTTTCTTGGTTTATCTTTTTGATCCTATGCTTCTCTCTTTCAATCCCACAACTTGACCTTATACTTATATCTTTTGCCTAGTCAAGTCGGCTTCAATACACTTACAAATATTCAATATTCATCCCTTAGGTCAAATAGACTTAATAAATAAATTCATCAAACCAAATATATTGATTCAAGAATCCTTCATTAGCAGGCCCATCTTAGTCAACACTAACTCAAAAAAGAATTTCTTTAGGCTTCCTTTGTTAACCATGTGAACTCGATTAACAATGCATCCTAAACTAAATTCCTTTGGTAACTGAGTGAGTTGGTTAACATTGGTTCCATGCCAACTTCTCTTTGGTACCCAAGTGAA
The DNA here is from genome assembly GCA_028749045.1 of Cupressus sempervirens. Lineage (NCBI taxonomy): Eukaryota > Viridiplantae > Streptophyta > Pinopsida > Cupressales > Cupressaceae > Cupressus > Cupressus sempervirens. Next base: position 510,737,109 of record CM053791.1, read on the forward strand.
CTCAGCAAACACTCTCTTCCTACAAACTTCCTTTCATGCCCGAGTGAACTCGATATCTACACTATCTCTAAACTTGATTATCTCTAGAATGTTCAACAGATATTGAAAACTATCTTCATTGCTGGAGTGAGCTTGGCAGACTCTAACTGGTAAAGACTTGACATTTTGGGAAACATCAAAGACAATATACAATTGAACAATTATTCTCAACAATATGTATGTATGTATGTAGAAGGAGAGCATATTAATATCAAATTAAATGAAGGCTTCTTTATTGTTACACACACTTTTCTATAGAAATATTCTCTTGAAACTCCATATTATTTATGGTTGAATAAAATAATATCAATTTGATGGAAGGAGTGTAGAACAATGTTTTGTTTTCTATATAAATGTGCAGTTTATAACAACCACATAAATATAATAGTGCTTATTTTGGTTTGTAGCTAGAAAATGAATTGTCTACATATGGTCTTAAGGAATTGCTACATAATAATAGTATTTATGTTATAGCACTAGGGGAAAACAACACATTTTAGCTTTCATTGTATAGCAATAATTTACAACACATCCAAATAAAATGATTACATTATTTTGGCAATTAAAACAAAACTAGAAAGTGGTCAAATAACAAATTGAAACTATCATTATAGCTTGGTTGGTTTGAAACAAACTCCATTATAACTACTACTAAGTATAGAATGAAGTTGACCCGTGAGTTCCTCTAAAACCATTCAACATGGAATTTGTGCATCATAAACTACCAAGGTGGAAGACATCACATATTTCTTCAAATATAACTGATGAAGTGGCATGACTTTGTGGCCGAGAGAATATTATAATGCCCAAAATAATCACACTTATTTAATGTTCAAATAATTACAAAAGTTCCTACATGAAAAGTGATCGGAAGAAAGATTAAATCTACATGAAGATACATATACGTTCTATGGCTAGACATAATTATGCTTATTAGTAAACACGATCAATGCTCATCCTCATATTTTAATCTCAAACTATATTAACTACCTCTTATAAATATACAATCATATGCAACATAAAGGTGATAAAATGGTACAATACTTTAGTTAAAATGGAATAGTGGAATGAGTATAAAGGCCAATAAAATATGTTATATAATGAGTCACAAATAGCTCTAATCAGCCATCATGATTTTGATCCAAGAGGGGCTTCTGCAAAACCAAAATATATGTATCAAATGTGTGGATGATTTCATGTGTTGCATGTTTCATTTGATGCTTTAATTTTGATTATCAGTTAACTATTTGAAAGAAATTTTTTTTTTTTAAATTATTATTATTATTATTGAATCACCCTCCCTCTTAGTAATCCAACAACTTAGGATTAACTCTCTTTTGTTAAGATAGACATGATAAAAATGTATGATAGGCTCGAACATTCTTTCCTCTTCAAAGTCCTCGCTAAATTTGGTTTTACAAAAAAATGGTGTAGATGTATTAAAGCATGCATCTCAAAGAACTTTTCATTGTTAGTATTGATTATCCTTCAACTGGTTTTTTTGCATTATCTCAGGGTGTATAGAAAGGGAGTTTCTTTCTCCATTTATTTTTATAATAATGGATGAAGTGCTAAGAATAATCAAATTTCATAATTCTCAGGGCTTATGGTTAGGAGTTCTTTAAATGGTACCTCAAATCTATCACCCATTCATTATTTGTAGGTGATACGTTCTTGTTTGGTAAGGAGAGAATCAACTAAGTTAAGAGAATTAAGAGAAATTTGGATTTTTATATGGAAGCATTAGGTCAACGAGTGAATGCACAAAAGTCAAATGTTTATATATTTAATATAAATCCAATTGTTCCAAAAAAGATTGTCAACATTTTGGGTTTCACAAAAGAGACTCTTCCCTCAACCTATGTAGGTATTGTTTTTTTTTGTGTGGTCAAACAAAGCTTCATATTGAAACTCAATAATTGATAAGATTAAGAATTATATTTTTGTATGGAAATTCAAATATTTATCACTTTTAAGAAGAATCCTTCTAGCTAAATCTTCCTTCTTTGCAATCCTTAACTATTATTTTCAACTCTTCAAGCTTCATGCGACATAGTTAAGAAAATTAAGAAAATCATTAGAGATTTTTTATGGAGCAACAACATGACTAGAGATATATATATATATATTTATTTATTTATTTATAAGGATGTTGGTGGTATTGGTCTTCATGATTTATCATATAGGAATAAGGCAGTTGGGTATAAACTAGTATGGAAGATGTACAAAAATCAAAAGAACAAATGATGTCAAATTATGAATTAAAAATACCTTCCCTCTCCTAACCCCACCTCTATTCTAACTTGTTTGGATCCCCCAAAAGGGTTCATCTATTTGGAATTTTATGATGGCCTCTTAGGATGTTATCACAAAATATGTTTTGTGAGAAGTTTACAATGGAGAAATGATCTTTTTTTTGGAAAATTCATATAATGACCTCCCACCTCTTTCTAGGAATCAAGAATTGTCAGATGTTATTCAATTAGTGAAAGAACATTGGGGTTGCAAGGTACTATAGATTATATTTATGCATTTGAGATCTTCTCTAGAAAGGCATAAATGACTTTAGTTCTAAGATAAGGTAAGACACCCCTATGATTAGAGAAGGGTTGACTGGGTTGGGATTTTGATCCTATAAGGATTTCTATGCCATATAAATAGGTTGAGGATGTCAAATGCATGTCGAGTTTTTCATTTAGAGGTCTAAGGGAAAAGTTGTGTCTAAACATGTTTGGAGGACTAATCTCTTGATGAGGTCATAAGGGAATAATAAGAATTGACAAATTTATTTTCATGTCAATGATCTCAAAAGGATCCATGTGCTATAGGGGGATTATGTGTGACTGGAATGAGAAGGTATAAGTGTACCTAAGTGGGTAAGGTATTATTATCAAAATCATTACAAAGGAAGAAAGGGAATTTTCATAAACTAGTTGATCCTATAACCTCTATGCATCATATTTCTATCACAGTTGTACCTAGGATTTTGGAATTATCATGTAGGAAGTTGTATGTCCATAAAGGAGTTAGTAGAAGAGGTTGGCATAATTCCTCCTAACATTTTATCTCAAGATGCAGTGAAGAAGATGTTTGAACAAATGTTTGAGGAAAAACTTGGGGAGTTGAAGAAAAGAAAGGGCAAGGAAAAGGAGAGTGAATGTGACTATGATGAGGAAGAAGGGGGAAGGGAGGAGGAGACCCCTAGGGAACTAGTGGAGTTGGTTGTAGATCAAAAAAAATGGTGGGGATAAAATTGACAACATACTCATGGTTTTAGGAAAGAGGAAGCCAAATGAGGTTTTGGAGTGGGTTGAGGCCTTAAGCAATCATTTGGAATGTGAGGAGTTTCAAAAAGAGAAGAGGCTCAAGATTTCCAAAGATAAATTAAAGGGGTCTAGACTATCATGGTGGAACATCATAAAAGGAGAAAGCATAAATGTGGGAAATAATATGATCTCATAATGGAAATGATGAGATTGAAATTTCAATCCCAATTTCTACCAACAGATCATGAAGTACAACTATACAAAAATTTATAAAATCTGAGGTAAAGGAATATAGATGTGAGTGCATTAACAAAGGAGTTCCATAGCCCATCTCTTAGAGCCAAGAGATAAGAGGGTGAAGAAGAAAACATGGCTAGGTACCTCAATGGATTTAGGATGAATATTTAAGACAAAGTGAGCATATTGGCTCTTGAGATAGTAGACAAGTGTATTCAACTTGTCATAAAGGTGGAGGACAAGTTTAGAAGGAGGAGTGAACAAAATAATAGAGGAAGGGGGATATGAATGAATTTAAAGGGTAGAGGAAGTAATGGGTGAAGGAACTGAATTCCAAGAATCCAAGGGGAGTATATTCAAGGAGAGAAAAGATAGAATCAAAATTTCAAAGAAGCATTTAGGGAGAGGAGACTAAATGATAGAGGTAGAGGTGGAGGAGAAGGAAGAGGAGAAGTAATATTTTATGGGAAAGGATTTAATTGTGGACAAGGGTAGGGGCACTTTGAAAAGATATGTCTACTAGAAAATTACTAGGGACATGGAGGAGAGAGGTGAACACATCTAGTGCAAGATGATGATTCTTACACTATATAATCTAGACCTTTAGATACTGGAAGGAGAGAACCTTATGTTGAGAAGACCATTTCTAATAAGACCAACCCAAAAGGAACCACCACAAATGAAGAGCCCCTTCAAGACTTCATACAAGGTAAATAGAAAGGTATGTAAGGTGGTTGTGGGCTAGGGGTCTAGTGATAATTTAGTATCAACTAAAATGGTGGAAAATTTGTAATTAAACATGACCCCTCACCGATTTCCTTCCAAGTTGTCTCAATTGAAAAGGGGTCAACATAGAATTATAGGTGAACAAGCCTAGATTTCAAATAGGGGAGTACAAGGGAAAACTATTTTGTGACATTGTAGCCATAAATGTGTGTCATCTACTTCTTGGTATGCAATGTCAATATGATGTAAATGCACAATATGATGGGAAGAAAAATGTTTATAAGATTTTAAAAAATGAAGGGTAAATTATATTATGAAGCCACTAATTGATAGGAAAGAAGAGAAACATGAATCAGTCATACTATTAGTAGGGAGGAGGTGATGGATACATTAAAGGTGGAGAATGTTGGCTTTTATTTGATACAAAAACCTAAGAGTGAAATAGACCAAATCAAGGATTAGGAAAGGAGTCTACCAATAGAGGTAAAGGAGATGTTGCATAAGTATGAAAGTGTTTAAGGGAGGAAATGACCAACACCTAACAACCTATTACAGATATTACTCATCACATTGAATTAATCCCTGGAGAAACCTTTCCAAATAAAGCTACTTATAAAATGACTCGTGTATATAATGAAGAAATTTCAAGATAGGTATAAGAGATATTGGATAGGAGAGTCATCAAAAAGATTTTAAGCCATGTGTTGTGCCTATTCCACTGACACCCAAAAATGAAAGAAAATAGATACTTTCCATAGATGTGAGGACCATCAACAAGATTAAAAGCAAGTATAGGTTCTCAATACCTAGAATAGAGGATCATATGGACTATTTGGGGGGTTCTTGTTATTTTTCATAAATAGACTTTAAAAGTGGATATCATCATATTAGCATAAGGGAGGGGGATGAATGGAAAAATTATTTTAAAATAATGAGGAGTTATATGAATGGATAGTAATTCCCTTGGGGTTAAGAAATGCTCCTAGCACATTCATGTGGTTGATGAATCAAATGCTCAAACCATTCATAGGAAAAATTGTTGTGGTATACCTACATGATATCCTTATTTTTAGCAAGAATAGGAAAGAACACCTTAAACATTGGGATATGTTATTAAGGAATTCGCATGAGGAGAAATTACTAATTTATCATGAAAAGTGTGAATTTCGAAGGAAGAACTAGTTTATTTGGTTTTTTCATTTTAAAGGGTAACCTTAAGATGGATCATGATAAAGTTGTTGTACTAAGTTGGTGAACACCTAAGAGAATGGGATAAGTGATATGTTTTAATGGACTTGATAAATTTTATTGGATATTCATTGGGATCTTTAGCCATGTGTGTGTGCCCATGCTAGATACTATAAAGGAGGATAAAAATGTAGTTTTACAACAACAAATGCTGTAGGTCGGACTTTTGAAACTCTAAAGGTAAAAGTTGCTATTTAGCATGTACTTTTTTATTATCTAATTTCAATAAATTATTCACAATTGAATGTGATGCAGTGCAGTATTAAGTTGGGAGGGAAAACCAGTAGCCTTCTTTAGTGAAAGGTTGAATGGAGCGAAAAGAATGTATTTATCATATGACTTGGAGATGTATGCCCCAATATAGGTCCTCAAGAAATGTATATATTATCTTCTACCCAAATGATTTATTATCTACACAAATAATAAAACTTTTAGTTTCCTAAATAGTCAAGAAATGTTAAGCAATAGGCATACAAAATCGGTGAAATCCATTCAAGATTATAATTTTACTATTAAACATAAGAAGGATACAAGAAATAAGGTAGAAAATCATAAAGTAGGAGGACAATGATAGTGCAAGAAACTTAGTTTTAGAGTGTAGGAGTGGTGTCCTTAAATTCATGTATGAAGGGATACAAATTTTAATGATATTTACAAAGTGTTTTCTGATCTTGCTAACCTTGGAGATGTAGCATTTTCAGAGTTATGTTCTGGGAAGGGCTAATGTTGAAAGGGAGACAACTATGTGTTCCAAGATGTTCTATGAGGGAGAACATCATTAAAGAAAAGCATTATGGGAGTTCAGGGGGACATTTCAAATTGGAAAAGACACGAGTAGGTAAGGAGACATTTCTTTGGTCTAAAATGAAGACAAATATATAAAAGTATGTGGAAATATGTTCAATTTTTCAAAGGGGTAAAGGAACAATTACTAATGCAGATTTGTATCAACGCTTACAAATTTTGGCTTCCAGGCCATGGGACACTAAGAACACAAAAAGGGTATGATGATGTGTTTATGATTATGGATAGGTTTACTAAAATGGCACACATTTTTTCATGTAAAAGTACTCATGATGCTCCACATGTAGTAGATATTTTCTTTTGGGATGGTTTCCACCAAGTATAATTTCTAACAAGGACTCAAAAATCTTGGGCTACTTTTGGATGACCATATAAAAGAAACTAGGAACCAACTTGTCCTTCATCTCATCCTATCAACCTCAAATAGATGGGTGATGCTAAGAGTTAAAAAAATTCAATAGAAACATGTAGAATAAGCTCAACTTAAACCTTTCAATGCTCCCTACTCAGAAATGCACATGGAAGTTATACATAACTTAATGAAACCATAGAGATGCAACATATTTGTAGGTGTAATTATTTGATTTCACATATAAAAAAAACCACAACATTTCCAATCTTGAGGAATTCCAGGTTGTGGCCTTATTACAAAACAATAATTTATAGACTCAAAGCCTCATCTCATATTATCTATCTTCTATCCTCTAATCATCATACTGAAATAATTGATTCATACTTTCCTACATCTATCCAAGCTTCTTGTATAGCTATCTAAGACACAAGTTGTCTAGTCAAGCATCTAATTACAATATAGGTCCATACTTGGAAGAGTAAACCAAATCCATGCAAAAGAAAATATGAAATTATGCGCACTTAAAGGTATGCCGACAAGTGTTTTAGGAGTCATCTCTTAACTACACAAGATGTCTCATAATCAAAGGAAACCATTCAAATCATAACAACACACTTCATTGGATGAAAACATAAGGAAAATAATGACCATAAATAATGACATAGAGCTCAAAGTAGATGGAATAGAAGAACTTGTGCACTTAGGAAAAGGATCTAAGATAGATCCTCAATCAGATGATAACTGTACACAACATGAAAAGAAAAAAACAACAAGTACTTCACTAAAATGGGCTGGTAAAGAAAATAAGAAATATTTTTGGTTGATGCAAGATTTCTCAAAGACCAAAGATGTTGTTGCATTAGACACCTAGAGTTAATAAAGAATTGATGTTCACATCAAGCATGACTAGTATTCAAACCTGAATCATAAAGATCTAACTCTTCTTGTGTAATCCATGAACTATCTTCAACTGGTTTGTCTCTCCACTATACTAGGTATTCCATGTAGTCTTTCCCTATGGTGCTTTTACTTATTCTTCTATCCAAAATCCTTTAAAGGTTGTATGTCTTCTTCTTAGGGTAATCCAAGTTACTTTTTAGCTCGTCATTTGAGTCAAAATACTCAAAGATATTTGCAATCTTGAGTATAGGTGAAATATCCATGGCTTCAAGTAATTCAACTTCAAAAGCATTTCCATTGTCAAAATTCCTTAGAATCTTACAAGGACCAAACTTCTCCATTTTTAACTTACTGTAGGTATCAACTAGAGATTTTTTCTTCTTCAAGTGAATCATAACCTCATCACCAACTTCAAAACATTTATGTCTCCTCCTTTGTCATCTCTTTATTTGTATTTGAGATTTTTGTCTTCCAAGTTCATTTTAACTTCCTTGTGTAAGGCCTTCATGAAATCTGCCAATTCCTCAACTACATCAATTCTCTTTCTCTCAAAACTTAGGTCCCTCAATTTAGTAGTTCCCTTAGGATTCATTCCAGTAAAAATCTCAAAAGGTATCTTCATAGTGCTCCTATTCATAAAATAATTGTATTTGAACTCTACTTGTGCCAAAATAAAATCCCAATTAATAGGCTTATCTCCAACCAACATCTTAATAAATCACCCAAACTTTTGTTCACAACTTTAGTCTATCCATTTATTTGTAGATGCAATGTAGAACTAAACTTCAACTTTGTATTCATCTTCTTCCAAAGTTTCATTCAAAAATAACCAGTAAACTTAGTGTCTCTATTTGAAACAATAGTTTTAGACAATCCATGCAATCTTACCACTTCCTTAAAAAATAACATTAGATTTCTTCTTACAAAATATGAAATGAGACATTTTTGAAAATATATCAACTACTACCAAGATAGAATCATTACCTCACTGAGTTCTAGGCAAAACAAGAACAAAATATATACTAATATCTTCCCAAGGCTTATTAGGTACATGCAATAGTGAATAGAATCCAAAATTCTAACCAATTCATTTTATTGTTTGATAAATTCTATAACTTATCACCATCCTTTGCACATCCTTAAAAATCTATGGCTAAAAGTACCTATCTAAAATCAACTTTACTATCTTATCAATCCCAAGATATCCAACAAGTACAACACTATGGTTCTCCTACAGGATGTTTTCTCTCATAGATCCTCTAGGTATACACCACTAAATTCCTTTAAACAACATATCTTCTTGAATGAAATAATCAGTCCACTTATATCTCATCATTTTTTCTTTACAAGCTTTCCAAGGTTCTTTAAAATAAGGATTATTTCCATAGCAACAAAGCGCCAACCGTTGATCTGGGGAAGATCTTACGATCGTGAACTTGTGGGCCCACAAAGACATATCATAAGTTTGATTTTTTAATTTTTTTGATGTTTCTTAGGCATTAAAATAATACTAACTTTGGGGACTAGCCGTTGCTGCATAAGCATTTAAAATTTGAATATTGGCAGGGCGCAAAAATGAGCAACATTTCATGCGACTCATAGGGGATGCTAGCTTGCTACGCATAAGACCAGTGGCTTGAAGCATCCATTGGGTCACAAAGTCAAAAAGATGTGGACCCTAAGGACTGTGAACCCTAACCCTACCTCTGAGATAGAAAAGCATGGAAAAAACCCTATCTCTATAATTGGAACCAAAGACGAAACCTTCATCTACAACCTTCAAAATTTCAAAACTTGTTGTCTCACGGAGACAACTGTGTGCTCATGCACTTCTTGGAAAATTGGAAACCAACAGAGAACAAAGAACTACTCTAATATGTACATGGAACCTCAAACCCTGTCAAAAACATGGTTTAAGATAAATCCCATTGACTGGGATAGGCAAAATTTTGCCACCAGGCCTACTTAACTAGAAAGCATTGGCCTGCTGGCAACTAACAATCAGATAGGGACCACTCCACAATGCATCAAAATTTGAGTGTCTTCTCAGTTTTTCCCTATCTACATCCCATTTCAGAACTAGGTCTCCCTCTCTGAAAGTTCTGACCCTAGCCTTTTTGTCAAAACTCTTCTTTACTTGTTGCTGGTGTGTCTCTAGGGTCTACATGGCTTTACTTCTTTTCTCTTCCAGCTCCATCAGCTCTATCATTCTCACTATCATGGCATCATTTTCAATTAGTTCCAATTGATGAGCTAACTCCAGGGCTGGGAACTCCAATGAAATTGAAAACCTTGTTTCTCTGCCATATACTAGTACAAATGGAGAGTTTCCTAATGGTCTTTTAGGTGTTATCCTGTCAGCCCACAATGTTCTCCTTAATTTTTTATGCCAACATCTCTAGTTATCTTCTATTGTCCTTTTCATGATTTTGATCTGATTCTTGTTGGAGGACTCAGCCAAACCATTACCCTGAGGATAATAATTTGAGGATGTGCTTAAATAAATATTATGGTCCACTGCCCATGCACAAATTTGAGTTCCAAAAAAAGGCTTTGCATTATCTAAAATTATGGTTGAAGGGGCACCAAACTTGGTCACAATTCCATCAAGGAATTCAACCATTGAAGATTCAATGGCATCCTTCAATGCAACTGCCTTTGTCCATCTGGTGAAGTAATCTGTAGTAGCTAAAATCCATTTGTGACCTAAACTAGAAGGAGGATTGATAGGGCCTATGAAATCCAACCCCCACTGAGCAAAAGTTTGATCCACCTGGATAGGATGAAGGAAAAGAGCTGCAAGTCTTTTTTTGCCAGAGAAGAAGGCACATCTTTCACACTTCCTCACATACTTATGACAATCATGAAATAGAGATGGGAAGTAATAATTAGCCCTCATGACCTTCATTGCAGTTGTTCTAGTTGAGAAGTGACCACCATCAAGACCATCATGAAGCTCTTTGATCATTTTTTTCAGCCTGGTCTATATCAAGGCATCTTAATAGGGCTCCATTAAAATCTTTTCTAAAAAGGATACCATCAACTATGATGTAAGGGATTGATTGTAATCTATATTGTCTCCTTTTAGTCTTATCTAATCCTTGAGGGTATCCATTCCCTAATAAGAAGCTCTTCATATCATCCATCCAATTCCTTGGGCCATCATTTCTTGCTTCTTGTTCTTTTGTTAATACCATGACAACTTCTTCATCTTATTCTTGAGATGATAACATTTGTTTACACAATCATTTCCCTCTTACTAGCCTGGTGACCTGGATGTCAACATCATATTCCATCACTCTAGCAATCTAGCCAACTCTTTTCTCACCAATATCTTTGTTCAAAAGGAACTCCTTCACACTGGCGTGGGGTACTAACAAATGAGTCTTGTTATGGGACAGGAGGTGTCTAAATTTTGTTAAAGCTTTGATGACTGCATGGGCTTGCTTCTTTGCATAATTGTACCTATCTTCATACTCCTTGAGCCCTTCATTAAAGAAAGCTATGGGCTGCTCTTCATTTTTGTCATTTGTTTGGGTCAAGATAGTAGAAATGCTTGACTCACCACCTAAGGTATAAAGAATGAAATCCTTCTCAAAATTTGGGTTCATGAGAGTAGGGGCTGAGGCTATGGTTTCCTTGATCTCTTCAAAACTTTCCTTCCCTTCCTTGGTCCATGCAAAGACTATACCTTTCTTGAGCATAGCTGTAAGAGGTTTCACCATAGCGGCAAGATTCGGGATAAATCTTCTCACAAAATTTATCCTGCCTAGGAAACTTTGCAGCCCTTTCTTGTGTTTAGGAAGAGGGAGAGCAAGTATTGCTTTTGTTCTCTTTGGATCAATGGTTAAGCCATCCTTAGATACAATATGTCCTAATAAGTTCCCTTGGTTAGTAGAAAAGACACACTTACTTCGGTTAAGGGAAACCCCAAACTCTCTACATCTTAAGAATACTTGTCTAAGATGATCAAAATGATCATCTACATCCTTTGAATACACAGTGATATCATCAAGGTAAACTAAGAAAAACTTGTCAATCAATATTTTGAAGGCAATCTCCATTGCCTTTTGAAATGTAGCATCTGCATTGGTTAGCCCAAATGGCATCTTACAATAAGCATAGGTACCCCATTTAGTGGTAAATGCAGTCTTGTACCTATTAGACCCTTTAACCAGCACTTGATTGTAGCCAAAAAATCCATCAAGAAATGAAAATCTCTTTGAACCACTGACCTTGGATAAAATTTGCTCCATAGAAGGGAGAGGATGGTGATCTTTGGGAAGCATGGTTAAGGTCCCTAAAGTCCACGCACAATCTAATTTCTCCATTCTTATTCCTAACAGGGACAAGGTTTGCTACCCATGATGAGTGTTTGATGGGAAAAATTATATTGGCCTCAATCAACTTCAATAGCTCCTTTCTCATTAAGGGTTCAATTTTGGGATTCACTGGTCTTTGTTTTTGTCTTACTGGTTTTACATTATCAACTAGATCTATGGTATGCTAAAATAACCTTGGGTCAAAACCCTTTAAATCATCATATGTCCAAGCAAATACATCATTAAATTCTTGACATAGATGAATAAAATTTTCTTGTTCAATTTCAGAACATACCTTACCCATGTTCAAGGACTTTCCATCAACAACCATGACTGGAATATGATCATCTTCATCAGTAGCTAGGTTCATGGCCCTGCCTCTTGCTTGGTCATCAGGATTAAAAATGCTCTCTAAGGTAATGAGACCTTTAGGTAGCTTGTTGGAGCTGAGGTTAATGATCTGATCACCATACTGATCCTACAGCCTTGACATATTTCTTTCTAAAAATTTTGCCTCATTCTGCAAGAAGCTGACAATTTGCTCATCAGACTCAAACACCTACCAATGGATGTTGTTATTAGGGATGGAAAGCCTTGCTATCACTCTGATTTGTTGCTTCTTCTCCTCCTCAAGGTTCCCTGGCACATCATAAGATGCACCTATTGCTACAAGTCTATCATCATGTCTTTCTTCCTTTCTAGGGATGCTTTGAATATTAAATGCATTAAAACCTTCAAGCATATCCCATACTCTATGTTTATAAGACTTGAGCAAACCATTCTTAGTGGTATTCTAATTTCTCACTTGATTAACCACCAACTCACTGTCTCCATACACTCTTAAGGCTTGAATTCCTCTTTTTTGAGCAAGAAGGAGACCTTGGATCAAGGATTCATACTCGGCCACATTATTGGTGCAACTAAATTGGAGCCTAAAGGAGAATTAGTACCTTACTTGTGCAGGAGAAACCAACATCACACCAGCCCCTCATCTATTTTTATTCCTTGATCCATCAAAGTACATACTTCATATCCCACTTACATCTTCTTTAGCAACCACAAGATTGGGGGCTAGAGCATCCTTTTCCAATATACAATATGTACTGAGAGCTATCTCAAAGATCTCTGACATAAGGTCAAATTGATATGCATCAGCCCACTCATCCAAGAAGAAATCAGGTATCTCTGCTAGGGGAGTGGTGGGCTCCTTCACTATGTCATTTTCATCCATCTCTAGAATAGGGCAATTCATGTTGATGGCATTAGGGGTGTAGGTTTTAGTATGATGGAGGGCTTGAGGCTCTACTCTAATTGAAGCATTGGCTCCATATCTTCTTTTAAAGAACATATACGACCAATCATAAGATATGTAACCACCTATTTTGGCAGTAAAATCTCTTGACAGGCAGATGGCAAAATATGGCTTGACCTCAGCAACAGAGATATCTTGGGTTACAGTACAACCAGGGCATGCATGTAAGGCCATCTCCACATTCCTAAGGATTCCTACAATCTTGACAGTACTACCATCCAACTGTAATACATCCCTAACAATGGGCTCATATTTCATTCCTAAAGCATCAGCAACACACCTAGGCATTACTGAACTACTAGCCCCAGAATCAATCATGTAATTATGGACTAGCTTGCCCCCTATAATTAGAGAAACATAGAATGGAAGAGGTCTAACCTTTTTACTTGTTTCTACTCCCCTTGATGGTTGTACTAGGCTTGTCGCACTTTCCATACTAGGTGTTTGATCCTTTGGTTCAATTCTTTCCAATTCTTGCTGCAGCAACCTCTTTTGCATGGGTATAGTAGCAACAACATCCCACATGGAGATATTCACATTTGTCTTCTTCATTTTCTCTACCACACTAAATGGCATAGCAGATGCTTTGGTGGAAACTTTGGGAGCTGCAATTGTATGAGGTTGAGATGGAATAGCCTGAGGATCACTTGTATCTTTCCTGCCATGATTTTGCCTTTGCTGTTGAAAGGTACTTGATTGATTATTTGCTGCTTGCTCATGAGATACTGCATTTGAAGTTGAGGCCTGATTGGGAGGAGGAGGGACAACATCTTCCATAGCTCTTCTTTTGCTTCTAGCATTATGAGCAATGGAATCCTGGTTTACATTACAATGCTCCTCCATCTGATGATTGATAAAAGAGCAATCACCCTGTCTTTGCATATCTGAGGCATCCTTAAGTTGGTCCTCCTTGTATGCTTGTTTTGCTACAAGTTCTTGGACTGTCAAGGCCATAAAAGATTCAACCTTCTGACACATACAATAGGCATAGGAGTAGTTACAAGAGGGACAAAAATCTTGATCTTGGGCCATATTGTTTTGAGGGACTATGGCCCTACTTTGGTTTACATTTGAGGTTGAAGCATGGCCACCCTGCCTACTCTGATCAAAAGAATGGTTCCAATGATTAGGATTTGGAGGCCTATGATTGTTCAAAGTTTGATATTGCAATTGATGAGGCTTACTACCTTTAGCTTGTTGTCTTTCTAAAGTCACCACCTTGTTGCTCATTTTTTGCATCATAGAGAAGTTATCCTCCAGCCTCTTTCCTTGATCTTCTAACTTCTTCCCTTGATCTTGCAGGTTTTTATCAAGGTTCTTCTCTCTTTTGTCCATATTTTGCATCAGAGATTGCATCATTTCTTTGATTTCATCTATCCCATTTGAAGATGTGGAAGCTTGAGGGACTGGGACAAGGGACTGTGAGGTGGAAGCTATGGGAAGAGGGGCCATTGTTGGTTGATGATTTGGAACATCAGGGAAGAAAGGCATAGGAGGCCTTGGAGCTAGTTTCCCTCCCTGTATCAATATATTTTCTGCCCTTATTGCTATATCATAAGCATTAGGCAAGGTATCTCCTCCCATAGTTTGGATTGTAGTGGCAATATCACTGTTAAAAGCTCTAAGGTAATGCAAGAAGGCATTACCAGGGGTAGGCTTCACCAAAGTCTATATTCTATCCCATGTCTTTTGAAATCTATAGTTAAAATCAGTCATACATTCATGGGGGGCTCTTTTTATAGTGGTCAACTGTTCTAAAAGTGACAAATAGTCACTCTTATCCTCAAAATTTTTGCACAATCTTGCTCCTAATCCATCCCAATCTGTTATAGAGCCATGAGCTAAATCTCTATACCATTTTAGTGCTTTTCCTTTCAAAGATGAGGCTAGGAGCCTAACTGCAACATCATCCTCTGTGATTCCATGGATATTGTAGACATTTGCAACCTCCTAAATGTGTTCTGAGGGGGAGATAGAAGTTTCACCAGTAAACTCTGGTATACTTTTAAGTACAGCTATTGGTATGTCATGTCTTTGGGCTAGCAAGAGAGGGCTCCCACCATTAAAGGTGGCAAAAGTATGAGCTCTAGGCAATGCCATATAGACAAGTGATCTATTGATATGTGTTGATGGCAATCTAGGTTGAGATCTAACAGCAGGAGGAGTAGAGATAGATCTTGCAGGAGTATTTGTTACTATTTCACTCCTAACTGGTGATAAGGATATTCTAGTCTTCCTTCTTCTAGGGTTTGAAAATGAAAGCTCTTGGTACTGAAACTCACATCTAGAAGATGCCCTTGTTTTAGCTCTGGGCATAAATCACTGAAACTTTGGCTTGGAACCAGATATGTATTTGAAGCTCAGAGTCGCCAAGTACTTTGAAGAATGAGCCTCTTGAAGGCTTGAACACCGAAGCCAATACTATCTCTTTAGTATTAACCTTGAAATCTTCTCTTTTGAGACCAGCAGGCTTGAAATTTTTTTAAAGATGTAGTCCCACTGGGCATGCCAAAAACTGTTGTCACTTAGCTTTCCACCCTTGTCCAGAGCCTATGTGTGACGACAACCTAGTGAAACATGGAAACAACCTCCAAGCTATGGGACTTGAACTATGAGGTTGAGTCTCCAGAGAAGGTCGGATTCCTCTTACTATCACGGTGCACCTAACTACTCTTGGAGAGGAAAAGAGAGAAGGAGAGCATGAAAACAAATCTACTTAGTCTAATCTAAAGAGGTGATGCACCAAAATAGAGTGTTCAAACCAATCTCTGCCCATGTATGCACTATTGAACCAGAATGAAACTAAGGATATACGCACTCAGACTTGCTTTAATCTAACGATCACATGCAAATCAGAAGACCAAAATGAATGACACAAGGAAGAGAGATTCACTTATATTATCATTCATAGATCCAAGGAGATACAATCATGCAGATTATAGATCTCTACAAAACATCAGTGAGAGGCAAAGAGTTCTTGCACTTTCACACCAATGGCTGAAGGAGATAAGGTAGAATTTCATTCATTTTAGAGGCAAAGGGAATTTTTACATAGAAATTACAGAGCAACAGTAGAGAAAAACCAGAGAAGGATTGACCTTAACAAAATCTACAAAAGTTGCCTTTATAGTTCAGGCATAACTGAGATTTTCCCTCCAAAACCATCCTACAACCATCGTCGTTAAGTCCTGTAAGGAACAATCATGGAGAAAATTTGATCTGGGTACAGATCTAGGTGCAAATGATATCTGATCCTCTGTATCAAATAATGCCTTTAGAAGATAGAAATAGTGCCATTAATTTTCCTAATCAGGTAGATGGATTAGATCGGAGTGGTAGAGTGTTCTTCCACATTCAACATTCATTTCTGGGTGGTTGGGACTGATCATCGATATCAAATCGTGTAGAGAACTTGATCTCTTATCATTTTTGGTGCATGAATCAACAGAGTCAGCAAATCAACTGAACTCTGCATCCAGAATGGGCCATGTGGGCCAATAACTTCCTTTCTTTCTACCACCTTGCAAGGTCTTCCTGTGTTGACCACTCTTTTCTAACTAACCATGCCATCCTATTAAAACCTAACCACGACGGCTTACAACACAACCGCCAGCCCTTAACTGTCAACCTTGGCCGAGCCCGCAAGACACATGTCACCAAGGCGCTATGTCACTATAAACATCTTTCGAGCACTTTCTCATAGCAAGATAGCGCTTGGTGTAGATCTTCCTAAATCTGACGATCGTGAAGACTCGTTGTTTCCTGCGCTTGCCTTAAAGACTTATGGGCCCACAAACCACTATCAGCTCACCTAGCATCTAAATTAGCCCGAACTGGTACCATCCTTTTAGCTTTATAACACTTAGCCCCACTGATCCACGTGGTGAAAGGGTGCTATGTCGCTAATGTTAACATCCTCGCAGTTCTCCATAGTGAGATAGTGCCTGTCGTGGATCTAATTCACATCTACGGTGCTCAAACTCTTTACAGGACTGCATTCCTAGTCAACTGGATGAGCCAATAAGATCTACCGTCGTACTCTAACCTGCCTGACAGCTGCCATGAAAGACAAGCCACATGTTGATACCTTCTGAGAAAGTGGGCCCATGACGTCAACTGTGCCACACATCACCGAGGCGTTATGTCACTATGGGTATATATCGTGCAACTCTCAATGGCACGATAACGCCTATCGTAGATGTTCCTTGATTTGATGGTGAGCAAGATGGGTCTATCCTATCAGTATACCGACTAATAGAAACTAGCCACATGCCAACCTGTCTGACAACCCTCATTTGCATCCCACCAAGTGAAATAGGACCCACATTTTGCACAATCATCTTTAGCCAATGAAAACTGACCAACTGCCAACGCATCTGACAAATCACATCACGATATCTAACAGGGCACACTTGGGACCCACTGTATTTCCAAACCTTGGCGCAAGATCACTTTCCATCTGGGCGCTATGTCGCTAACGGTGAGAAGCCCAAATTTTCTAATAGCGCCATGGCGCCCACCATGGAAGTGGCAAAACTCACTACCGGAGAAACAATCAAGGAAAAGGGGACCCACCTGACACGTGGTAGAAGGGTGCTATGTCGCTAATGCAAAACATCGCACATCTTTCCATAGCGACAAAACATCGACCGTTGATCTGGGGAAGATCTGACGATTGTGAACTTGCGGGCCCACAGAGACATCATAAGTTTGATTTTTTAATTTTTTTGATGTTTCTCAGTCATTAAAATAATATTAACTCTGGGGACTAGTTGTTGGCGAGTAAGCATTTAAAATTTGAATATTGGTAGGGCACAAAAATGAGCAACAATTACCTTGCAATATTTTCTAGCTATCCTACATCTGGTTTTGAACAAACTTCTTCTTGAAATAGGTTCTCTATCAATTTCCCCATTCCACAAGATCCTTCTTACCATTAGGTTCTCACAAATTTTAGATTCATTAGGTGTTTCAACAACTTTTTCAATGTCCAAAGTGCTTATGTTATTACCTCCAATCTCCCATCCCAAGTTAGTAGGTTCAATAGTTTTTTTTCCTTCTTCACCACATTTATAACAAGTACCTTTAGACCAATATCTTTCTTGTCTTTTTTCACCATTATTATTCCTAGTGTAACTAATATAGCTACCTCTAATTTAGTTACCTCTTTTATCAATAGGTTCTTCCTTCCATTCTGATTTTCCTTTATCGTGCATTGCACTATCAGATATACTACATTCTTCATATGTTCTACCTCTGTTTCTTTGCAATATGCCACCTCTTCCTCTCTGTCTCTGATCATGTTTCTTTTCCAATCTTTCTTCAGTCATCAAAGTGCACTGATATGCTTCTTCTACATTGTTCATCTTAACATAGCTAATCTCATCTTGACTTGATGTCCTCAAACCATTTAGGTATGTAGTCATTTTCTCAACTTCATTATCCACATGTCCAGATCTAATATCCAATCTATAGAATTCCTCAATATATTCCTTCACACTCATATCCTTTTACCTAAAATTTTACATCTTCCTCAACAAATTAACTTGGTAATCAACAAGCAGAAAATTATTCTTCATCCTTCCAAACATATTTGCTCACATCTTGATCTTTTCTTTTCCTATGTTTTGTCTATTGGGTTGCAAACAATCCCACCAAAGTAAAGCATGACCCTTCAAATTTGTGACTATTATCTTAACCTCCTTGTTATTAGGAGAAACTTCATACTAAAAATATTTATCCATATCAGTGATCCAATCTAATGAAACATTAGTCTTAAGGCTTCCTTCATAACAATAAACTTCAATAGTAGGTTTACCATTCACATTAGACAAAACCCTCTGAAGCCTTTCCTCATCTTGCTAAGCCTCAAGTTTAGGGTTAGGATTTAGTGATGCCTCTTCATCGTCACTAACATCTTCAATATGTACACCCCTTCTTTGTGATAACTCCACAACTTCAAGCCTCATTGCAATCTGTCTCAACATGTCCATAATAATATTATCAATATTTCCTCTACCAAAAACCATCTTGATAATATTTCATGCAAGATCACAACCATCTACAATTTATAGGTCAAGTTTCATATCTACCAATGTATAGCCAAGTTCAACACGGATCTCCATGATCCAAACCTCAAGAAATGATACCACCCAACATAGGGAGTGACAAAAATTTGATAACATGTGGAAAAAGGTCAACTTAAATAATTCAAAACTCCCTACTTAAAGATACACATGAAATACATATGTAACTTAGTGAAACCATAAAGAACACAAGGCCAAATGTAACATATTTGTAGATGTATCTCACTTCACATATAAAGAAACTACAACATGCCCACGATTGAGGCCTTCTAGGTTGCAGCCTTAATACAAAAAAAGAATTTATAGTCTTAGAGCTTCATCTTGAATTCTCTGTCTTCTATCCTATAATAATCATACTAAGATCATTGAATCATGCTTTCCTAGATGTATCCAAGATTCTTTTATATATATCTATAACACAAGTTGGGTAGTCAAGCATTAAATTAAAATATAAGTCCATACTTGGAAGAGTAAACCAAGTCCACACAAAGGACAATATGAAATCATGCACACTTAAAGGTAGGTCCACACACGTGTTAGGATTTAGATCCCAACTTCTTAATATGCCTCATAATTAAAGGAAACAATGCCAATCACAACAACACTCTTTGTTGGATGAAAATAGCAAGAAAATAGGGACAATAAATAATAACACGAAACTTGAAGCATATTGAACATAAGAACTCACATGCTTAGGACAAGGATCTAGGATAGGTCCTTGAAATGAGGGTAGTTGCACACAACATGAAAGCTAAAGCAACAATACCCATCCCCCAACCCACCTACTCCCCCACCCCCCCACCACCACCCCGCTGCTCCAAAAAAAAAATGATAAAATCAAAACCTTTCCAAATAAAGATCCATTCCAAACTATGGGTTTGAAATCATGTTCTAAAGCACAAAAATGTGCCCTTACTTTCACATGAACCAGTAGAGAAATGGGGAAAGTTTTTATTTGGAAGAGGAATGGATCATATTTTTGAAGTTTGAAAGTTGAAAGATTAGGAATGGGGTGTATAAGGTATATTTTCATGTTTTTCTTCTCATTTTGATCATTCTTTCTTGAAAAATGAGAGGGTTTTGAAAGTCATTGTTTACATACTATGTGTTGATTCATTTCTTCATGTATTTTATTCCATTCTTACTTGCATTCATTGCTTGGAATGGTTTTTGGCAAACCGGTTTCATACATTTTATATTGGCACTTTTAGTTGGCATGTAGTTTAGCTCTACAAATAGGTTCTTTTGATGTTTTCTCAAGGTCATGGCTCTTATAGAGATCTTTCTTCATGTCTCATTTGATGTTGCTAACTTCCATTGGTGAACATGGAGTCATGGCTTCAAACGGTTTCATTTTCATCTTGCTTAATATATGGTTTCATGTTTAATGAAAACCCAATACTTTCAACACTATATCTTGTTTTCATACATGTTGAAATTTATGATTCACTTGGGCATCATTGACACTGACACTATGAACATCCTTTTGTATTTGGAGATCATTCTTTATGCTCCATGTGATGTTGTTTCTTGACTTTCTCAATGTCCACTACTGAGAATTCAATTGTGGCTCTATGGGATCTTCATTCTCATGCCACACATGTCTAATACTTGCATTTTCTTTTCTATTCTTGGGTGGCTCTTTGCTGATTTTCTTGCTTCTTGAGTCCACATAGAAGAGGCCTTGACTCCATTATTTTACTCTTGACGCATATTCACCAACGAGATACATTTTGAGGGATAATTTCACATGCTTTTCATGAACAATACACATGGAGTTGGCTTCTCTAAATGAGGAATCCATTTGTTCATATCATGTGACCTTATTATGTGCTTGATAACTTGATCAACTTGTATTTACTTTTAGCATTATGGTACTTTTCTATTTTCATTATGCAAAAACCTCCATGTTTTCTCATGAAATATTCATACAAAAGAGGGCCTCTTTATATTGGATCTTTGTGCTTTTTGCTTTCAATTCCATTATTCAATCTATTCAACTCCATGACTGCATGCAATGGGCTGATCCATTGTTTATTCACATGGTTATTTCATTATCACATGCACTTCATAAGCGGCATGCATTTATTTATCTCATGCATATGACATGAGGGCATTATTGTCACTACTCATTTCTAAATGTCATGACATGTATTATAAGATTCCATGAAAGAACCATTTTTTTTTTTTGATGACATATATGGAGAAGATCATCATATTGTTGTTTTTATTGCATATGTGGATGCATTTTCCAGATTGTGAAATATGCTTGCATGGTGAAACTATTGACATTGCGGGTGCTCCAAACTTGATCTTGCATATTCCTTGTGCTTATATAATGAGTCAATCTCATGATGCTTGCATGCATTATGTTGCAAAAATTTGTTTTTCATTTTCAGCACTATATCTCATTTACATGTATGTTGGAATTCATGATGAGATAACTAATGGCCGATCCATTATCTGATATGTTGAAAATATGAAGCATCATGTTTCATTTCTTTTACAATATTTTGAAGATGATGGATGCATTTGAATTATAACTTGATGATTTTTTTTCTCTCATTAATGCTTCTTTTTCAAATGCATGATAATGGGGAAGGGGCTTGTATGCCCAGTTCATTCATGTATGATCTCATTTTAAAAATGTGCATTTGAATGAGAAGGAGGGCATCACTTTCCATGCTACTTGACACATCTTTTTGTTTCATGATCTAGAGGTTTTCATGGTTACTTCTTTACTTGATGCATATGCATGGATATGTTAATGAAATGACACTGAACTCATTATGTTGGTGCTAAAATTAAAGTACAATCATACCCCTACTATGTACTTTTTCTTTGATGTTGTGTTTTGGATTGCACATGTACACTTTTCATTTGACTCCTTGTTATACTTTCATGTGTATGAAACTTATTGTTGATTTGATCATGCACTTATACATGCTATTGATGCATTGTAGTGGCTGATCCACCTATGTTATACTAAAAATTTATTGCTGCATGCATCATGCTAAAAATATATTACATCATATTGGCTGATACATTTGTATTAAAACAAATTTCAGCCATATATATAGTGCAAATGCTTTTTGAATATGTATCTTGTAAGTTTGATGCATCCCTCTTGATGCTAGATTTTTCTTTTCTCTTCTTTACTTGCTCACTCTAGATTATGAATGTGAGTTTATGATTTTTCTCCTATAGCACTTGGCTTATGATGCCACATATCCTATAGATCTTAGCTTGTGATGATGTTGTACTTTTGTATATATGCTTTATCCATTGATTTCCTTAACAATATGATCCTTGAGGCCTACTATGCTCTACCTCTAGTGTGATTGTCATGAACTCCAATAGTGAAACTCCTTGGTGCTAGAGTGATCCCGGTAACTACCGATAAGCGAGATTCCAGTCTCCCTCACATCATTGATGTGTAGTACTAAGAGAGACTTTTGTAATTTTCCAAAGGTGTTCTTTCCTAGAAGATCCTCAATCTAAGGATCTCAAAAGAGATGCTCTCCTAGATTTTTGGATTTTCTAGGTAAGGGTATCTATTGCATTGGAAAGAAAAAGTCGACGCCATCTCTTGCACATGGCACAAACAATGTTAGATAAAACATGGTACTTTCTTCTTCTTTTACATGACTCTTTGATCTCCTTGCAGTTGTCTTGAGTATAGCCAGTTGGATACTTTGATGTTTTAGGGATGAATATATACGTGCATAATTGTAAGATTACTTGTAGGATATCAGGAATTGCTTATATATTTTCTAAATCCAAACCAACCCTCCCCCCCCCCTCCCCACCTTCTTTTTTCCCTTCTAAAACCCATGTAAGTTATGTGGAAATATAGATTATGGAAGGATGTGGTAGTCGAAGAAAATGATCAACATCTACATATTCTTATTAAACAATGTTTGGTACCCTATACCTCTCTTTTTCTTATGTATGGATGCACTCGTCTTTAGGGCATGGTATGTGGTTAGCTATGTTCATGGCCTGTGTGAGCCCATGCACTTGGTTTGATCATTATTACATACACTTCTCACTGTGTACATTTGATACTCCATTTATATATGCACAATGTTCTAGTTACACACACTTTCTTAATCTCCCTTCAAAATGCTCCATTATTTCAGTTGACTATATAACAACTAAAAATTAGAGTATTGTAGATAATAAATTCACTTACTAATTAGGCCTCTAATTGGCACCAATGAATGAACATGAAAAGTGGTAACAATTATAACTTTACATATGAGGATGGGTGATTTGTAAAAGATGAAGGGTTCAATTTATAGGGGAATGGATGGCCAAGATGCATAATAGAGATATTATTAGGAATGGTTCGGATACAATGAAAGGTGAGCAAAAGGATTATACTTTCTCATAAGAAACGGCCTTGTGACAAGTGTCACAAGGAGAGTGAGTATGAGGGGATTAGAACTTTGGAGTGAATGTGGCCATTTTGGGGAATGTAAGGGACTAAATGAGTTATTGGGGGGAAGTGTATGTAAGAGATGTGTAATGAATATGTAAGAGCATTTAAGGTTGACATTAACGCAATTGGTTGTGGATGTGAGTGATGGGATATAAGGGTGTACTTATGTTTAGGTTAGTATTTCTTAGTCTTGTATTTAAAGTTGTCCAAATGTTTATGGTGTGATTAGGCTTAGATAAGAGGTAATTAGGATGGCATGTGGGCATATTAGGAAAATATAATTGGGTTTGTTAATTAAGGTTAATTAGTTAATGAAATAGGTAAGCATAGGTGAATGGGTTGGATTAGGCTAAACTATTAGGTCAAGGTTGGGTTAAGGGTTAAGCTAAGTTTTAAGGATTTGATTAATTAGTTTATTTAATAAAAGGGGGAAATTTATATTAAATAGGTTTGTTCAATTATTTAATTTAATGGAAGAATAGGGATTTAATTAATAAATTAGAATATTGGTTATCATTTGATTACTGATTGGACTAGAGTTAATTAATTATATTAATTAACTAGGGGATAACATAAACTAATCAAATATTAAATACTTAATCAATATTGTCCTAGAAAATGACTAAATAAGATTACTTAATTATGTAATCAGATGTAGGTGTCCACATTTTTTCCCTCTTCAACATATTATTAGGAGAACGCTATTTCAAATAAGTTTGAAGATAAACATTGCAAATGTTTTTATTAAAGCAACACAATCTCTTCAGTCTTGAAAAGAGAGGAGACATACTAAGCTAGGTGATGACCCATGGAGAAGGCATCAAGGAGATAAAATGAGGCCCGATCACATCTCAAAAGGTAAGAAAAAAAGGGAGAGAAGGAGGACGTAAAAAGTCTATAAGAGGGTTAAAATTGCATGGGGAGGGCACAAAAGGGGTCACCCGAGAGGGGGAACACAGAAAATAAGCTCATAAGGGGTCTTATTTAAAGATTAGAAGGACTAGAAAGGGGTTAACTACTTCCATGTTGTCAAATAAATCTTACTGCTTTTGAGTTCTATGTGTGATTACAGAGAAGGATGGTCAGGGACAACCAAAGCACTAGGAACACATGGTAGTCATATATGGGTGCGCGGAGTGGTGGACCCATTGATAGGTAATTAGCATTTTCTTTTCAATTTTTTGTTTCAAATTTAATTCCATTCTTTATATTTCAAAACCATGTTCCCATGCACTCAAGTCCAATGAGAACGCTGACCTGATCGATGGGATCATGAACCTGCAAAAGATCCAAAGGTTGGGGGGTCAAAGGGGGGTTTAAGGGAGTACTTGTAGGACTATAATCCCACAAAATATTTTATATGGGTTCATGGATAGGGTTGGGATCTTTAGCAAGAGTATGCTCCCATAAGTGCAATGTAATTTCTCTGGGGTAGCAGGGTAGGAAGGGGTCAACATAGGAACAAGGTTAGGGTTGACTAGGGGAGGGGGTGCAAGGAACAAATTCTTGCATCCATTGGAACACCTGGGATCTAAGAGTTCACAAGAATGTGGTCCTTGGGCTACAAGATCATGGATATGGATCAAGTTTTTGGGATTAGGATTAGGTTAAGGGGACAAAATTTCTAGGGTGAGATAGGGAGGGGTAAAAACAAGTAATTCTAAGGGATGGGGTTGGTTAGTAAGGATAATTAGTAACTTTACCTAAGGTGGACACTTGTTAATTTTATAGATATAGTGGTCCATAGACCCACTTGTTTCATAGTAGAGACATGTTGCTGGTGGGTCAGCAGTTGGATCTGGTAGATTGGATGAGGATTGATGTCATTGTCCTAGGGTATTTATAGGAGGAAATATATGGCTATGGAGATAGTGTTATGCAAACAAGAAGATGGTGATATTTTATCTCCTGACAGGGGAGATGATATTTACCCTTGAGGATGTCTATAGGATTTTCCATCTTCATGTCTAAGTGATACAGATCATGCATGCAGAAGGCATGACAAGGCAGTAGGTCAACATAGATGATATTTCCAAATTATGGTGTGACCAGGATAAGTAAGAAAAATTAGTAGAGGATCTGTAGATGAGGGTGGAATTTTATATAGCTCAATACCATGCAGTCATTCCAGTTGATTGGAATGAGCATTACAAGCGATCCTCTTGATCAAGTATCCTAGGCACAGAGATGGGGATGGAGGCTACCAAAAATAGCAATTTTAAGATAGGGTGCTCATAGATGGTAGGTTAGTTCTAGAGGTAGGAGTAGGGATCAATATAGATGGAGAAGCCTCAAAGCTCAAGTTTAGGAGGGGGAGGAGTAGAGGGATCTAGGTGGGAGAGGCCAAGGTGTTCAGAAGACCAAGTTGCTAGGTTATTTTGGAGCCTACACATGAGAGGGTTACAAGAGTGCAAGTGATGCTGCCATTGGCACCAGGTTTAGTACAGGACACCCCAATGGTAGACCTAATGACAAATTTGGAAAGTTAGCTCGCAACAATAGATTAAGCTAGGTATTGTATGCAGTATTTTGGATATTGTGTATATGTTTATGTATTAAATTTTTTGATGTATTATATGTGTTTGAGGGTACATACCCCACTGTATCTTTGAGATGCTTTATTTTGATGGAATTTTGGACATTAATGGACACTTATTTATTGTTTCATGTATAGGATGTTGTCTTCTATTAATGGTGGGATATTTGAAATATATATGATGAGTATTTATTGGGTGGGAGGTGATGTGTTTGTATGGATCATGTGCCCCATTGTGTTTATGATTCTTATGTGATGCTTATATGATTTGGTACTGACATATGTGATTGTAGGATGTGGTGCATCGATGATTATATGTGTTTGATGCATTGTGTGTGATGTGTTGTGAAGATTTGTGTATGAAGTGATGTTTTTGATGATGTATTTATATGACAATGCAAGATGTGATACCTATGATGAGTAATGTATATATGAGGTGTGATACAAGTGTTCTATATTTTAATGAGACAATGTATATGTTTTAAGAGTGCATGAAAATGAGATACATTTATGCGAGATGTATATGTGATTTAAGTTTATATGATTATGTATGGGTTACATGTTTTATATAAACTAAAAAGATGGCTAAGAATTAACCTAATTAATGAATTAGCTTCTTTAATGATGATGAACTAAAACTTATTTGTGCAATGTAACATGAGATTAAATGATCTATATGCAACTAAGTGCAAGTAAAATGAAATGGACCTAATGAAAAATACAACAAGGTGAACTTAATGCAATGAAATGACAATACCATAAAATGAAAATGGACCTAATGCAACTATAATATAATGAAACTTAATGTAATTAATTGGTAAAACTAAATACAATTAAATGATAATGAAACTAAATGCAATTAAATGATAATGAAATTTAATGCAATTTGAATGATAATGAAACTAAATGCAATTAATTAAATGATAATGAAACTAAATGCAATTAAATAATAATGAGACTAAATGCAATTTAAATGATAATGAAACTAAATGAAATTTAAATGATAATGAAATTAAAAGATGATAAAACTAAATTCATTTTAAGGATAATGAAACTAAATGTATTTGAAGGACGACGAAACTAAATGCATTTGAATGATAATGAAACTAAATGCATTTAAATGAAAACTACTAATTTATGTGTATAAAATAAATACAATTAAATGCAAGAGAGGGATGAATATACAAAAAAAATGACTATGAAAATAAAAAAGAATGCAACAAGATGCATACTAGAATGAATGCCCAAGACTAAACTAAATATGAACATGATGATGAATGCAATTAAATCCAAATGAGAAAATGCAACATATTAATGATCGATTGTGCCCTTGTCGTAGAGTAGACATCATTGGCACAACTTTAAGCATGGGATTAGAAAATTAGGGAATTTGGGGGGATAACTAGGGAGGGGGGATTGGCTTTTTAAATCGAGCCCTTAGGGTAGTGACTGTGAGATGGAAGGGTTTTAGGAAAATTTGGATATTCTAGGATTTGTAATAATAGTAGTATCATGATTGTAGGACTCATTTGATAGGATGTTTGGTGTCAACATATTCTTTTGTATTTTTAAGAAAATTTGAAAAATAAAATCTTTTTTGTTTCCTTCTAATTGGGAAGGGGGGTGGGAGGATTAAATCCTTTGAAACTTGAGTGAGGGTTACCCCAAGAAGGAGTAATGCCATGTAGCTGAGCACTAAATTTTGATATACAAATGTTGGGGATCTTCCAAGGTTACCAAGAAAATCAAAGCCCCATTGTCAAAGTTGTATAGCACTAATGAAAAATAGACATGCAATGATTTCTCCAATATCAAACATGAGTCTAAAAGGCATTAGTGCATAAAGAATACTACAAAAATACACAAACAAGCAATATTTCTCAAGTGCACCATGAAACGAAAAGTGATCACATGTTTGGATATGCAAGGATCACATCTAACTAACTCACAAGCAGGAAAAGAAAAAAAGAAAATTTGATCAAGACCTCATTCTTGGATTGCCCCATTCAAAACTTGTCATGATATAAAATATCATAGAAACTTTGAGGAGAGAGAACAACCAAATTGCTTGGAAAATATAATCAAGAACCAAAATTGAAATCTTATATCAAAAGAAAGTCCATAAATAAAATAAATAACTTTCTCCAAATAGATTAGTAGGACTAGATACTAATGGACCAAGGTTGGAGATGAGGAAGGATGAATCCTATAAGGACCTATCAGTAGCATCTATAACCATGATTGAATAGAAAACTAAAACCTTTAGGACAACACTTTTTAGGACAAATGAGTTTGCATGAGGATTTCCTAAAGTGCTTAGCTAGGAGAGCGAAAGACCCTGATCAACCACAACCTAACATGAAAATAGGGATATGTACAATGCAACCAACTAAAGGTTAATTGTAAGGGGATGTATACAATTGAGAGACCAAGATATTTACATAAATCATTGCATGAAATCTCAATAGGAAAAGACTACAGAACTAAAATGTTATAATACAACTGAAAATAGCTCAGGATGAGGCAATAGAAAAACCAACTAATATAGTACACTAGATACGGTATAATATATATGGTACATCTCAAACTGATTATGGTACAATATGGAAACTCTCACGATATAGCACATTGTTCTAATTTTCTTTCTAAGCTCAGGAATTAAGATTGTAGTACATGTGTCTCAGTTATGTGATGTTGGAACACCATGAGAACATGGGTAGATAGATAAGTGGATTATGTGGAGATTGGGGATGGAATATTGATAGATAATGGGTAGGTCCAAGTATACATAGTACCTATTGCTATTTTTCACCAATAGTACCTATCCAAGGCACTTGAATTGTTGAGTTTTCACCATTGGATGCTTCTTCTTTTTTTACTATTTTTCTTTTGATATATCACTTTTTTTGTTATTAGTGGGTACCTAAATTGCTAGGTTTTCACCATGATGATGACTTTTTGATATATTTTATGATGTTTTGTGTTTTTTTAAGGATTAGCAAGGTACACTAAGGTACTCAAGCATACAAATTCTTCAGATGAATGATATTGGTGTGGTCATTTAAAATTTCACCTTCTAAAGTTGATAACTAATATCCTCCTAAGCCAAAATATATTGTGACAACATAGGGGCATAACCACGTGGGCTCAAATTTGAGTTTTTTTCCTTAATCTTCTTGAACCTTCATGTTTTCTTTCAACACCATGTTTCCCACCTAGAAGTGGCAGGGATGAACCCTTTTGTTGAAGTTTCTCTTTAGTCGATTCTGATATACCATTATGTGGTCATATGAATCTTTCCTTCTCTCATCAAGTAAGTCAAGTTAGGTGAGTTTAGAAACTTGATAATATTCATCATATATCTCATCTTATAAAGATATGCACAAGGAAGGGAGTTCAACCTCTATATGTAATATTGCTTCAGCACCATAGACTATAGAGTTTGGGGATGTGCAAAATAAAATGTGGTATGCCATAAGGGCAAGGTTTATTTGTCAATGTCAATCAATCAAAATAATTGATAACCTATTTGAGGATCTTGAGGAGGGTTTTATTGGTTACCTAAACCTAGTTGTTACCTTGTGGGAGATATGGGTTGGAAAAGTGATGATGGATGTGAAGGGTGCATCACTACTTTTCTATATTGAGATTCTTAAAGTAGCCTCTGTGATATGTCAAAATAGTGGCAAGGATACGAAAGTAGAAAACAATGTCATAGAAAATGAATTTGGATACTTGAACTCTCATGGTATTGAAAAGTGAAATTGCTTCAACCCACGCGAAAAAAAAATATATGTCATTTTGATGATCCACTTGTGTTCTTTTGAAGATGAGGGTGTGATCACCCCAACAAGGCCAAAACCATGAAAAAGGTCATGGTGATGCAATAGGTTATAAGTTTTGTGCTAGAGAATGTATCATATTGGCATTTTGGTGACATGGTAGACACCTCTTGACATATGCATAGGCATCATGCCGTAGTGTGGACTAATAGTACCCAACTCTTAAGATATGTTTGCATATGACTATGCCACTCATATAGGCACCAAAAAATCTAGCATGTACCTCCCTCACACCCATTGTAGCCTCATTCGAGTCTAAACACCTAGAAAGGATATTGTGATAACCTCAATGATATAGGGTGTTGGCTACAATAGTGTAGCAAAAATATCTAAAATTTAGGTTGTGGTGTTGGATTTGTGTGAGGTGGGAGGATTTCATACCATCTTTTGTAGAAGCATGACTCTCATGGTACCATAGAGATCAGGGACCAACTAGAATGCACAACATTATTGACTCATCATTCTTGTATATGGGCACATGTAATTGTTCAACTAAGAATCTTTATTGTGAAGCTTTCTAGGGAATTTCTAGGAGCGAGCTGATAGTAATCATTGTATCTGCAACCTTTTTTTGGAGATTGGATCTATGTAAATTAATTACTCTTATATCTTAGCCACTACCTCCTTATATGGCAATAGTTTTTTGTCCTTTGTTTGACACCCATTGAGGACCTTCTTGATAATCAGTTGTGAGTCATTTAAGACATGTAACTCTATGGTCTTCCATTCTATTTTTGTTTTTAATTCTATGATGAGAGCCTCATATGTTGATATGTTGTTGGTGCAATGGAATCTTAACTTTAATGATTTAGAAATATAATCACCTTGAGGGGTTACCAATTGTATCCCTTCTCTAGATCCACGAGATGTGTAAGAAATATCAAAGTAGAGTTTCCATAAAGGCTTCTCTTCTATCATACAAAGATACTCATCAGAAAACTCCATCACCAGTAGATAAGCATCCACTAGGGGTGCATTAGTTAGTTGATCTACAATATCATGTCCCTTAATTGTTTTTATATCCACCTATTGGATATCAAATTCACGTAGCAATATTACCCATTTGGAAATCTGACCTGTGAGGATTGTGTGTGATAGAATATATCTTAGTGGAGCAATCTTGGATATGAGCTTTACAGTGTGGCTCAAGATATAATGGCATAGTTTCAAAGTGGAAAAGACCACTGCCAAGCATGCTTTCTCCATTGGGAATAATTAGCAATAACAGTATGACTAATATAGTAAATGACTCTTTCTTTTGTGTCATCATCCAACTGGGCTAAGAGTGCCCCTAGTATTGTTGGAGTAGCTGATATGTACAAAATTAATGGTCTTCCTATGATTAGTGGTGCTAGACTAGGTGGGTTGGCCAAGTACTACTTGATCTTTTCAAAGATGCATTGATATATAGGATCACATTTAAAATAATGAAATTTATTCAATAGATGTGTGAAATTTTGACACTTGTTTGAAAGATGTGAATTGGATCTTTTGACAACTACAACTTTCCTTAGAGGCTATAGAGTTGTCCCAATGTTCTAGGAGGACACATGTCCATGATAGCTTTGACTTTTTTGGGGTCAATCTCTATACCTCTCCATGATACTATAAATCCTAGGAGCTTATTAGAGGTAATGCCAAAGAGGCATTTCTTCAAATTCAACATAAGATGATATTTTTGGTGACAGTAAAAAATTTCCCCCAAGTCCCAAAGATGATCCCACCTATGGATTGAATTTTCCAATACATCATCTACATAATCCTCAACATTTTTATGGATTAAGTCATGAAGATGACAGTCATGGCCTTGTGGTATGTTGTTTCAACATTCTTCAGTTTGAAAGGCATCATGTTGTAGAAAAAGGTACCCTAGATGGGATTGTGAATGTTGTCTTATGTTGATGTTCTTTTGCTATGTAGATTTAATTATATCTCAAAAATATACCATTGGAGGCAACATCTCATGTCTAGTTGTGGGATCCACAATCATGTCTATATTAGGTCATGGGAAGTTATCTTTAAGACAAGCCTTATTGAGGTATCTAAAATTTGAGTAGATTCTGATGTCACCACATAGCTTGGTGACTAGCACAATGTTTGAGATCCATTATAAATAGTCAATGGGCCCAATCTTGGCATGTCATTGTACAACCATGTGAATCTACCAATTTTCTCTTAGAGGACCTCAACAATAGAATCCTCTTTTTCCTCTCGTAAAATATTGTTGTAATGTGAGTTATTTTGGGAATCTCTATTGTACCAGTATTGACTAACTTAGTTTCTTCAATTAAAATAGATGAGAACTCTGGCCTATAATCCTATTGAAGAAGGAAGAAATCTCCATCCTTATGGTCATCAGAAAGGTTTTCACCTTTGAATATGTCATTTATTTAATTTTCTTTTTTTATTGGGTTTGATGGCACTTCATAGGATTTAGAGGGTGGTTTATCTTTTTTATGTGGTAATTTGGCTCCCATGACTCTTAGGAGTGCTTCCTTTCTATAAAAATTGCTTGGTTGGCCTTGATATACAAGTTCAAGATAGACAAGTGGGAGTTCAATAAAGTTTATGAATACTTCGTGGAGTACAAAGGCTCCTAGGAAAATATCATCATCATGGCTATCATCATATGATCTATTTTTAACCTCTTCAAGAATTTCTTCAAGTACTACAAGATCATTTTGAATGTTTAGGAAGGTTTAGTCATTCTCATTAGTTTCCCCAATTGTGGGGAGACCAAAATCAAGGCCTTTGTGTTGGTTTTTACTATATGCCTATAAGATTTCTAATCCATGTTTCTTCTCGCTCAAAGTCACCTCCTTGATAATCCCATTTATATGTAGCAAGTCATTGTGAGTTGGGATATTTATCTTTGAAATAGTCAAGCAATCCCTCATCTTTGGGAGGTGGTTCCTTGTAAAACCAAGTTCAGATTATGTGTAGGGTCATCTTTGTTCCATTTAATATTTTGTGGGAGAAAAAAGTGGATGCCCCGACTTTCTTGAGTTGAGGTGTGGTGTCCTTCTTTGGGACTTGGTGCGATAGATGCCCTTGTGTGTATAGGTCAAGGGGAAAGCTTCCAACTAAAAATGCATTTAATAGGCCATATTCACCACATCCTTGGTGGTTGATCTTAATAGTGGATAAAGTGGAGACGAAGATGGTGTGGATCATAGAAGGTGCCTAAAGCATTGACAATAGAAGTACCAATCTCAATTCCAAGACAAATGGTTATTGTGTAGATATGATGCTTCCAACAAACAATAGTATGCAAAGGGTTAGGACCAACATGAATGGTGACCTAAGATCCTTTATGTGAGAATTTGATTCATTAATGGTATGTGAATGAAATGATCTTCATCGAATGAATCCAAGGTCATCCTAGGAGGATTTTGAATGGGAGGTTAACATTAACCACATGGCATACCATCTCTTCAGTGGCTAGGTTGACTATTCAATAGGTAACAAGATAGTGCCTTATGGTATTCTTTCTAGGCTGTCGTATGATTTGATGGTACTAAATTCACCTATGATGTCTTCCTTAGTTTACCTTTTTTTTTTATAAATTTCAAAGTACATAAGTTTAGGGCCAACCTATAATCTATCATGAACCACTTGACTACAAAGTCAGAGACCATAACAGTGATGCAAAGTGGAAGGTTGTGGAAACATTATACCTCAATGATATCAACAAGTTTGAATGATAGGGCACATGATGCAGATAGGCATACCAATAAGTTTTTGAATTCATTTGCATTGATATATATGGGGATACAAGATTCATGGAGTGGGCATTGATATATTGTTTAGGATCTCTTGACGAAGTGGGCTTGCATGAAGGAGATCCAAGATGAATACTTTGGCTGGTGTATTCCAAAGGTGTTATAGGATGTTGTATTGTTCTCTTGAGGAAGAAGATGCAGGTGCACCTACAACATATATGTATTGTTAGAGTAATATTTTTTTTTCTTATTAATTAAATCATATTGATTTAATTATTCAGTCACGTATTATCTAGTTTACTTAAGCTAAATTTTGGGCATATAATATTTAATTCTTTTATTAATTATTATCATGCAACCTAGGTTAGTTACTTGTTAGGGTTTTGATCTCCTTTTGTAAGGATTGATCTCTTTGTAATTTATTCATTCACTTTTGGTTATACCACTTTCTCTTTTAGCTCATCAAGAATGTCTCATCTATGGATCTGGGAATTCCAACCTCCATAGCTTTTGCTAATTGTCTCTTTCTATCTTGTCTCTTTCTGTGACAGGGTATTCTTGGAAGCTATGGGGATGATCTTTCACCAACTTCAACATCTATCATTGTCAAGTTGTAACAGTAGATTGACTTTCCACATCTTTTAAGTGTATGACATTGACAAAGGGCTCAACTTGGGATATACACTCGATTAAATTATCATAGTTAATGTAGGTTGTGGTATAATTTTTTTCATGAAAGTCACCTTGCTTGTATTTTCCATTTTTATTGTTATTGTTTGTGGTGTTGTTGGTTTTTTGGATGGTTTCATTGCCTGAATTATTGTTATGGAATGGGAATGAATTTTGGTAAATTTGTTAGCCTACATTTGTAGAAGCTTGTGTAGATGATGCCACCCTAAATTCCATGTGATCTATGAGATCTTGTACATAACCTTTTATCTCTCTAAAATTGATTATGGCATGTCCCTTGACTTGATGATAGGCACATAACTCATTGTCCCAATACCACATAAGTTTAGGTTGACTATTGTCAAGTGGTTGTGTTTGCAGGAAGACCATGAGGTTGTCTTTCACAATTTTGTCAAAGTAACATCTATTGGCTTCACTAAAGGAGTACAAACTCTCTTGGATTGTTCTATATGGTGGCATTTTTCCAGCAGTACAAATATGGAATTTGTTTGATTTATTGGTGCTTGTTGATAAAATATTGGTTCATTTTTTTGATATGCTCGTTGTTGATACAAATGTTGGTGGAAAGTGGTTCTTTGCTGGAATGGTTGTTGTTGGAACATTTCTTCGTAACATGGGGTTGGTGTGTTTGGTGTTGTGCTAATCACATGGACATGTTTTGTGTCTATGGCACCATCTATTACCATGTTCTTGTTCTTTTCCCAATATAATGACTTGTTAATGGATGAAATCTTACCCCAAATAATAATGCTAATTAATGTATGTGTAAGAATCGTATCAGTTATTATGTTGTCATTGATGTCAAGCCTTAATTGGTTAGACACTAAGATAATTTAATTTACTTCTATCTCATTTAATTGATGAAGGATTTGAAGAAAGTATGATGATGTAAGTGTTGATAAGTGTATGGTATTCAATGGGCACTTAAATGAGTTACACTCTGATGGTATAATGTTAGTTTGATTGCTTTGCATTATCTCAAGAAATATTTATCAGAAAGACAATTTAGTCAATGAATGAAGGAATATAGTACTAACTGAGCTACTATAATTATCACCAAGCACTTGATAAAGAAGTGAATAAATATAGTGTTAACCAAGCAATTTCATTGGTGATTGAGTCTAGTATTGATGACTGAGATGTAATGCTCATTGAGTATGAATAGGAACAAACTTAGAAAGATTTAATTTGAGGCTGACATTTGATGCAAATAAAGAATGTTTGAGAAATTTCAAGGTTAAGGATGAAGTTAGTGAAGAGATCAACAACTAGAGAAATTCAAAGAAGATCTGATGAAAGAGATTTATCAATTTGAAATGGAGCACAAAGTTCAAGGTGGAAGTCTATTTTTTGAGCATCTAGATTCAATGAATTTGAATCAAATGGAGATCTATGATTGTGATGAAGCAGAAAAACATGGAAGATTCAAGACCAAAAAATGTTTCTTATTTAAGGGATGAAATGTGAAGTTTATTTTTGTGGATTGATGATTGTTGATTATTGTTGGAGTTGAAGAAAGAATAAGGTGAACTGAGAAAAACAATATTGGAAAGATCAAGCAGAGGAAGTGCTAAGTTTAAGTGTGAAGTGTGTGAATCATCTAGAAAGGGATCAAAAGAAAGAGATTGAGCGAGGAAGAGATATCAACAAGCAAGGTAGTGCTAAAATTAACATATCATTTCACTATTACTTTCTCACCATTGTAGTAGAAAAATATTTTAACCAAGTGGACCAAACAACCTTTTGAAATCACATAAGGAAACATTAAATAGTAATGTTTGTAAGTCCTTTAGATCAGGCCACTCATTGGAAATGTCAAGGAGTGATAAGTTCTAGATGGTCTTTGGTGTAAATCATGTAAAAAGGTCACATTAACAATATGTATGTAACCTTTAACAAGATTGATTCCAAATAGAGATCACTTTAGATGAGTGAAAATATTTGGGTTGACGATTCCTAGGTGGTTTTTCTCTTTACACAATTCCCACATTAAATACTTGTGTGAAAATGTATGAATGCTTATTGTGTTGTATGTCAATTTCATGTTAACTATTTAATGTTGCAACTTGGAATAAGTTGGATGTTTAGTTTGATACTTGGTAGATTAAGGAAAAATAAGTTGATGGTTTGATGCAAAGTTTTTATTAGTTGAGATTATGAAGTTAGATATGTTTACCGAGTTAATGATCTAAACGTTTAAGAAGTTTAACTTGGTGAAAAAAGTGTTCTTAAGGCATGTTGGATAACTGGTTTTAATTGATTCACTCCCTCCCCCCCCCCCCTCTCAGTTATCCAACATGAACCCCAGTCTTAGGTATTCTCGTTGTATAGATTTATGATTCCATCTTTGATGAGTCCTCTTTCTTGGTCCATACCCTTCTCTCTAATATCCTTGTATGTTTACAAGTAGTCCATGTGCATGTGGTATGTAAGTTTCATGTGTGCATCATCAATAAACATTTTGGCAAGGTGATTTTCTAATAGGTTGCATGATACTCATGTTGTAAGGGTATGCTACCTTTGCAAGTAGTAGACTAGGCATTTTCCTCCTCTTTGTTTTGTGTGGCATGGGTCAACCACTGAGAGCTCATTTTCAACCAAGTGAGCATATTGTGCAACAAATTTTTTAGAGAGTTATGCAAATGTATTGAATGTTCCAAAGGGTATGCGATAAAAAAATTCTAGAGTCAGGCTCCAAGGCTCTTTGGGAATAGACACGTGAGTTATACATCACTCTAGGCCACTCCTTGGAAATGCATGTAAAATTTCTTTGTGTATCACCAGGTCTCCCTTCCCTTCGAATTTTTCAAATTTTAGTATCTGAAAGTGTTTAGAGAAGGTTGTCACCATGATAGATCTATCAAATGGGTATGGACACATGTCCTCAAATTTGAAGATCTTGGCCTCATTTCCAACTTCTAGCTTGTTGATTGTGTTCCTCATTTCTTCCCACTTTGGTTTAACAGGTGCAATAGGAAGTGCCCCCAATCCATGGCGACTAATGCAAGGTAAGTAATAGATGAAGTAGGTGAGTATGGAGGATTTTGATGTGTGAATTATGGTGGTTGAAATGATGAATTGTCAATCACTTGAATGAGAGTTTGTGGTTGTTTTGGTGGTTGTAGGGCATATTGTTGATGTAGTTGTGTGATTGTTGCATAAATGGATGGCTCTATTTCTACACATGTATATACCATTATTTTTTAAATTTTTTGGGTTGATAGGTTTGCAAATTGATTTGGGAAGCCACATTTTTTCCAATGTATGATGGGTGTGTGCTTGCTTGTGATGGCATCTAGGTGTGGAATGACGCAAAGTAGTTCACATAAGGGGCTACCCCCATTTGCGATTGTTTTGGTGGTGGCATAGGCTGGTTACTCCCTAAGGGAGGCATGGACAAGTAGTTGGTGAGGGGTAGTAGTGAACTTTCTAGTGGTGGTAGTGGATGGATAAACCTCATAGACCTAGTGGAAATATGAAATGTCCCTTTTCTGATTTTATATGATATTTCCAACCTCTAATCAGATCTTTAAGATCAAACAACTAATATCACAAAGATCCACCAAATTTCTCAAGAAACCCCAAATCGGGTATGCTGAAAATAGTGCCAAAAGCTTCACAACTTCACAAATTATTAATAAATCTGAAAATGGACATTTTTATAGAAATTTCAGCAGCATAACAACCTAAAAAATGACATTTCTAGATATGTATAGCCTTTACACAACAGTTCACAAATGTAGGACAAAAACTATGCTCATCGGGCTCCCGAAATAGCACAAAATATGCCCAGAAACACCACAAAAACACTAATAATCTATCTCAGAAGTTTAATCACGTCCCAATACATATATTCAGATCTATTTTAACATTTAAAAGTCTGATATACAGCAGCAACCCAAACTGATATGAAATACTTAACTGAAAACACCAAACTCATACAAAAAAAACACACCCAAAAATCCACAAATCTGCACTGTTTAGTACAAAGGAAAAATCTGTATGAGCATGCACATGGAATGACTTCAAACTCCCATTCTTAGCCTTCCTGAAAACCTAAAAAACTCCCATTCTTGGGTCTCCTTCTCCACAGGTTTGGCAGCCTCTGAAGAACAACAAAGAAAAATGAGCAAAAATCAAGTTCTGGAATGAGCCCAAAATGCCTCCAAACCCCTTAAAAGAGGGCATAACCCTAACTCAAGTCCAAGAGGGGTTAATAAAATATAATTTAATAATAATTTTTATTTATTAGTCCATTGGTTTCCAAAGATTAGCCCCTTTTTCCGAAACTTCACCTTTTTGGAGCCTACCTGCCTTAGCAAAGTTTATTATCTTTTTAATTATTTGAAAAGGGGACATGACAAGTCCTTCCCTCCCAAATATTGCTTGTCCTCAAGCAATGAAGGTTGTAATTCTCAAGAATATGTGCTCTTTCCCAAGTTGCATCCTCTAGTGGTAATCCTTTCCATTTGACCAAATGCTCTATGACGCTCCTGTTTCTCAATCTTTTCTCTCTTGCATCCAAAATCTCTTTTGGTATCAAAACTAATTTCCCTTCATCATCAAGAGGTGGTAATTTTGTAGATACTATGGTTTGCTGGCCTAGAACCTTCTTTAGGCAAGATACATGGAAAATATTATGTATTTTTCTGTTTGGTGGGAGCTCCAATTCATAAGCTACCTCTCCTACCTTCTTGATGATTTTATAAGGCCCATAGAACCTTGGCTTGAGTTTCTCTACCCCACTCCTCTTCAAGGTGCTTTTCTTATATGGCTGCAACCTAACAAATACCAAATCTCCCACCTCAAAAGATCTTTCAATCCTTTTCCTGTCAGCATATATCTTTTGTTGGTTCTGTGCATGTTGTAGGTTATCCTTGAGGGACCTTATTATGTCTTGGCTTTGCTTGATGAAATCACTTGCTGTGGGTACTCTGCTATCGGAAAGTATTAGATCAACAAAGGAAAGGGCATCATAACCATAAAGAGCATGAAAAGGAGGCATACCAATAGACATGTGATGAGATGTATTGTAACAATACTCCCCTAGGTGTAACCATTTCACCCAAGCATGTTGTTGATTTGAAACATAGTTCCTCAAATATCCCTCTATCCATTTATTAACTATCTCTGTTTGTCCATCTGTTTGAGGGTGATAGCTAGTACTGGGAGTGAGTTCAGTTCCTGCCAAATGAAAGAGCTCCTTCCAAAAAGAGCTAAGGAATCTACTATCCCGGTCACTAACAATGTTTCTAGGCAAACCATGTAATCTAAAAATTTCCTTGAAGAACAATTCGACCATTTGTGATGCCTTGAAATCAGATGTGATAGGAAAGAAATGTGCATACTTAATTACTCTATCTACCACCACATATATGCAATCCTTACCTTGAACCTTGGGCAACACAGTGATGAACTCCATGGAAATACTTTCCCATTTTTGTTCGGGAATAGGAAGTGGTTGCAACAACCCTGTAGGAAAATTTTGCTCACTCTTGCTTTGTTGGCATACCATACATTCCTTAATGTGTTTAAGGACATCCTCCTTCATACCCTTCCATGAAAACCGCTCTCGAATTTGCCTGTATGTCTTGAAGTATCCCTGATGACTAGCCAAAGGTGTGTCATGAAAGGCCCTTAATATCCTCTCCTTAGTTTTTGACCCTGGCACTAGGAAGATCCTGTTCTTGTAATAAATCAATTCATCAACAACCTTGTACCTGTTATCATCCACTAACTTATCCAAAATCTTTGTGGCAAAGGAATCTTTAGCATACTCTAAAATTATGGAGACTTTCCAATCAGCAGAGATAGATGATAA
The DNA here is from genome assembly GCA_028749045.1 of Cupressus sempervirens. Taxonomy (NCBI): domain Eukaryota; kingdom Viridiplantae; phylum Streptophyta; class Pinopsida; order Cupressales; family Cupressaceae; genus Cupressus; species Cupressus sempervirens. Next base: position 510,777,456 of record CM053791.1, read on the forward strand.
GGAACACAAAGTGGGCTTTCTTGAGAGAGCATCAGCAACCACATTATTCTTTCCTTTCATGTATTCAATATCAAAATCATAAGCTTGCAATTTTTTTACGCATTTTTGTTGATGATCATTCAAATCCCTTTGGTTCAAGAAGAACCTGAGGCTATTATGGTATGTCTTTACAATGAATCTCCCACATACCAAATATTGTCTAAACTTATGAAGTGCATGCATGATTGCCAACATTTCCTTATCATAGATGGAGTAACCTTTCTCTGATTGATTTAATTTTCTACTCTCAAATGCTATTGGATGTCCCCTTTGAGTTAGGACAGCCCCTATACCTTCTCCAGAAGCATCACATTCAACAACAAAAGGTAAAGAGAAATTTGGAATTGCAAGCACAGGGCATGAACTCATTACCTCCTTAAGCTTATCAAAAAAATTTTGTGCCTCTTCTGTCCAAACAAAAGCTCCTTTCTTTGTCAAATCAGTCAAGGGGGCAGCAAGCTGAGAAAATCCCTTGGCAAATCTCCTATAGTAGCTACACAACCCGAAAAAACCTCTCAACTGTGTAAGATTAGTGGGTGGAGGCCAATCCAAAATTGCCTGGATTTTTTGTTGATCAACCTGTACTCCTTTAGAACTTATAATATGTCCCAAATATAAAATCTTTGTCAAACCAAACTCACATTTAGATAGCTTAGCATAGAAGGATTGCTGCTCCAAGATTCCCAAAATAGTGTCTATGTGTTTTAGATGCTCTTCCCATGTTTTACTGTATATCAAGATATCATCAAAAAATACCAAAACAAATTTTTGAAGATGCTGGCTGAATACCTTATTCATACAAGATTGGAATGTTGCAGGTGCATTAGTGAGTCCAAATGGCATAACAAGAAATTCAAAGTGCCCATAGTGACATCTGAAAGCAGTCTTTTCCACATCTTCACTCCTCATTCGGATTTGATGGTACCCTGATCTTAAGTCAATTTTTGAGAAGTATACAGCACCATGTAACTCATCAATGAGTTCATCTATGCGTGGTATAGGATACCTATTTTTTATGGTCTTCTTGTTTAGAGCCCTGTAGTCTATACACATTCTCATTGTACCATCCTTTTTCTTGACAAGTACCACAGATGATGCAAATGGACTAGAGCTAGGCCTTATGAATCCCATGTCCAGGAGTTCTTTAATAGTTTTTTCAAATTCTTCCTTATAACCTCTTGGATGGTGGTATGGGGTTGTTATAACTGGTTTGGCACCCTGTTCTAACTCTATAACATGCTCAAAACCTCTATTTGGTGGTAATCCTGGAGGCAAATCATTGAAAACTATACTATGCTTATCAAGAATATTTTGAATTTCAAAATGGAAATTACCTTGATTCTTTGGAGAGCTTGTTGGTTGGATTATGACTCCTACTACCCATGTTACTTGTCCTCTTTGAAAAGTCCTCTCCATCCTCTTTGCAGAGATCGCCTTAGGTGCTCCATTCGATAAACCTCTCAATATGACTTCTTTCCCATTGGAATGAAATTTAAACTCCATAGTTTGATGGTTCATGTAATAGCCTCCGATAGAGTGCAACCATTGAACACCCAATACAAGATTTGTCTCCCCAATACCAACCACATAGAAGTCATCACATAACTCATCATCTCCTAAGGTCATCTTGAGTTGTTTCACCACCCGTGTGCAAGGCATAGTGAATCCATCAGCTACTGTAACATTGAATCCCTCAAAGTCTTTTGCTTTAAGCCCTCTTTTCATGACAAATCTCTCATCAATAAAATTGTGAGTTGCCCCACTATCAAGGAGAACTGTCAACCTTTTCCCTGCTAGTACCCCTCGAATTCAAAAGGGATGGTATCTTGGGACTCCCGATAATGCTGCTAAAGTGCCATCCTTGCTGATTTCTTTTTCTTTCTCTTCTTCTACCTCCTCCTTAGTATCATGAAATTCCTCATGCTCATCTGAATCAAATTCTGAAGCAACTTCAATATAGTGCACTTGACCTTTCCCCAAACATTTGTGTCCTGGAGCCCATGGTTCTCTACAAGTAAAACAAAGCTTTTTCCTTCGTAATTCACTCCTAGTCTCTTCATCTACCTTCTTTTTTGCCACATTTATAACATCTTTTGGTGGTAGTGTTGGGAAAGTCTTTTTCTGAAAATTTCCCTTATGTTGCCAAAGATTTGGGGGTTTTTGATTAGTGATTGATTTCATAGGCACGCAAGTTTCAAGTTGCAAGCTTCTTTTGATAGCTTCCTATAAGGTTGAGGGTGAGAAAGCCTTAACCAGATCCTTAACAGAATCTTCTAAACCATCAAGAAAAAGATAAACAATCCTCTTTTCACTCATATCAGGTACCATAACAGCCACTTTTTGAAACTCTTCTATATACTCATTAACTGATTTGGTTTGCTTCAACTTTGACAATTCTTTAAAGTACTCTTCATCATCCTTGAGGTCAAATCTGTCTATCACTCTTTGACTGAAATCATCAAATGTAGTTACCTGATCATGACCTTGAGTAGTCATTCCATGATACCACCAATCATAGGCTGCATCTTCCAAGTGTAGACTTGCAAATTGAATAGCATCACTCTCCTTCATGGGATTAAGTGTGAAGAAAGTCTGTAATTTTTGTAGCCATGCTCTAGCTAAAATTTTGTTTGTTCCATCAAAAGTAGGTGCTGTAAAATTGCTTATTTTATTTTTGAGCTCTCTTCCACTTATGTCATGCTCCCTCCTATTCTCTTTCTTGGGCATCAAAGTGTTCATCATATCCACATATTCTCTAAAAGGAATCGAACTACGAAAGTCATCATCTAAGCCATTATAAGTAGCTCTTAATGCAATCAAGTTACCTGTAACCTCTTCCACCGGATTAATGGCTGGATTTGGTACTGGTGGCTCATTTGTAGGCAAGAAAATAGTTTTAGTTGATTTAGATAGTGTGGATTTCAGATTTCTTGGCTCCTCTGAAGTGCTCCCTTTCTCATTAATAGATGCAACTCCTTGTAGTTTTCCTATCAATATTCGTAAAGCCTCTCTAGTTTCTACCAAACTATCCGCTGTTTGTTTCTGAGTATTTTGGATCTCTTGGAAAATTTTCTTTTTCATCTCATCTGGATCAGCCATACTTTTCCCTTCCTTGGATTTTGTACTTTTACTTTCAACTGGAGGTTTGATCAAAAAAAATTTATTCTTTTCTCGCTGCAAATATCTTTTTTCTCTTTCACTTAGTTGCATGCGACTATAAATTCTGACATGCAACTGATTAAAAGCAACATGCAACCATAGAATATGACATGCAAGATCTGGGTAGTTGTCAAAACTGACATGCAAGATCTGGGTAGTTGTTAAAACTGACATGCAAACTTCTACAAACCCTCAGGCTGGCAAGATCATGGCTCTGATACCACAGAAATGTCCCTTTTCTGATTTTATATGATATTTCCAACCTCTAATCAGATCTTTAAGATCAAACAACTAATATCACAAAGATCCACCAAATTTCTCAAGAAACCCCAAATAGGGTATGCTGAAAATAGTGCCAAAAGCTTCACAACTTCACAAATTATTAATAAATCTGAAAATGGACATTTTTACAAAAATTTCAGCAGCATAACAGCCTACAAAATGACATTTCCAGATCTGTATAGCCTTTACACAACAGTTCACAAATGTAGGACAAAAACTATGCTCATCGGGCTCCCGAAATAGCACAAAATATGCCCAGAAACACCACAAAAACACTAATAATTTATCTTAGAAGTTTAATCACATCCCAATACATATATTCAGCTCTATTTTAACATTTAAAAGTCTGATATACAGAAGCAACCCAAACTGATATGAAATACTCAACTGAAAACACCAAACTCATACAAAAAAACACACCCAAAAACTCACAAATCTGCACTGTTTAGCACAAAGGCAAACTCTATATGAGCATGCACATGGAATGACTTCAAACTCCCATTCTTAGCCTTCCTGAAAACCTATAAACTCTCATTCTTGGGTCTCCTTCTCCACAGGTTTGGCAGCCTCTGAAGAACAACAAAGAAAAATGAGCAAAAATCAAGTTCTGGAATGAGCCCAAAATGCCTCCAAACCCCTTAAAAGAGGGCATAACCCTAACTCAAGTCCAAGAGGGGTTAATAAAATATAATTTAATAATAATTTTTATTTATTAGTCCATTGGTTTCCAAAGATTAGCCCCTTTTTCTGAAACTTCACCTTTTTGGAGCCTGCCTGCCTTAGCAAAGTTTATTTATTTTTTTAATTATTTGAAAAGGGGACATGACAAAATAGGACGATTATGCTTCATGTGATGGTGAATGGATTATAAATAATTCTAGATGGAACAAAGGGTTGACTATTGGGCCTTTTTTGTGGAATTCTTGTGGCAAATTATGGCATTTCTTGTAAGATTTGTTAGAATAGGAAGGTAGCACCACTAGTGAATATGTATGATGTGGAATCCTATGACTACAAGGCAATAGTGGAAGTACTTATTTGGTAGACAACAAGTCTTGCAATATTGAGTGGGGTGGACGTGGGTTGTGTAGTAGTAGCAATAATGATGGGAATATTGGTGGATGCTACTTATGATGCAATGGATTTTTGTAGTGTGGCATGAATCAATGTTTGTGTTATGAATGGTTGACATTGTTTTGGGGGATGTTGGCACTTACCTCTGTGGATCTTGCCGTCAGACCCATAGCCTATTATACGTCTCTTTTGAGATATAGAGAGGATGGGTGAGATCAATGGGTCCCTATAGTGTCAACATTCCAAAAAGAGGATGTGTGGGATCTATGATAGTGACTAGAAATGGTTCTCTTCCAAAACCAAATACCCCAATATTATCTCTCTATAGGTTCCCCATGATGGTATCCGTATTCATGTCTATAATGGTGTTGATAAACACTGCATTTACAAAGTTGGTTATGAATGTCTCCACTGTAGTTGTGGTAGGCCTTAGATCTGTGACTTCTTAGTATTTTGGTGAGGTGGATCATACATGACATTGGAGGCTTCTAGGTCAAGTTGTGAACTAGAGGAACCATCGATGATGTCCAAATCTATGTCTTTATTCTTCCTCTTGTTGTGATGTGTGACAAGTGGCATAAAATGATAATGCACCTAGGTGTGGGATGCAAGTGATATGACTAGCGGATGCAAGGTACAAGGTGGATTCTACAACCTTCTAGTGATGAGGGGATAATAATTAACCTATGATGTAAGGATTTCCTAAGGATCGAAGGAATGGGTGACCAATGCAAAAGGGATACGATGTGTGATGATGCAAAGGATAATGATGGAGGATTAATCCTAAGGCCATGATGCCTAAGGGACCTGGAGATCAACTTAGTGGTAAGGATGGATGTGATTTGTTTCTAATGTGTAAGCTCCATATGATAGTGGATGTGGCAACCTAGGGTAGACTAATGACCTTTGGAAGATGTGAGATGATCAAATGTGGAGCCCCACCTATAAAACAAGGTGGTGAGGGACACAACTGACAAGATAAACTACCCTAAACAATGTGTGGTCAAAGGGATAGTCACAATGATGTAATGTATTTAGGATGTAGGACGAACAACTCAAGATAGTGACACCAAATCATAAGATAATGATGAGGATTTGTTTGGGATTTGATTGGATGAGGATTTTGCGGAGGATTTCTAAAACATGCTCTAAAGACGATGGATCTAGAAATGCCTAAGGAATGATGACCTATATGATAACTCCTATGGTAGCTTTATGGTGAGATCATGCAAGTGAAGTGTGTGTGTGAGGAAAAAGATGGATTCAATCATCAAATGGATAGTTCAACAGTGAGATAAATCTTTGGTTAACTCCACTTCTAAGCTCCATGTTTTGCAATTTTTGTTCTCATTCTATTTGTTATGCTACTTTGATATCTTTTTTCTCATTTTAGAGTTCTTTCGCAATTCTTTTTTCAAGTGTTAACCTCTTGAGCTCTATTTTTTGTTCTTTATAGTCAGTGATGATTTGAGCTTAAATTTTTGAAATTTGGCATGGGTTAATTTGTCATGAGGACTCAACTTGACTATTTTAGATAACAATTTTCAAATTTAGACAATGACTATGCTAAGTGTGCCCAAACTTAGGTTGGAAAACATGCAAATTTGATAATGGATCAAGTGAACAAGCAATCCCTCAAAAGGCAAAGCAACTTTGAGTGAGACATGCAAATGATCTCTTTTGGAAAAGGATTTGATAGAACCAAAGTGTGTATGTTCAACAAATGTTTTTCATTTGGCCAACCACAATAAAGACACTTCAAGCACATGTTATCCCTATGCTCAATTTAGCATAAATATGTTATTCATAGCCTCGTAGAGACGATCCCATTCTTGATATTTTCTGGTTCTTGTGCATCGTATCCCTCTCAATCTAAGAAGTGACTCAATATAACATTTGATCGACAAAATTACACATCATAAAACCTTCAATGCATGGCAAATAGAAGCCCCTCCCCACTTTGCGGGGTCAACTACTCTTGGAGATGAATCTCAAGCAATTTTATGCCTATACCAAGGAAAACACAAATGATGAGTAACTTCAAAGAATCCTTATGCTCTCTTGCACCATAACATACCAAGGAAAATGGGGTAGATGATAGGTTGGTTTGTACTAAGATTTGTGAAGTCCTCACAATTGGTTGGTATGCATGTGACTCACTTAAGAGCCTAGTTGACCATGCCAAAATCGTAGAGCTATTCACCTACCCCAAACTACCATCAACAAGCATTGCCCGGGCTTGAGGGGATGAAGCGAAAGTTTACTAAATATTTTGTTTCCATGTTAGAGAGTTTACTAGTTTGAAGTCTTCCTCCAAAGGGAGCACACATTTCCAAAAGAACAAGCCTCCCTAGAAGTGGATAAAAGTTGCTTGTGTTTCTCTTGCAATGGACTTTATTCAAGTGCCACATAATTAATGGATCTACTTCGCAAAAAGTAAAAAGCTCAAGGAACTATTAAAAAATACTCCTTCAAACACATCAACACTTGTTCATTCCAAATTGAAGATTTAAGTATTTTCTATCTTAAGACATCAAACACTTGTGATTAACATGCAAGGTTCTTTTTGGAATTGAAATTGCAAAAATTGAGTGGTTGAAATGAAAGTTTTATTAGCCCAAAAAAGCATTTTATCCCTTCAACATTCAATAATTGTGTATTCGTTTTAAGCTCAAATTTGAAGTGTTTTATCAAAGCATTGTTCTTTCACTTTAGGGCATTCATGATACCGTTGATTGATTTTAAACCCAAAATGAAGTGTTTTGTCAAAGCATTGTTCTTTCTCGTTAAGGTACTCAAAATTTTGTCGATTCATTTTAAACTTATAATGAAGTGTTTTAATTGTTAAAGTTGTAGCTTCAATTGGATTGGTTCGATCTGATATACATTATTGTCATTGGTAAATCATCATTTCCTATATATACTTATCCATGTTAATAAAATATATATATATATATATATATATATATATATATATATATATATATATATATATATATATATATATATATATATATATATATATATATGACTATTTATATTACTAATATATTAATATGTTAACTAGTGATGATTAATCGTAGAGACATGTCTCTATTTGCATTTGGAACACAATCAATACAATAGGTGAAGTTAGAAATATATCAGAGCAAAGCTGCAAATGTCATATATCTTTTCCAATCAATAGTGAATTTCCACTCAAGTATGTAGATAATATTTAGAGGATACAATATGCTAGAGGGGGCATTGGACACCAACTAGAGATGCTGAGCTTTGAGAGCTTGTACAATAATATTATCCTATTCACCTACAGGAAAGATAAAGAAATCAAATAGACAGGAGGACCCATCATTGCCGTGGATTAAATTAGTTATCAAAATCCACCAACCACTTGAATATAGAGAACCACAGATAAATTCTAGTGCACCGAGCATGGAACACAAGCCAAGTGTTTTATGTTCTCTCATAAGGGGATCCGTCAGATTTTAATCTGGGTCATTAAGAAAAGGATAAAATCAATTTTTGTTCAGACTTATTATAGGAAATGCGATGAATGAAGAGTGATTTCATGAAATGTATTCACAATATGGGAGTAAAATACAAGGCACATTAACTAAATGATTGTCTGACTGGAAACTTCTGAAGAATCTATTGTGTTGACAAAAGAAGCAACACTCCACCCTAACATCTACTGTATCATCATCTTAAAATGAAAAAATTTACATGGTGTCTCATTCAATGATCTACCAAAAAAACAAAGATATTTTGTCATGTAGATTTATGACAGAGGTGTCTTTAGAAAGATGATATCTATGCAGTCTTACTGTAGTATATAAACAAAGAACTCAATGAAAACACAAATATGGGATGAATGGTGAGAAGGGAGGACTGATATCTGCGAGCAAGTTGGAGATTGTAAGACTCAAGGTTGGCATGAGTGAATCTTCTTCAACATCTCTTGCTCCACGCAGGCAATGATAGAGTACCAACAAATATAAGGGAAGGAGAACCAAATATAATAAAGGACACCGGTCAATATTGATAATAGTGGGAAGGACACCAATCAGTGTCGACAATAGTGGTGTAGATTACATAAGGGTACGCCCAATAAGAAGAATTGAGGACCGTGTAAGAGTAAGGAAGAGCAATCACTGTCCTTTGGGAAGCTTTGAATACACTCACAAGGAATTTTATAAGATTGATGAAGCAATATTATACCATTCATGAACTGCTAACATCTTTATATGTACAGGGAGTTGGAAATCTAAAATACATTTTTATTTATACCAATACTTTGAGGTTCCCATATCGATGTCAAATACCATATATATGAAGGTCCCACCGAGATATGAACTTAGGTTACTGGATTCGTCCATATATATATATATTTATTTATATTTATTTATTTATTTATTTATTTATATTCACAAATAATTTTCAAATTATTTTACATAATTTCTTCTTATGTCTCATACACAGCTATGGGACTGAGAATGATTGATGCAGATGGATGGTTAGCTTGGTGTAGAAATACCTCTCTAATCGGTACGATGGAGTGGAAATTGTATAAATTGTTGTGATTCTGTACTGGAACTGAATTCTATGAAAACTACCTTCTTCGTTATGGCCCTACACTCGGAGATGAGCATATCAGAAGGTTTGGCAAGGAATGATCACGCATTTCCGGCAAACTTAGATATGCACGAGTTTTGGACTGTGAGTGTGGGTCCAATATGGGTGCCTCTCCACAATTTATCAAGATAGACAGTAACATTAAAAAGGTAAAAGGTATTCATAAAGTATGAAGTTATACATTTACAAGTCAAGTGATGAATATACAATAAAGGTTTTCTTTATTGATATTCATTTATATGTTTACTATGATATGGATATTATAAATTACACTTATAATTATTTTTGAAAAGATGATTTTATATATATATATATATATATATATATATATATATATATATTCAAAGCATAGATTTTGGAAAAATCTTATTTTGGGAATTATATTAGTCTCCCTTATTTGTATTTCAATAAATACTATAAGACTATTTGCTTTAATTTTTCTTTTTGAGAGTGCTCTTGCAGGGAAAGGAGGGAGATTGACATTTCATTAGAGGCAACCTTGAAAGAGAGGGAGTAAATAGACAATGTGATTTAGTCAACCTTTGATGATCTTGATCATATTGATTCAGAAGGAGTAAACCATGTTGAGATGGATTCTTCAATGATCAATAAATTGTAGTAGTCAAGAGAACAATGATTCATGAATATGTCTTTTGATTATGTGATTTTCAATAGGTCTAACCTTGTGTACATCACAAGGAAGTGATGTGCACCATGAACGAACAATGAAAGGAGATGAAATCACATATTACAAAATAGGGCATACATATTGTGTTCCCCATACATCATTGAACATGAAATAAGACAAAGGACTTGGAAATAAGTAAACCAAGGAAACATTAAAAGTGTGTCATGTTGTCAATGACATAAATAGGCAGTCACAAAGGATAGGCATAGAGGAAGCTACAAAACACCATTGTGATGAGAAACCTTCATAAATGGATAGGATATATATATATAATGAGAAGTCTATGGTGTATGGTGTATCAAATATCCTTAAACTCAAATTTATAGGAGATAATCACATCTTCTCAATGCAGAGGCTTAGAGGTTTCAACATCAAATTTCTTTCTATCAATTTTGTTGTATGGTCATAGATCAATTTGGAAGAATTGTTTGATATTCAACCTACAAGTTTTATTGTATGAGATTCATCACTAAGAAAGTTGAATTAAAAGTACACTCACCATATTAATGTTTAAAAGACAATGGTATAGAGGTTGATAGGGACTAAAAACTCTATAAAATGGAATAAGTGGGAATTTTACATTGAAGGGGGAAAGAATAACTAATGTTTTATTCCCATTATTTGACAAATGCCTATATGGAGATAGTTTTTTTATGCATATGGATCTTCATTGAGAAACTTCCATGAAGGATGTACTAATAAGTATTCATCATCCTTTAATATTATATTCATCTTCTCACTATATTCTCTCTCTTATTTGTAATTCTACACATACTATAAGAGTTATTTTTCCTTGATCTTTTCCTTTGTATCTGAAGTTAATCTTGTAAGAAAATTAGAATGGCACATTAGGCAGCTTATGATAGTAGCTTAAAGAAGTTGTAATCAAGCTGGATAAAGTGATGCTCTTGAAGAAAATACCCTGATGATTGAGATTATGAGTATCCTTCTACATTAAGAGGGAGTATGACACTTCTTTGAAGGCAATGCAGGAGCTTAGAAGATTGATACTCAGAGGAAGTCTAGAAATACATGTGTGCAACTGCATAATTTTGATGGGCCTACTCTTGAGTGCATCATGAGGAAGTATTTACTTATCACTAGAAATTTAGAAGAATGATATCAAATTTAGAGTGAGTATGACAAGAATCTTTGGGGGAAGAGAGCCTCTAAGGGAGTAACTATTGGACCTAACTTCCCAGGATTTTTATTCTGAGGGAGAATTTTGAAGTGCAATCCTTTGTGAATGATATCTTCGATATGAGGAGTTCTAAGTGAAACTCCTTGTAATGCATTCTTGCCTGTGAGAGAAATTAAGGTGAAAGCCTTTGTACCACTCTCTAACTTGGTTCATGGTGGTTACTATTTCGCATATGATATTTAATGAAAGGCGACGATCTTTCATGTGTGTAAGGCCACTATTGTAAGGTGACGACCTTATCAATATAAGATTGACCTATCTCCTAGATATACTACATTAAGTTGTAGCACCTAAATGTGTTAGATGTCTAGGGGCAAGTATTATCATGTTATTTGGGTCAAATTTTACCGAACACCATGATACCAACTCATCATGGTTCTTTGGAACAATTTTTTTCTGGACACCATGATAACCAACTTGTTATGGTTCTTTAGGCTGGATCTTGCCGGACACCAAGACATAGTTACTATTATAGACTACACTTAAAGCGGTGTTTAAGCTTATATGAAAGTTATGGAAATTGTTTCAATTGTGTGTTATGAAAGGTGGAAAATTTAGCCTCATAGTGAATTGAATATCATGCTGAGATGATATATGTTCATATACTTGAGACCCTAATGTGTTCTACAAATCCTCCCTAGATAAAAAGGAGTGTTAAAGTTGTAGCTTCAATTGGACTGATTCAATCTGATATACATTAGTCATTGGTAAATCATCATTTCCTATATATACTTATCCATGTTAAATAATATATATTATTGTATATAATATATTATGTTATATTATATTATATTATATTATATACATTGTTATACATGTTATATGATAATATACTATAAATATGGTTATTTATATTAATGATATATTAATATGTTAACTAGTGATGATTAACTATAGAGACATGACTCCAACTCTCTTATTTAGAAGCCTTCATTTGCATTTGGAACACAATCAATACAATGACAATTGTTAGTACATTTGCAATGATCCTATAAATCAACATTGACTTCTCTTGTTCAATTCTTAGACCACCAAAGTGAAGTGTATTGATTGATTTTAAAGCAGCAAATGGAATGTTTGATTGTTTTTAGAGCACCAAAATGAAATGTAAATTTTTTTGCCTTGTTCAATTTTTACCAAGTTCTTTTTAAAGCACAAAAATTAAAGAGTGAGGTGTTGTGGGAGCATATAAGATTCATATTAAGTGCCCAAATAAAAATGTGGGTCAATTTTTTATTAAAAAAGATTAACTCTTTCACTCACTTTCCTAACACTTAAGCAAACTAGTCAAAAGGTCAAAAGACATGTTCCTGCAAGGTCAACAAACATTCTCGATATCATAGGAAAGCAATCCTGCTAACCGTGTAAAAAAAAAGAATGCAATAGACAAAAAACCATGAAACAAAAAATGAAAGCCTCCGAGTGAAATACTCATACAACATTCCTGCAAAAGTGTGGCCTCGTTGACATATCTGACATTTTCGCAATCATAGACTGGTAACTTTTTAAATTAATGCCCGAAGGCTTACAATGAGTGATCCTGCAACGTCTACAAGTGTTCCTGTGAAGAGTGGATTGAGATAGAAAAGAAAAAAGATAGATGATAAAGAGAGAAAATGCCACATCTCTTTATTTAATCAATTTTTAGTGGCATTCCTACCATCACAGGAAAGCATTCCCACCTTCCTTTCTAATGTTCTAGCAGTCATATTCGTAGATTTGACTATTTTTTTGTTTGTTGTATAAAATCTGAGTCAAATACAGGTGGCACCCTAACTTTCTCTAGCACTTTCAACCTATAAAACCCAAGAAAACTATACAAAGCACCACTAAAACACAAAAAATGTTAGATAGTTTATTAGTCCTTTAGCAAAGTAAATTAGTAAAATGACCCTATTGTGGGGTCCCATCAGGCATGCCAAAATGTATGCAATAAGACTAGTATCTTAAGAACAAAAAGCTAATTAAGCATGCAACAAACCAATTAGTTGCTACACTTATGAATGAACAAAGAAAACATGAAAATGAAATGTAAACCAAATATGATAAGCACTCAAAGTAGCCTTCTTGATCTTTAGATGTGTCCAATGGATGGTATGTGTGCTCAAATGTGCTCAAGCTCCATGTGGATTCAATAATGGATATACGTCATTTCAAATAACTATAGATGTGTAGAAGGTCGTAACACTATACTGGTAATTTGGTAATTTTTAGGCTCTCAAAGTATCATTATAACTTTGCATATGAGGATGGATGACTTTTGAAGGATGAAGGGTCAAATTTATAGGTAAATAGGTAATGGCATGGATGACCACGATACAAAATGGAGAGATTATGAGGGAGGGTTAGGATGCAAGGATAGGGGAGCACATAGATTGTGCTTTGTCACAAGCAATAGCCCTATGACACTTGTCACAAGGAGAGAGGGTGTGAGGGGATTAGGGTTTTGGAGGCAATGTGACCATTTTGGGGAATGTTAGGGGACAAAAGATTTATTAGGAGGATGAGTATGTAAGAGATGTGTAAGGTATGTGTAAGAGAATTTAGGGTTGACATTAAGGCAATTGGTTGGGGATGTGAGTGATCAGACATGAGGATGGACTTTGGTTAGGATTTCTTAGCCTTATGCTTAAAGTTGTGCAATTGTTTAAGAATTGATTAGGCTTAAATAAGAGGGTGATTATAATTCAAGTGGGCAGGTTGGAAAAATGCAAGTAAATGGGTTAATGAAGTGGGGTTGGTTAGTTAATAAATTGGGTAAGTATGGGTGAATGGGTTTGATTAGGCTAAACCATTGGGTCAAGGTTGGGTTAAGGGTTAGGCTAAGGATTGAGGATTTGATTAATTGGTTTATTTAATCAAAAGGGGAATTCGAAATTAAAATTAAATAAGTTTGTGCAATTATTTAATTAAATAGAAAATTATGAATTTAATTAATAAATCATACTATTGGTTGTCATTTGATTATCAATTGAACTATAGTCAATTAATTAAATTAATTAACTAGGGGATAACATAAACTAATCAAATATATCAAAGACAGAGTTATGAAGGAAGAAGAGGAAGGAAAAGATAGGGAAAAGGCCAGACTGGTGGTCGACACTGCAAAGGACAGCATCAACAATGGTCAAGACCAGGAGGATCAAAGGGCGCACCCGCAAGAGGCTAAGGAGAACCAGATGGCCTATGAGGCTACTCAAGCCATGCAAAACCTGGAGAGAAAGAACGAGGACTAATCCACTACCTATTCTTTTGTCTCTATTTGTTTTTTGACCTTTTGTCAGGGCTTTTGCCTTTGTCATTTCTAAATAGTTTTTGTTCCTGGTCTTTTCTATGATCTTTGTTTTTAGGCTAGGCCTTGGGCTTATTATTAGCCTTTGAACTTGAACTCTTTTGGCTGGGCTTTTCACGCTTATTATCGGCCTTGTTATTGTTTTAACTCTTGGGTTTCAGGGTCCCTGTAAAACCTATTTATCTAATCAAAAACATAAACTAATCAAATATTAAAAACTTGTTTCATAATGACCTAGAAGATGACTAAATAAGGTTGCTTGATTGTATAATCAAATTTAGGTATCTACATTTTATGGATTTAATTAATAAATCAAACCATTGGTTGTCATTTGATTATTAATTAGACTATAATCAACTAATTAAATTAATTAAGGGATAACATAAATTAATCAAATATTAGGTACTTATTTAATAATGCCCTAGAATATTATTAAATAAGGTTACTTAATTGTGTAATCAAATTTAGGTATCTATGTATTAAGGATTTAATTAATAAATCAAACCATTGGATGTCATTTGATTGTTAATTGGACTATAGTCAATTAATTAAATTAATTAAGGGATAACATAAATTAATCAAATATTAAATACCTAATTAATAATATCCTAGAAGACAACTAAGTAAGATTACTTTACTGTGTAATCTGGTTTAGGTGTCTATAGAGGGGTTGTGGGTGATTCGATTGGGAAGGTATAAGAGGACCTAAGTGGGTAAGGTATTATTATCCAAATCATTATGAAGAAAGGACAGGAATTTTCACAAACTAGTTTATCCTATAAGCTCTCTACATCAAGAGACCAAAGACTTAATAAATTTGTCGAGGCCCACAACCATAATAATAAAAAAATAGGGAAAAATATTTGTGGAGGCTCCAAATAACTCAGAAGGTGTCACATTTAGAATAACATAGAAGGACGACAAAGTTATACAACTCATAGTCCAACTAGCCCACTATGGACTACAACAAAAGGCTGTGTGAAGTTTTTGCAAGTAGTGTCACTTAACTTGATAATAGGCTTTAGCCATACCCAATTTGATGGACATAGGTCTCTCCATAGATTTTTTCATAAAGTGAATGGCTTCAAATGTGATTATCAACCCATCAAGAATTAGTCTATCTACCACAAAACCCCCTTGCTCTTCCACAATCAAAGTGGAAAGGTCGGGTTTGACCCTTTCAACAATTAGCTTAGTAGTATAATTTTGTAGACCACATTGCACAGAGCAATGGGTCCAAAAAAAATCCAGTTGGGTAGTGCCTTCCTTTTTAGATATGAAAAAAAAAATTGAATTCACAACCTTGAGAATTTGTGTGTTGCGATCATAAGATTCACGAACCACTTCAAGAAAATCCAAATCAACAATATCCCACCATCCTTGAAAAAAATCTGCTAGAGACACTCATCAGCGCACCCCCCATAGTATTGTTCTAGTCGAGTTTGGGGACCATCCCTTTAGGTTGGTCGCCATTTTCAACTGATTTGGTGTCTTCATCATCTTTGTGGTTTTGCTGACTCTGCAAGTGACTGGTATAGATACTCTTACTTGGCTTATTGCTTCTCTGTCATTATGGTGGATTTCGATCCGATCTCCCAAGCTTGTTGCTGGTTCGTGCAAACTTTATCTTCGTTGAACTCGATTGGGATTGATATTGACCACCTCCCTCCCTTCTAGTTCTCTCTCGATGCTCTCACCCACCTCCTCCCCTCACAGCAAGAGTTGAACTAGCATACCAGACTTGACATTTATAGACAATATATCACCATGACTTGGTGTAACCCTATGGGCGGGTTACTCCTAAAGATGACCTTTTACGTCAAACACTTTCTAGTTATCAAAGACAATATTATTGTGCCCCCTAGCTACTTGTCTCAGCATTGGTGTCATGCCCTACGCATCTCTCTAGGAACCTTCAAGGTTGGCTCCCACTGACTTCGAATTCAGACAAATCACCACATGGATAGAGAGGACCGAACTTGTCACTTGTGTACCTTGGGCATGGCTGAGATGGAGATCCATTTCATTTTTCACTATCCTGCCTACTACGAGATTTGTGGGAGATTTTATTGCTTATTTAGGGAGTGCATCTCCCTCGTAGCCTTCTTCAGCTACACAGACCAGAGATGCCTTGCATTGTACATTGGGGAGACTATGCAGCTCCACGACCAAACCTTACAACTTTTATTCCCCAAGATAGTGACCCCAATTTAGCTTATCACAATTTTCTTCTCTCCCTCGTCTCCAGCACGAGGGACAAAGTGGCCTTCTAGTGCCACCACCACCAATCACTCTAGATCTATGAGACCTTGTAGTTGTTATACTTGTCAACGACACTCCCAACTTTTCTCGATAGCAGTTTAGGGCATGGTCTCACCCTAATTTGTACCCTTCGGTGCTTGGCTTCTTTATATCGAAGAAGGACCCTTAGTCCTTGCCGTTTTCTTGTGTTTCTTGCTTCTTCTTCTTGTGTCTCTTGTTTTCCTAGTTTTCTTTCTTACCTTGGCATCGTTTAGTGCTCTAGCAGCTAGCGGTCTTTTATCTTGTACACTTTTCAGTCCCATAGACCCTTGTGGTCTCTTATTGGACATTAATAAATTTATCTTATCTTATCTTATGCATCTTAGAAACAATCTCACCTAATTCAAACATAGATATCAAACAAATGAGGGACTCATTCATAACATTAGTGACTAGAAAAGGAATACAATCAAGAATCATATTCTCCTCAATCTTAGCAGGAGG
Source organism: Cupressus sempervirens (assembly GCA_028749045.1). Classification (NCBI taxonomy): domain Eukaryota; kingdom Viridiplantae; phylum Streptophyta; class Pinopsida; order Cupressales; family Cupressaceae; genus Cupressus; species Cupressus sempervirens. The sequence goes on from CM053791.1 coordinate 510,794,568, forward strand.
TGATTTGTCATAAAAGAAAGCAAAATAGTACTAAGTAACCTCCCAAGATAGAGCTTGCAAAGATGACAATTGAATTCCTTTTAAACTAATCAAATAGGATATATGACTCCTATTCTAACAAGCTTGTACTAGTTAATGAAAAAAAGATGTATTATTATCCCCTTCCTAAAGCTAGTCAACCTCGACCTTTGGCTTCCAAAAAAAAATTCCTCCCTTAGTTCCCCACTCCAATTCTCTTGGCAACCTAGCATATCACTGCCCAAATCCTATAAGAAAAAAAATCCTAAATTTGATAAGTAATAATATCAAGACATGCAGAAGCCTTTTTCTTCAAAGTGTAAAGGTTACCAAAGTATAACCTATTCCATTTCTCAAGATTTAATTTAAAGAATGCATAGCAGTGCTATAAGCATGACCATCATCTCTCCACTACTAGGTCATTGAGACATGGAAACAAGAGTCCCTAAGCCACTTCAACTATAACTCAAAAAAATGGACTTTAGGAACAACAACTAGAGTGGTTGGAAATTTGACAAGGCAAATAGCAAAACCCCTCAAATCAAGAAGTTTAGAAGGTTCAAGCTACCACTAACCCAAAAACAAGAAACACGAATCTATCCAACCATTCAAACATGCATGTTCTCTACACATATTATTCCAAGTAAAGATCCCTTTAGCTGATTTGGCATCAATGAAATTTAGGAGGTCCACATTCTCTCAAAAGAGATCAAAGGACCCAACTAAGCCAACCCTTCACTTTTCTCACCCAAAAAGACACTAAATTAAAATCACCAACTAGAACCCAAGGAAGGAAAGTTGTACACACTGTAACATGTCTGATATAACATAAAAGAAAATTTTCACCAATAAAATTGCTTAAAATACACACGTTATTAGTAACTAGGATGATCCCTCCAAATCTCAAACTAGTGACAATCATAGAGAGATTTGTGTGGCTAGAGATCCACCAGAGGGGAAAGATCTTTCTTCAATCCCAAGAGAGATTCAAACCTCATAAACATCCCAAAGAACTAAGACATTGAAACTAACCAAATACTAGAAGCAAACCGGTGCATGGAATCAACTAAAAGCTTAATCTCTTGAATTCAAAAGATGGAGAATAAGCTAATAAATAGGTCATGAATATTCTTTTGTTGAGGGATGTTATTCAATCCCCTAATATTCCATGAGAATAATCCTTGAAGAGAGTGGGAGAAGTGAGCCACCAACAAGTCTCGAGCTAATTTAATCTTCTCCTTATCCTTTTTCCGACCACCTTTCGAGGAAGTATAAAAAAAATCTTGAGGGCTCTTTGTTACAAACCCAATGTTCGAAATGAATGCACCTCCTTAGCCAATTCTACCAAAACAATATCATCCTACAAATTAGTAGGATCGCCTAATTCCCCCAACTTGGACCAGCAGAGAAAACTCCATGTTACTCCACAACAACCCAACTCATAATAGTAATCTCATGCTATTGCATAACCTCCACACCCATAATAGTCACTCACAAAGAGACATCCATGGGATCCCTTTAAGTCTAAAGTATCTAGTACCTCAAACCCATTAAAGCAGTCACCATTTTTCCCATCCCTATAGCACCTCTCATTTTCCCTCCCCTTAGTCTAAGGCTTAACAAGCATAAACCCATCCTTATCTATGTCATCTTTTTTCACATGGGCTTTTCCTTTGCCCCTTTTATCCAACTTCAAAACTCCAGGAGAATCACCCAAGCCACCATCCCCCTTATTAGCTCAACAACACTAACACTAAAGATATCCATACTCATGACATATCTAACATAAAAAAGGGAGAGATTCATAATCTTATTACTAAACCTACATTGAAGAGCCTAAATAAATTTCCAAAGAATTTGGCAACATATTATTTAACTTAAATCTCTTCAAAGATATGGGAAACAACAATTACCTTTTTATCAAGGGTTTCCTGAGCTATGGCAATCGGCTTCCCAAGCTGAGCTACAATCTATTGCAAAATATCTTCCCACCAAAACTCTAAAGGAAGTCATGATAATCAAACCCAAATACGAACCCTCGAGGACAATTCCTCTACCAAATTGAAACTCTCACACAAAAGTTTAACGCGCAAGCCCACATGATTGTAAAAATATGATCCTCCCTCAAAACATGATTCCAATCAGACATGTGGGAAAACAAACCATGAAATAGTTGTCTAGCATAATCTCCATATCTCCTCAACCTACGATGAACAACCAATCCAAGCTTCTAATACTAACTTAAGAATTGTGAATACCAAGAAATTTACATATCAATGCATGCTTGCTCATATAAGTGACATCCTCCATAACCGATTAAAGAGGAAATCATGACTCCTCATAAGACACATTCACTTTATTTAGTTTGGAGGTTATCACTTATAGGCAAACCCAAAGAAGTTCCATGGTATGGCACAACACCAACAAGCAAAAAGCTATTAGAAACCCTATGCTCTTCCATTGAACACAAGGTGGAAACAAAAAAATCCAATTGGGTTCACCAAAGTGGACAAACCTCACCGCCCAAACTCCACGCAACTACCACCATGTTGAGATAATGGGTGTTGCACACATTGCATAATATTGTTATATTGTATTGTTTTATTTTATTATGTAATGTTGCACCTAGATGGACGTGCAACATATAAAGATTCTCATGGAATATACTTGATGAGTTGTATTATAACATTGTGATAATATTTCATGTAATTATTTAATATTGAAGAAAAAAATTAAATTTTCAATATTAAATATAAGATCAATGGGTTAGATAGCCCATGGTTTATGTAATACAACTTAGTGGTTTTGTGAGACTTGCTACTATATAAGCAACCACAAGGGTAGTTGTTGTGTGTGAAGACAAAAGGGCAAAAGACAAGAGTCAAGCAAAGTAAGGCTTGACAAGTTAGCCAATGGAGCATTTGTGAAAGTTGGAAGCATGGCATGGGATGTGTAGATTCACGCTTGTTCACATAAATTTCTCGGTGATGGCTATGGCTTTGAAAGCTTCCATGGTTGTATTACAATAATATTTTTGCTGAATAATACATGGTGATGAATGCTTTTGAAGATTAGCTTTTTTCCCTCAATGAGGGTTTCCCAAAGTATATCTTGTGTCACAATTTTGTGGGTATGTTGTCTATTCCCTTGCATGTGGATTTCAATTGCATATTTATTTCAAATCTTTATGGGTTTTGTGGAAACAATTATATTCTTTATTGCAAGTTTCCTTACACACCACACCAAAAACCAGTCTGCAAAACCTTGCAACAGCAAACACCTGTCAAACCTCTGTAAACATAAATCATTGCAAACCCCCAAACACAACAAACTCTTTGACCAACCTCCCCAAACACTACAATCACCCTTCTCGCATGCACACTGGACAAAAAATGATGGCTAGGGCAAATTTCTGGCTAGGGTACAAAGCCCTAGTTCAAATCAGCAACACAAACCATTGCCATCAAGCATATCTTCTCTACAAATTGATAATAGACATTTCAGTATATTTCTTATTTTATCAAATCATAAATGTTAAATTGTGTAGTCAATAATAGAATAATAACATAGTACAATGACAGTTCCAATGTTATACCGTCCACCACTCAATTGCTTATTATGTGAAAGCAAGATTTGATGTTATCATACTGCTTAAAACTTCTGTTCATAGTTCATACTAAGTAAACCAAAACCTTATGCAAACAAGGAAAATATTGATTTTTTGAGAGGTAATGGAACTCTCTGTTTAGAGTTGGTGATTCTCGTTTTCCATCAATAAAGAGTGATGTATTTTATTCATTAAAAACTAATGTTCTATTGTTCTCATTAAAAACAACAGATTATTAATTTAAAAATCCAATTTCTTTCTTCTATCATAATGGAAAGTTGTATGGCTGAAGACAGAATATTAGCAAAGGAGTACCACAAAAGGTTTGAATGATATGTGATCCATCAATCAATTGCCTAAGATGTAAAAGCAACAATTCTTGATGGAGCCCAACTGCTTAAAATTGCCATTCACATTAGGTAAACCAGTGCCTTGTTCGCACAATCTGCCCCACCTTGAGCAAAGGAAAGGGAAAGGGGGCTTTTATAGTCCATGATCTGCAATCAGACTGGCGGTGGTACAAAGATTATTATATAAATTGTCGAACTGTTTTGACAACAAAGTGCTTGACTTGAAGTCAACTGGAATTTAATTGGCAGGAAGAATTACTTCCAGCTAATAGCAAGCTCAACTTCATATTTATATTGCTTGTTTGCACCATATTTATCACAATGCTCTCTGCTTTTAAAATCTTGTGAGTAAATATTATGCAACTCTCTGAGTAGTGCATGTGACCAATATACAACAATTTTTTGTTAGATGTTAGAAACATGTAAGTATTCTTGAAACTAACAGCGTCATATCTGAAGAATTGGTATTGATTATCAAAAAAATGCCGAGGGACAACCTTTTGCCCAGCTGCTTTTCCGCTCTCAATTATCCTTCTTGTAATGTATGAAGTTTCAAAACTAGGAGCCTTGGTACTCATTTAGAAATTCTCACAAGCAGACTTGCTTTACATAAGGAGAATATAACATTCTATCAATGGATTTGAATAGATCATCAAATCTTGTTGTTTCTGAGCTACTTCAGCCCATTTTTATTCTGTTCAAGCTCCTGTATGCAAAGACAAGCATTCTGTTGAAGTGAAAATGAAAAAATATCTTTAAATATAATAATATAATGAATAAAAAAGAAAAGCACATCATAAAAAAATATAAGGAATCATTCCACTGCTCATATTTTAGGATTTACTTCAAAAACCTTGTTGTTAGGTTCTTTACGATGAAAGGAAAATTTATAGATGCTATAAAATGATGTTATCAAGATTTTTGAATGAATGCTAGTAGAGTAGTTAAGTTAGATTTGTTTGATTGAGAACAAATAAAAAGAAATATGTTTTTTTAAATGTTCCAGAACAATTGTATCACCAAATGTCTCATTGAAGACCTATGATTTGCACTGCTGGCTATGAAAATATAGCCACAAAATGGTTATTAATTGTAGAAGCAAGACAAAAGATGAAGATAATTAATTACCGATTAAATGAAAAATCAAAAAACACCTATGCATCGAAAGACACCCATCTTTGTTATAAAAAAGTACTATCTAGAATCATACTGTCCTTTTGTTAGTCTATACAACATAAATTACAAAACATACACTACGGATGTCATTCGTTTTAAAATATTGAGACTTTACCCCAATATTTTTGTTAAATTATCATGTGTATTGAACAGCATAAAATATAATGTAAGCAAAGACTACCTGGCTACTAGCATAGAAATATACAGAATTTCTTCATTGAGGTAGATAATTTTGGAGAAATCTAGATTTTTAATTATTTTTGGCTACTGCTTATGATGTGTTTTACCCATCAAAACCCAATGATCTTACTTCCTGTCGTCCATTTTATTTGTTGATTTATGACTATTTGTATGTTCAGTTCAAATTTAAGTTAATGTTCTCAGGGTTGGTCATAAAGAAGTCATGTCATGATCCAAGAGTTCAAACAAACAAATATTTGCACATAGCTAGAAATAAATTATATTTCTGTTAGAATGATGAAGTTTCTCTAAGTGATGATTGCAGCAATGAATAAATTCTTAGATGCGAATGTAAATTATTTAAAGATGCAAAAAGAATATCTTGATAAGGGATAGTGATGAAAGTTCAAGACAAGTTTTTGAGCACTTTTTAGAAGAACTCGCCATTTTCTGAAAGTAGCGGTTAATGTTATGAAATTGTGCCTATAAGAAAACAGATAAAGATGGCACAGCTGTTACAAGGTTTTGTATTTTTTTTTCACTGTCTAAAAGATGTATGAGCTGACCAATAAAAATGATGTTTTGAAAGAATGAGGAAAAGAGGCTTTTCAGATATGAATTGAGGCTTGTCAGACGACAAAGGATATCCCCATCAGAATCAGAAGAGCACATGGCAAGAAGTCATAACAATGCTTTATAGTTTATACAATATCATGAGTACTATAATCATGCCTAACTTATCGAATAAAGTACACATTTGGGAGATTCAGTCATTTCGCAAACTGAGTTATCAAAGGAAAATTGTGCCTATAGGAAACATATATAGCAGGTGCACATTTTTAACAAATCATTACAAGTCTAAAATTGCATCATAAACAAGATAAGACCAATAAAAGATGATTGAAAAAGACAAAGGACTGATTCGTTTATCTCACTGCCTAGGTTTCACAAGGAAGTTAATGATTTGTGTATGTCAAGTGTCAACTGCACCTCTTTCAAACTGGCTGCTACCTTGAAAAATCACGTGCACTCTTCTAATATCTGCTTATCCAAAAGTACATCAACCTCTAAATTTCACCATCTGCTAGCATCAGGCACTAATATTTGCAAAGTCTTATTTATGTACTAAAATGACCTAGCAAGGATTCAGCATATAGTTTTGCAATCTAAAAAATAAACGAGAAAAAGCCAGTGATATTCGCAGATAGATTGACCAAAATGAAGGTGATGTGAAAGTATATGAAGAAGTTATCATTCACTCAGAACTCAAAGAACACTTACTTCTGATGTCCTTACCAGCATGTCCCTTTTTCTGATTTTTGCAGGTTTCAAGAGTTTCTGAAATGATGAGTGCCATATCAAAAGATGTTTGGGAGTTGCATCTGTCAATGAAGGATATTAAATTCTTATATTCTTCATTCTCTTGAGTGTAATTTTTTCATGCTTAATATCTGTAATCCCAATTAATCTCATTTAACTTTGTTGGTAAACAGATTTGTCAATTTGTATTTCTTGACAAAGTGCCCGCTGGTAGAGTGACAAATTGCCACAACATTTGAAGAGATCATTTGTTGGATATGATCTTCCTCTGTATTTGAGAGAGGCAGCTCCTTCATATGATAGTTATTTGATTTTTTAAACAAAAACTTACAAGGAAAAGAAAGAAATCCCACTCACTAGGATTCTTGATAACAGATATACACAAAGCTATCAAGTTTTTATTCAATCTATGTACTTCACCAAGTACTATGCAAGTGTATCCCGATAATGAAAATTAGATTCTCATGCCATTAATACACTTGCAAGATACTAAAGGAGGGCATTTTGTGATAAAACATGTGCGGCAATTGCCTTTATGAAATGGAGTGAAACTATGGAAAATTTATCATGCTCTAATACAATGAACACAAGAGAAAACATATGGACACATTACAAAGTTGAAAACACCTCCAAAAATTGTTTTGTATTCATTAGATGAAGTTACACAACCTCATAACAATGCTGCCTTAAAACCATGAAGTGCCAAAAGTCCTTAAAACATTCCTTTCACATACTTATACAGGCATTTCTCCTTGTAACTACCTCATTTCTCAAGTTAATAACTAAATATTTTTTGTGCATTTTGAATATGGTTACGAACCCAGCAATTCCATGCCAAAAAAGTCAACTATCTAATTTTGGCTTATATGACCATAACTGCTAATTACAGATAAAAACAAGGAGATAAGCATTGAATCTAAACTAAGAGAATACAACAATGAGAACAGACGATTTTGCTGTAGCATTACACTGGCAATCACCAGGAAGGCAATCTGAGCAATAGTTTATTCCCATGAACCCGAGGACTTGGTTCTGAAAGTTATGTATGCATTAAGGATCGGCAACATATACTGATAACAAGGAATGAAGACAGCATCAATTTTCAATTTCGAATTAATTTGTTTGTCTCATACCTCTATCAATTCCTGGTGATAAGTTGGTATGTTGCAGGCATCCAAGACAACTGAAATAACAGTTTTTTCATCCAATTTGCATCAGACACTATGTTTGCTATCTTTGTGTTGATTCTGTCAGTAAATGACTTTAAGAGAGCTTGCCAATCAATCTGTTTCAAAACTTTCATTGTGAGTGCACCTGTAATACTTGTAGTGACTTCTTCCAGTATTTTCATTTTATCTGTTCACAGGTTGTCAATAACTTCTCACCTTCAACCAAGCTTTAACCAATATTCACCAGCTTCGAATTTACACTCTTGCACCACATATATGTTTGATTATCTTCTGCATTGGCAAATACATTTTCACCAATCAGTGTGTTGGGATCGATTTTAGACATCGCTTGAAGTTCACCTGGTATGCTTTGTCAGGCTAGTTCTTGTTCTTTGGTCATTTTCAGCTCCTTGGCTATTTCCTGCTTCTGTAAATCAAGTTTCTCATAGATATCTTTTGCTTTGACCACAAAATCCAAAGCTTCAGTATTCATTTGAGTAGTCCATGCTTCAATCATTATGCTATAAGATCAGTATTTGTGTAGGTCCTCTGACTTTCTTTTCAATTATGCCTTCAGAAGCTGTGAGAACTAATGCAGAAATTTTTTTCTAAAGGTATATCAAAAGGATCAGCAATGGAATTGATATAGGACACTAAGGCTTGAACTTGATTTTTGAGCTGTCTTTTGATTGCTTCTCCTTCCTGACTCTTTGGACTGGTTGGGTTGGGGATATGTCAAAATTGTGAACATCTCCCTCAGTTGATGGCAGGCTGAGATATACTTTTCTGATGTTGAAGTCACCTTCATTGGCTTGCTCAATATTCTTTTCTATAATACATCTAGCCACTTCAACACAGACATTTCCCAAAATTGTATCCACTGCCCACCTTGATATTACCTTAGTTTTCTTTACTTCAGTTGTTTTTGGAAGAAGATTTGCAACTGCATCTATATTAAGAGTCACCACTTGTATCACCCTTTTCTTCTTTTGTAAGCTTTCTTGTAATCAAAATGAGGAAGAAATTGGCAAATGTTCTTCGATATCAGTGAATGATGGATTTAAGGATATTGCAGAGTTGGGAATGGGTGGTATCTAATCTTCATCTTGAGTAATATCTATCATTGGTATCTCAGGTGGGACAAAGTTATTATGAGGACAAGACACCATGTTGACAAACGATGAAACACCAGGACTTTGTTACTCATTATTACCAGGAGGTCGTTAAGGATGGCAGTTTCATTCTCTTCTTCATCTTCTTGAATTATGTTCACTGCTCTCCCTTTTGTCTTTATAACTTTTTCTTATTGTAAAGTCACCTTCACATGCTTTTGTCAAGTCATTTGATCTATTTGGGTCTTAATCATCTTCATTGTCTCTTAAGTAACCTGTTGTGAATTTTTACCAGAGATAGGTTTGTGTAGATTGGAGGAAGAAGAAAGTTCGTGACTGTCATTTTTCTTTCCTGAAATGGCTTTTTTATCTAAGGCCATATTAAAAAAGTCCATAGTCTGAAGTGCCCTTCACATAATGAAGCACACGCTTTGCTGCCATCCAATGATCAGCCTTAGGAGCTGTCATAAAGCGTGAAATATAGCTGACTGTGAAGCTAATATCAGGCCTAGTAGCAGAGAGGTAGATGAGGCTGCCTACTAGTTGCCTGTATGCAGTATCATCAACGGAAGGAAAATCAGACTTTGCTGATAACTTGAGAGCTTTCTCCATAGGTGTGGATGCAAGTTTGCAATACTGCATTCGGAATTTGTCTAACAGAGCCCTGGCATATTTGGACTGAGAAATGAATGTACCAGAAGACTGTTAAAAAACTTCAACACTTGGGCAATAATGCATGAGCCCAAGGTCAATCATATCAAAAGACTGGCATAAGTTTTGTTTGATTCCCTGAATCAAAGATGCGGAGCTGCTAGTGATGATCAAATCATCCACATAAATAACCAGAAGGATGATGTCACTGTCAGTAGTCTTTGATGTACACATTTGAGTCTGAAGAACTCCTCTCGAAGCCTTGATCATTGAGGTACTTATCAATTTTTATGCACCATGCCCGAGGGGCCTACTTCAAGCCATAAAGAGCTTTGACCAATGTGAGAACCTGATGGTCTTTACCAACAACCTTGAAACTAGGAGGCTATGTCATGTAGACCTCTTCATGGAAATCACCATTCAGGAAAGCACTCGTGACGTCCATCTGATGGATCTTCCAGCCAAACTGTGCTGCCATGGCTAGGAATAATCTGATGGTGCTCATCTTTGCAGTAGGAGCAAAGGTCTCCTCATAATCAATGCCCTAATGCTGAGAAAAGCCCTTCGCCACTAGACAAGCTTTGTACTTATCCAAAGTACCATCCGATTTGTATTTGATTTTGTGGACCCATTTGCAGCCAATGGGTTTCTTCCCTGGTGGAAGATCAAAAAGGACCCAAGTGTTCTTCTTTAGTAGGCTCTAGTGTTCAAATGTCATGGCCTGTTCCCACTTTGGAATTCCTTTAGCCTCAGAATATGTTTGAGGTTCAAACACACTATGAATGTTGACCATGAGAGCAAAGTTAACAGAATCTATAGTTTTGCCCTTTTTCCGAGCTATTCGCCCATCAATGAGCTCATCATCATGAAGATCAGCAAGTGTCTTAGCCCACCACTTAGACTGGATAGGAGAATGACCAATATTAGTACTAGGAGATGCTTGATCAGCAGGATCCTCATCAGAAAAATCTAAATCAAACTCAGGTGAAGCATCTACAAAGCAAGGTGATCCTACAGGAGAAGCCGAAGGTGTCTGTACAGGTATCACTAAAATAACTGGAGTTACAAGAGCTACTGGAGCCCTCCCATCAGGTGGACCTAATCGAAGTCAAACTCCCAAATCATGAGTCATCATAGGCTAGTCTACTGGATCAGGAACATGAAAAGCAAGCATGAAAGGTCCTTGCTGCTCATCAAAGACTACATCATGATTGTAGATGAGACGAAATGTCTCAACATCGATCAGGCAATAGGCTTTGTGAAGATAGCTATATCCAGCAAGCATGAGTTTCTGACTCTTGGCATCCAACTTGGTGCATGATGCATCAGGGACCCAAACAAAAGCAAGGGAACCAAAAACCTTTAAGTGACTAATTTTGGGCTTGTGACTTGACCAGGCCTCTTCCAGAGTTTTACCTTTGACCGCCACTATGGGTGACCAGTTCAACAGATAAACTGCAGTGTTAACTACTTCTGCCCAAAACTGCTTCGGAACATGTTTGTGTTCGAGCATTGAATGAGCCATCTCAGTGATTGTCCTATTCTAACGTTCAACTATACTGTTCTATTGTAGTGTGTGGGGTGTGGTTAACTGGCGTTTAATGCCATGTGTATCCAAGAAGCTGGAGAAAGCATTAGAACAAAATTCCCCCCCATTGTCTGATCTAAGAGTAATAATAGATTTCCCAAACTCTTTTTCAACTAAAGGTTTAAACTTCTGAAATACAGGAAATGCATATGATTTCTTTTTAAGGAAATACGCCCACATTTTTCTACTAAAATCATCAACAAACAATAGAAATTACCTGGACCCAAGAACAGGAAGAGTGGCTATAGGGCCGCAGATATTGGCATGAACAAGCTTAAGTACCTGAGAAGCTCACCATGAATCACCACTAGTGAATGGTGTGCAATGTTGCTTCCCAGCCTAGCATGCATCACAAACTCCAAGCTATTCAGTTTGAATCTCTGGCAATCGAAGAACAAGATCATCCCGAGAAAGCTATGAAAGATAATGCACATTTAAGTGCCCATATCACTGATTCCAAAGTGTGTTGACAGAAAATCGTTGAGCAGCCATAGCTAAGTCCTAAGAATCACCAGAATCAGTAAGTCTGAAAAGACCATGATCCTCAAGACCCACTACAATAGTAGACTTAGTCGCCCGATCAGTGATGGTGCATTGATGTAAACTGAAGGTGACTGCCAAGTGTGGAGAATGTCGTAGTAGCTGACTGACTAAGAGTAGATTTAGTTCCATCCCTGGAACGTAGTGCACATCAAGGAATATGAGATTCCTCCCAACAAATTGAATCTGAATATTGCATTTACCAACAACTGTGTCTTCTTCTCTACCACCAAAAATAACAGTTTGAATAAGGCTGGTAGTCAATAAACTAGTCTCTGCAGTGAGTGAAATGACGAGAGGCACCTGAATCAATGTACCAGGCAAACGACTTCACATAATCTGCAAGTCTTTTAGCCATGAAGGCATAAAAGGCAGATTTCGCCTACTCAGTGTGCTTTGCACTGTTCGCTTTGGGTTGTAAACCTGATTGCTTAGACTATGCAGCTAAGCATTTCTGACATTCAACCTTCATGTGTCCAAGCTTGTGGTAGTAGTTACATTGAATGTTCTTCTTTCTGGAACCATATGATGCTGGAGCAAAAGACTTCTACTGAGATGGCTGCTAAAACTTGCCTTTATCCTTTTGAAAGGATTTCGCAACAAAGGCTTCCTTTGTGGAGGTGGAACTGGAGCTGCTATCGAACTGTTGTTTCCACCGATCTTGCTGAAGCAGCAATGTGCAGAGATCTATAAACTTCAAATCAAGACCAGAAGATTGATGTTGAGAGTCTCAATAAAATGCTCATAAAATTTTGGTAAACTCTAAAGAGTGATAACCACAATATCCTCTTCCTCCATCTTGCGACCAATGGCAAGTAACTGATCACAGATTTCCTGAATCTGATTCAAGTGTGCCTGGAGCGAGGTGCGCTCATCCATGACAATAGAAAACAGAGTGTTTTTCAGAAAGAAGGCTCTACTTTTGTCAAAAGTCTCATGAAGACCTTTGAGATGTGTCCAGATCTCGGCAGCTGTCTTGCCAGATGGAATCTGAGAAAGTTGATCATCAGCCACAGATAATTTGAGAAGCATCACTGCCTCTCAATAATTCAGATCTCATGTATTTTGATCAGGACCTGGAGAAGTCGGACGCTGTGTAACACCCAAAACAAGTTGATCGGTATTCCAATATTCAAAAATTGCGATGATCCGCTACTTCTAGGTGCCATAATTTCTACTATTGAATTTGGAGTTAGGCTCGAGCTAAATATTTGTCAGATATGCCATGGCATGCTTTTCAATGAAAATTTGTGAAAATCTGTAAGGCACATTCTTCAAGGCAAAAATATGTAAGACCTAGAAGATTTGGAGAGTGACCCAAAAGAGAGCTTAAAAAACCCAAAAGGAATATGCTATTGTTTTTTGGATCTGCTAGCTCAAAAATTGAGGCACAAAAATCGAGACACCTAGAAAAAATGAATAACAACCCAGTGGACCTCTCGAAAAACCCATCAAGAATATGAAATTAAAATATTTTTCGACCCCAAAAATTAGGGTTTCGAGCAAAAGTTCAGTCGGCAGCCATGGAGGTCGAATTTGCAAAAAATGGCAATTTCCTGGAAAGAAATGGTTGTTTTTATTTTAGAGCTCTACTAGATGCAGAGGCCACACTGAAGATTGGTGTTATAACTCCACAAATGGTAGAGATTGCTGAGTTTTAACCAGCAACATTTTGCAGAGCCGTCTGAAAACAGCAGCCAAGAAACCAGACCTTTTTTCCGCAATTTTTCAGAGGACTTGGCCAAGAAACAAGATGATACTAGTGGCAAATTTGGTGGCCAAGGAAAATTTGTGATTTGCAATCAAATTGACCACAATTAGGCCACGAATCTCCAAAAACAAGGTTGTGATTTTTCTAGAAACAAATCTGCGATTTTCAAAAACCTCAACCAAAAAAACCTAGTTGAAAATCTCAGGGTTTTGAGATTAGAAAGCAAGGATCACAGAATAATTTCGGCAATTGGCTTTGATAATTTCGGAAAAGAAATTATAATTTTTTTAAAAATTAAGAACTAGGCTCTGATACCATATTACGAAGTAATTGGTAAATACTTGCTTGTTATTAACAAAGACCAAACGGTCAATTTATACAAAAGAATGAGACGATGTTTCCTTAAGAAACGATCATAAAGAATAAAAACATTCTATTCTAGAGAAAGCAAAAAACGAAAGCAAACTAAAGCTTATTAGATATTTACAATAGAAAACCATTAACTAATAATAGACAACTTATCTATTATTGTAATAGGCCAAGTGGTTGTAGCTTCAAGCATTTTATTTCTCACCAACTCTTCGGTCGTTATGATTAAAAATGTTGTCCTTTCACTCAAGTTCTTTTGTTTTTGGAAGCGACAAATCTATTGGCAGCAAAGGAATCGACCGTATTTTCTCATAATAGAACGGATCTATCAAAGTTAATTCATCATCTTCAATACTAATCACATCCAAGTCTAATTTGAGATCAACAATTGTTTCAATATAAGCCTTTTCTAGCCTCTCTTTTTGGCTTCGAAGCCATGTTCATAATCCTCCCAGAAGTCCTCAATATTTAAAAAATGATTGAAACCAAAGCCAAGTTTCAATTTGTTTCTAGCATATCCCGTACTCTCAAAGAGGGATCTCATAAAATAGGGATGTGAGTTAATCTTGCCAATTGATCTTTCAATGTTCTTAGCAAGAACGTTTGGCTCAAAACTCTAGTGACTATACCTAACTGTAAGGGAATATCATTCATTCATTGATTTCTGCAATTCTTGTTAATTTGACTAACTTCAATTTCATTCAATAGCAACTTGTCATCTACGAACCTCTGCAACATGATAGGGTATCTATCGTAACCTACCAAACTGATATGAGTGGAGCTTCAAGAAATGTATAAAACTATCATGTTATTGGATAATGACAATTGCTTATGATGATATCCTGAGCCCAATGTTTTCCTAGAGCTCTTTGACTGTGAGAATAGTGAAGGCATCGTTGACTTTCCTTAAATAATGCAGAGATTTTTCCGACTTTAACTATGGGTGATAGTTATAAACCAGTGTTGCATCATCATAGACACCATGGTTATTCAGCCTTGGCTGAATTTTCCTTCGAGTAGTAGCATAAAACAGATAAGATAAGATAAGATAATAATATTAATGTCCAACAAAAAACCACAAGGGTTTATGGGACTGAGCATACAAACAAAAGAGCTGCCCAAAGCAAGAGCACCAAACAGTGTCTGAGAAGAAATAAAACAAGATACGAAGCCAGAGAAGCCAAGGTAAGGACTAAGGATCCTTCCTTGGTACAATGAAACCAATCACAAAAGGATATAACCGTGAACAATCTAGAGTTTTAGATCGTCACCAAGAACCACTAGAGGAGTGTTGTCTAAAAAGACTGGTGCAGTGTCTGACTGATTTGGAATGAGTGATATTGGATGGCCTTTTCACGACCCATGGTGGAGACAAGGGGGGAGAAAAAGGCAGTAATGTGCTGATCTGAGGTATGACCCTTAGGTATGAGTGACTGCAAGGTATGCTTGCGAAGCTAGGTGACCTCTCGAAGCTAGAGTGCAAGACACCATTGGTCAATATAGCTGAAGAACGCTGAAAGCGAAAAAAAATCTCTACAAAGGTAATAAAATCTCCCTCTGATCTCATAGTAGATGGGACAGCGAAATATAAATTGGGTCTCAGTCTCAACCTCCGCCAAAGTACACAGTCGACAAATCCAATCCTCCCTAACCATATGGTGATCAATCTAGGCACGAAGATGGCAGGAGCCAACTCTGAAGGAGCCCAAAGAGAATTGTAGGGTGTAACTCAAGTGCCGATAACGATAGGCAGGGCAAACAATAATACCATTCTGAATCTCAAGAAAATGCTCAGCATAAAAGGCCATTTAAGATCGTAATCCACAAGGAGGATTACGCCAGATAGTAATAATGTATTGTCTATAGATATCCTGCCTGACATACTCATTCAACTCCTATCGTGAGGGAAGGACGTGTGCAGGGGCATCCAGCGACAACTAAGAAGGGGGAAGATGACCAATCTCAATCCCAATTGAACCCAACAAAGAGGTGGCCTGAGCATACCAACAACGAGATCTAGTGCTAGTGTCGGATCTCATAATCACAACTAAAGAACAATACACCAAATGAGAGTATCTGTGTCGGTCGACCTCCGAATCCATAAAGCCACGAAGCCGATGGAGGAACCAGATCAAGTCAAAAATGGCTGCAAGTTTGAAAGGATGAACTCCAAACTCGGCCAAGACAATCTTGTGGAGGATAAGTCCGTGACATCTAATGATACATCATAAAAGCAACGTCTAAACACATTTTATAGAGGCCCAATCAAACACAAGAAGAGAAGGTCCCCAAACCACCGAACCATAGAGAACGATCAATCGAACCAAAGAGTCCAAGAGGGACAACTTGGACGAAATGTCCTGAAAATGATGTCTAGAGCATTGTCTTTCGAGCATGGCCAAGGAACCCATGCCCTTACTAACTCTGGACTGAACAGTCGGTCTCAAGCTGAAGCGTGGTCCCGAAAACTTCACTCCGAGATACATGTAAGAAGAAGTGATCTCAACCTCTTGCCCCATATAAAATTAGTGATTTGTTTCAAGCTCCAACAACTAGTTATGTAAGCAATCACTAATAGACCAATCAATAAATTGGATGCCTTCACATATAATATTGATGGACAGGAATATCAATCTTTGAAGTCATGAGAGTCCTTTTTCCTGTTACCTTGCTGAGGAAGATCACCATATTGACAATGTCGCCATTCGCTAAGGATTTGTGAATAACTTTTGACAATTGTGACTTCCCCTTTCTTAGTGCCAAGATCTAATTCTTAGCTATGGTGTTGAGACAATGGTCTCTATTATTGATGAACTATTCTTTTGCATAATCTTTGCCAGCATTGAAGGACTAATCTCTAATGGGCAACTGAAACATGAGTGCAATGGGACACCAATTTGAGCTTGGCTACCATTCTGCTATCATTTGCAACTACTTCTCCAGGGTTCGGATTGTATGCTCTCATGCATTCTACTACGAGTTCTAGGTACTGAACAAACACTGGGTGATCTGCTGCATGAGCTAAGCGACTGTCAAGAATCTTGGTCGCCATAATGGCTTTTCTTAATTCTCCATCGACTTCTTGAAATATTGTATGCTAACATTCCCTAGTATTGTGTCACTTATCTATGAAACTGTGCACTTGAGCATGGGGGCATAATCATGCCCCTGATATTTATACTACATTGTGCTAGACTATTTCACTATTGGCTGCAAATAAAATGTGTTTCTGAATCACTTCTTATTACAATCTCTTGCAAACTTTTCCACTTGTCAAGTTAATTTTTCTTTTTACATAAGCATGTAGAACCATAGATCAACTTATCGCCGATATATAGGCAATAAGTCGTCTTACAATGATAACTCGATCCAGGCAACAATGTACGCCAAGATATCGCCGCTAAATATCACCTATAAATTGGCAAGTTATCACCAAGATGTCACCTAAATATCGGCAAATTCTGAGAAAACATTGCCCACGGCATGATTTTGGTCTATGACAGCCCGATAACCACCCATTATTTTTTTTTTCATTGGCAGAGAGATTTCTGAGAGGGCGAATAGCTTTTGGAGGAGAAAGACCACCATTTACAACCATCCACATCGATTTGTTGTGGACTTGGAGTAGATTCGAAGAGTTTTTTCAAACAAATTCAAATTCACAAGTAAGTTTTCAAAATTCTCTGTTTGTTTTGAAAACATTTGGTCTTGTATTAAATGCATCCAAGCTCACACAAACTCTCTCATACCATTTCCAATCTACTCTAACTCCTTTTAGAAGGTAATGAATAAGATCTAATAGCAATTTTTACAAATCCTTCATAGTTTTCTCAAAAATTTCATCTTTTACTTTAAAATTCATAACTTAAAACCTATGTTTAAACTTATCTAAAGTTTTAAACTAACTCAATTTATTTCTAAATTTATCTATTGAATTTCCAAGTTTGTGCCCTCATTTTGTTTGTATTGTGTAGGTTGATTCTTCATCAAAATGGCAAACATGGATGCCTCTACAATTGGGTCTATCAATACCCCAGTAGATGCATGTTCATTAGGATATGTAGGAACATGCCCTAAAGGAGCTAGAGACAAGGCAGGGAAATATGCTTTTGAAGGACCTGACTATAATAGTGTGATATGCATAAAATGTGAAAAAGTTGTTAGTAGAGGCATATCTCATTTGAAATACCACCTTGGAGTGATCGCAAAGCGTGATACAAAGGGTTTGCGACAACATCGCAGCTGATTTAAAGAGAGAGATGAATGCCTCCTTACCCTTCGGCAGCACAATAATATGGCACCAATATATCTGGGGGGCGGTACAATATATGGGGGTAGGCTGGCCCTACAATTCTAAGGGTAGAGGTGCAGAATTATAGAAACGGGTAGTAGTTGACCAACCTTTTTCGCACCATCTGCATGCAGAGGTGGGAACGACAAGTGGAGGTAACAAGATAGTTTTTGAGAATACTTTATCACCCATTCACATTACCCTTACCCAATGGGGGTAGGGGCCCCGACAACTTCTCTTATGTGCCCAAGAAGAGAAAATGTTGCAAAGGGAAAGGGCAAAATTGGCCATGAGGGCAGCCATTTTTGAATTGCGAGGTATCTCAAGACTCACAGTATCTCCTTTTTAAGAATCGTTTATTATTTTACAATCACCATTATTTGTTTAGAGTTTATATTTTACTAAAACAATGATCATTTAAAAATGAAATAATGTGGGTTGTGACCAGGTATCCCAGCAAACCTTGAGGAAGAAGAAGCACTTGAGGGAATAGTGGGCTCTCAACATGGCCCACGGATCTGTAAATCTACCATTCCCGTCACTTCCACTAGTTCTACTAGACCACTGCCACACACATCTTCTATAGATTGTGCACAGAAGCACTCCTGGAGCACAACTATCACTAAAGGGTACTAGGTAATACAGCAATGTGCATCAGCAAGCTAATATTCAATGTGTCAATTTTTGGTTTTTTAACATCTCGTTGAATGTTGCAACTAGTCCCTATTGGCTGAATTTTGTGACAGGAAAAACTATGGGAGGTTTGTTCACTTTTTTTATTTTTTAAATATTTTACATCTTTACAATTTACTTTTTTTTGTTCAATATAAGTTTTCTTTTAATCAAAGTTGTGTACTTAATGCCAACTTAATCCTGTGCTTCTAGGTTTCTCAAAGATGTTTCTAGGGGTAAAGATGTGGTTGATGATCAAAGATTTAAGTGGAAACAATTTGGCTGCACCATACTTTCAGATGGATGGATAGATGCAAGAAACTATACTATCATCAATTTTTTGGTTTCTTGCAAGAATCAAGTGGTCTTTTTGAAATCCTTGCGTACCTGAACAAGATAAAGGAAGCTGAAACTTTGTCTCTAATGTTAGAGCAAGTTGTGATGGAGGTGGGGGTTGCTAATTTGGTGCAAATAATAATCGACAATACAACAGCATATGTGGCTGCGGGTAGGATCCTCCAAGATAAGTATAGCACACTTTATTGGCCACCTTGTGCAATGCATGTCCTTGACCTTCTCTTGGAGGATAGAGGAAAATTAGATCGGGTGAGACCAATTGTAGAGGATACAAGAACGACAACCAAATACATCTACAATCACCCTTGGGTTATCCGTTTGATGAGAGAATCCACCCATGGGAAGGAGTTGGTAAGACCTGCTGCCACAAGGTTTGCACCAATTTTCTTAATGTTGCAAGAATCCTTTGAAGCAATTGTTTTTAGAGTCCAAAATGGCTAAACTCAAGCTATCCAAAGAAGCCTAATGGATAGAGTATTGCATATATCGTCTTTGACAGCCACATTTTCGATGGTGCTATAGAATTTGTGAAGGTAACTTGGAAGCTTCAAAAGTTGAATATTTAATGTTGTATTCAATAATCAAGTCTTTCATTATTAATTTCTAACTCTAGTCTCTAATTAATGATTATCTTTTTCTACTTTTCAATTGTATATGACAAAGTCCTTGGTTAAAGTTCTCAACTTGGTAGATGAGGAGCAAACCGTAATGAGGTATCTCTATGAGGCCATGGATAGGGCCAATGAGGCTGTAAAAAATTACTACAAGGGGGCATCCTCAAATTTTACCACATATGAGAAATTATTGATAGAAGGTGGAACAATCAGCTCCACCAAACCATACATGTGGCAGGGTACTTCCTCAACCCTTGTTTTTGCTTCTCTATCCTATGCAGACCCCAATGGAGAGGTCATGGAGGGCTTCGTTGATTGCCTAGAGAATGATATCCGATGTTGAGGTGAGAGACCTCAATGCGGTTGAGATGGAAGTGTATCAGAATGCAACGAGAAAGTTACTCCTTAGTCTTGGAAAAAAAGAGAAACACTCAAACCCCAAATAAAATATTTGGATTTTTGGTGTCTTTCACATGCATGACGAGAAGATAAAACTAAGACATGTTTTCACCTTGTTTTCTAACTCTTTACTATTTCTCTTGTGTATGCTTGGCGGCAAAATCGGGGTGGAAATTTTCCAAATCTGCAAAAAACTTGCCCTTTGCATCTTGTGTCACCCATGTAGCTCATCTAGTTGTGAGCATAACTAGAGCTTATTTGAGGTCATTCACACAAAGAAGAGGAACAAGTTAGCACAGAGATGCCTCAATTACCTTGTTTATGTGCATTATAATCGTAAGTTGCACATAAGAAAGATATGGTTAGCAGCAGCTGGTTGACTTGATTTGAATAACATAGATTCCTACAGTGATTGGACATCACAGGAGCAGCCTCCATTGTTCACAGACGATGAGATTTGTGATTTGGAGAGGCACGCTATGGAGGAGGGTGGGTTTGCAATGGGATTGGATGATATTGATGAGGACATGAGGGCACAGAGAATGAGATGGATGCATATGATGAGGCATTGCTAGCATCAACACCATCTACATCTAGGATGGAGGTCCAACCACAACCACAACAGCCTTCTAGGGCTAGACTCCCTCCCACTCCAATAGTTTTTACTAGAGCTATTGGGAAAGGGAAGAGGAAGAGGAAGATGTAGCCTAATTTGATATCATACTTGACACTTGTATTTTCTTATAGTTTTACAAAGACAATTTTCTATTTTTAGTTTGCATTAGAGTTCAAACCATCGGACTATGGCTACGAGCCATCAGCATTCCACATGCAATTTTGTATCCTATTTGCATTCTTATATACCTAGAACAGCTTATTTGGTTTGAATAATGAAAGTTGAACTATGCCATAGCACTTTCAAGTTTCAGCTTAAACAGTTGCATTTGGAAATCCCCACTCATAAGTTGTTTATGATTCCACAATTTATATTCTTATCTTTTCTTTCCATTTCTATGGACAACATCCCCTTAAAGTAATTTGTCAAACAGTTCTAGTACTATTCCTCTATTCCTTTATGTATGTATGTTTGTATCTCCAAGGTAGCTTGTTTATGATTTTTTGCAACCGCATATATTTCTTCACTATGCTTTTGATGGATGTTGATACCTTAACAATTCCCACCGTCACAACATCTGACCAATCATCTATTTTGTGCATATCCCATAATCACTGAATTCTATGAGATGACATACTTTTGAGGCTCTTTGTGACACAGCTAATCGTGTTACGTATATGCTCCCACACTTACATCAATCACTACATATATAAGATGACATGCCTTTGCAGCAGTCTATCAAACAGTTAATGTGAAAAGTGTATAGCTCTACCTTCCGCATGATGTCTACAAGAGCATTTTCAATAATAATCTCTAGCAATATCCTTTCACCAATATGACTTGATGAACGTCTTTAACATTCTTATAAGCTTTTCTTGTTGGCGTGGTCATGGAGGGTACTTGCATGAGATTGTGGAATTTGGCTCAGCATCAACCAATTGCATTTGCTTTAATCAACATATTCATATTGTATGAATCCTGTAATCATTTCCTTCCATTCATTGTGACGACCTACATTTGGCACATTTTGTTGGGCAAGGCATGCACATTGTACGCAGTTTCATATTTTGCATGGATTTCTACAAGTATTTTCATGAATAAAATCTGACGACTCCAACCAATATGTTTGAATGGATATCCAAAGCTATTCTAAGTTCATTCCCACTCACTTCCTTGGGAGGATGTTGTCAAAGGTTGTGGAATTCAGCTTCAAAGTTTATAAACCTTTTTCAACATATACAATTTGTGTAAGCTGTAACTTTTTGTTTCATTAGACTGAACACTCTGCCAAACAGCTTGCATGTCACGTCTCTGTTTCTTTATACCTATATATCTTGGAGGTGCAATTCATATACATTCTTACAAATCTAAGAAAACATATCTACAAAACTTCCACAGATCCTCAATCAATCAACCATATATGTGATGCAATATGTAGTTGAAACCAGTCTACTTCACAAACTGTGTAAGCATTATATCAAATGGTACATTGTCTGTGGCTTCACATCTGCATACAACAGGTTTGACTCGCTGCCAATTGCATTTTCTTTAAAGTTTCAAAGTCTTGTCCACTCAAAACAACCTGTGCATATGTACTGCAGATCATTTTGAGGTATTCTGTAAAATATTTTACCAATGCCTCCTTTTCTGCACTTCCATATTTTACATATGCTGGAACATTTTGAGAAACATTTCACACCAGTGAGTTTCAGCTCCCACTGCTGTTCAAATTTTCAATTGTTTCAAACTGGCCATTTCGATGTGACTTCTTATGGCTCTGTGTGTTCTTTCAGATGGAAAACCCCTTTAGTAGAACCTTGTGGTTCCAACAGCTCCCAATTTGAAGTGTTTATTGATGAATTGCCAAATCCTAGGAACTCTTGGTTCTTGCATTACTATAATGAAGCTTTCATGTATCTTTCCATTTACTCAACTGATACTCTTGATCAACAATAGCGTTAAAGCTTAAACTATATATATTATATACTCAGAAGTATTCACTATTGAATCAAGCTCATCTAATAATATCCATTAAGGTGGTTTTGCTGAGAATGGTAAACCTGAATTTGAATTGCTTGGGAAAACTGGCCGTGGGTTTGGTTTTACATCATGTCTGGTTGCATATGAGAATTTCTGAAGATAGTTGTACAATGGGGAGGTTAATAATTCTTGGGAAAATGTGCAGAAGATGATGAGGGCTTAACCAGAGAAGAGGTTAGTTAACCTCTTGTTTCCACGTTTTATTCCAAAAATGAGTAAGTTAATTAACCTCTCACACTTTTGGGCAGAGCTAATTAACTTCTATAATGCGTGTGTTTTCAAAGAGTTAATTAACAATGTGTTTTTTGTACGATAATAAACTATGGAGTTTTGCATGAAAATAGAACACTTTCTTTTGACAGTAAAAAGGCTTTTCTAGAAATTCAAATTGCAAGATTGAGAAGGGAAATGTATTTAAATAAATTAACTAAAAAATCACAATAATTTTGTAAATTAATTTGAAAATTTTGCCTTCAGATCTCAGAAAAAAATTCTTTGAAAAAGTGTCGATAACTTCAACCATAGAATTGTGAATAGCACCAGAAATTGAAGAACACAGTATGGGAAGAGCATTGAATCATTAGAAACATGTTATTTACGACACAAAAGTTAAATTTTGGACATACTGATGTCAAGCCAACAAATTCTAACTTTTTACCTCCATGTTCTATGGAGGATTGTAGTGTGATTTAGTTGTGGCGGATTATTTTCTGCAATAGGTAAATTCATAAACAGAACTCTAATGCAGAAAAGCTCAATTGCCTTGTGCCCTGGAATAAGAAACTAACAATAGATTCATGGAACATAAAGGATTCTACGAGGTGCCAATTAGAACTAATTAAGGCAGCTGGAATACTAATCCAAGAAACAAAGCTAAAAGAAGAAGAGAGACAAGAAAATAATCCTCAAATAATAAATAGGTGGACCAGAAGCATGGTTAAAGCAGTTGGTACTTATAAAGGAAATACAACTATTTGGTCAACGAACAGTGTCGAACTTAAGGTTGACTTAGTCAAATTTAGCCAGTCACCAAGGCTTCCAACATAATATCAAATTCAAGTTTTGAATTTTCAATGTGTATGAACCATCCAAATCTATATAAAAGGTTATGTATGGAGACAGATTGCTGCATATATGTGAGACTGGGAAAAGGAAGTAGTTATTTTGGGCAGAGATTTCAACACGATCCCAAGTTTCACAGATACAAAAGTCAGTGCTTTAAGACCAACAAAATCACAAACCGGCTTCAATAATGTATCATCAATACAGGGTTAATGAATGTCATACCCAAGAATGGCCTAAACACATGGAACAGTAGGAAAAAGTGGTTTGATAACATAGCTGGCAGCTGGGCAGATCCTTACTAACAGCAGTCAGCTGCTCTCCTCAATCATTTTTTAATAGGTTACCAGATTCTCTTCCGCCCACACCCCAGATACAGAAGCGGGTGCGTCCAGAGGCGCAAGCGGAGCAGGATGGTCCCTGGAGGCGCACAAGAAGTGCATCCCAGGACTGTGGAGCTCTGCTCCAGGGCATCCACAGCCCTTGGATGCAATTCCTGGGCACCTCTAGTGAGCATCCATGAGCATCTGGGCCATCCAAGAAGCAAAACATTAAATTGACGTCAAGATGAATAAAAATCAAATAAAAATCATGTAAAACATTTGTTTTAAAACATATTTTTTCTCATTTAAAAAAAAAAATTGCTCTAAACTCTAAAACAGCCCTAATAAAGGCCATTTGTTGTTTTTTCATCTCATTTGGTCTCCATTTTGGCATTTTGAAGACAAGGTGATTGTTTTCAAAGAGGATTGTTTGTGGGGTTACAAATTGCTTCCACAGAGGAGATCTAAGCATCTAAGGCAAGCATTTCATAGCATTCTTGAGTTCTTTTATTTATTTATTTGAGAATCTGATGATTTTTTTTCAAGTTTGAGAAGAAAATTTTCAAGGTTTTTTCAAAAAAATAATAATAAATAAAGCAACAAATTAGCTATATCTATTTTAATATTTTTGTATCTTTTTTGTTTGCACTTGTATGCTTGATGTTCATAGTTTTTTTTTCTAATTTAGATTCATTTAGTTTCTTATAATAGCAAAAAATCAAATTGTATCGTGCAAGAATGGCTGCCAACATCACTCAAAGTTCAGTGGGAGGGCGAGGAGCCAATAAATTCAAAATCGATGTAGGATCTCCTTTGTGGAGACATACTGCAAGAATATCACAACTTTCAAGAAGAGGGTCATTTATTTGAAAGTGTAAGGTATGTGATGGGAAAAAATCATTCAATAGTTCATATTCGCAGGTCAAACTTCATTTTATGGGCCCTTTTGGTAAAGGATTGGGAATGTGCAAAAACAAAGATGGGAAGGGGATATCTAATGACAAATACAAGGATATGCAGAAGAACAAGAAGAGGCTGATAAATTGGTTAGACAACAAAACAAACTTCTTATCAACCTCCATCCAGAAAGAAAAAAATGCAATTATCCACTGAACCAATTGTATCTTCCAAACGTCCATTCTTCCAAGTTTCAATACCATAAGTCGAAGAGGAAGTAGAGATTACTGCTCACAAAAGAGGTCCATTGGAGACAACATTTAAAATGAAGGCAAGAGTGCTTGTTGATCAAGTCATTGTGCGTTGCCTCTATGCCAATGGTCTACTTTTCAACATGGTAAGATCACCATATTAGAAGAGCTGGCAGCCATCAATAACCACTAGCTTCTTCCCTTCTCCCATGTGTTGATTCTCGTTTCCTCTCTTTGCTTTGTTGCTCGCTCTTTCTTGAACACCGTTTGGTGCTCCTGCTGGGTTGCTCTTCTTCCCTATTGTATCTTCCAGTCCCTTGGACCCTTTGTTGGTCTTTTGTCAGACATTAATATCATTATCTTATCTTATCTTATCTATAGAGATATATCTTCAACCAATTAGAAATAATTGGAAATAATTGGTTGTTTCTATTGCTTTCAATGGATAGAAAGATACAAGAAATTGTCCATTCATTAACGTGATTATAGTGTCCCCCAAAGAGGCAATGTATTTGAGGGCAATTGATTGTGAAAGTGAAAAATGCACAATTCATTTCCGAAATTCACATTGAGGTCATACAAATAGTCAGTAGTGAGAATATGGTCCAGGTGATTACAAACAATGCAAAAAAAATTGCGGAGCAGGTGCTTTGGTTGAGAGCCAATATGATCATTTTTTTTGGACGCTATGCATTGTACACTCCCTCAACTTGATTACAACAAATTGGCACCCAAATATATTGGGAGCAACAAATATATTAAGAAGGGGAGGAGATGCAAAATTGTACTTACTAAATTTAATTTAATTTTTTTTTTTAATAAACTTTGTCATGCTCAATTATTAGTTGTATATAACTTTGCTTAATATTTATTGACACATTGTTATTAATGTTCTCCTGCATTTTGTCAACATAAAATGCAGGTAACAATATGAAACTTTCTCGAACTAGTTTCACATTTCTCTAAGTTGAATTTATTATTCAATTGGTTAATGTCAATCGATCAATTAACTCCAATTCACGTAACAAATTCTTTTAAGAAAAGGCTTTCGTCAAGTCTTTTTCGTTTTTCCATTTGTCGAGCCTATGCTTGATTTTTGAGGTCTTCAAAGTTCTTTTCTTCGTTTTTGAATGTGTGTTAGTTTTTAGTCCTTCGGTTTTGCACAAGTCATTGCTTTCAGTTTCCCCTTCGATTTGATCTATCTCAAGACTTTATCAGAGTTGGCAATCAAAAGATATGACCAATTTTGTGCCCAAAAAGTGGACCTTTTTGATGCAACTGCACGAATTAAAAATATCATGTTATATTTTTAATATGACTTTCACTTTTTGAAAAATATAAATTACATTCATTTTATGTTATGTTTTTTAGTTACTTTATCATTTTGACTTTTCACTTACAGTAACTATAGTGCACTTTATGTTATATTTTTTAGTTGAGTTGCTTTTTGATTTTTCACTTAAGTGACTATATTAACTATATAGCTTGATTTAATTTTTGACTTTTAAATCAAATGCTCTACCAAATATTACTTTTAAAATCATATTTGCACTTTATATTTTTAATATGATAGTGTAAATATTATCTATGGCCCATTTAAGTAAAATTTTATAAAAAATTAAATTAACATGTGCTTAATTCATCACTTAAGTTGTTTTCAACATGTCTACAAGCATATCTCATAAAAAATGTGCAATTAGACCTAAAAGGTGCAATTTTGAAAGAGAATGCATGTAAATGCATAAAAAACATGCAAAGGCATAAAAAAAGTTGAGATATGCAATGTCATGTCCCCAAATTTGAATGTAATAATTTAATTTAATTAATTAATTAATTGGTCCCAGAATTTAAATAATATAATAAAAGGACCTTTAATTAGTTACTTTAATTAATTAATTTATGCCCAAGTTATTATTTGTATTTGTGGTTCCAATTGATTTAATATATCTCGAACCTATTTTTATTTTTGTTTTCATTGGTAAGTTTCGTCATTGGATATCTTTGTACACCCTCAAAAAGGTTTTCCCTGACGGGTATTTAAGCACAGCTTGTATGTAGTTGTAGGTATGCATTTTGATTATTTATTTTGTACTACGAATTCCCGTTGGGATTCTTTGTTATTCATCATTTTGAAAGTGAAAGATCTTCCCTAATTGACTTATGCAGTTTCGATGGGATTCAACCCTCACCCTATTTTGTTGCATGTAATACTTCACTCGGATCTAGCAAATCAGAGCATCATCTTATTGCAAATATTAATTGAAAGATATTTGTGTTCCACCTCCATTCTTGTTTAGTTTATTGATGAATTCGGATCAATAAATTTATGGTTGCATAACTCAGCATTCCTCCTCTATTCATACACCATCCATCCCCCACATCACAAAGTGCATCTTTTGTACTACAACCGTACGACTTGGGCAACTCTGTAACTGTACTACTACTATCATATCGTATGGCTTGTCTTCTCCCCACACCATACGACCATTGCACCTCCATCCCGTACAACCATAGCAACATTCCACTATACGACCTTCAAAAGAACATCATACCACCTTCAAGCCTACATCATATGGCCATACACTCTACCATACAACCATCAAGATAATACCATACTCTAAAGCACTAGCCACATGAAGCACTGACTCGAAGCACTAGCCACCTGAAGCACTAAGGGAGAACTACTTGAAGCACTAAAGGAGAACTACTTGAAGTACTAGCCACCCGAAGCACTGACCTGAGGCACTGGCCACTTGAAGCACTTAGGGAGAACTATATGAAGCACTAACCTGAAGCATTGGCCACCCGAAGCACTGAGGGATACTACTTGGAGCACACAACCAGACTACCTAAAGCACACGACAAGACTACCTAAAGCATACTACAGGACTTCATAAGGAAACTCTAGAACGGAACATTATAGTGGTATTAGTTGGTGATCTTGCCAGCTTGCTAGGATGATTGAGAGATTTTGGTATTTGGATCACACTATGGCCCCGAATAGCAATGGAGAGTGGTGGTTGAAGGCACTACAAAGGATTGGCAAAGAGCTCAGTAAGGGTGTTGATCTTCCATTAGATATATTGGAAGTTTGTTTGTGTCAGGTGAACCAATTACTTTCAAAATTTATACAGAGAATCCTCTTGCCGATTAAGGAGGCCTTAAGTCAACCCAGGCTTTTGAGACACCATGACAAGGATAAAAGATTGGCAGTTGCAGCATGTCTTAGCGAGGTCTTGAGAATTTCAGCTCCTAAAGAACCATTATAACACCATGATAGAGATATTGCAATTGATAGTTGACAGCTTTCAAAGTCTTAATGACTTTAGTAGTGACCCTTTTGGTAGGAGATCTACAATATTGGAGAATTGTGCAAATGTCAAATTAAGTGACCTTCTTTTAGAGATCGAATTGCAAAATTTGGTCCATGATATGTTTCATCACTTCTTGGTCACCATCAAGGAAGATCATGATACTAAGATTTCAGTTGCTATGGAGTCTTATGATTTCGTGCATTCAAAAGATGGATGAAATATCCCAACCAATCACATCTATGTTATTGGGTTGTTCGTAATCTAAAATGTATTCCCTCTATAACAGCATATAGATTGGTTAGCAACGTTTTCAAGCATTGTGAAGAAAAACTAATATCTCATTTGCACAAGTGGGAGAAAATGACTGACAACAATAAGGGTGATGCTTTACGTAAGGAGAATAAAGGCATGATTACAGGGCCGCTCCAGGAGGATTTGCTAAATCTTTCTACTACACCAACATGGTGAGAACACCAAAAAAATGAAGAAGTTGCTTGCATGAATCTTGTGAAGACATGGACGAATCAAGTTGTGCCCATTATCGAAGTTGTGCCCTAGGCTGTGTTTGTCACAAAGGTGTTTGTTGTCGAGGTTGTGTGTCTGTCACTAAAGCAACGTCCATCATCATGGTCTTGCCGATCACTGAGGTTGTATATCCGTCACTGTCCTTGTGTTTATCACCATCATGTCTATCACTGATGTTGAGTTCGTGTTCACCATCGAGTTCGTGTCTGTCACTGTCATGTCCGTCACTGATGCCAAGTTTGTGTCTATCACCGTCATGTCTATCACCAACGCCTTGCTCATGTCTATCACCGTCATGTCCGTCACCAACACCGAGTCTGTGTCCGTCATCAAGTTTGTGTTTGTCACCGTCATGTCTGTCACCGTCGTGTTCATCATCGTTGTGTCCGTCACCATCATGTCTATCACCGACGCCGAGTTTGTGTCCAACACCGTCGTGTCCATCATTGACACCGAGTTTGTGTCTGTTGTCAAGTTCGTGTCCGTCACTGTCTTCTTGTCTATCACCGTTGTGTTCGTCATCGAAGTCGAGTCCATGTCGGTTGTCGAGTTCATGTCTGTCACCGTCGTGTCCACTATCATGTCCATCACCGACGTCGAGTTCATGTCTGTTGTCGAGTTCATATCCGTCACCGACGTCGAGTTCGTGTACATCGTCGATTTTGTATCTGTCACCATTGTGTCCGTCACCAATGCCGAGTCTAAGTCCATCATCATGTTCACTACCATCATTACATCTGTCAATAACGTCAAGTTTGTATCTGTCATCA
Organism: Cupressus sempervirens; assembly: GCA_028749045.1. NCBI lineage: Eukaryota > Viridiplantae > Streptophyta > Pinopsida > Cupressales > Cupressaceae > Cupressus > Cupressus sempervirens. The sequence continues at coordinate 510,824,490 of CM053791.1, forward strand.
AGTGTGTATCTGTCATCGTAGTTGTGTCTGTCGACGACATCATGGCTATCTCCATCATCATGGTGTGTCTGTCATTGTGGCTGCATCGATCACAGTAGCTACGTTTGTCACCATTAAGACATTGCTCGTTATCGAGGCTCTATCCATCATTGAGGCTTCAACCAAGGTTTTGTGTCCCATTGAGGTTTAATGTGCAGCTAAATTTTATTTGTCGCCAAGGTACTCTTTGTTGAGGTTTTTTCTACCAAGGTTCCCTTTACTGAGGTACTCTTTGTTGAGGCTCCCATCATCACGAAACGCTTCATTAAAGCTCCTGTCACCGAAATACTCAGTTGAGGCTCCCTTTGTCGACATTCTCACCACTAAAGCTCTCCTCGTCAAGGTTTCATCCGACAGAAATATAATAGTGGTCGTTGTGATTGTAGCAGTGGCTAAGTTTGTGCCAACATCAACATCTATGTGAATGACCGTGCCCAAAGAGATTTTTGAACATAATGACGTGAAAGATTTCATCAATTTGTGTCATTGGGATCTTGGTGAAGGATACAACAATATTTATATTAGAGTGGCACAGCGAAAGTTTGATAGCAATGTGGTGCTGCAAAGGATTGACGTCATTTCACTTGTCTTGCCTACGCGTTTGATTTGGGACCCGAGAGCTCTTGGTGTTTCGTTTGATGATGAATTGCTTGAGGGTAAGCAATTTTGGGCAGCAGGGATTTGTCATGTCCCCAAATTTGAATGTAATAATTTAATTTAATTAATTAATTAACTAGTCCCAGAATTTAAATAATATAATAAAAGGACCACTAATTAGTTACTTTAATTAATTAATATGGGCCCAAGTTATTATTTGTATTTGTGGTTCCAATTGGTTTAATATATTTCAAACCTATTTTCATTTTTGTTTTTGTTGGTAAGTTTTGCCGTCGATTATCTTTGTACACCCCCGGAAAGGTTTTCCCCAACGGGTATTTAAGCACAACTTGTATGTAGTTGTAGGTATGCATTCTAATTATTTATTTTGTACTGCAAATTTCCATTGGGATTCTCTATTGTTCGCAATTTCAGAAGTGAAAGATCTTCCCTACTTGGCTTATTTAGTTTCGGTGGGATTCAACCCTCACCCTATTCCGTTGCATGTAATACTTTGCTCGGATCTGGCAAATCAGAAAATCATCTTACTGCAAAAATTAATTGAAGGATATTCATGTTCAATCTCCATTCTTGTTTGGTTTATTGATGAATTTGGATCTATAAATTTATGGTTGAATAACTTAGCATTCTTCCTCTATCTATACACCATCCATCCCCCACATCATGAAGTGCATCTTCCGTATTGCAACCGTACAACTTGGACAACTCCGTAACTATACTGCTGCTATCATACCATACGGCTTGTCTTCTCCCCACACTGTATGACCATCGCACCTCCATCTTGTACAACCATAGCAACATTCCACCATACGGCCACCACACTATTGTACGACCTTCAAGAGAACATCATACCACCTTCAGGCCTACATCATGTGGCCATACACTCTATCGTACGACCATCAAGATAATACCATACTACCTGAAGCACTAGCCACCTAAAGCACTGGCCACCTGAAGCACTAAGAGAAAACTACCTGAAGCACTAGCCACCCAAAGCACTGAAGGAGAACTACCTTAAGCACTAGCCACCCAAAGCACTAAGGGATACTACTTGGAGCACACAACCAAACTACCTAAAGCAAACGACAAGACTACCTAAAGCATACTACAGGACTTCATAAGGAAACTTTAAAGGAAACATTACATGAAATGGATCTAAAAGGTGCATTTTGCCTTTGAGGTTGCAATTGCAAGTTTTTAGAAAACATGTTTTTGCATCCAAAAGGTGTGTTTTGCCAGTAAGACATTTATATGCATCTCTTAAACCCATTTTCGGGCAAAAAGCACTTAATAAAACATGTGTTTGCACCCAAAAGGTGCATTTTGACTAAAGAAAGTCATTTACATGTTTTTAAAACATGTAATCACCTCCAAAAGGTGCACCTTGGATGCATGTTTTTAACATGCATTCACCTCTAAAAGGTGGGTTTTGCATTCAAATGTATGCATTTGCCTTTCTAAAACCCGTTTTTGAGGATTGAGGGTGAAACTTCATGCAAGTTCTTCCCAAGAACACATTTTTGCATATAAATCTCAGATTTCTTCATAAAATGACTTCCAATCTTCTCTTTTAGGGACGTTTTTGCATGTCCAATCCTTCTCATACAAAAGCGTTGAATTTCTTGCCAAAAATGTGCCATTACAGCTCCATTTGAAGCCACATTTGAGGAGAAACGCCCAGATTTGGGCCTTCAAAATGCACTTTTTTTCCCAATAGGGTGTTGTTTTCGAATCTAAATCATTCTTGATGGTATTGGAGGGCATGTTTTTACATTCCAAGATAAAAATCGACTCATGTAATGCCCTTTTGGAATCACGCTTTTTGTGAAAAAGATATTCTTTGCCAAAAACATTTTGTGTTTTGGTATGTCTTGAGCATATTTTTGAGATTGGGCATGAAAAATGCCTCATTGTATGCTCATTTCAAATTCCTCTTTGCAAGGTTCAAGAAATCCAAGTTTGTTTGAGAATATTTCAAAGTTAGTGTTTCTTTCTCCTTCATTTTTGGCACACAATCATCATGTAAGTGGACATTTTGCTTCTTGCTAATCAACCCTTTATGGAAATATACTTTGATGATGTGTTCACATTTTGGAATTTTTGTGTTGCAACACAAGCACAAGAGATGCCCTTATCATCAAAATCTAAGGGCAAAATGAAATACCAGTTTGATAAAAAGTTGGCTCGTGCAACTCAATCTCATGTCACATTCATTCATGACAATGTATTAGATACAAAGATCAGACATGTAGACATGACTGATTTCCTGTGAAGGGTAGAAGCTCCTATTAGTCATGAAATGAAACGTATTAAGAGAAGTCATATTCACTTTGTCTATGTTTCCCACGATTTCCCTGGAAACAAAATTTCTTCTTGGATGTGCAAAGTGTTTCAGTCCAAAGTCAAAGATGATCAAGGATGCTGATGGAAATGTTATTGTAAGCCTTGATCCAGAGGTTATTGAGCGGATTTTCAAAGTGCTGCAGAGTGTGTGGATCTGACCAAAGAGTCATCTTTGGAGATATGGAATGAGAATAAGGGAAACTATTAGAAGTATGTAAATCTATATTGGTTGGATTCAAAGAGAAACAACTTCTCGAGATGGCCAAAGACCATTCACAGATCTAATTTCAAGCAGGAGTACAAAGACCTTATTATCCTTCTCAACAAGATTTGTGGTCTCAAAGATTCTAATGATTTTGAATCTTAGATGTATAAGTTCATTTTCTAGATCATAGATAATAAGGAACATATCTTTTGGAGAGAACTAATCAACACTACACTTTGTCAATAGTTGCTCAATGTAGGGACTTCAATACCTTTCTACATGAATTCCTACCTTGTTTATATTATGGCTGCCATGGGATCATTTTCTAAACTCTCAACCAGAGGAGATCATCTTCAAATTTCAGTTTGGTATTACTATGATCAGATTACTCTAGCTAATAGTAAGGATCATTACATAAGAGTTCAGGATGCTTTCTTTGGGCATTTTCGGTGTTTGTTTGATAAACAGTTGTCCATCAAAAGGGCATCTGATGAAGCTTTGGAGAAGGTAAATCAATATGGTTGTATCTTTATCCAGTTTCCAACCTTTACTTACTTGAGGGTTGGGTACTTTAAATGAAAGCCATATACCTTACCTAGGTATGCTACTGACAGGATCATTTTATGGAATTTACGATACAACTCATGGAAGTTCAATCTGATCAACATGATTTGCATAGGCCAAGTTTTGGTATTTCTTCTGCCAAACCCCTGATAATTGGTAATTATATGATTACTTCCGTACACAAAGCAAAAACAATGGAAGCAGAACTTCAGTACATCACATTGAAGAGATTCAAAGCCAGATTTGACTTTGATTATAGAGAAGTGAATTCTCAAATCAAAAGGACCTTTACACATGTTCATCGTATCAAATATGCTTAGATCGACATGTGGATAGAATTGGATATAATGAAAATGGATTACTACAAATTAACTTTGCAACAGATCATCGATCTTAACATGCTTCAAATCCCGTCAAGATTTCAAATTAAAGATGATGGCAACATTCTTGATCAAGAATATCATCAGGTTGGTTTTAATAGACAATGCCCTTTTCCCATTCAATGGCAATAGAAGGAAGATACATCTATATTTGATAGATTTTCAATCCTTTTTAGCAAACACCAACAAGTGGTTGAAATCAAAGGCCTAAAAAGGGTTAAACTGAAATTGGGTTTGGATTGTGGAAGTTTTGGTCCTCCTAGAAGGAAGTCACAATTAAAAATCATAGGTAAAGATGGTGATTCTTCTGATGTGAAGAAATCTCTTTAATTCAAGTTGAGGGGAGGAATGGGACTGAAATTATCTCAGATCTTTGAACCAATTTAGTAGTCAGGGGAAGAATCAAGGGAAGAGTCACAAAAAGAATCAAAGGAAGAAGAAGGGAAAGTTATGATCATATCTCCCCCAAAACTTGCACAAACTCATGAACCATTCATGCAGGAAGCCCCTTTTCTGGATGAGATAGATGATGATGTGGATTCATTTTCCATTGTTTTCACACCTTCCATCCCTACTTCAAAACTCAATACACTGGCTCTTCCTATATCTTCGGCAGCTCCTCTTAATTTAACAAATGAATAATATGAAAATTTGGGGAATGTGTTTGAAGATTTTCCAACTCTCACAGAAGGTCAAGTTTTTCAACTTGATACATCTCTAATAGGTTTTGAATTATTCATGACAAAATCTTCTCATCATGCACCTATGAATTCAGTTGTGCAAACGGAATTTTGCTCAGTTACAACGGAGATACAATCAGGATCAATGCCAATGGTCTCCACTGTACCTGCTTCCATGGATGAAAGTTTTAGCTTGCCTGCATAGTTAAGTAGAATCGCAATGAAGGAAAGTGGTTACTCCCCCAGACAACCTTCCTGTAAAGAAAACTAAGTCCAAATCTTTGAAAGATAAGATTGTTTCAAAGATCTTAGTTGATTCAAAAAAAACCAAGTTTGTAGAGGTTGTTGAGCCACTGGTGGAAAAACCTATTGAAGAACTTAACCATTTTGATTACAAGTTCACCAAGGTAGAGATCGGAAAGCAATCAAATTTGAGTTGCTTACAAGATGCTCAAGATGCACTTGCCAATGTATCAAAAAGCAACCATGAATTATGGGAAAAGAAAAATCAGTTCAAGCATGAGGTTGCTCGCTTAAATGAAGTTATTCGGCAACAATCTTCTCAAACTGCTGTTGTTGTGTCTTTGACATCTCAGGGGAAAAGGATATTTGAAGCTGAAAAGTCTTGGTTGGGAGAAGTCATTTCTGAAGGAGTCCAAGCTACTATAGATACGATTAAAGTCCTTAGGCGTATCAAAGACATGGATGAGATGGAACAAGAATTAATTTCCTCCTTGACTCAAGAAGCTAATGATTTGAAAGGGATTCTTAATGACTGGGACAAGATTGTTAAGTTTGATCTAGATGCTATGGTTTCATGTGACATTCTCCCATCTTGTGAAATGTTTTTTAGATATCAAGGACTTATGGGCTAAAAAGAAGAATTACTAAGAAAACTAATAACAAAGTTGCAAGCAACCCTTGGAGATTGGTAGGCAATAGAAACAGGGATCACATGCAATTTGAAGCAAATGGGATGTCAGATTCTTGATGAACATGGTAATCAAAATGCAGTTGAAAGAACGACTTCAAAATATACAATCAGGATCAATGATGATTTAGATTTTCAAGATTTTGGTTCACACAATAAACATATTTGCTTTGCATAAATCTTTGGCAAAACACTTGCAAGATTCTCTAGCGGAAAATTCCAAGATTGTGCAATCAGCATATGCAGATGCAATAAGGATAGAGAAAATATCAAAGACAATGGAAATTTCCGATCTTCCTACACTGCATGATGTTATCATCAAATTCAAGGCACTAAAGAACAATCTTTAGGGTTGTTATTTTGTATTTACTTTTGTTTGTAGATCAAAGGGAATACATTGAATGGAAAGATGTAATTACACATAATGCAAGTTGCATTTGCAGTTGCATGTAACTCAATAATTTCTCTTTTAGTTAGACTAGGTCAAAGTTGGTTGAGTTGCTACCACTTTTTCCTCCATCTTTTTCTCAACTTATTTTCCTATATAAAGGAGCGACCTCTTATTGTAAAATCATCTTTTATTGCATGCAAGAGAGCTCTGGAGAGATTGTGCCAATAGAACTTTGATTGTGTAGCATTATTTTGATAGAAAAGTGAATACAAAGGAGCAATTGAAACTAGACTTTGATTGAGTGCAATTGTTACTTGTGTGAATTGGAAGCTTTGTTTGCAATTTGCATATGTTATCTTTGATTCATGTAATATTGTATTCTTAATAATTGAGTATAAAACAAGTTAAGAAGCAATTGGAGCCGGAGCTTTGACTAGGAGTAATTGTAGAGATATATAGACTAGAAGCTTTGTCTATAGCTTATATCTCTTTCTTGATTCACAAAATAATTAGGATATCTTTACTTTTGGAAGTCTTCGTGCCTTATTAGTAAAGCTTATTCATATAGAATTACGACCGAACTTAGAGCCAAATCGGCACACTTTCAGCTAGCCTTTGAGTTACTGTCGATTTATCAATATCACCGTTTTCAATTTTTAGACAGATGTGTAATTAGAGATTTCACCCTACCTATTACTTGCTCCACGGGTAACTAGATTATTTCCTCAAAGTTAAGAGGAAAGAATATTGGTAACACCCTTTTACAAAATCTCTCAGCTTCTTGCTTACCTTGAGTTGATCCAAGGAATGGTGGGAAGGGGGAGCCTTCCCTTTAAGGTAGGAGAGACTCTGTCTCACACGCTACGGCTGGTCATCCTATTTTGTGACTGGATTTTACCCAAAACTGTCAGTTGCAAAATATCCACCCAGCAATTAACTTGTTTAGGTTATTGAGATCTGATTTGTATCTCATACTATTGTTATGAGACGACTTGTCAAGGTGTAAAAGGCATTGAGCCAAATAGTTATTTCCAACCAATGGGGTGTATGGAAGGCTTCACATTTAGAGAGGGCCCAAAAGGTCAAGGCATAGGTCTTCGATGACAAATGATGGGATCATGTTTAATTTGTATTGGATTTCACCGAGCCTATCATGACAATGCTCCGATTTGCTAATACAAATAAACATTGTTTGGGGGATGCCTGTGATGGCATGGACACAATTGTAGAGAAGGTATGACTTGCCATACAAACACATGAGAATGATCCCACAAAATGTAAAACCTTATGCAATAAAGTGGAAACAACCATTCATCATTGTTGGGAAAAGATGACCAACCCATTGCACCTCCTTGGATATGCCCCATCTCTGAGGTACTATAGTAAGGAAATCGTTTCTATGCCGAATAGAGTAGCACCATATGCAGATGATAAAGTTGCTAATGGGTGCCACAAAACTTTAGATAGACTCTTCCAAGATGAATAAATGCAATAAGGAACCAAAACAACATGCAAACTATCACATGGTGGTACCTTTAAGGTCAACCATTTAAGCATCTACAAACTCTTGCAATCAAGGTCCTTTCACAACTAAGTTTTTTTGGCTAATTCTATTGTACAATTTTAGTGTTAAACATTCTTTAATTTGTTTTTCACTTTTATTCTTAATTTTGTGAACAACGTCCAAGTTGCAAGTTCTTATGTTGCTTAACGGAATTAGAGTGCATACTCTTTTATCCACTCAATGAAGCGTTAATCGTTAGGCTCAAAAAAGGTTAAAAACTTGGTTTACATTCATACCAACTTGTGTCTTTTGTCATGTAAGGAGGATCACTACAAGGTATGGGCAGCCAAGTTTTGAGATGTAGCCCCTGAGTGTGCCAACTTGGATGGGACCATTCAAGATCTTACTAAATTCACTACAATCATAGATGATGATGATGATGATGATGATATCACAACACATAGTCCATCTAGTACAAGTGTAACCGCTTTGGGTTCAAATGATCATGAAGTTGCAGCAATTGGAAATGATGAGGCTTTTCTTGAGAATCCTTATTATTCTGATTAGTGAATCTTGAATATTGATTGATCAACAATGAATCATGAACTAGATTTTGATTTTGTACATGTAATGATTTTCTGATTCACAATAGAATTGTGAACATGATGTATATGATATGGCTTATTAGTTATTAGTTATTTATATTTGAATATTTGTGAACTATCAATTGGCATTTAATTTTTATCTTGATCAATGATGAAGTGTCATGCTATCAAATGATTTAATTTTGTGTATTTATTGCATTTCTTTGCATATACATACATACATATATATACACACGCGCGCACATCCAAAACCCCCTAAAAAAAATTTTGCATATCCACGCATCTGCATCCGAATCAGCAAGTTAGACTTTTTAAACTGAATTACCCATCTCTGCCTCAGACCACTGACCCATTGCACTATCCGTCTCAAAGGATCAACTGCCATATAGCCCTTTCAATATGGAAAAATAGTGATTTAGCAATGAACACTTAATTGAGCTGGTTAAATCCTTGTGGAAGGAAACCAAGATCTAGAAAGGGACAAAGAAGTTTAAATTCGCCAGGAAATGGATGTCCCTCAAAAGCCGCCTCAAGAAGTGAAACAAAGAATCTTTCACAAATATATTTGTTAAAAAAGAAAGGTTGGACGAAGAGGTTACTGGATTAAATGGAAAGATCTTCAAAGATGTAATGTTTCAACTAGAATATTAATGTAATATAATGTGCTCACTATTTTGATGACGTAATGTAAATATTTGTAGTTTTTTATGGACCAAAAGTTACCTAATTGTTTTTAAACTCATCCTCGAACCAAAAGGAAGCAACCTAAGTCAATCTCATTCAGCTCTTCACATATGCACAATCCATTCTACTTTAAAAGTTTGAGGGCCAAGAATATCAATGAATGCATGGAAAATGAAGACAGTAGAGTGTAGAGTGAAATAAAAGAAATAGACCTTCAGTTTATTTCGAAGTTCATTTTCCTCCAAATTTCTCTGCAAAGTTTCAGCTGATAATCTTCTCTGGCCAGCCTCAAGTTCTTTTTCCAATTTCACTATCTGTTAAAACCCAATTCATGGAACAACCTTTTAATATCAATTTATAGAAGGATGCACAAAACATTGATTGAAGAAGAAATATTAGACACAAAATCCTCTTACATAAACATGAACTAGCTGTTGTTTGTGAACAGTTTCCTCAACAACTACGACTGCATATTACTAATACATAAAATCGTCCAATTTATGACAGAGCTTTATTTCTTGTTATCTATCTTGATGATAACTGAAAAAGCTTCAATTGTAACTCAAGTTCTTACATTGAGAGAATCAGGTATGATTTAAGACTCTTTTTGTTACCAGTGATTGGTCTAACAAGTCATTAAAGATAACACGGATATTTTTGGAGACCATTATTGTTATAATAACAGTACTAACCCACAGTTATAGAATCCAGATAGAAAAGTAGACAAAATAAACTAATAGAATTTGAATGAATTGAATTTATCGACAATAAAAGGTTAACATTACATGTGTATATACTATAAAAAATGTATGAGATAATATCTTCAAGGACAAATCATTATTGAAAAAATTTGACAACCCCCTCCCCCAAATTACAAAGCTTAGAAACTAAAGTTTAAAAAAAAGCAAGATTACAAAAATGATCCCTCAAGGAAAAAGAACAAAATTGACAACCAAACTATTCTAGCTAGGACCGAATCTAGAAAGATGTGATAGACTATATTTAAGATAATAAAATTAAAAGCAAATTATCTATAAAGGAAGCAGCATGTTCTTATTTCAGGGTGTCCAGTTAGTTTCTTATGGTCTATAAAATATTCGAAAATATCTACCCTATTTAGGGATCCATGCCTTAATACACTTACATCTACAACGATCTAAGATATTGTATGATCAGTAGATGCATCATTAATCATGCACCCTATCTCACAATGCGATGAAACGTAAGAGAAATGATCATGTGCCCTATCTCACAATGCAATGGAACATCATTAATCAGATGGATCAAGAAGATTTTATTTGAATGTATCCCGTGCATTGATAAAAAAAGCTTAGTTTTAATGGCTTAAAGAACCATAACAGAAACCCTGTTATGACTTAGAATACACGACAACTCTGTGATATTACTTTTTCTCGTAATGCAATACATAATGCATGCTCGAAAGAAAAGTAGGAAAGAGAATATGTAACATCAATAAAATAGGAAAATTAACAGTACAGGAAAAGAATAAGTAAACAAGGCTATAATATATTATTATAAAGCCTGCTTACATGGGCTTCAAGGCTTTTATTTTTTTCAATCTCCATCTCTAGTCTTTTTAGGATGGTTTCTTCCAACATCTTTATCCTGTAAAACACAGGTCAATTCAATATAAACGGCAAAGATAAATATCCATGCTATTGATAGAAAACACACAAGACATGAAGGAAAATCAAAGTTTTTAATCAGGCTTGTACCTTTCTTTCAGTTGTTTATTTTCATCTTCTAGTTGCTTGTGGCGAGTAGCATTGATAGGAAAACTCCCACCATCAGTATTATTTTCAAGTATAGAACTTGAACCAAATTCATGACTGGCATCACAATTCTGTAAATTTAAGCTTGATCCAAGTTCAGCACACGTGATAGCATTTGCATTTGTGGAGCTTGAGTCAATTCTGTCAATTGCAATCCTTTTTGAAACCTAGATAAAAGAATTATAACATTTAGAAGATTTCGTTCAATAATTGTTTCTTTAAAAAGATCAAATGTTTCTTGAAAATTCCAAGTCTCAACTCTCGAGAATGCAGGGATGGATTTTTTGAGCAGCAAAAAACAAAAGAAACTGCAGAGGTTATATATATATATATATATATATATATATATATATATATATATATATATATATATATATATATATATATATATATATATATATATATATATATATATATATATATATATATATATATATACAGACACACACGCAAACATTCTAAATATAGCTGGAATTCAAATAATAGTAACATTATACAACAAACAATCAAAATTGATCATTAAACACTGAAATCCTATATTTAGATAGAGTTTAGCAAAGGCAAAAAACCTGTAAAGCAATTCAGCATTAAATTCGCCTTATATCAATTTCAATTAAAAAATATATAAAAATTCTAAATCCATTAAATTCTCAGAATAGTTTAATAATGATAGATAGATTTGAACAGTGTAAAAGTGGCACTGGAGCACGTCAGGATGCTGGGATGCTGGAATGAGTTTCTGGGACGGGGAGAAAGCGCCTCAACTTTGCAATGGCAGAGGGACAATAGTAGGGGCCAAGGGGGGTGTTGTATACTATACATATAGAACTTAAAATGGTAGTTATGAATGATTATCAGTACAAATACCAAATTGATATACTGGAACATAGCAAACTGCAACAGGAACAAGAACCATTCAACATTCAACATAGTAGATACCCAATAGTAACATTCAAAAAGCAAAATTCAAATAGAAATTCGAGTACCATCCCAATGGAGTGTGGTTGCGGAATGGCAGAGGTGGGGATACTTGGGTAGTCCAAGTACTCGGTGTGGGGACATCCCAGGGCTGGGTATTTCAAGGTTTGTTTGTTTTTATGTGGGGGAGTATGTTTGGGTGTGTGTGGGAGGGTGCGTGGGGCTCAAGTCCCCAGGTTTCACTATCATACTATAAAATTAAATAGTCAAACTTAATACTCATCAAAATAAAATAATACTATATTAAATTTAAAAGTGATAAAGACATTTCACACTTACTAAATTAAAAAACTTAAGATAAAAAATATTATAGTTGAATGCATTATAATAAATTTTAAAATGATATAATATAGATATGCGCAGAAATTAATTTTAATTTTTTAGGTGGGTAATGTGCCAAAGCCTAGATTGTTAAATATTAACATTGATAATTTTTACTTGTGTGAGAAGTGCAGACTGCACCTTTATCTTCACCTATTATATCATAGATAGCATATATATACATCAGTCTTGATATTAGAATGGGTGGCATCTTTGGCAGAAATTACATTGTGTACTAGCCATAACTAATGGTTATGTTAGTCAAACTTTGTGTTACTTCCTTCTAGACACCGATTTCTACAAGAGGTGTTTGGCCGACCTAGATAGGGTCACATGCCCTTTGTTCTTGATATATATGGTAGGCATTATTGTAGTTCGAGGACGCACAACAATCACAATTCTGCTCCCTCAAGCAATAATACATGTTCGAATATATTGCAGATATAAATAACATTCAGATCAAAGTTAAAGGTAATAACTCCTCCTTACTTCAGTGTATTAAGAAGATTGTATTCAGTAAGAAAAGGATATTATACAAGTCTGAGATTTTTAGTACAGAATTTGCAAAAACTTTACATGGTATCAAAGCTCTAGTAGTCAAACCTAGGCTCTGCAAATTAAGTAATAAAACATTATATATATCTAGCATCATTCTCCCATCTTTAATGGCATACACAATCAGACTTGAGGACAGGTTTGATGGAAAAGAACACTTCGATGCCTGGAAATTCAAAATCATGATGATTCTTGAAGAAAATAATGTAAAACAATTTGTTGAATCAGCATCCAGACAACCTACAATTAAACCTCATAAATCCTTTTGGATTAAAGAAAATAGGAAAGCCATTTTATTTCATATTAGATAGAGTGAAAAATGACATCGTACCCATGCTTACAAAACATCAAACAGCATTTGCTATGATGAATGCACTACTAAATGCATATGAGGTTAACAATGCAACTAGAGTTCTCGCACTAAAAAGGCAACTAAATCACATTCAAATAAAAAAGGGAGAATCGATGAATTCTTACTTCATAAGGATTGCTTGCCTAAGAGATGAACTTGCAAGTATAGGAACCATCATTAATGACACCGAACTAACACTGATGGCTATAGATGGATTAACAAATTCATGGGAAACATTCGCACAAGGAGTAAGTGCTAGAGATAATCTTCCTGACTTCAATAGACTTAAGGGAGATTGTCTTCAAGAAGAATCCAAAAAACTAAAGAAAGGAGGAAAATTGAAAACAGAAGATGAAGAACTTCATGCTCTTAATACAATTCCTATAAAGGCAAAAAGAAGCACTTCAAGAAGAAAAAGGGTAATCAAAAGAATGATAAACATAAGAAAGATCTATCCAAAATAAAATGTTTCAGATGTGAAAGGTTTGGACACTACAGATCAAATTGCCTTAAGAACTCTAAACAACAAGTGAACTATACAAACATCACCATGGAAGAAGATAACTATGATCCTAAGAATCACATATTGTATTCGGCACTATCAAATGAAGTGTCAAATAAAGCATGGGTGATTGATAGTGGATCTTCTCAACATATTACAGGATACAAAGAAGCACTAGTCTCTATTTCAGAAAAAGTTAATGGCAAAGTCACCATCCGGGATAATTCAGCACATTCCATCAAAGGAATTGGAAATTGCACCTTGAAACGAAAGTCAAGTAGTTCTCTACTTCTCAAAGGAGTTCTCTATGTACCAAGAATAAAAAAGAATCTAATCTCGGTTACGACACTTGAAGATGGACATAATGTTGCATTCATGGACGGTAAAGTCATAACCTGGGGTAAAAACTCCTTAATTAAGAAAGCAAAATTGATTGGTCAGAGAAAAGGGTATTTGTATGAATTAAATTCAAAACCTAGTCGGCTTTCAAGCCTTAATTCATGAAGTTGCGGACATAAATAAAATATGGCACATAAGGATAGGACATCTAAATTTCAAAACTTTATCAACTATGGAGAAGATGGTTACTGGTTTACCTAAACTAAATAAAGACCACTCAAGCATATGCAAAGGATGCGCTGTGGGTAAGAACACCAAAAGTCCGTTTCATGATAGCACTAGAAAACTAACAATGTTTTGGAATTAATCCACTCAGATTTATGTGAACCTATATCTATTCCTTCTCTTGGGGGATTTTAGTATTATATTCTGTTCATAGATGACTTCTCTAGGAAAACTTGCATTTACTTCTTAAAATGCAAAGAATCAGAAGAAATCCTAAAGAGATTTAAAGAATTTAAAACTTTAACTGAAAAACTTATCAAGACATAAAATTAAAACTCTTAGAACTAATAATGGAGGGGAATACACCTCAAATTTGTTTAAAAGGTTTTGTAAAGAATCAGGAATTAAGAGAGAGTATACCATTCCTTCTAACCCACAACAAAATGGGGTAGCAGAAAGGAAGAATAGAACAATTATAGAAGCTGCTAGAGTTATAATATTTGATCAAAATCTAGAATATTATCTTTGGACAGAAGCCTCTTGTACTGTTGTCTATATTCAAAACAAAAGCCCTTACTCCTACCTTAGAGATAAAACTCCTAAAGAAGTCTCTACTAAAGTTAAACCCAATATAAGTCATCTTAGGATTTTTGGGTGCCCTATATATATCCATGCTCTAAAAGAAAAAAGAACTAAGTTAGAACCCTCCGGGAGGAAAGGTATTTTTGTAAGGTATAGTGAAACATCTAAAGCATATAGGATTTTCATACCTAAATAGAAAAATATTGAACTTAGTAGGGATGTAATTTTTGAAAAAGATTTTGCATTCAAAAGAACCCTAGGCTCTGAAGAACCCTCTCCTTTACCTAGTTCTAAAAGAAATACTGAATCTAAGTCTCAGAGGGAGAACATGGAAGAAATCGAAGATGAAATTCAATACCTTAATCTTGAAGAAACTCAAAATTCAAAGAAAATACCACTTTGGGCCATTAATACAATAGAGGCAGCACAAGACTTTGTTGCACCTTCTGGAACAGTCAGAGAAAGCAAAGGACCCAAAAGATTTTCTAGTTATACAACAAACACTAATGATTTGTCTAAATCAGAAGCAACCAATATTTCATATGCTATTAAACACACAGCTTGAAAAGAAGCTATGACAGAAGAATACCAATCTATTATGAAGAATGATGTTTGGGAAATTGTTCGAAGACTTGACGGAAAATCTGTTGTTTCTTCCAAGTGGATATTTAAAATAAAGCATGCTACTGACAGTAGCATTGAAAAATATAAAGCCAGATTTGTAGCCAGGGGATTCTCTCAGAAAGAAGGGATTGATTATGAAGAAACTTTTGCTCTTGTTGCTAGATACACCTCTGTAAGAGCAATCCTAGCTATCGCAGCATCGAAGGGATAGAAATTACATCAGATGGATGTAAAAACACCATTCCTGAGTTTAAAGATTACATAAAAAGTATATTTGGAACAACCTGAAGGATTTGAAACTCATAATCCTAACATTTTTGTTTGCAGGCTCAAGAAAGCTCTCTATGGGCTTAAACAGGCTCCAAGGGCTTGGTATGAAAGAATTGATAAGTATCTCACCGGCTTAGGATTCTCAAAAAATGAAGCCGATCCAAATCTATATTATAAAAAAAATAAAGATGATATGGTAATTATGATATTGTATGTTGATGGTTTACTAATAACAAGTGATGATCATCTCATAGATCAATGCAAGAAAGATCTAATTAGAGAATTTGAGATGAAAGACTTGGGACTCCTTCATTACTTCCTAAGACTAGAACTACGACAGAATTCTAACAGCATTATGCTTAATCAAAGTAAGTATACATTAGATATTTTGAAGAGATTTGGAATGTGGAATTGCAAGTCTATGTCTTCTCCAATGGAGACTAATCTACATAAACTTAAAGCAGCAGCAAAATCACCTTCCATAGATTCTACTATCTATAGATAGATGATTGGGTCCCTTATGTACTTGGTAAATACAAGATCTGATATTTGCTATGCTGTTAATGCCTTAAGTTAGTTTATGTGTGAGCAAAAGTAGATTCACCTAGTTGCAGTCAAACACATTATGAGATACTTACAAGGCACTCTTAATCTTGGGCTCAACTATGCAAAAGTTGACTTAAATTTACATGGATTCATTGACTCTGATTGGGGTGGAAGTGTTAAAGAGAGAAAAAGTACTTCAGAATGCTGTTTCAGTTTAGGATCAACAATGATATCTTCGATATGCAAAAAAAAGTCATCAGTAGCACAAAATTCCACAAGAAGCTGATACATTGCAGCAGCGATGGCCTCTCGGGAAGTAGTTTGGCTTAGAAGCTTACTTGTGGGATTATTTGGGCAAGCTATGAATCCTACGATTATTCATTGTGATAATCAGAGTTCCATCAAGCTTTCGGTGAATCCAATTTTTCATGACAAGTCCAAGCATATCAAAATTCCTTACCATTATGTAAGAGATGTGGTAGACTGGAATACTGTAAAATTAGAATACACTTGTATTGCAGATTAGACAACAAATATTCTCACCAAACCTCTCTCTAGAGTGAAGATAGATCACTTCAGGAAAAGACTTGGTCTAATTGAATTTTGATTCATTTGTATTCTTTAAATTATTAATAAAATAATTTTATTGTCAGGTTATTGACTGTTATGGGCTCCACCATTTGTATTCATTATTTAAGAGGTGACGATCTCTGAGGTAATGAATACTTGTATAAAAGACATTATGAGAGATTACGATTTCTATGATAATGTGTTGAACAGTAGAGAACTATTGTTAGATCTAGGTGAGTTCAAGATTATTTGTGACATAAGCATTTCCATGCCTATGAATCACAACTTGGATAAATGAAGAATTTATTCTTCAGACTTTATCCTATGTTCTGGTAGATCTTAACTCAAGATCAAGTTGTGATATAGGCTTGCCAGTTCCTATGAGTCACAACCTAGATAAATGAAGAATTTAATCATTCTTCGGATTTTATCCTGTGTATTGCATTACATGCAATACTGACATCACTAGTATAAGTGATAAGTCATATCACAAGATGGTTATATAACTCCATGATACCATTTTCTCAAAAGATTCAAATAGATATAGAGTATCAATCTATGCCAATTCATCGTAATTGATGATGCTAGATATGTTATCTCTCAGTATGATTATCAAGTTAAGAGGGAGTGTTAAATATTAACAATGATATTCATACTGATCTGAAATGCAGACCGCATCTTAATCTTCTCCCCTTATACCATATGAAAGGCATTATATACACTACACTTAACAAATAGGATGGGCGGCGATTCTTGGCAGTAAACATGTTATGTACTAACTATAAATAATTGTTATGTTAGTTAGCATTTTTGTCATCTCCTTCATAGGTGCCGATTTCTACAAGTAATGTATGGGCCAACCTAGAGAGGGTCATGTCCCTTTAAGGGACATGCCCTTTGGTCTTGGTATAAGGGGTGGATGTTATTGTAATTTATGGACACACAAAAACATTGAGGTCTGCTCCTTAAAACCATACTGCCCTATACGAATTACTGCAGAGATAAACAAGTTTCAGAATAAAATTTAATATTCTGAAAATTACATTCTACATTCATAAAGAAGAAGAAGATCAGAACATCAACGAATAAAAGGGTATTATCTCAGATCTGAACCTATAGAATTTGCAGAAACTTTACATGGGGTGTCCCCATGCATCTGTTGCCATGGGGAATGTCTTTAACGCTTCTTGCATTGTAAGGCTATCATGAGGATGACCACTCTTGTAGATGACACATGGGATGATGGAGGGGTGTTTTGTTCCCATCCCCCTATACCTGGGATGTCCCTGCCCTTGAGAAGTGAGGTTTTTGGCAGGGGATGTGTTCCTTTGGAATTTTTCTGTAGTATTTACAATCAATTTTACTTTTGATACCTTAGTACTGTTGGCAGTGGGCATCAGCAATTTAATATTGATATTACTTTTACTGAAAATGAGGGCTCCTGACTTTCCACCTCTTGAAGTAAATAAAGCCAAAAAGGTCTCTTTTACTGTGGGATATAATGGTGATTTATGGCACAAATGGTGGGGGCACACACTACATAGGTCAAAAGGTCGCTGAGGCCATGCTAAGATTTGTTTTAATGGAAAATAATGCAAATCGTAGTTTCATCATAAATGTGAAGCAGATGCTTAAAATTACAGTTTTGGAATGAGGGGCTTGGCAAAGGCAAGATATTGAATGTGGATTAAGCTTTTCTGATTGACATTATTTTATAAATTACATCATGCAAGCAGATAAAATGAGAGAAAGCATTAAATCGATCATATTTCCAAAGAATAATTTGCATTCTTTTGAAAGAATAATTTGAAATATTTGCATCAAATGTAATATAGTTCTTCCTCAAGTCATGGATGCCATTAGAGCATGGACCATCAAATTCATCTTCACAATCAGAATAATCAATTTTAAGTCCTTTTACACAATTTTGACTCTTTAAGGATGTTCTTGCTATGGTCAAAATTCATTTTTGTGTGGACTTCTCTGTCTTAGAATAGAACCTGCAAACCTAGCTAGACAAATTATGAAGAAAAATGTCACTCAATGTGAACTGTCCCTAAGCCCCTTTTGCAATGACATGTATGATACAATAAATGGTTCTTGAAAGGACAAGGTCATGATTATTGTTGTTATTTTTTTATACTGTTTATGTTCTATAATGAGTCTGTATTGTGTTAAATATATATCAGGTATTTTATAATGTTATTCTGAAAGCTGACTTGACAAACAAATCAGTAGAGGCAGTCCTAGCATACCTTTTTACTCATAGGACTGTTTTTTAGCTGTAATGAGCATATGATTATTGTGTATTTTTAAAATGATTTATTCCTTCATTGGTTTCCAATATTTTGAAAGACACATCAAATGAGCTGTATATTACTATATTTTAATGGATTTTTTTCTTGAAGCATTGAGTGATTTATTATGAACAGAGTTGATTATTGTATGATGGCTTACCTGGGTTTTGTCAAGGTAGTCTTTTCTTTTCCAAATAGGGTAGATGATGTTCATAAGCTCTATTGAAGGTATAATTGCATTTGTAATGTTTTTAAAGTAGGAAGCATTTCACTTTGTGTGTAATTTATACGCAACTGCTAATGTGTAATCTGCTGAAACAATGCTAATAAGGTGTGTTTCAGAATATTGTTGTAGGCGAAGCATGTGCAGCTCTTTGCCACCACCTTGAAATCTCTTATCCTGTTAATAATGGCATCATACAAAACTGGGATGATATGGGTCATCCTTCTTTTTTTATAACGAGTTAAGGGTGAGTAAAACAAAGCTGTCTCTCCATCTACCTGTACATGTACTGTATATCAATGCACAAAGACTACTTTGATTTTCAATTAAAATTAAAATACACTTTCATTAATGCTAAATTGTTTTTTGCACTGAAGTATATCTCACTGTAGACATCATATCATGATTAAAATGTACTTCAGAGTATTTTTCAGTTTTATATGGATGTTTTATTGGAACCTTCTTGCATTCTTTCTTTCTATACATGTGGATGACCTTTCCTATGAATTTAATGGTGGTGTAGATTGATCCAGCAGAGTGTAAGATTTTACAGACAGATCCACCTCTTAATCCTTCTAAAAACCGTGAAAAAGTGGTACATTTTTGCATGCTTATATTCACAACTTGCAATTTAAATAACATTTTCAAGTAGAGAACTAACTACTTTTAAACTATTTAGTGATGTTTGCTGAGATTTTTGCCTTTAGTTTTTAGCTAACTTTTAGCTATTTAATATTTGCAGATTGAAACAATGTTTGAGAAGTACAACTTTGCAGGTGTTTTCATTCAGATTCAAGCTGTTCTGACATTGTATGCTCAAGGTACTGTGTACCTGTTAATAATGAGGGTCGAATGTTTTCCTTTCTTCTTAAACTATTCTTTTCCATTTTTTCCAAGCCAATGCTTATTAAAGGTTATTTATTTTGGCTTTTAAATGTTTTTATTATGACATAATATACTGTGGATCCCAAAGTCTGACATAAAGGAAATAAAATTCTGGATGATTTAAATGCAAGTAGGTTTTATGAAAGCCACCAAACTAGAAACATTTGCTTAGATGGGAAAATATCACATTTCACGTGCCCTTGTTGAAATATATGCAGGGCTGTTGACTGGTCTGGATATTGATTCTGGTGATGGTGTGACGCATGTGGTGAGTTTTTAGGTGAAGTTCTGGATAATATCTATAATAGTACTAAGATATCTAACTTGTAAAGTTATTTGGAAAGCTATACACACACACAGCCCATGAAATTAATTGTAATTCCTTGGGAAAAAATGTAGAAGATCTTGCATCAACACTTTGGATCATACTCTATGATCTATAAAGATAAGTGAAGATTGTGAATAATAGCTCTCAATTTATAATAGCTACACTGCCAAAGGAGTCACCTTGGAAAGAATGAATGGCGCAAACTTAAATGTTCTAGTCAACATTGACACAAGCTTATTCTGTTAATTTTGCAATTAATCTTTTCCAACAGCTTTGAGTCTTTTTAAATCAAATTCATCAGAGAATACCATGGGAGGTGTAAATTTAACCCTTTGTCTTTATTTTAATTACTATATTGGTTGCTAATTTCAATAGCTTCACTTAGCTGTCTTTTAAAATAGTTACCCTGTACAGATAAGATTTTTGAATCTTCAGTTTAAATATGATATTTTGATATACTTGAATGCTTTCTGATTGATGATTTACTAATATGATCATATTTTATATCTGTAGTTTGTCCCTTGTTCCTCAAATTGTTTGAACGACAAGATTCTTCAATGTATGACACCCCACATGAACATTCAACTATATTAACCCCAAGTTAAAAGAAATGGTTTTCTGTGATCATTTATAGAATTGATAATTTTTGTTATTTCGCCATTAGGTTTGAAATTCATCTTGATGCACTACCTTTTTTGTATTTTTTATATCTTCTTGGCCTTAAATTCAAGTAAAGAACACTGCATGGGTACCTATAAAATCCTTCATTTTGATTTTCATCATGTCTCCAGTCTGGTTTGAATGCTTTTGCAGTTTGTTTTTTAAATATCTTTTTTTCGTGTGAAATCAAGTCAAGACTATTAACTTTTCTATAAAATTCACACCACAAACTTGAAAAGTTTTAGCAGCTCATTCCTTTAGAAAACATGCTTTTTAGACTGGCTGATAATGAGAGGAAGCATGTAAGTAAGGTCTGTATGTGTAGCTCTGTGATACACTTAAGTGATGTGGAAAAGAGCTGTAAGGTTGTCTTGAAGGGTGGGCATTGAGCATGTGATGTTCCCCTCAAGTTCAGTAAAAGGCAAACATATATGAAGATGTCATGTAATATTCAAGCAATGCTCATATAAAGAACACATTTGTTTGATTAACAAATGAATGATCATTTTTTTGACTGGTAATGGTTTTTGATTGGAGCTATCCCCATCCCTGTGGTGATATTTGTGGCTTCCAAGGCGTGAACACCTCCTAAGTTCACCATTCTCTATTTCTATTGCCTTTCATTTCCCCATTATCTCTCCTCTTGTCTGCTGGCCCTGCTTATCACTCTATGCCTTTATGTCTCCCTTCCAGGGTGGCAGCATTTATCCTTACATCTCCCTTCTATTTCTCATGTGTTATCACCCTCATATCTCCTGCAAATCTTCCCCACCTCTCCATTGGTGGCTCTACTGCCACATCCACCTCCTTATTAATCTTGTCTGTGTGTAGCATTTCTTTTCGGTACTGATCACCATTACCTGGGCCAAACATCTCTGTGCTTGCTTAGGATAATAATGAACTGTATTTGAAATGACTTCATAAAGGAAAGCAATTCAAAAGATAACAAACACGAGATTTAAAAGCTAGACAGAGGTTAATAAAGAAGCAATACTCATTGGTAACAAAAAGACACTTGGCATAATCAATGATTCACAAATGGGGCGGCAATGATACAATAAAAATGTAGAAGAGCAATGAGCATCCTTAAAAAACATTGATGAATATGATCGACTCCACGCAGTCAATGATCATAATAAACATTATTCCAAGCTGCAAACTGTAATGCAAACCCGTGTTGTTAATGAGTAAATGAAAAAGTAGTTTATATCAATTAAAAAATTATGCTACCTGATAATAAACATGAATTAATTTTTTGGAAGTTAGTTTACTAAAGAAGTGTTTCGTCACCAAGTGGTGTGATTTGCTAAGGAATATGAAGAATTGCAACTTCTCATGTTCATAACCCTCCATTGCATATAAAGAGACATCGACATCATTCCAAAGACGTCAATTATTCTTTTAGTTAGATCATTATATAATTTCCCCTATTGGGACTTTACTTGACACACCTAAAATTCTCAACTAGGATTTTGGTTTTCCTTGGAAAAGGAAGTCTTTGTGATGTTCCTTACTAGGAGGCTACTGATTTCCAACTATTAACATACATTAATACATTTTGATTTGACAACTATCATACTTAAGCCCTCATTCCTTACCTCCTAATTATCAACCCTAAGGAGGATGGGGAATTATTTGTCACAGGGTGCTTTGGAACCCATCTGCAAGTAGGCTCCCTCAGGGCTTCAAGAACCTTGTCCATATCCCATCTTTAGATTCATCTACCTTGCGAGGAAGTACTCCACCTCTCTCTAACAAAATCAAGCTATCCTTTTAAGGGGCAATAACGGGTGTTCAAGGAATAAGCTATGAATGTACTAATATCTCATGTATTATGAATAGAATATAACTAATATATATAATTATAATTTAACTATTATTAACTGATAATTATTCAGTTTTTCCCTGACCCTAATGACGGATGGGGGAATTTTTGTGCAAGGACGCTTGGAATCATTTACAAGCAGGCTCTCTCAAGGTTCCAAGAACACATGTTCATACCCATCTTGGGACTTCTCCCTCAAGGCTTCAGACGTACATGTCCTTACCCCATCTTGGGACTGTGAGGATCTACTTTGCCCTCTATCCCCACAAAGGTATTAGCTGAAAACTAAGGACTAGGCCATTAATTGCACTGGTTATTTTCCATGTATTATGAATGGATATGCAGATAAGTGAAATTAAGCATGACTATCATATAAATCTGAATTTCAGTATTATGCATATATTTTAAGACCACAATATATGTATTTGAATCTGCTGTGTATTTGATTTCTTATTTAATCCGATCTGCCTTATCTCCTCAAATAAATGTTCTTTCCTTTATATCTCTTAGTGTGAGGGAGAGCTCAGACCTTTAAATTGTAAATGCCCTTTGGTAAGAAACACAACCTTTCATCATTATTGTAAATGCCCTAGATAGAGTGCATCTCTTTATTGTTTCTGCCCTTTGAGAGAGACAACCATTCACAATCAGATTTGCGCTTTTGAGTCCTCCGATTACAGAACAAATGCTTATTTCCTTCATCCTTTTTGGAAGCCAATTTCAAATAAATCCTTGCCCATTTTAGTGTTATATCTTCCCCCATAAAGGAAAGCTCACATCTCTTCATCATGTCTGCCTTTTCGCAAGAGTCATGACCCTTCATAATTGTCCCTCTTTCGAATAGTCACAACTCTTCATAATTACAACCTTAGTTACCAATGTGTTTAGGTTGATGCTGGAGGTAGATGTGGATTCTGTTAGAGGCGGATCCAAGCACAAAAGTCCATGAATGCCTCCAAGAAGTGCATCCCGAGCTCCTGGATGCTTGGGTATGCATGCGTCCTGAAGGCACCCACAAGGCCTTTGGATGCATCCAAACATCTAATGTAAAAAAAAAGCTTTTTTGCAAGTGAAAATCAGTTAAAGCATGATAAAACATGTGTCTTTTTACCTTTTTGTTTTGTTTTGTTTTTCCTCCTAAACGCTAAAACAGCCCTAAAAGAGGCCATTCAACCATTCTCCATCTCATTTTGTTTGCAACTAGATTCTCTTCTCATTTGGTCTCCATTTTGGCATTTTGAAGGCAAGGTAATTATTTTCAAAAAGGATCATTCGTAGGGCAAGAGACAACTTCTAGAAGGGAGTTTTAAGCGTATAAGGTAAGCATTTGATCCCATTCGTGAGTCCTGCAATGAATATTTTTGAGATTTTCATGAATTTCTTCAAGTTTGTGAAGGAACATTTCAATTTTTTTCCATTTAAAAAAAATTAAAATAAAATAAAGAAACACGCTTAGCTATCTATTTTAGTAGTTTTGTATCATTTTTTTCACTTGTATGCTTGATGCTCATAGTTTTTTTTTCTAATTTAATTTTACTTAATTTCTTATTATAGCAAGAAACTTAGATTGCATTGGACAAGAATGGCCGCCACCGGTATTCGAAGTTCAGTGGGAGGGCAAGGAGCTAATAGTTTCAAAATTGATGTAAGATCTATTTTAGGCGACATACCACAAGTATCTCATATGTTTTAGGAGGTGGTTCATATGTTTGGAAGTGTAATTATTGTTAAAATTACAAAGGAAAACCATTCAGTAGCTCATATTCCCAAGTCAAACTTCATATAATGGGCCCTACTCGCAATGAAATAGCAATGTGCAAAGGCACGAGAGGCAAGGGGGCGTCTAATGTACAAATAACTTCATATTTAAATGAACAAGAAGCTGCTAATAATTTGGTTGAAAGATCAATTTTTTTTTTTAATCAACCTCCATCCAGAAAGAAAACAATGCAATTACCCACTGGACCAATCGTATCCTCCAAACATCCATTCTTGCAAGTACTTGCATCGGGAGTGGAAGAAGAACAAGTAGAAACTACCACCCTCAAAAGAGGTCCACAAGACATGATATTTAAAATGGAGACAAGAGAGCTTGCTGATCAAGCCATTACATTTTGCCTCTTTGCCAGTGGTCTTCCTTTCAACTCGATAAGATCACGATATTCGAAGGAAATGTTGGCAGCCATAAATAAACCACTGATTGATTGCACAAGTCCTAAGTATGAAAAGGTGTGTACCAATCTATTACAAAAAGAGAAAGCTTGTGTAGAGAATGCTATTCAACCAATTAGAAATTCTTGGCAAAGTTCTGGTGTTTCTATTGTTTTTGATGGATGGAAAGATACAAAAAATGACCATTGATTAATTTGATTGCAGTGTCATTCAAAAGGGCAATGTTTTCGAAGGCAATTGATTGTGAAGGGGAAGTGAAAGATTTACAGTTCATTTCCAGAATTTTCATTGAGGCCATAGAGATGGTGGGTAGCGAGAATGTGGTCTAGATGATTATAGACAATGCCAAAAATTGTAGGGGTGCAGGTGCTTTCCTTGAGGGCTGGTATGGCCATATTTTTTGGACAACTTGCACCATACACTCCCTAAATTTTGTCATCCAGCAAATGATAGTCAAATGGATTAATTTACCAAGAGGGGGAGGGCATACAAATGTTTGTGACGAACCATCACATGTCACAACCGATATTCAGATCATTTTTCAAATTTGAGTTGTTAAAGGTAAATTGTAATTACTAACTTTAATTTATATATTTAATTTGAATAAATTTTGCATCATGTTCAATTATCAAATTTTATATAACTTTTCTTAATATTTATTGACATATTGTTGTTAACTTAGGTGGCCGAAACCCGTTTTGCATTTCATACTTATGAGATGACTTGTTAAGGTGCAAGGGGCATTGAGCCAAATGGTTATTTCTAGCTAGTGGGGTATATGAAAGGCTTCAAATTCAGAGAGGGCACAAAAGGTCAACACATTGATCTTGGATGACAGTTGGTGGGCTCCTGTGCAATTTGTATTGGATTTCACAGGCACTATCATGACTATGCTCTGCTTTGCTGATATAGATCAACCTTGTTTTGGGGATGTCTATGATGGCATGGACACAGTGGTAGAGAAGCTAAAACTTTCTATACAAACATACGAGGATGACCCCACAAAATGTGAAGCCTTATGCAATTAGCTAGAAACAATCATTCATCATCGTTGGGAAAAGATGACTACCCAATTATACGTCTTTGCATATGCCTATCTCCAAGGTACTATAGTGAGGAAGTACATGCTATGCCAGATAGAGTAGCACTATATGCAAATGAAGAAGTTGCTAGTAGGTGCTACAAAACTTTGCAAGACTCTTCCAAGATGATGACATTCATACAAAATTTAGGATAGAATTTGGCTTAGTTGCTTCAAGAGCAAAACTTAGTCCAATTGCAATAAAGGACCAATGTGAAATGGGAGCTATCACATGGTGATACCTCTATGGTCAACCATTTAAGCATCTACAATCTCTCACAATCAAAATTCTCTCACGAGTACGTGTTTGTTTGTTCATTTTTATTACTTGCATTCTATAATTTTTTATATTGCTTTTCATTTTTAGGTTTTACTTGAATTGTCTAGGTTGGAAGTTCTTCTGCTACTGAACGGAATTGGAGTACACACTCCTTTATCTACTCATTGAAGTGTAACCAATTGGGCTCAAAAAAAGTTGAGGACTTGGTTCACTTTCATACCAACTTGCTTTTGTCATGTAAGGAGGATCACTACAGCCAAGCTTTGGGATGTACAACCTGAGTGTGCAAACTTGGATGCAACGATTCAAGGTCTTACTATATTCACAGATGATGATGTTGATAACATCATGACACATGGTGCATCTAGCACAAGTGGAACTTGTAGTAGTTAAAGGAGTTGAAGATGATGAGGATTTTCTTGTGGATTCACATGATTCTGATTTGGATTGATAAACATTGGATCATGAACTATATTCTGATTTTGTAATTGTGACAATTTTTTTCATTTGCATAGGAATCATGAACATAGACATATATGATATTGTTTTTAATCTTATTGAATATTCAATTATTAGTTATAATTTTTTTAAATTTCAACTTGGATATGTATTCATGTATCATACTATCAAATGATTTAATTTTGTATATTTCTTGTATTTCTTCGCATATGCTATTATACATGTTGGGAAACAACATCTGATCATTTTAGCCAAGAGAGATCAAGTAGGTAGGGAGAACTAATCTAATTAGGGCCCGAAAAGTTGTTTAGAGAATCTGACTATCTATTTGGTCAACTAGAAAATCAATAAGGCAACCATATATATGTGTATATATAAATATAAATGCATTCAAACACATCCACATCCCCCCAAAAACAATTTCACATATTTGCACACCCAATTCTCGCATCCAGATCCGGATCCTGATCCAAATCCACATGAGAATTGGTAACTATGATTATAATCCTTTCAAATTGTCACAACCCTTTCAAATCCCTTCAATATCATATCTCTTTGAAAGAGTTACAACCCTTTGTTGTTTCTGCCTTTGGGGAGAGTCACTTCCTTATTTTCTTTACATTCATTTCTTCTTCCATTAATCCTTCTTTAATTCCTATGCTCTCTTCTTCTTCCTTCCTCCATATCCCTTTCAAATGAACTCTCCTCCCTTTTATGTCTTATTTTGAGGGAGTCCCACCTCTTTATTACATATCTCTTGACATTTCATTAAATTTATTATTTGTTTAATCTATATTTTGTTATTTATTTATTTTAAGTTTATTAATTATCTATTATCAAATCCTGTTTCAGAAAGGGAACACTGCATATTCTATATACCTTGCAGGCTTAGTGGAAGTGATCTAATACCAAATAGCGTAAGCATAAAAATTTCAATCAAGAGTAGCGATATAAACATCACATAAGAAATAAGCATTATATCTGAAACACCGATAGTCAATTTCAGATCAGCCATCATTGGATCATCACCATTTGACCAATCACTAATCGTATAAATGATCAGCTCGATCAGTAACATAATTATATAGAAAAACCAAGGTAGTAAGAATGAACATTTTCTTTCATTTGACATAATTGAATAGAAGAAATAAACATCTAATCAATGTAATTAATTAAAAAGAGATAATAATTCAAGAAAGATCTCAAGATTATGATAATCAGTATGAACTAGGTGGATAAGAGGGTAGGGATGAGTCCTAAGGCAAGAGGGGAATATACTGACTCTTGAGCTTAGGTTTATCGAGCTATGGGACCCTACCACAATGTTCAAGAACTAAGGTCCGGTATAGCATCTAGGCATGGTGAGGGATGGAAAGCACTCATTTGAAAGGCGAGGACCAAGGTCCTGTCCAGCCTTTAATGTGGTCTCCTTGTCTAATCCCCGAATGACGTAGCCTATACATACAATGTAGTAGATAGGATATAAACATATATGAAGAATTATCTTTGATTAAATAATGCAATGATAATCTTTTAAATTGATTCGTTGGGGAAAAAAAGGAAAATACTAAGCCCTTGCAAGTAGGGAAATTAAAGTGGTATCAAAGCACGATCTTGTCATCCTATAGGGTTAAAGGGGATTTAGAAAATTAATTTATTTGAAAGACTAATGTAGAAATGTAATGACTATTAGAAATGATCCAAACATATCCATGATAGCAACCTAAGAATTTGGACTAAAAGAAATATTAATTTCAACTCAACAAAAGAAGTTATATGATTGCTTGAGGACAAGCAAGTTGAGGAAGGGCGGATTGTGATATCCTCATTTTAAGATAGAATTTTGATAATAATTAGATAATAAAATGTTATTAAATAAATAATGATGATAAAGTTATATTTATAAAACTAGTATTGCAATACACACAAGATAAAACTAGGATTATGCAATACACACACACAAACATTCTAAATATATATAATGACAAGTCTAAGAAAGATCTATCCAAAATAAAGTGCTTCAAATGTGGAAAGTTTGGACACTGTAGATCTAATTGCAATATATTTTATCCTGTGTGTATTGCATTATATGCAAAACTGACATCACTAGTATCAGTGATGAGTCATATCACAAGATGGTTATATGACTCAATATCATGTGATGCCATTTTCTCAAGAAGATTTAGATAGATATAGGGTATCAATCTATGCTTATTCATTATAATTGATGATGCTAGATATGTTATCTCTCAGTATGATTATCAAGTTAAGAGGGAGTGTTAAATATTAACATTGATAATTAAACTGGTCTGAGAGGTGCAGACCGCACATTTATCTTCACCTATTATATCATAGATGGCACATATAAACATTAATCTTGATATTAGAATGGGCGGCAATCTTTGGCAGAAATTACATTGTGCACTAACCATAACTAATGGTTATGTTAGTTAAACTTTGTGTTACTTCCTTCTAGGTGCCGATTTCTACAAGAGGTGTTTGGCCGACCTAGATAGGACATGCCCTTTGGTCTTGATATTTATGGTAGGCATTATTGTAGTTTGAGGAAACACAATAATCACAAGTCTGCTCCCTCAAGCAATAATACCTGTTCAAATATATTGCAGATATAAATAACATTGAGATCAGAGTTAAAGGTAATAACTCCTCCTTACTTCAGAATATTAAGAAGATCGTATTCAGCAAGAAAAGGATATTATAGAAATCTGAGATTTTTAGTACAGAATTTGCAGAAACTTTACATAGATTAATTAGTTTTAATTTATTAATATATAAGTAATATATGTTTACTATCAAATTTATTATAATTAAGAATACTTAATAATAAGGGGGGTCACAGCTAATGATCCCTCTCTTCCTTTTGTTACTGAGCCCTCATCCCTTCACTTGCACAACTTTTGTCAAACTGTAGACAAGCTGAATCTGTGTTTTCACAGGTAGAGGAGAACTTCAGACTTCATTTTTGGTGTTTACCATGTATGCAGAACATGATGAACTTCATATCTGCCCAGGCTGCTCTCCTGAAGAATGTATCTGTCAAATATATTTTAATTAAAACACTTAGCACAAATCTTTATAATTCTATTAGAATATAGAAGAGTTCCCCAAAATTTCAAAATTTCTACATAAAGTTTGGCAAACCCTATGATCAATAAGTACAATAAATAGAGGCAGGTTCAAAGATGAGAAGATGAATATACTTGGTCAATATCCTGAGATGCATTGCATAGACTGCAGAATCAAATACCATTTGATTATATACATTGTTATGGCATAAAGGTTTAAATGATTAAGAAATGATATCATACAAAGAGAATTAGACCCGACCATACCATGTCACCTACAGCAGTAAAATGAGAAGTAAATACACAACGATTATTCTGAAATTAAAACATGATGCAATGAGGTTTTCAGCCATTACAATAGACAGCAGCGTTGAAATTCATATGAAGATAACAGAACATTAAATAGTAGATTTCCATCAGCAACAAGATCAATAGATTGCAAACTTTGATGAGAACACTTTGTGAAGGTTTTGCAAATGGGTTTGCAAACTTTGGGTTTAACCATGGAGGAAACTCCATAGTTAAGTGCGCTCAAGCTGGAGTAGTACTAGGATGGGTGACCTCTCGGGAAGTCCCAGTGCTTCACCCCTATGAGCATCACCTAGATCCAATGAGTGCTAAGTGTTCCATTTATTCTAATGAGAGATGGATTCATGTTGAATCACTACTCATGAAACATGGGTCAATGAATTTGACTCAAAATCACACAGTTAAATCCTGATACCAATATTACAATTTGACTTGCTGTGGAAATTATCTCCTACTTATCAATTGATGAGCTTAAGGGGCTTTCTAATGAATGGTTCATAAGGCACAACACTTGGTGAAGGTTTTGCAAATGGGGTTGCAAGCTTTGAGTTTAACCATGGAGGAAACTATGTAGTTAAGCGCGCTCAAGCTAGAGTAGTACTGGGATGGGTGACCTCCTGAGAAGTCCTGGTGCTTCACCCTGTAAGCATCACCTAGACTCAATGAGTGCGAAGTTTTCCATTTATTCTCATGAGAGATGGATTCATGTTGAATCACTACTCATGAAACATGGGTCAATGAGTTTGACTCAAAATCACACAGTTAAATCATGATAGCAATATCATAATTTGACTTACTGTGGAAATTATCTCCTACTTATCAATCAATAGATTGAATAAGTAAAGCAACAAGATTATATTAAAACAAGGTAGCGATAAAATTATGAAGACGTCTATCTACATAGCAGTGAACAAATATATTTACATATAGCTACATTGGAAATGAATAACATATACTCCAAGCAGCAATACTTTGGAAATCATTGAAATGTTCAAATCAAAGATATGCATAATGAATGATAAAAAATTAAAAACGAAGACTTAAGTTATCACAACATACTAGTTTTATTATCGTCTGGAACAATTACATCCCTATAAAGTGCAACAACTATATTACAAGAGAACATATCAGTATGTGATATGTATTGTAGCACCAAGTAAAAATAGTCAAGAATTAGAACTTATACGAAGAAACCTGCACAGAATAATCATCAACTTGCAAAACTTGGAATGAAACAATCTTTTATGGACTGTAAGATTTAATATTAATATCAAGCAGAGGTACATCTAAAGTATATTACCAGGGTCAAACAATACTAAAGGTTCAAATTATTTGATGACTAAGCTAGCTAAGATACAATTTGAAATATAATTCCATACATCCCCTTTTATTTAGTTTGTGACAGGGGATGCACCTAATCCATTGGATTGGGTGATCACAACTTCACCATTTGCACTATTGCTTGCATTAGATTTCTTCTTCCAGGTTTGATTCATCTGGTTTCTCACTTCTTCAGCGTTAGCCTTTACTTTTCCACTCTTCTCTTTAGCATTAGGTGTTGGCGCTCAGTCCATACAATCTCTGGTTAGGTGACCGACCTTCTAACAGTTAAAACATACTCGACCAAAGTTTCTCTAGTTTCTTGATCTTCCTCTAAGATTTATCCTCGCACAGTTTGTTACAATGTGTCCATACTTTCCACATAATTGACAATTGACCCACGTATTGTAATCCCAATTTATAGCATTATCTTGCCTTGACCTTTAGGTGTCCAACTGTGTTTTGCATTAGATGTGCAATGTTGTGCCTTATGACCATACTTCTGACATGTGTAGCAATATCCTTCAAATCTACATGTAACCGGTGCCTTGCTATTCTTTGATCTACACTCTTATGCTTTCTGCAATTAAAACAATATCCATTGAATTTAGGCTTGGGATTGGTCTTACCAGTTTTGCTCCTATAGACATTTGTTGTATGTCCTGGTTTTCCACACTGATAGCATGTAGGCTTCTTGTTCTTTGGTTTTGTATTCCTTTGTTCTCCATGCTTTGATGACTCTTCTTGCTCGGTAGATGGTATGAACTCAGTATAGGCTAATCCAGTAGTATCATGAGGTCTTCTTTGTGCTTTCAGTTGTTCATCAAGTTGTCTCATAGCCTCTCTTGATCTATTCATTATTTCAATGATTTCCTTTTCAACTTTCAATTCATTTTTCAATTCATTATTCCTTATCCTCAGATTTGCGATCTCTTCCACCTTCCTAGCAATCTCATGATTAGCACTCAATAGCTGATTGACCATGTCAAATTGATTGCGAGTCCGCCTTTGTACTTCATTGATCCTCTCATCAAGACTTGTAGCCATTTGCCTTTTGTCTTCTTCAGAGTTTTTCTTTTGTTTAGTAACTTCACATAATCTCACTAATTGTATTCCATATTCTCTTTCCAGTGGTCTTACTTCTTCACTCAGGATGTTCTTCTTCTCCAATAGATCTGCTATTGTTGCATCAATTTCATTGGCTCTTCCTTCATCACATAAATCCTAAATGCTTTCTCCCTTGTATTGTATGTCATTTTGTTGGATTGCCATCTCCTTCCCTCTTTTCAAGGATTTCTTTAGTTCCTCCTTTTGCAACCTTGACTTGTTCCAATGCAAACTGCAAATCAAGCTTTTGATTCTCAATCACCTTTCCCAACTTATAGGCTTCCACATCCAAGATCTTTGATGCTCAAGAGGTTAGACATCTTGCTTAGAGAACATAACTCTGATACAAATTGTTGGAAATCTAATGGGAAAGTAAGATCTTGAGGGGGTGGGGTGAGGGGTGAATCAGGGTCTTCAAATCTTTTACCACTTCAAACATAAACCATATAAAACTTGTTTCACCACATACACCTCATTGACCTTAACCATTCATCATCATGTGATAGCATATCAAATCAGATCTAACATCTAATAACATGAATAACATACATAACACAAGATGTGGTAATGCAGAAACCCTCCAATGAGAAGGTAAAATTGCGGTGGGGATGGCACCCTCAAAATCTTCACTATTGTAGCAATAAAGTATACATGTTAGGGCTATAATTTTGATCACTTCTAATGATCTACCTTGTGAGGGGTCTTCTCTATTAAAAGATTACAAGACTGTTAAGTCTACCTTGATTAAAGGATTTAAAAATCACAATAAAGTGAGCACTCAGTTAGGAGATTTACAATAGGCCTATTAGGACCACTCTGTTAAGAGATTGACCTGATACACTATTTAAATTTAATCATTACCTTAATCCTTTGGTATGCACTACAATGTTGATGACAGATCTTCTCTTTCCAAACTGTAATCACCTCAATGTGACTAATATGCAATATCTCCTCTCTGCACCACTCGGTTGCCTTACTACTTCACAACACTTACTCCACTGATTCACCTTCAGTTTTGCATACAAGTATTCCTCTCACTTGCAACACTGATTTTTGTCTTGAAACCCTTCTTTCATAACCATCTAACGAAGCTTCTAGATCTTGATCAACGATTAGGATTCATTCCTTTCACCGCTTATTCTTTCCTACTTTCTGATTGGTTAATCACATTACATAGGGATTAATGAAACGTAATCACAAGCGTAATTAGCTCCATGATTCTCTCCTCAAACATAGCAACATGTTTCCAACTCAGCAAAAACAATTTACATAGGATTTAGTGCCATTTCAAACTCAAATACAAAAATTGTATTGCTCGGCAAATATATCTCCTAATCCTCAGCTATACTTGATTCTTTTTTATGTGCCTTGGCTTGAACTTTGCTCGGCTTGACTATTTCAACTTTGAATTGCTCGGCTGATATGATGTGTTGCCCTCAAGCTGCTCAACACCAACTAAATGTTCGATGATGTTTATGTGCTTGGCAACCATGTATGCCTCGACACACACTAAACTTGTAAACTTTTGCACTGTATGGCTCAATCGTAATGTCAATAGACAATACTAAGATTTCCTTTAAAGGCTTCACGGACTCCACTGAGGGTCAGTGTAAATACTCGTACATTGCTTACTGCTCCTCACAGGACATAGCCAACTCGACAAGGATGACTAGGGCTCATTCTTGGTATACCCAAGCCACTATTTTACTAAGCTCAATCAAGATTGACATCGACCGTCTTCTGCCATACCAGTTCTTGCTAGATGCTCCCACCCACCACCTCCCCTCATGGCAGGAATTGAACGGACACATCAGACTCGACATTTACAAGTACATCTCCACGACTTGGATCAACCTTCCTGGCGGTTTACACCCTCGGATGGCCTTCTACTCAAAGCATTTTTTGGCGATCCGGGATGGTATCGTTGTTCAACCCTCATATTTGAGTCGTCCCTGGTGTCATGCCCTCTGCATCGCCTTGGGGTCGTTTAGAGTCGGAGCCCACCGACTCTGTTGCCAGATCGATCACCACTTGACCAAAGAGGAATAGGTGTGTTGCCTTTGCACTTTATCTGAGACGAAACAGCGATCCATTTTATCTTCAGGTGTCCCATCTACTATGAGATCAGGGGTAGATTCCGCTACCTATTCAGAGACTACAGATCCCTCGCGACATTTTTTAGTTTCTCGAACCAAAGGTGCCTTGCGCTCTACCTCCAAGAGGCCTCCCAACTCAGAGATCACACCTTATAGCTCTGGTTCCCTTTGAACCAAACCTTGGATCAGCTCATCACGGACTTCTTTCCATCCACGCCCACTTCCAGAAGTAGGAAACGACCCCATCCACTTGTCTCTAGACACACCAAATTGATCAGACCTTGGCATTGGTTCCTTAAACAGCAGCACCCTACCCCCACAGTTATGCAAAGGCAGAGACGGTGTCGGACCTAGCCCCTTGTTCGTCTTGGTCCTTATCCCTTTGTACGAGATTTCTTTGTACCAAGAAAGGACAGATGGTCCTTCTCTCTTTCTTCTGGTTGTTTCTTTTCCCTTTTTGTAGTGCTTTTTTTTTGCAGTCACTACTGGGTGCTCCTATTGGTTACTTTTCTTGACTATACTATTGTATCTTTCAGTCCCTTAGACCATTGTTGGTCTTTTGTTGGACATTAATATCATTATCTTATCTTATCTTATCTTAGACAATACTAAGATTGCCTTTAAGGTCAATAGCTTGTATGACTGATCAACTGCATTGGGATCTTCCATCTAGCAAAGACCACAGTGCACCAGATGACTCCTCAAAGGCTAAACAAAAGTCAGATACCAAAGATCGTATTGATGAAGCAAAACCAATAAATATTGCCTATAAGGATGATGCATTTGATACATGTATGAAATATCAGCAACAGACTAAGGTAAGTATCCCTAAAAACTCTATGATAAAATTTCTTAAAGAAAATGAGGAGGGAAAAGCATGCAATTTTTTGTCATATTCTTTTAGAGACTTTTTCCCATATATACTAATACTAATCAGGTGTTTAAGCAAGATGACATGAAGTTGGTTTCTTTTCTAATGCTCTTGTTGCCAAGGATAAGACAAATTTTGATCATAAGCAAGTGGAGATGGATTAGCAAGTGTATGTTAAGATTTATCATAAGGAAGAAGAAATGATTATTGTTGTGTCACCCACTTGCAAAAGGAGTCTAAAAATGACCCTAAATTTCACAAACCTATCTTTTGTAATTATTGCCTTATAAAAAACACATGATGTCATTTGGCGAAGATAAAAAGTGTCTTTGACAACGATGTGAGTGCAATCGAAGGAGTATAGATTGCTAACTTAAGCGCATGAGGATAATACATCCAAGCATACACACTTTTCATCTAGTTGTTTCAGCGAGCTTGTCCAAGCACGAGTGACCGAAAAGTGATCGATGTTGTTTGTAATGTTGTGTAGCAGATAATGGTTACATCAGCTCGAGCAATTCTTAATCGCATGATTACTAAAGACTCTGTTATGGTATCTGACAACATTTGTAATCTGTATTTAGTCAATATTTGAGAATGCAAAGCAAAGCCGTTAGAGGGATTAAGTCATAATTACATTAAGATTTATGTTAATAACAGTTGGGTGTTTGGATTGAAAGGGTACGATGATTGGGAGTTAGTTTCCATACCCCTTCAAGCATGTATAAATAAAGGATAATTGCATCACCAAAGACGGAAATGATTTTTGAGTTAAATATTTTTGAGACAAATATTTTCAAATAAAAAGATCCTAGAAAGAGG
The DNA here is from genome assembly GCA_028749045.1 of Cupressus sempervirens. Classification (NCBI taxonomy): domain Eukaryota; kingdom Viridiplantae; phylum Streptophyta; class Pinopsida; order Cupressales; family Cupressaceae; genus Cupressus; species Cupressus sempervirens. The sequence continues at coordinate 510,860,912 of CM053791.1, forward strand.
AGGGAGACAGATCGTATTTCCAGGCTTGGATTTTTCAACTGACATAAGCATATCAATATGATCTCTATGAGGTTAATATTCTTATTTATATGAAGCAAAGAATCAGTACATATGCAAGTTTGGTTACAGCATCTTGAGTTAGATTATCAGAGATATAGAGAAATATTATTTTGTTTCCATATCTTTGTCGGTTTGTCTCCCTTCCACAGGGGTTAAAATCCAATCTAAACTAATTTAAGATAGCATATATAATTGATTTTTTACATTTTAATTATTAGATTGTTGATAGTACTAATGCTATTGTCCTATAAAATTCCACGAAAATAACTTTCATGATATTGACTCTATTCCTATAAAATCCAATCTGGACTAATTTAAGATAGCATATATAATTGATTTTTTACATTTTAATAATTAGATTGCTGATAATACTGATGCTATTGTCCTCTAAAGTTCCACGAAAATAACTTTCATGATATTGACTCTATTGCCCACATAAATAAGGCACTGGTTTTTACATTCTTCATACTACATGCATTTGATTCATAATCTGAGAATTGGAGATTGTTTTCTATCCTAGCTTTTCAAAGAATTGATTTATTCATTTATTATTTTAATTTATAAGCATCCTTATTTTAACATCTTTACTTTCAAACAATTACATTCATAAATTACAATTTCAGAACATTGAAGTCTTAAACACGTATTTGAAGCATTCACATCAAAGTAACGAGAATCGGAATCGGATTGGAATCGGCAAGGCTGAATCGAATCCTGAATCGGCCATGAATCAGAATCGAATTGGCTATGAATTGGCAAATTTAAAAAAACTCAAATTTAGAGATTTTAACAATTTAAAACTTATTTAATGCACCCTTTATCGAATATAACTTATATTACTAATATATCAGTCCTCAGCCCAATTTCTGTAATTGGATTTATTAGATTATTACATTTGCTAAGAATGGGAGGGTGTTATTTGATTGAATATCCAATGTTCTAGTGGTCCATATGAATTCGGAACTATGTTGCCTCATTGTTCTTCTATATGACACCACTGATATAATTATCCCAATTGTATTAGTTGCACATGTAAAAGAGTACGTATTCTTTGGATGTTTCTCTTTCTAAGTTGTCAAATCCTGACATTGTGGGGAGATTTTGAATCCTTTCCTTGGTGGATGGAAAACTGATAGTTCTATTCCTTACTAGAGATGAATGATTTACTATTTTTGTCAAATGTGTGAGAGTCGTGACTTTTGTAGCGAGTGAAGAGATATGATGATGCTAAGTGATAATTTCAATATATATGTGGTGTTAATGTGTACCCCTCTGACTCTATTTTGGCAACTCAAGAAGTGTTGACTGTGTTCTTCCCTCCATAACTGAAGTTATTGTGATGACTGAATGGCGAAGGGGAGTATATGAGGCTGATGCGGTGGATGTTTGGTTGGGACGGGTGTCTTATTTCACTATCTCTTTTGGATATTGCTCGGTTGGTATGAGACTCTGACCGCTAGTTTGTTGATTCCTTTGATGTCGAACTTCTCATACCAAGATGTTGATGGGTTTGTAGTTTGACAAACTAATGTATTGGTCCTCTTCAAAAAACATTAATTCCGCACTATGTTGGATTCATGTTGTTGATTTCTACTATGGTTCTTAGTTTAATTATGTTTATCTCCTCTTTTCATCACTGGCCGATTCATGGAGCCAATTCGGGTGATTTTTTGCATGAATCAGCGATTTAGGCGATTCATGGCAAAAAATCAGCTGAATTGATTCACGGCTCCAAAAAAATCATCAAGCCTGAATCGAATTGCCAAACTAGCGATTCTGGCAATTTTCAGGCAATTCTCTGAACTATGATTCACGTCCTGAAGCAATTGGTGAAGTTTTGAAGTCAATACACTTTCAGCATTTTTACAAGTCTATTTAAAGTGGTGCAAATTAAAAGACTTCTTAGTCCCTTGCCATTTGGAAGATTTTTTGTTGCACTTGTAAACAAATTATCCACTATAAAACTCCTTGGACTTCAGAGATTGGTTTAGGAACAGGCACACCCGCCTTGGCCCTGCAACGAAAGAAGCGTAGAGGACTTGGATAGGATCGATCTGCCCTATCAAGTTGGCCTTAACCAGTTGGAATCCCAGCATTGAGTTGGCAAGGCTCATAGGCTTCCAATATCTGGTTTTGGGAACCAACATATCCTCCCTATCAAAAACATAAAAGTACCCCCTTAACATGTGATGCAATACTAAAATCTAATTAATAAAAGATGGTGCTTGGTTTCTTTTGTTGGCATGCTGGTTTCACATGATACTCAGCTATGGTCCATCCTTTTGTTAATCAAAAATAAATAAATTAAAAAAAGGCAGCTCCCTCACTATAATCCTTGATTAATAGTAATGCACAAGGGCCAGTCACAGTACAAAATATTAAGTAAATGCAATATGCAAATCTGCATATAAATACCAGTATTCTGTATTTATGTACTCGTTGTTTTTTCTTATTTTGACCTAGTGCCTTCATTTATATGAGATTATGATTTATAGACTTATACTACCTTGTAATATCATTCTTGAGAATATCAAGGTTAGTGTTGATGTGGTGGTTGTGCCTTATGAGATGTATTTTAATTTATGATTTATAGACTTATACTACCTTCTAACAAACTTTCTTGAGAATATTCTTGAGTACAAGGTAAGTGTTCATATGTTGTGCCTTATAAAATGTATTTTCATTGTTATTTATTACGTTAATACCAAAAATGCCTTAAGGGCATGTATCTTCCAATCACATTTTCGATTTTCACCCACTTGCAGACATTGAGAGATATAAATTTCACTCCCTGCTAATATTCAACATTGAAGATACCTATTATCCCAAGGTCATAAATGCAGAAAATTTTGCAGCAAGCATATCTCAGTGGACACTTAATACATTTGCACCATATCCACGCATAGCTTCCTTGTGAAATCTGATTGTTTTTCAGCATCAGAAAAAGCCATTTGAGGTAAAATGTCTCCAGTGGCATTAGATTCTCCACAGAATCTTTTACCCATGAATGATATATTGAATTATAAACTCATTTGCAATTTAAAGTAATGCCTCATTCGCCATGATCAGTTCATTACTCCTAATGTTCTAGGTAATATTGAACTCCATCCAGGGATCCAATATAGGAACTTCTTGTGCTTACCAAACACGAGCATCAAATGCAAAAATACAAGAGAGAAATTTATTAAACAATAAAGTGAACTGTGATAATAATGTTAATCCCATTAGATATTTAAACAATAAGTAAACCTTGAAAACTAGAAAGACTTTGCAATAACTTCAATATCGACTACAGCTCTTCAGTACCTTGACAAGCCAGTCTCTAAAAATATCAATTCTTGCAAGTTATATGGCAGTTCAAAATGTGTTTGAAGTAAAGATGGGTTTAAACATTGCATAATGACAATCACACCCATACATGTCAATTTAACAGATGAAAATGCACTCAACTACCATACCACTTTAAAAATCCTCTAGTTTCTCTGGCTCGTGACTATCTTTACATCCTATATTGAGTAGTAAGATACAACTATGACTAATAATATACAAAAAATACTATGAGTGCCAATGAAAGAGATAAACAAGTTCTTTGAGGTGATTTGCAGTTAATGTAGATAAACAAAAATTTCATAAACACTCATATATAAGACAAACAAGAATTGAATGCAGACCTGAGAATTTTGTGTAGTAGCAACTACAGAATCCGATTCCCTGTTTATCTGATCCCACCGTACTACACCAGGAGGTCTAGAGATCGGAGCAGATACTAAAGATGCTGAAAACTGTGAATGTTCAGATTCTGGCATGTGTAATCCGGGATTGGCATGGGAAGTAACTTGCAGTTGTTCAGGATGCTCCGAGGAAGTGCAATGGACCTCATTGGGAAGAAAAGAGATTGGAGAAGCTACTAAAGATGCAGCAAAATTTAAGGGTTCACTTTCTGGAAAATATAATGCTGGAGTGGCAGGGGAACTGCCTTGCAGTTGTTCAGGATGATCCAAGGGAAAGGAGTGGATCTTATGCTGTTGCTTATTTCCTATACCATGCAGTTCAGAGGATTTAGAACATGTCTGTGGAAATTTTTCTTGTCCAGCAATGTGACTCGTAGGTTGCAAATCTAGAGATTGCTCCATATACTGTGGTTGCTCTGGAAGCTGTGAAGGAACAGGATGGACTTCCCGTAGTCGTTGATTTTCACTAGCATGGAGGTCAAGAGAGTCCAAATGGTTTTGCGAAGAATTCTGTTCTTCAAAGTTATGATGTCTAGATCGCAAAGATTGGTTCTGCAAGTCTTCCGACGGCTCCATGGCCGGCAGTTTTTCTGGATGTTCGAAGGGAATAGAATGGACCTCAGGCATTTGCTGATTTTCTCTAGAATGTAGTATAGGAGATTCCAATTGTCTTTGTGTAGATCTTTTCTGTGTAACAATATGCTTTCTAGATTGCAGGGATTTTTTCTTCAAATTTTGAGATTTCTCTGCTGCCTTCTCTTGCTCCAGAAGCTCTGAAGGCATAGAATGAACCTCATTCAGTTGCTGAATTTCTATAGCATGCTGTTCAGAAGAGTCAAAATTCCTTTGAGGAGATTTTTGTTGACCAACAATATACTTTCTAGATTGCATGGACATTTTTCGCAAATCTTCGGATTGTTCTATTACCGGAAGTTGCTCTGGAATTCCTGAAGGAATGGAATGCAACACCTGTATTTGCAAATCTTCTCTAGAATGCAATTCAAGAGATCTCAAAGATCTTTGTGGAGACTTTTCTTGTCCACTAATTTTCTTTCTAGATTGCAAGGATTTACTCTGTGTTTGTGTTGATGGAACTGCCAACTGTCTGTGTAGAGTATCTTCACAGGGAGAGCTCATTAGTTTGGGGAGTATTTGGCATGAATCACTTTGTCTATCTACTTGCACCATATCACAATCCGATTGCTGATTTTCATGGACCGTACTTTCAATTTGCCTCCCAGCAGGACACAGCTCTTTATCTAAAGATACAGGTTCTGCATTATTTGTAGAAGAGGGCTTAGGAGTGTCAGCTGACTTTCTCTCTGCAGAAATACAGCCCATCACACTAGAAGTCAAAAGAAAATCATATATAAATTAAAATCCTCCACCACTGAGTTAGACATGTAGAGCACAAAAATAATGTCATTAAGACACTGCAAAAATCAGAGAAGTGTTTTACTGGAATCACAGAAAGTTTGCATCATGTACAGAAATAGGAAGCATCTAATAGCCAAGCTTCCATTAAGTATACCTTTCGTGGCTGAGAGGGAATCTTTTTCGGGCTTCTTACCCAACCTAGAAGCATAGCCAACTAAATGGCTATTATCTAACCTGACAGGTTACACCATAACCTCAATATAAGAATGTGTTTTCAAGCTATAAAATACATCTTTTTAATCATGTACAAATGTGATATGCATTTACAAACCAGTATTTTTTCTGCATGCCAATCAATCGAGACTCGAGTCTTGCCATGACAGTTGTACGTTCAAACCCCTGCTTATCATGAGCAGGCTCAATAAAATTGGCCTCCAAAATACCTGTGGTGCAGAAGTTACAAGTACCTAGTTTTATTACAATGAAATATTGGGGAAAATTGAAACACTTTAACATAGATAAAATCCAAAAGTACATCCTCATTATTACATCAACATCCAATACCCCAACGTACGAACAAAAAAAAAGCATACCAATGACACCCCTCCCTCCACTTCCTGCAGGATTCCAGATCCTCCAAAATGGCTGCAAATTTTTGACAAACAAAAATGTCAAAATACCAAAATAATACTGATTTTTCTATCCATAGCATCCTTCATCTTGAATGAATTTCATAGTTGTAAGCAAATTCTACAAGCATCAGTAATTAACAATTCCAAAATTAAAGCTGTGTTCAACATAACAATCATAAACAATTAATGTTTTATGTTACTACAAAGCTGAAAACACAGAAACTGAAAGAAAAGATAAACATATCTAAAGAATGTCATCCAGTTACAAACCAAACCACAATATGACAGTACGACTCAAAAAGTAAAACCAATAACAATTGCATTTGGGACCCAAAAGTAACTGCAATCCTTAAAGAGACTAAATATTACATGCCAAAAGCAAGGAGACAAAAAGAAAAGAAAAAATAAATAAAAATAGCACGGGTAAGCCTAGAAACTAACTTGCAATACACACATAGTTTTCAATATCCTTTCTTTCTTTGGCTCTGAGAAATGGACGGGATAACTTGAGATGTGCAGTATTGATGATTACTAGTCATGAATTTTGAACCCTTAGAACATAAGAAGTTGGACATGAAACTTTGAAGGGATGACAATAGAAAATCTTATGAACACCTTTCCAAACTGGACATGGACATGCTAATAGTTAAATACAGATAACCTTGCAATATAATCATTAGCCCACAAATCATTATTTAAATAAACTTAGTCTGCATTTTTTTTATAGTTCATGTTGAGATCAACAATAAATCTGTTCTCTAAATGAAAAATACATTAAGCTTAATTAATTTGTGACACCTAGCATGCTTCTTACTTTATAGCTGAGCCTAATTGTCATATCCCACTCATAATATGTTTAATTGATTAATATTTATTATTTGATATACTTACCAGAATAATTGATTAATACCAACAAATACGCTGTTTACATATTTAATATATTTTACTGATCCTTATATTTTCAGAAACATATAATTGATTAAAATTTTAACTAAATATAATTGATTGATTAATATTTAATATTAACTAGATGCTGATTACATTTCAATATATTCCATTATTAGCACAAGTAAGAAGCATGCAATTCAATTAAACCATCGCAACTTTAAGAAAATATGTATGAAGCGGTGTGTTTCCCAAACGGTGCAATTTAGAGAAAAGATGTCTCCACTGTAAAGGAAGTGCCTCTTCCCTAACCAAGGGAAGGTACAAATAAGTCAGAATGTCTACCTCAAATGGCATCAAAGAAAGATACAATCTGATCACCTCAAAAGATATGACAATGAAGTCTAAACACAGAAATCAGAAGGACAAAGGTAAGACTAATTCATCTATTTCTAAACACAGCCAATACATATTCATATTGCTATTTCTGTATTTGTACCAGTACTCATACCTATACATGTACCCTTAGATATTGATTCGTACCCTGTAACCCCAGAGGGGAAAGAGGAGGCTGGCAAAAGTCGAGGTGGGAGCAAGGCGTGGGGAAGCTGCTCGGAAGCCATTCCTGGCCAGTCGAATGTGGTCAGATCACATCTGGCAGGCCAAAAATGGCTTATGGATGCATCCAAGAGCCTCCAAAAATGCAGTAATGCAGAAATGCACAGTAAAGTGTTTTTTTAAATTTTTTTTTTTTTAAAAACAACACTTAAAACACCAAATGTGCACATGTTGAAAAAGGTTTTTTAACTTATTTTTTCCTTGTAAACCAAAACAACTCCAAAAGAGGCCTTTCGACCACTACTTGTTGCATTTTGTTTGCTGCTCCTCTCTTTTCTCATTTGCTCTCCATTTTTGCATTTTGAAAGAAAGTTGATTATTTTCGAAGAGGATCGTTCATAGAGAAAGAGATAGCTTCGACAAACGAGTTTTAAGCAACAAAGGTAAGCATTTAATCCCATTCTTGAGTTCTTTCATGAATTTTTTTGAGATTTCGATGAATTTTTCAAAGTTTGTGAAGAATTTTTTTCAAATGTTTTTTAATTTATTTTTTTGGAAAAAAAAAGAAATTTAGCCATCTCTTTTAGCAGTTTTCTATCATTTTTTTGCACTTATATGCTTGATGTTCGTAGCTTTTTTTCTAATTTAAATTAATCTCATTTCTTACAGATGGCCACCATTGGTAGTCAAAGTTCAATGGGCCAAGCAGCTGATAGTTTTAAATTTGATGTAGCATATCCTTTATGGAGACATACCACAAGAATATCACAAGTTTCTAGAGGTGGCTCACATATTTGGAAGTGTGATTTTTGTCAAAGTTACAAAGGCAAACTATTCAACGACTCTTAGTCTCGGTTAAAACTTCATTTTAATGGGCCTTGCTAGTGAATGATTTTCAATGTGCAAAGGCACGGATGGGATGGGGTTGTCTAATGCAAAAATAGCTTCATTTGTAAAAGAGCAAGAAGTTGTTGATAAATTGGTAAAAAGGTCAAACAAAAAATTTTATCAACATCCATCCTCAAAGAAAACTATGAAATTACCCAAGGAGCCAATTGTATCCTCCAAACACCCATTCTTGCAAGTACCTATACCGAAAGTGGAAGTATTTCCCGCAAAAGAGGTCCATTGGAAAAAGCATTTAAAATGGAGGCAAGAGATCCTGCTAATCAAGTCATAGCACGATATCTCTAGGCCAATGGTCTTTATTTCAATTTGGTGAGATCGCCATATTGGAAGGAAAGGCAGCCATAATTAAAGCAATAGATGATTACACAAGTCTCAATTATGAAAGGTACAACTACATACTACTTTATTGACAAAATAGAGTGTTTAGGTAGATAGAGTTCTTCAACCAATTAGAAATCCATGGAGAAGTTTAGGTGTTTCCATTATTTTGAATGGATGGCAATATACGAGAAACCGGCTATTGATTAATGTGGTTGTAGTATCACCAAAGGGGCAATGTTCTTGAAGGCAATTGATTGTAAACAGGAAGTGAAAGATTCAAAATTTATTTCCAAGACTCTCATCAAGGCCATAGAGATAAAGGGTAGTAAAAATGTAGTTCAAGTGTTTACAAATAATGCAGATAAATTCAAGGGTGCAAGTGCTTTGGTTGAGGGTCGATATGACCATATTTTTTAGACACCATGCATCGTATACAACCTAAACTTGGTCGTGCAACAAATTAGCACCCAAATAGATTGGGTAAAGAAAATATACCAAGAGGGAGAAGAGATACAAATGTTTGTGATCAATTGCCACATGTCACAATCCATATTCCGATCATTCTCCAATATGGAGTTGCTAAAGGTAAATTCAAATTGTAAATTTGTAATTAGTAGATACTAAATTTCTTTTATTTATTTAATTAAATTATTTGAAAATATTTTATGTCATGTTCAATATTTATTGACATATTGTTATGATTAACTTACTTAAGTGGTTGAGACCCAATTCACATCTCATACTATTGTTATGAGAAGGCCTGTCATAGTGCAAAAGGCATTAATCCAAATGGTTATTTCAAGCCAATGGGGTATATAGAAGGCTTCAAATTTGGAGAGCACAAAAGGTCAAGTCATTGATCTTGAATGACAGTTGGTAGGGTCATGTACAATTTGTATTAGATTTCAAAGACCCTATCATGACTATGCTCCACTTTGCTGATTCAGATCAGCCTTGTTTGGGGCATGTATACAATGGCATGGACACAATGGTTGATAAGGTAAAACTTTCAACAAGCACATGAGGATGGCCCCACAAAATGTAAAGCCTTATGCAATCAATTTGAATCAATCATTCATCATCATTGGGAAAAGATGACTACACCATTGCACCTCCTTGCATATGCCTTATCTCCAAGGTACTACAAGTAGGAAGTGCTTTGTATGCCCACTAAGTAGCACGATATGTGGATGAAGAAGTTGCTAGTGGGTGCTACAAAGCTTTTGCAAGAATCTTCCTAGATGATGACACTCACAAAAAAGTTAGGACTGAATTTGGATATTTGCATAGATTGTTCTTTTCAATTTAACTCTTAAATGCCCAAATCTGTGAGAAACAATTTGATACCAACGGTTGGATAATCTATCACTAGGTTGATAGATTTCGTCTGAATTGGAACATACAACTCCCTTATGAATGATGTTCAATGAACTTTGTTTTATTCCTAAACTAATTGGGTACGTTCTTAACCTAAGAACGGAAGAGGAAAACCAAGCCAGCCCTAGATAGAACTAACTCAGGCAGTAAATTCAGTTCTAAACCTAGCCAACCCCAAGAATTCACATTTCTTGTGACTCCCCGACATTGGTAATGCAATATGAATGCTACTTATGCAAATGCAATGAAACTGAAATGAAGATGAGGGTTAAGTAATCCCAATTTCAGTAATAGTAATGTCTGCAAATACTATGATCTTCAACCCATCCAGTATTTAACACAAGATGCAAGATAATGTTCAAAACTGAATATACCAATACTACTACTGATTATAAACATAAAAGTAATAACCAAATGCTAGGATTCAAAATAAAACCCCTCTTTGCCTTGAACACAACAAGTAAGAATACTTTGATTTTATTTGCTCACAACCTCTATTGAGTCTATTACAAAACCAGAACTCTCAACTCCAAATGCAAATGAATATGAAATGCAGAAAATTCAATGTTCCTTCCCCCTACTCTAGCTCTCTATCTCTTGCAGAAAAGAAGAACCCCTCTTATAGGAAAAGATTTACAATAAATAGCCTTCCATGGCCTTTCGGTTTCATAAATGATCCTTGGGAATCAATCCTCTTGATCATATTATCAAATATTTACTTCCTTTCTTTAATTCCCTTGTAACTGCCATTTTATAAAATGTGTCATCACTGCCTCATACTGGTCTGACGCTTAAAATACCAATTTGGATAATATTGGACACTTAAGCTAAGTAATTTGTGATGTGTCACCATGACCTCTACTTGAAATTTGATAGGTAACATCAGCCAAGTCACCCGATTGGAAAGCCAATTGATGCCTTATGTTTTTCATTTTCGATGGTCTGTTCGGGCTCTTTATCTTGCCAAATGTTATTTGCTATTGTTTATTTCTTCAAAGACTTGTATCAAATTTCTAATACATGGTGTAATATTCAAGGTGACCTATTGAGGATGATACTTGGCATTGAACTACGCCTTCAAGTCCCTGTTCACCATTGAGCTCCTCGGTCAGCATTTGGTAAAAGCCTCGTTGCTTCCAAATAGGAATCTTGAAACTTTGATTGATCAGATCTGTTCTCTTTGCCTTTGCCCCACGTACTTCGAATAAGGGCTATTCTTATTGATTTAGTAGGGCACAATTGAAGTTTCCATCATTGGTTATTACAAACCGAGATAGGGCGGCGAGAGTACCCATCAAGCATCATGCATGTTTACGATTATACAAATGGCTTCGAGTTCATTACTCCATTGGCATTCGTGATGTTCTTGGCAACTCACAAACATTTCTAATCTACGTGAATGATGCAGAAGTGACAGTTATCGACTATATTGGAACCAATTAGTGAGAAACGTGAAAGGTTCGGCATCGCATTATATTTATCACCAAATTCATCAACTTGCAGCTTCAACGCATCCTCATTATTGATATCCGTACCACAAGTTATAATGAGTTACTAATTTACATTTCAATGTATGGTCCTTCCATCAAACAATTTGCGACTATCCTCTATAAAGCTACGAAACCCCTTCATTTGGCATCTGCCTTTATGACAATGATCACATTTCACCAAATGATTGGAAGACAACATCTTAATCCCACCATCAGGTATCCATCACGTGAAGTTCATTCCATGATCTTTATTTCCGCATTGCAACCATTCCAACACCACTCAAGCTAGTTTGTGCCCTGCACCAATGAGCATGTGTCGGGTTTCCATATGTATACTTTTTGAATTTGTGCAGGTGGTTGGTGTGTGTAAGATAGTCCTGTCATCACATTTTGAACTGTTTTGAAGCTCTCATATCTCCATTGAGCTAACCACCCGATGAAGACAATCAACATTTGGTCAAACATTTGATAATATTCCTCTTGCCACAATTTGCTTATCCTTCACTCCCAAATAGAGCTTGGTGGATATTCTTTCTCATTCACATTATGTAGGGAGATACGATTTAACATTCAGCATAACAAGGACATTATGAATTTGATCCTTTCAACTTCCAGATATGGATTGGATGCACGCGAGGCCTTTAACTAATATTCTGATATAAGCTTGGCTCTCCATATCACCATTGCGTACACTAACATGCTACTGACAAGAGAGTGGTCATTTACGAGTTACAAATATATTGACATTTCATCAAATTCCAATGTCATCATTTGATGTTTTAGGTTGAGCTTCATCTCTCAACAATAATGGGATACTTAGTTAATCGACATTTCCAATGATGTCAATAATCGAGTCTCTTTCAAGTGATTCAGACTACGTGATATACTCCCAATGCCTTACCACTGAAAATAGATATTGAAGCTATACCATAGTGAGTTAACACATGAATACCATGCATGGAGAGCTAGCCCTCAATACCTTTGTTCAAATCCTTAACATGTTGCTGAGAACATATTCGAACGCCTCTGTTCGGACCTGATTGTTTACATGATACCTCTATTACTTACAAAATATTCCTTTTTGAAACCCACAGCCCAAAGACTCTATGTGTATCTGAGTCAATTTATCAAGCAAGATGAACACAAAATTGATATTGATGGTGGTTCTTTAATCCATTGGGTGCCTTCAAGCAACATGTCTACTGAATCCGATAATGGGTTATTTAAGCATAAAAGAAAACACAATTTAGTGGCCCATTCTCAAAGACTTTTATACTTTCATAGTCCTGTGTCATATTTTGGAAATTTATAATAGCCACTCATAGAAGCATACCAAGACCCTCTGATCTTTGAATCTGAAACCCGGATTCAGTTTCGAAACACAAACTTGAACTATTCTTTGGAATGACGCATCTACATGTCAAAATCTCAAATTCAAAGCTTTAAAGTTTGGAATGACTTTCAAAGCTACAAATCTGAATCCTACACTTTGCACCCCGAACATTGAAATTGTAAAGGTATGCCCCCAGATTTTCCAACTTAACTTCTAAATCTTCCTTCTTGAATTGTAGATGTTGAATCTTCGAACTTTGAATATTTGAACTTGAACTATAGGACCTCCTTGAACATTACTTCTACATTGAACTTCCGAACTGGTGAATCCTGAACTTCAAATTTGAACCTCTGAACTTCAAGTTCAACATAAATTCAAAACACTGCCTCCTTCACAGATCAAGACTACAAAAATCTCTTCTTGACCCAGAACAAAAAAGAATTTATTTTTTTGTGAGAGAATAGTTTCAAGCCAAGACTGGAAAGAAAAATTTAATTATTTCCTTGAATAAAATTGTTGCTACTGTTGGAATGCTTTCACTGATCAGCTTTATCTAACGAGATTACTATTGGGTTTCACTAAATGAGAACAAGGAAATTTCAGAGATGAATATTTGAACTTGAACTATAGGACCTCCTTGAACATTACTTCTACATTGAACTTCTGAACTGGTGAATCCTGAACTTCGAATTTGAACCTCTGAACTTCAAGTTCAACATAAATTCAAAACACTGCCTCCTTCACAGATCAAGACTACAAAAATCTCTTCTTGACCCAGAACAAAAAAGAATTTTTTTTTTGTGAGAGAATAGTTTCAAGCCAAGACTGGAAAGAAAAATTTAATTATTTCCTTGAATAAAATTGTTGCTACTGTTGTAATGCATTCACTGATCAGCTTTATCTAAAGAGATTACTATTGGGTTTCACTAAATGAGAACAAGGAAATTTCAGAGATTTTCTACGATATCAATGTATATCAGATTTGTGGATCATTGGTGTGCTACTGGATTATGAGCAGATAGAAGGCATTAATCAATAATATTAATCATATGCAGTTTGTTGGGACTACAATTGAGTTTTATATTGACATCAATTTTTAGGCTTTAAAAATGAAATATGAACCATCACAAACCTTCACAAAAAAAAAAAAATAGTTTCTTTGGTGTGATTATACTATATAGTCACAGACTTTGGTTCTCCCTGACCAAGACTTTCTAGTTCTTAGAGCTCTTACTGCTTAATATGAAACCACTGAATTTTGTTAATTGTGTTGTGCTTAAAGTTATAGTTCCTTTTGGAAGACCTTTATTGAAATAAGGCGTGAGTTCAATTAATAGACTACTCTTGGTGGTGTTGATGTGAGTTTTGTTCCACTACAACATGCAAAATCAAATACTTAATGTTTCAAAAAGAAACACCAAACAATCAATCCTCTCTTGATATAAGGTGATCTCTCATGCTAAGCTTGCAAACTAAGATCATGAAATGACTTCAAGTTTCCTTCTTCACAGTGGACTTCACTTAGTTTTATGATGTGATATGTTGGTTATCACAAAGGGACTTATGCTATTCATTCAATGGATATCAACTTTTTCTCTTATAGATTTGGCTTTAAAACTTGCAATGAGAATGCAGTTTGATTTTCTATCTTTTCCACTTCAACTCCAACTTAAACTTAGAACTTCTATTTCTGCTTTTACTTATACTTCCAACTGCAAATGCAATGAATCATGGATGACATGGACCCTACTAGAAGTAAACTCACCGGCAACTGCACTCGCCTAGTGCAAGCTTCTAAGGAGCACTCACATGGTTTTCAAATCAATATCTCCTCTCCAATTCCATCAAATGGATGCAAACTAAGATTCAACATCAATTGAAGCTAAGTGCATTCAACCATCGGCTTACCACACAAGGTGCTCTTACCGTCAATAAGAAGCTAGTGGCTTAGATTTGTTTGAGTCAAGCAAATAAACATCCACAACAACTTCCATTCAACTAACGTACTTAACATGAAAAGAAATCTACTCCAAGTGAAAGATAGAGGAAACCATGCAATACCACAATGCAATATTAAGTAATCCATCATGAAAAACAAACAATGAATTATCAATTACTTTGACAAGCACTGTAGCAACAACTTCATCAAGTCTCTCCCTTAGCCTACTCTAATCGCCTAGCTCTCTACTGCCTCATATCTCTAAGCTAATGAATTACATATGATAAGACCTTGGACTCTTATGGTAGTTCAATTATTATGAAAGAGCAAGATCAATTGAAGATCAAGGGCTGAGAATGATTTCTTCCCACAAACCCTAATTAGGGTTGGCAAATTTTTCAACCACAATTATTTTAAGGCACCAATTCATGGGCCAATAAGAAAATTACAATGATTTTTCCATAAGAAAATTACAATGATTTTTCCAACCAATGAGAAAATAGGACACTTGGCATGTTGTGATTAACTGTTCTTGAAATTGAAATTTTCTAATTAGAGGAGACAAACAATTTCCACGTAATCATCCTTATCCTATGCTTGGAGTCTTGACTTGTAGAAGGTGTTTGATAAAATTGAAAAATATTTATTGCTCGATTGTTAGAAAGTATCTCTCAACATTTACAATTTCTCCATCCTTTGAAGTTTCCTCGTGGAATTAATTTGAATCACTTGCATCTTCATGAACCCATGAACTCGATCTTTCTTGATGTCCTTGAAAATGTCCTCATGTAGTTGGATCTTCTACGCTTTCTTGAATTTTCTTTTGATTTCAATCTGAATTTGCACATTGATAGCTTGAACATGAATCTTTCCTTCTCACTTGAGTCCTTGGGCTCAAGAAATCTTCTTGTAGTATCTGCTTGAAGTTTTGAGCCTTGATCATCACTTTGTCCTCTAGCTTCTCCTTCTCGAATTCACCTTTCAAAACAAAGGAGAAAAGCATTAAGTTTGTGAGAAAAATATTAAAATAAAATCACATCAATAATAAACAAAATAGAGATCTCTTATTCAAGATTAAGCCCTTCTATCTTCTTGAAATGATCAATGTCTCAAGAAATTCTAAAGGCTTGGAAGAAAATGTTCGTGGGTGGAAATCCTAAGGCAAGAGGATTTCCACAGTAAGAATCTTTTGGTCAAAGGTTTTCCACGAAATGTGATTTTGCCTTTTTCCACAATTATTTCAAACTTTTCTCTTGTTATCATTAAATCTCTCCCTAAGTGGCATCCCTCATCTTCAACTCTTGTTTAGAATTATAAAATTGGAGTGGTGGAATTTTTGACGTTGGAGGATTCCACAGTGGGAATCCTATGGTCAGAGGATTCCCCAAAGGTTGCACGCATGATATTGTATCATCGGCCATCAACTCAAGTCCTACTGTATCCGACTTCGGCCTCCATTGTTATTATTATTATTACCATCTTGTCCGCGCTGGTTATTGTTACAGTATCCTCCAGAGGTTGCGTCATTGTTCGTGTTTGTTGCTCTTGCAGTGGATACTTCCTGCGTCAGTAACACTTACTGGTGTCCCTTTGTCTTCATATTGAATAGGCATTCCTTCGTGGAATGTCCCGCAATCTAGCAAATATCGCAAAATTGTTTTTCCGAGCAGGAGCCCTTTATGTGGCCCTCCTCCTTATAGTCCATACACCACAATTCTCCTTTCACCGAGTCATGATTCTTTTTTAGATTTTTAAACTCCATCATCCGTAGCATATCCTTCTGCAATGCTCAAACTTTCTTACTTGATTCTTCATCGTTAGTGCTCCTTTTGGAAGATGAATCGTCTGAGTCCAACAATTTGTGCTTCTTTTTTCTCATTTTCTGCTCACTCTCTAGATCGATCACCCGATTATATGCATCTATGTACAATGCTGAAGGTACAATCTTCATTTTCTTCTTTACTGTCAGTCATAGCCCTTCAACAAACCATCGTTTCTTTAATCCGTCAACCAATGGGCTCTCCATCTTCCCCACCAATTCTTTTAGCTTTCTTGCATATACACGAATCGTTTCATTCTTTCCCTGCTTCGTACTATATATTTCTGCTACAATTTCATTATCTTCCCTTAGTAATCAGAACTCTACTATGAATTCTTTCTTAACGTTCGGCCATGTAGTTAATTTATGAGGATTGACATTTGAAAACCAATCAATCACTACACCCCGTAGGGCCGCTGGGAACTGTCAAACCTAGTCATTCTAGTCTGTTACACCATTTGCCGTCTATATTGTTTCGCATGTCTTGCAATGTCTGATCGGATTTGTCGTCCCATCACTGTTGAACTTGAGTAATTTTTCCTTTGGTTGTGCCATTGCTACTTTCTTCTAATTTTGTGGTACTTGTTGTGTACCCGCGTTGTTCTAAGCACCCGCACTGTTCTAAGTACCCACATTGTTCTGAGCACCCGCGTTGTTCTAAGCACCCATGTTGTTTTGCACAACCTCGCTACTTCGAACAACCGCCCTACTTTGGACAACCGCGTTACCTGATTTGAAAATATCTTCCTCAAGAGAAGTTGTTCGATTCTCTGCTTGTATCCATTCGTCGAGTGTATCGAAAACAAAGAGTTCACTTCATGCTCGTGCTCCTCCGGCACTTCAGGCCGTGCGAGTTACTTCCCTTCCATTCGAATTCTCTACCCTCGGCATATAAAAGTTAAGGAACTCCTCCCTTGTCTCTTCCACCAAATTCAATCGTTGTCTAGTCTCTTCTAGCAATTTCTCGACACTCCTCAATCTGCAAGGTGAATGCACTCCCTTCGTCTATGCTCCTTCACCCTGTCGCTAAGCTGCTGAAGCTTTAGTCTACGCTCCGCCTATTGTGCTAAAATTAAAACTTCTTGTGTTGTGCATATTTCATCCTTATCTTTTATCTTATTCCTATATTTATTAAGAAAATTCAGCATTTATCTTCATAACACTTCCTTTGTTCCAGGTTCAATTGGCAACAGCGCCAAATGTTTATCGTATAGGGTAAAAGGATACTTACCACATGTAGTACAGTAAGATATAACACAGAACAAATACTTTATTCATATACGCAATATGCACTCCAATGTTTACAATATGATTATGATGATCTCAACGTCCCTTTCGGACGGTGTACAAATACTTTCCCGAAGGGGTGACTCAATTGTCATGAGCCTTTTTGGATACACTTCTACCCTTCGGCTACAATATAGAATTTACCGACAACATAAACTAGCTTCAATTGTGATTCACATGATACATTTCAAACTAGATACAGATCTATGATAAGAAGATTGTATCTAACTCATACTAGGCCAGACGTATCTAATGCAGTTGGAATTACTGCAAGAGTTCAAACAGAACCTAAGGAAACACACTTAGCAATTGTAAAAAAATTCAAATATTTGAAGGGAACTTTGGATTATGGATTATAGTATGATAGATCTAAAGATTTTACCTTGTATTCTTACATAATGCAAATTGGGTAGGTAATCTCAATGACAAGAAAAGTACTAGCGAAGGAGCCTTCTTTCTAGGTGGGAGATTGCCTTCTTGGTTGAGCAAGAAGCAAGAATGTATATCGGAATCTATTGTTGAAGTAGAGTATGTTACTTTTGCAAATAACTATACACAATTGGTTTGGATGAAGAAAATGTTGAAGGATATTGGCATACTTTGATGGACCTATTGCCATACATTGCACTAATACAAGCACTATCAATAAGATTAAGAATCAAGTGTTGCATTCTAAGACTACGCATATATCATTTCTTGAGAGAGAAAGTAGCAGTGAAGGAAGTGAAGTTGGAATACGTAAGCACTGAATAACAAATGGCAGATATCTTTACCAAGCCTTTGCCTGAGGACAACTTTAAGTATCTCAAAGGTATGCTTGGGGTGATGGCTCTGCCTTCCAAGCATTGATTGATGCAGGTATGCATCAGTCCAACAGTAATTAGAACATATCTATACACCTGTACTTGATACTTGGTGTTGCTCCTCAAGGGGAGTAGTCGCATTATGCAGAGTTAAGCTAGAGAGCTCTTTTAGGATCAGTTTTTGTTTTCAGATTTTGGTGGCACTTGATTTGCCTATTTGGATTAGAAGAATTGCAGAGATTTATATCCTAGGGGGAGAGGTCATTATAAGGGGAGAGATTGATTTTAGATGTTTGACATTATTTTGGCACAATTCTCCATTGATATCAAAGGGATAAAGATGATGTGAGAAACCTCCATCTGGGAGAAGTATGTCTATAGGAGAGCTATGTTGAACATATTCATAAAGTTGTATTTAGATACTACTTTTGGCTTGATGATTTTTAACCATATGTTGCCATCAATGCCAAAGGGGGAGATTGTTGAATTGGAATTGTTGTTGACGTGATGATTTGATCCCTTAAGAGGGTTTTCCTCGATAACAGAGATCCTTGTGTTATGGTGTTGAATTTCTTGTTGTTGTGCATTGTTATATTTATGTTTGGTGATCAGTTTAAGAAGTTTGGATTTTATAGTACTCACAACTGATTTACCCCACCCCCGCCACACACCCCCCCCCCCCCCCCCACCCCACGCCACCCACTCCCTCCCCCCAACTCTTAGTTGTGAGGTGTGGACTGTGATTACTAACAGAAGGTTGCACACCAATAATGCTATGAGAAATAAATAAGTTATGCATATGGCTACCTAAACTTCCTAAAGCTTGTATCCATGGTTCAATGGGAAAAAAGTCCCCTATATCTCCCCATGACCTTGTAGAACAGAAAATTGGATTTCGCAATGCCACTACCTCTATTGTTCTCATTTTATCAGATTTCCTTTAATTGAATGCCGCAAGGAGTACTTTCAACTCAACAAAACATTTGTGCAAGGCTATGTCTTACTTGATTCATGCCTCCAATAACACTCTTAATCCAACGGATACAAATAACCTCTTCTCATGTTGGACCTAGCACCCCATGCTTGCAACCAGGAAACTTAGGTTAGCCACCATTTCTTCTATTTGGGAAATCATATTCCTTTTACAAAAATTAAAAACAAAAGCTGGCAAAGAGGAGAACAAAAAAATTAGTAATTCTCGAATAACCAAACTAAACCAAAAAAATAAGAAATAAAACATTGCTGCATAAAACATTTCAAAGACCAAGAAAATGGTGAATGGAGAAATTAAAAGATGTCTTTTAAAAAACCTGTTCTTGTTGCAAGTTTAAACAACAGACTTGAATTCTCAGTTACAAAATTTCAATTAAACAACCTGCAAGCCTTAATTTCCACAGTTGTAATTTTGAAAATCCATACCGATTCGTTGATCAATTGAATTTTTTTTTCATATTGCAAGCATAATAAACTTACGGGATTGACTTACAACTACAAAAATTCAAAGCTTTCAAACTTCAACGTCAAAAACAATCAAAGAGATATTAAATTATGAAAAAAAAAAATTACAACATGCAAGTTGTGTAAACTTGTAATATTCATCATGATCAAAATTATAAAAAAATCAGATGATCTTGCAGGCCATTAACAATTTCTAATTTCAAGCCTATAAGGACTCTCCCTTGGCATGATTTGCAAAAGGAAAGGAAAAGTAAATGGAATGAAATCCTATATATTCCCATTTGCCAATCACGTGTCCTCAACTGTGCAACCAAATGCAAAGAACATTAAAAATAAAAAACAATAAGTAAAAACAATTTATACTCGATTTGGGCCCCATTTTTATAAAAGTAAATCATGAGCTTTCAGCAATTTATTGATGAATTTATACCAAACATCCCTGTGAGAGTTTCAAAAATCAATGCCAAGTTTCCAGTTAGGTAACTCAATATTGTATTTTACTTACTAGTACGATGATTTTTGCAAGTACTATACAATTTTTACAACTATGGTTACGCTAAAATGAAAAAAACTTATCTTGTTTTATGACCATGATTTTGTGAAGGTAACTTGTATTAAGCACCTATATTAATTGATTCTTGTGATGCAACATAATGTTTGTTTTTTATTGTGCAATGTGTATTTTGTATAAAAGTATTTAAGAGATAAGATCTAGTTCATTAAAAATAACTATTATTAACAATATACCAGTTTAACAATGAATATATAATGATAAGGAGGCACCTTTATCAGTCGATTCTTGTGATACACATTGAACCCTTGGATATCAACATGCTTCTCTGCATCCTTCACAAACCCTATAGTTACAACAATCGTCTGGAAAAAGAAAGGGACATGCAAGGTTATCACCAAATCTTGAAATAGAATTAGTTTGAATCAACAAACTAATTAGTTAAAACTTATAAAAAAACTAAAAATGTTGAAGAAACATTTGAAGGATGTGCTTCAAAGTCACAATAATAATACGAATGTGATGTGCCCAGTTTAAAACCTAGAAGATATATGATTTAAATGACTACTATGACATTTTTTCTTCAGTGCCTAGAGTTGAAACATCCATCATGCAAAGCTTTAATTTTACCTCCAATAAACCAAACTTAGTTTAAGGCTACATCTCAAGAAAAACTTCAACACAAAAGGTATCCCTTGTCCTAACTAGAAATGATATGTTGATTCACTGCTTGATTACTCTTATAAGTTATCTAGGCATAAGGTATGCATCCAATGCTTTAATGTGTAGACTAGAGTTATGTGCCATGGTCTAGTGATACTGTAAATGAAATGCCCCTGTCCATATTATGATGGTAACTTTAAAGCTCGATCTTGAATTGCTCCAACAACCTCACAGAGGCCTTCTGTAAAACCAAGCTAGTTACACTCAAAAAGAAAATAATCTTCTACAATGCCCATAATAGTTACCAAATTAATTATACAATCACTTTTTCTTGAGATTCATTCAGACTAGACATACTACTCATATATTTATCACATTGTTTTGAGATTAGAAAACTTGCGCATTTTTTAAAACAGAAAAAACAATTTGAAGTCTTTAACGATCAACTTAGTTTAACTAGATAGCCTAGATCACAAAGAAAAAAGCAACAACCACAATCAGAAAGTGCTTTCCTGATAAACATTTCAAAGGCATCTCAACAATAAGGACAATACTAGAAACCTGTTTAGGACTTTGACACCATCTAGATGATTTTAGATCATGTTTCAATCAAAACAATACATTGTATTTATTTGCACTTCTCCTTTGAAATAAGATTCTCTCCAACTTGCCATTATTGTCTCTTGGTCAGCAAGCAATCTAAAATTTAAGAGAAGTGCATTAATAATTATAAAGAAAACTAGGCACTAGGACTAGAGGATTACATTGTTCTCCTTATGATTAATATCATATGCTCCTTGAGGCTTGTATGTAACTTCTTGAGTATGCATTAAATCATTCACCAAATTATGATGTTGTACATCTTTCCCACGTAATATGATTCTGAATCCAGCAGGACGTCGCAAATATAGAATGGAAGCATAACTCTGCGAAAAAGTGCCACGCAGAATATTGGATAATCAAGAGATTCCATATAAATATCGACTTATAAAAAAAAGGACAGCACGGGTGACACATAATCCCTACACTTGATAAAAACAAATATAAAACATTTCCCCATGTATGCAGCTCAGATATTCCCTATTATAATAACTGAATTATATTCTGATGTCTTAATCAAAACCCTATTTTCTTTGACAAATAAATTCAAATTACTTTTACAAGTGAGATAAAAATATGGTAGAAGAATGCTACTGGTGAATCACAAAGTTGGACTTAAATCAAGCTAAACATAGTTGCAAGCAAGCAATACAATAGAAACAAAATGGCTTATCTGATTTCATCATTATATAAAAAATCTTAATCCAGTTGTTCTACAATTAGAGATCAAGACAATACAAAAGAAAAGTTTACCCGCAAGGAGTGCTTGTAAGTGAGGTAATGTCTAGAATTTGGATGAACATTAACCATGTCTATCATCTTTTGATCCTTGTTTGCACCTCTGAGTTGAATGTCCTGCAAATGCAGCTCGTTATAAGAAATTCACAGTATTTACTATCAAGTTCACAGTTTAAAGGCATTATGAGGGACTCAAGAAAGTGATTATAATGACTCTCCTTACAGGCATTCTAATGGAACTGAAAAAAAAATTCTACTGACAATTTCCTTGCAAAAAAGAAAGCATCTGGAGAAAATTAAAAATGTCTAAAAGCACCCTCTTGAGATCTTACAATACAAATCTGGAACATGATATCTGCATTTGAGTTCTGGAATTTTGGAGGAAAAAAAAAATTTCCCTCCATTTATTTAGGCAGATTTAAGTACAATCCGAAATACATTCCTATATCCATCCCTTAAGATACTAGTTAATGAAAAGAATTAATTACCAAAATATCAAATAGTCCAGAATATCAAAAAAAAAAGGAATTATGCAAAAAAAAAAACACAACAGGTACATAATACAGGAATAAAGACATTGAAAAATCAGAATAGTTTGTTTGGCGGTCATCTTTTGGCATCATGTAGGATCACGATATAAAGATCTTTGGTACAACATAACATTCTAATATAAGGTAATCAATCATCATACTATAAAAGCAAAGAAAACAACAATATTTGTAATTCTAATGGGTTATAATAAGATTGTATCCATTTATTAGATTGTAATTTATATGATTTTCTACAATTCATAAAAAGAAAAAAAAAATATGTGAATTTGGCAGGCTTCTAGACGGTTTCTGATGAAACCAATCCATACCTGAAAATATCTATATACTTACATATATATCTGTTTCAAAATCCAGTTCACGTTCACCCTGATCATTATCCCAAAGGTTGTAGAGAATAATCCGTGTACCTTGCTTTCCCATTCCACTGAACTGAAAAAAACATGGCTGACAATTGAGTTAAAAATATGGAAACATTTTCTAACATAATGCTCCAAGTGAGAACCTTATTTACAAAATCGATGTAAAGACTTCTACATGCTATACATGATTAATCAACTATACCATGTTTTGTTCCTTATAATTAATCATGATCAGAAGAACCAAGAGATATCATGTCCTCGACATATCTGAATAATGGTAACCTGAAGAGAAAAGGGTGCATTAAAGGGGCACTATTTCAATGTGGGATATAGAAGTGGATGAAAAAGGTTATGCTGTATTGTATAAGAATATTACAAAGAAGATGTGAGTGTGGTAAAGAAGATACGGCCCTAACTCCTATATAGATTACTTCTGGAACACTGGTACATATTGTAAGTTCTGTTTGCAGTACAAAACACATCTTAAAAAGTTGTTCCTTACAACCAAACATAATCAAATGAACCATAAACTTGTAAAGATCCAAACTATATACCCAAAATCTACCACAATATTATTATTTTCTTATGAATGTTCGACAGCCTCAATTAAATAGTTTGGGTGCTAAATGCCTCTTCATCTGGATAGGCTTGACCTGGAAATTAGTCTCTACCTTTGGAAGTGAAGCTCAAGCTAAGATCTTCCATAAACCATCATAATAAGGTAGAGTCAATTTTCCTACCTTCTTCTGCAAGCCATAGTTCAGTTTTCTTCCACTAGTGTGAGGTCTATATTTCATCCTACATCCATGTTGTCTCTCAATGAGATAGCAGCCTGGAACTCAAGACTTCCACTCTCACAGTAATGTCAGAACTGATTATGCAAATCGGTTTCTCACACTCATTGGCACCATATGTTAGTGCCCTAGGTGGAAGGTAAACATCAGAGGCCTTGAGCTCATAGTCCTTGTTTGCCGCTTTTGATTCGCACCATGGACTGAGTTCTCTCCTTGGCCATTGTTGTCTCCATTGTTTGCACCAATATATATATATATATATATATATATATATATATATATATATATATATATATATATATATATATATATATATATATATATATATATATATATATATATATATATATATATATCCCTATGTTCCACGGAGTTTCCGGGACGGGGACGTTTTAGGGGACGGGGACGTGTTTCCGGTACAGGTACGGGTCGAAGCCAAAATTTAGGGGACGGGACATCAGGGGACGGCGATTAAAAACATAGGGGATTTTTTTTAATATAGAGACAAAATTCAAATATGTATATCATAACATTGATAAACCATTCACCATAGACATTTTAGAAGATAAATACATAGAATATTATCAAATGGCAAATACTAAGTGCTTCCATTATAACAATATCACATACATATATAGCAAAAATTAAAATGCCTAAAGGCTTCAAGTATCATGCTGAAATCAGAATGAAATAAAGAGAAGTCCAACTAAAATAGTTAGTAAATAGTAAATACCGAACGCAGTCTTGCCTCACTAAACACAATCTTTGCTCATTGCTGCTACTGCTCTTATGTTTTTTTCCTTCCTCTTAGCAAGTATGTTAAATCGAAAAATGAGTAGAAGAGTTAGTGTTTTAATGGACCAAATATGGGTTGCATATTGTTATTATGTCTTTAAGATGACTAGGGGCCACACGAACAACAAAAATTAGGAAAAAATGTTTTTTTGGGGATGGTTTGCCTTTACCAGATTGACTGGAAAAAAGGGGACGGCCAGCAGTTTCGGGGACGGATAGGGGACGGCAAAACTGTCCCCGATAGTGCTGGCCGTCCCCAAGTTTCCTGCCCAAAAAAATTGGCCGTTTCGGGGACGTTTCTGAATTTTTCAAACAAGGGACGTCGCAAGGTACGGCCAAAATCCATACCCGCGTCCCCGTTTCGTACCCGGTACGGGTACTAGGGTACAGAGGCAGGGGGCGCGTCCCCGTGGAGCATAGATATATCCCCATTTGTCAAGCCATTAATTTTGTTAAAATTTCCAAAGATGATTTTGTTGTTGTGCCCTTTGTTCTGCAACTCATTGCCCTTTAAGCAAGGCATCCAACAAATTTAGAAGCATCGCATCGCATGTCTCTTAAATTCTTGTCACCCACTTTTTTTGTGCTGTCTCTCTAAAGCCCTTTGTTATTCTGTAATTAAATTTGGAGCAAATCTGTTTATGCGATTATGTAGTGGAAATCATGATTGTTCCAAAGTTCACATATCAATGTTCTGTAATATTATACCCTCGAGCACATAAACAACTAATATGACAAAATTCAGAAAAGAAATTAGCAGAAAAATCCAGATTTTATTCTAGTTTAAAAATATAAGTTTCCTCAGATGTATGAGCAACCAAGATCATCAATTAGCGTTACATATTTATTTCAAATATGCCACAAAATGAAGCACTGAAATAACTTGAGATGTTTATAAAATTTGCACTCTGACACTCCCAAACTGGATGCCAGACTTTAAAGACCTCTAAATCAAGCAGATTATTGCAGGTCCAAAATGCCTGAAAAATAATAGCTTAGAACTTCCCAAACCGTAACCACTGAAAAAGCAAGATGTATGGCTCTCTGTAGAAAAGTACAGCCATCATAAATAGAAGAGGACAACCTGCAAAACGAGACCAACACCACACAATAACCACTGCAAATCTCCTCAATCAGCCACAATGATTATTATCCAATGATCCAGGACTCTAACTGAAGAAAATGAATATGTCAAACTCCAATTATGCTTAGCTATGATCTTAATGTGAAATCACAAAGATATTCTCCACATTATATCTCACAATAATGTGGAGACTGTCGCCTGCAAGGGCTTTTGTCCTCACAAACTAGAGAAGAACAATTCCCTCAAAGAGCAATTGCAATATCAAAAATATTAAACTGAGCATAACAGAAATGGGCTCCAACTTTTTCATTTATATTATCTGGTCGGCCTCTCTGATAAGGGCCCTCTTTAAATATTAACATAAAATTAAAGACTTCATAGCGTGTTTAAGTCTCCAAAGGCCGCCTTTGTAATATTTGCATTGCACTTTAATCTTGGCATGCAAATATTCTTTATTTAAAATATATTATATAACAATAAAGTTAAAATTTTAATTTACCTTTGCAAAATATTAACTTATCGTTATCTAAAAATGAAATCACCAAACTACACCAATAATTCCAAAAACAGAAGTGCTGACAACTAGCTCAACTGGTCAGCAAAACAGACTTGCTAAACATTAGCAGGAGAAAACTCATCTGAAACACTCCAAAAAAGGGCATTGGGCCCATTTGATCAACTACATCCAAAGTTCCCTACCCATAACTCATCAGCCTACAGCAACCCAACTAAATACGCTTGCAGTCCACCCTACTGAATTGGTTAGGAAGGGGACATTATAGATGTGAACCAAAGCTACCTCCTTGTCATTGGAGATAAATATGCTATTTCACACGTACAATAAACTACCCCCTCATTCAAAAAAAGGAAAAACAAGAGCACCTAGTACCTCTTACATAGTGTGCCATCTCTGATTGAGAAGCTAGCTCAAGCTAGAAATGTACCTCCATCCACCAACCCTCTCTTCAATCTGCTTTACATTGGTTTTTGCCAAATACAACATAAAAGGCTCTGAACATATTATCGACATGAACAAAGTTTCCAAGTATTGTTGTGTCAGTTTCAATCAGTAGTGTACCCATTACAAATAAATTTACCATAATGTAGCCTTCAAAGCAATCTTTCAGAAAATACCAACAACGGAAGGAACCAGCCAAAAAAACAAAGGAAACGTATGAACCCTTTTTTGAATTTTTCAGTCTTTATAAAAATGCATACATCTCTTTGTAGAAAACATTTCTCCTTAAACTCCTTGCACATAGTATACAAAATATCAAAAAGATTGATTATATCCTCTTTTGCAGAAAATATAGTTGCCCTCTTGAATCAGGAATACTCCTAATTTTTCAAATGGACCTCACATACAGAATTAGAGTCTTAGATTCACACTCTTCCTGTCTCTTCCAAATAGAGTTGATGCTGGTAAGCCACAGTGTTGGTGATAATTTTTCAAACCACTTCCCAGTTATTTATAAATAGATTCATACTCTTCTCGTTTGTTCCAAACAGAGATGATGGCATAATATTCAATGGCTCTCACAAGGTGTCAATCTCTATCACTCCAACAGGGATGCTGGATTTGATGCTATCAAAGTTAATGAAGAACATAACGATGTGAAATATATCAACATGGAATCATCTGTGAACATAGATATCTTAAATTTTGTACAAGAGCAGATTTTTTATTGACCTCTTTTTTTGAAGGCATGCTTCAGAAAATTATAACTCACCTATATAAGCATCTCACTAAAACTAAACCAGAATATATAATAACTACAATTTCTCTTGCTTTCTGATGTCAAAATCTTGAACTTGTAAAACGAACATTGATTCTGCACTAGATTAGCCATTTCTCAAGAATTATGAACATAACACCAGCTTATGTGAACCAAAATTGACAAATAAGAAATGTGTCTACTCAATCAGGAATAAAAAATATGTAACCATCACAAGTTAACAAATTGTTGACATATAAACACAAGGGAAGAGTAGGCAGAACCTGCTGTAAGAGTTCATCTTCACTAAAAAATGGTGACCACTGTTTTATAGTCTCTAAATTCTGACACCAATCACCAGCAGTAGAACGTATGTGTTTTTTTGGTCCATCTCCTTTAATTTCATAGTCAACCTGCATATTGCGAAATGCAACAACATGCCAGAATGAATACATGTAAGAACAAAGAGCACAAGACAAAAATCCATTGCTTATTTATCCCCAAGCAAGATCAATTTACTCAGAACTAAGAAATGTGTTTCCTAGAAGATATCTCTGTATGACATCCTGGTGACTATGCAATGTACCCTTTCCGAAATAATATTTTTTAAAAATTAAATAAATAAATAAAAAGATCATACATAAATAAGCATCGATGATAGCAAGCATGAATGTCTGATTAACAAATCATCTAAAACGGGAATTATAATAATGACATAATGTTAATTGCAATAAAGAGGTTTAGAGGTTTCAAGTAAGTCTTGTGGATAAGAAACTGCATGCACAGACCTGACATGAGGGAGTGTTAACAGCATATGAATATCGATAGCCAAGCAATGAACCACCACTAGTACACAAGGGACTGTAGAAGACACGCGGGCAATGAACCACCACACGTAAACAAAGTAAATACTGGACTATTGTTAGCAATCACCCAAGATGAAACGAACACCCCTTAATGTATCGAGTAAGAAACAGCAATCTGAAGAGATACTTGATGACTACAACATTGGCAATCAAGTATCAATATATGACTGAGCAGCAATTACATTAATTAATGATGTCAGTGACTATCATGACTAATTATATGGTCAGTGATTAAGAAAAATTGCTAAGAAATACTTGTTTACAGATTGAGTATGACAGACTAAGAGATACGATTATAATGCAAGCTTCTAATATAGTTTCCGTCAGTGATTTATAAGGTAAATGTCAGCGACTTATATTGACCAATAATCAATTGTTACATCCCAAATTTCGCTACATCTGAAACTAATTCTTCTAGCTGTTGGAAATTCATGTGAAGTTAGTTGTTCGGTGAATTTGTTGAAACAATTGTTCATGAGAAATCAATCTATCGGTAAAGTTGTTGAGATATTTTGATTCTTGTGAAATGGAATTTCAGTTATTAGTTATTGCTTCATGTGACATGTTAGTAAGCCATTATGATGGGAATTGAAAATAGAATATCTCAGAAACTGGAAATGATTATGTGATATTTTATTATTATTCAAATTATGCAAATGTGTTATTACCCGGAACCATTTCCATTTTGTAGGAGCACAATGAAGGGGGGAAATGTTGCTAAAATGGGAGTTAGGAATGGGACACCCAAATCCACTGTCAACCATCAAGTATGAAATCTAACCACCTGGACCAACGATGAAATGGCTAGACAAGCAAGAAAGTACAAAGGATGACATAAGGATAATGCTCTTGTATCAGGTACAAACAGTTTTGTGGATGACCTCCATCAAAAAGAGAACCTATCTAGAAGAAAGGTAGGAAACATTGATAAACAATATTATTCTCTGGTCCTTGAAGCTTTCCTTGCAAAACTGATCAGAAAATAGCACAATAATGGAAAAAGATGGTAGACTAAGTTAGGAGTAAACTATCTTGTATGAAGAGCAAAATCATATATCAGATCTTATAATACCTGCTGTATGCCTTGGAATATTGAACCTCTGCTGGATGAAATCGAAGCAAGAGACTCTGGTTGGGAGTTAGACCATCAAAAATGTAGGTTTACATATTAAATTTCTTGTGCATCAATATGTCTTCCACAAAAAATACAGACTCTTCTTGCAGTTAACTGTACAAAAGCCAGAAACTAATTCCACAGTAAAAGAGACAGCCAACATTAAAGAGATGATTTTGCCTGGATTCCAATTATATCTCTCAAACACCCATTCTGTTTATGGCAAGAAAGTCTCATCCATTTCATACTACACAAAGTCATTGTAATGTTCTCTTTTTAAGACGGAAAGACGTACAAACAGTCAGGGAGAGATTAAGCGGAACTAATAAAGGAATGCTATATTGATCATTAATCATTCAATTATCCCACATTTGAGAGACATTGACAATTCTATCGTTAATATTGGCTACATATAAGAGAAAATGGAATGACATGCGATGAAGTCAAAAATCGTCAAGCATCAGCAATGATGAAGGGACCAGACATCAACTAAAGTATTGAATTGATGTCTAAAATGCAAACAGACGATTACACCCTAATGGTGATATTAGGTATCAAGATTAATTACAAAGGCAGATTAAAAGGAAATATCAAATTGATTAGTGAAGGAAATACAAAGCAGGCTAAGAGCCTCAGACATCAGATTCTAAAGGAATATTCCAAAATAAAATACTGGTCAAGTTTGAAAGGTAGCTAGCTCCATGTTAACAATCCATAACAGGCCACAATTCAGAAAGTGACATTGATAATCAATAGCACCATATGATAGCAATTATGATAAATTATTAAGAGAGATCAATTGAGTAAACTAAACAAGTTCCCCTTGGGAATGATTATTAATAACACATTTAATTCTTGAATAAATTATTCTTCAGTGTGATCTAAGAATAGTTACAACTCTTCAAAAGGTTATTCCATGAATTGTGTCCCATCATGTATGGAAGATTAAGGAGATCTATTTCATCCTCAGAGAGACAATTTTATATATTATTTCTTATCCTATTCAGATTGCTCTGTTTAGGGCATACTGCCTCATGGCATTCTTGGTGCGAGAGCATAAAGATTTATTGACAGCATCTCCAGTGCATAGGTTTATTGTTATATCAGACAAAGCTAGCACTACTGCCATATTCAATAAACAGCATCTTCAGTGCATATAATCATTGTGGCATCAGATACAGCCCAAAATGATGTTGCAGGTACACTATTGCATATCAGAGACAGCATCATCACTGTTATAAATTTATATATATTGAGCATCATATTAGTATCAGACTTTGTCCAATTGAATGGATCATATTTAACTTCCATTACTTGCTTAAAATCATATCCACTTAACATAGTAAGTTGGAATAGTGGAATAATAGTCCTAGCATTGAAAAAGGGGACATTACAATCATCCATCCAATAGGCTGACCATTATCATTTTTGGTACTTCATTTTAGATTATTATAAGCATAATATTAAACCCTGAATAAGATAACTCTTGGCAGAAAAAATCACACCTGGATTTTTCAAAAGAAAAAACATGCTTGAAATAAAAAAGGTCGCTTCAGTACATCCCCTACATTTGTATGGAATAGTTTGACATGTGAAACTAAACAAGCATACACATTTTCATGTTAGTTAAAATGCAGAATGATACAAAATGTTGTTCCTAGGTTACAAAATTTTACAAGTATCACATTATCCTCAGTGCTTTCGTGATGCAAAAGTTAATGACATGGAAAGGTGGAGTACCAAAATGATAAGAAATCATTCAAGTTTCCACCAAACCTGTTTCGTATCAAATAAATTTAACACTCTGCACTTGCTGACTGCAACTCTGTACTCATAACAGTGAACTTGACTAAACCATGAGCTCCCCAAGTAATATTAAAGAAAAATGAAAACTCTTTGACATAGAGAGCACTTTACCATAGGGACTACTATATCTTCCTGTCCTGTGTTCTGCAAGAATGTGTAAGACAGCAAACCAATGCTTTGAGTCCAACTGTAAAACAGTACACAACCTGCAAACTGTGAGCTCCAAAATAGGAAAATTAAATAGCTCTGGAATATGATGTTCCACAAAATCAAACAATATTCCTTACACCTGCTACACAAAAAGGAACCATATTATAGTGTGGACTAGAGCATACAACAATAGATGGTAATTAGTAGAAAAGGAAAACTGATGCTTTGCCAAGCACTTCATCTAGGCTAGCTGTAAATTCAATGCATAATAATTGTCCAATGAATAATATCATATAAAATTATGAAAGAAAAAAGTAGTAACGTAAGACATTCAATTTCATCTATGAAGCCTCCCATTTACTGAAGAATCTCATTTTGTGATATTGCTATCAGGATTTAACTGTGTGATTTTTGAGTCAAACTCATTGACCCAGCTTCACCCCTGTGAGCATCAACTAGATCCAATGAGTGCTAAGTGTTCCATTTATTCTCATGAGAGATGGATTCATGTTGAATCACTACTCATGAAACATGGGTCAATGAATTTGACTCAAAAATCACACAGTTAAATCCTGATAGCAATATCACAATTTGACTTGCTATGGAAATTATCTCCTACTTATCAAGAATCTCATTTTGTTTTTCTATGACTGAGGTCACAATATAATACATACTCCTTTTTCTCAAGTAAAGGAATGAATAAGCACACATACGTATGATATCAGTTTTTGCACCCAAACCAACAACACTTTAAAAGTAATTTATTGAAGAACCCCTAAAAGTGAAACCGAATAATAAAATATCCAATATCATGAAACTCTGTTACTTCAGAAAAATATAGGAGTGGTATCTTAAATCCCTGAATAAGTTCAATTAAAAGATCATTAATGTTTATTGGAGTGAGTAGAAAGATCATTTTGATAATATAACTCAACTTCCATGCTAATATAATGGTGAGAAAAGACTCCACCTCTTTCCTCCATCTCCACCACATCTCGAGAAGACAATTACATCTGCTCCCAGTCTCATAGTACTTGTTTTAAAACCATTGCCATCTGTGCCAGCATTTCAACAAAGGCGCAAACTGTCAAAAATTCTGTCAAGAATTCTGCAAATTTCTCAGCATGCAGCCACATTGAATAATTCCCATTTTTAAAAAACACCATAACAATAATAATTGTTGAAATTTTTATGATAGTAGTAGCTCATTGATAAGGAGAACCCAGAAAGCTTAATAGTATTCCATAACATATTACCTCCATGTCAGACAAATTTTATATTTAAGTTAAGGGTGGAAATTTCCATATAATACTGAGCCCTCACAAAAGCAGTAGCAACTCACATTGGCCAATCATATTTGCTATTTTGCTCTTGGCTGAATATCCAAGTGACATGCAACCCCGCATTTTATTGGGATCCATCCCGCCTCCATCATCTGTGAAGCCAAACATAAACAATAAGTTTGTACTGTTGAGCATCGAATCAATGTATGCCAAACTCGCTACAAACAAGATAACAGAAACAACTTACATATTCTGTGACTCAAAGAAAGCATGATAAAAAAAATGCATGAATTAAGAATATGATGGAGGAAATTGAAAATAATAGCTAATGGTCTTAAGAAGTATAATTTATTAAGACAGCATCTAGAACTCTTAACTTTAAAATTTACACTTGCCAGCTAAGCTAACTATAATTATTTTCAGCAATACTTATAATTTCTCCATGCCAATATCCCTCTTTTAAAACACATGAAAGTCACAAAAATGTGTTTGGAGCTTGAAAAAATCATGATTGCATTGTACAAGCACACTTGCGTCTTCAAAAAGAACAAAATGGAGGGAATGAGGCACTTCAAAGTATCTTGGGAAATTTGTTAAGAAAGAATTTGTTCCACAATCTCTACTATAAAGATCACAATACAGAAGTTGCACTAATGAGAAACATTTCTTACTACAAGTGTATTTCTTTGAACTCCAGAAACAAATAAGGCTTTAATAAATACCTCACATTCTGGTAGCCCCAGGCTGGTCTCAGAGCAAGAGAAGAAATAAGCTAAGCGGTATTCCCAAAGATCACAGGTCAATCAAACTAAACTTTAAAAGAGCTTCTACAAGGAACCATACATGCTCAAATGAAAGAGCTATCCTCAGATATATTCAAGTTAAATTGATTGAATTTTGTGCTTTACAGTTGCCTAGAGCTACAATCATAAGGCTAGTGAAGTGGCTTTAACTTCAACTTGGTGACCATCATTTCTAAGACCAAATTGTCAATGCTTCCACCATCAATGATCACATCACAACACTTATCTTCACATCTACACCTTGTGTGAAACAAGCTCCTTCTTTGATCAGGTTCATTCTCACCACTTAATAGGACTCTTCTGTTAACTAGGACTTCTCCTCTTTCAGCATCTTCAAAATGTAAGGATTCAGCATCTTCATCAACATGTGCAACTCTGGCCTAGCCTTCTATTCTTCGATCTGTTCTTCCTTGGCGCTGGATACATTCAAATGCTTATGCCCTTCTTCTCTACAGTGAAAACATTTCCCACGGAAGCCTCTTCTTCCAAATCCTTATCCTCTGCCTCTTCCTCTCTAATCTCTATTGTTCTAATCATAGAAACGATTGGAATTGTTTCCCCTCTAGTTCTAACTGCTACTTCTAGCCCCATCCTTCTTCTTTTGATCATCATTACGACCTCCATAAGATCGTCCCAAATGCTCATATTGTTCATTTGCCAAAATATCTGCAACTTCTGTAGGTACCTCCTCTATTTCTTCTTTACTATCTTTTGGAATTATAGCAAAACACACATGCTCACGCTTTATACCTTTGAGAAACTCTTTTCCATCAACAAAACATATTCTAACAACACTACATACCTTTTCTTCTTTATCCTTCTACAGTTTCAGCTTATGTTTCACTCCATCCTTGGCCAGAGTGTAGTTATTTGCTTGCCCATCATGTATAACATGCTTGTCAAACTGCCACGGCCTACCCAACAACATATGACATATGTCCATAGGTATGATATCACATAGTAACTCATCCTGGTAGCTTCCAATCTTGAACTTCACGGAGCACTGCTCATTAACAATGACCTTGTGGTCATCTTGCACCCAAGCAATATGGTATGGATGCGGGTGTTTCTGTCTCTTCAACTTCAACTTGGTGACCATCATTTCTAAGACCAAATTGTCAATACTTCCACCATCAATGATCACATCACAACACTTATTTTCACATCGACACCTTGTGCGAAACAAGCTCCTTCTTTGATCAGGTTCATTCTCACCACTTAGTAGGACTCTTCTATTAACTATGACTTCTCCTCTTTCAGGATCTTCAGAATGTGAGGATCCGGCATCTTCATCAACATGTGCAACTCTGGCTTAGCCTTCTATTCTTCGATCCATTCTTCCTTGGCGCTGGATACATTCAAATGCTTATGCCCTTCTTCTCTGCAGTAAAAACATTTCCCACGGAAGCCTCTTCTTCCAGATCCTTGTCCTCTGCCTTTTCTCTCTAATCTCTATTGTTCTGATCATGGAAACGATTGGAATTGTTTCCCCTCTGGTTCTGACTACTACTTCTAGCCTCATCCTTGTTCTTCTGATCATCATTACAACCTCCATAAGATCATCCGCTAGTTCCACCGCAACCACTTCTGCTATTCTTGTTGTCAAACTTCTTGCTCAGTTTCTCCTCAACTTTTAGGGCAAACTGTATGCCTCCTCAATATTGTTCATTCGAACTAGACTCAACTCGTCCTCAATGCTTGGCCTTAACCCAGTAAGATAACGGGCCACTTTTTCCTTATCAACTTCTGCATGGTTGGTTCTAATGAGAACTTAGTAGAACTCTTCGGTATACTCTTGAACAGATTTTCCCGCTTGCTTCAACCCTTGCATTTTCTTCAACAAATCAAGCTCATAATCCATAGGAATGAATTGTCGCTTCAATTTAGCTATCATCTAATCCCATCTGGTGATTTTGTCCTTTCCCTTTCTATTTCGTTCCAACTGAACCTCCTCCACTAGATCTTCGAATGTCCCTTCAATTTTGCCTTCGCAAACTTGACCCTATCAGGATCCTCAATATCTTCATACTCGAAGTACTCCTCCAATTCATTGATCCAATCGATTAGCTCCTCTGGGTTAAGATTTCCCAAAAATGTGAGAACCTCAAATTTAGGTGTCATGTCCCCTTCTCAGCACTAGTTAGTTGGGTGCCAATTTAATCTATCTCCACATCCACATAGATTAATAATATTATTTAACAAGATGCCTACCAGTCACAACAGGAATTTAATTTAATTTACTCCAGAACTTTATTAAAGTGAGTGGAATTAAGTCATTTTAATGTTATAAAATTATTTACTTTATAAAATGACTTTAAGTGACTACAGGACGAAAATGAAGTTTTAATCCCACATTCCTTGCTCCTTGTGTTTTCCCTCACTTCGAGGCTATAAAGGAGAGCATGCATTGGGATTAACAACATATAGAAGAATTTATGAATGTAATTTTGAAGCTCTGGTTGCTTAAATGTGACTAGTTAAGCCTTGAGGACAGAAACCCTCAAGTCTTAAAATTCTAAGGGAGGTTGGACGTCACCCCAAACTTCCTTCTATTTAGTATTATACAGGTTGGGCAAAAAATCAGCAAGCTAGAAGCATTTGTGAAGAAATATCATTGGAGGCAAGGAAGACCAACTGAATTAGTCATTGCATATTCTAAGTTCATTTGATATTTCGAATTTCCAATGATTCAGTCAATTCATTTGGAGGGTCTGGTTCCTAGCTTAATATTCAAAGGCAAGTCTGCGTATTTTATTTGGTTGGCACGTCTGGAACAGTACCATCTCCTTTTTACAAACCCACATAGGAGATTGTTGGGGAATGTGATTTAGATGAGAAGCTATACGTTTTCATAGTCAGGGTTGCTAGGTTAACAACAACAACACACGTCAGTTTTCTCTAGGCGTCATTTGAAGGACGTGAGGGGGAGAGGTCATTGTGGTGCCGCGGGTAGAAGAGAAACACGATTGGCCAATTGTGAGGGCAAGCTAGGTGGTCACGGGTCAGGGATATACAATGCGGGATTACTTTGTGTTTGGTGAACAGTTTCAGCAGTGATTACCTTGGAAGTTTTAATGTTGGCCAACTTCACATCAGTTCTGAGCAGTGTCAATACAGGTCAGAGATTCATTAACCCCCTATTGTGTTGATAAAGGATTACATGCTATCATTACATTTCATTAATAAAAGTCTGACTGTAGTTATCTTTGTGAAGAAATGAACATGTCATTACAAGATCTCAATCTGTTTATTTCTGTTTAAATTCCCTAAACTACTCTTGGGTACAATCACCGATTCTGAGTTAGAGGAAATTCTGAGCAGTAGTGTTGTAGTTTGAACTTGCATTCATTGTTAGTAATATATGATATCCATGGCTCCCTGATGACAATTGTCAAATATAAATTCTGAATTTGTGGATTGGGCTGGTGTAATTTCCTTTAATGCCTGAAGCAGTGGTGTGTTCAGATTGTTCATGAATTGTTTGACGAAATTCCTTCAACAGTAAATATACATTCAAATTCAGCATTTGATTATTAAACTCACTTAAGAACATTACATTAAGTCTTTTTCCAATCTTGGAGATGGCCCTAAAAAGTCTCTCTTTCTCTGGGTTTAGAACTGCCTCTGCTTTGGCATTTTCTTCTACTTCGTCCTCATCCTCGCTTTCATCTCTTACGGGAAGATTCATTCCTCTACGCATTTGTTCTTCCAATGCTTGCATTTGTCTTTGGAGGGCTCGAAAACCCTCAAGTGTAACACCTACAACTCTTCTGCCATGCTCTCTTTGTGGAGGCATTTTCGCACTTCCGTTGAAACCCTAGTGCAAACTGCCTCACAATCAGCAATCTGTCTACACACTCAGCCCAAACCACAGTCTTGGTGGGAACTACCTCATAGTCAGCGATTTGTCCACACACTCGAGAACTCTAGCTCTGATACCACTTGATGAAGGGTGCTCCCCTTAATACAATAAACTCATAACAGAAACAAAGAAACAATAGCGAATGCGAGAACAAAATATATGGACTTCTTATTTGCGCCACTAATGCGGAATTACATAATTCATAAGTACCATATGCTAACCCACATGGGTGCCTTTATTACAGTAAATCTGCAAGACAAGCTATAAACTATCCCCAGAGTTGTTCTAGACAATGTTTGGGCCTTTCTTAAATAGGCAATTTTATGCCGCCCCAGAAGATTCTAGATGCTCAAACTTAATACCTAGGGTTGACAGACCCTAACAATACATATAGAGTCAGCTAAATACATTTTTGACAAATTATTTTAGAAATCTCGACAGCCCAACTTCAGAAGGCCATAACTCTCGAACCGTTGCTCCAATTGGCTATTATAACCACTTTTCGGAAATGCCACCTCCTGATCTACAATCTCGAAAGCGCTCTCTCATCAAGTTTTTGGACCTCATCCGAGCACTCTAAAGCCTCCAACGGTGAGCTTGAAGATTTTTCTGCAAATTTTTCCACCAAAAATCCACAATAACTACTTTGATACTTAAGCGGGAGCAACGAGATTTTATATGGTAAGCTTATAACTCTAAAATGAACCTTCTTGTAGAAAATGAGAACATTCTGAGCTCATATGACAAACTTACTAAAACTAGCAAGTTCCCATAAATAGTAACCACCTTGTCTACTAGTCCTTATTAAAATAGAAAAAGACTGAAAAAGAAAATATTTTTGGATGATGCAAGATTGCTCTTACACCCAGAATGCTCCTACATCATGCACACACACACACACACACATGTTACTGAATAATCAAGTCTCATAGGGACATGTCTCTATGGGACATAACATAGTTATGTTCGTAGAGACATGTCTCTAAGGAACATGTCATGTAACTAATCATATTATAATCATATTGTTGGGCCCGATCAAACTGGGCAATACTTATAAGTAGGCCCGATAATACAAAAGCAAGCCCGAGATATATTTGATCTATTATATGATTTCCAGCCCGATAGTATCATGGGCGACAATCATATTACTGTTATTTAGGCAATACAATGAACCATCCGATGGCAATATGATATGCATCACTACTTAATATGATGAGGAACAATCACAGTATATGTATGTGAATACATACAGCCTGATCTAATCATAGAATATTAATTTGCAAGCGATGGAGTCATTACATATACATATATGTATGTTTATGTATATACATATGTATGTATATAGATATACATACATATACATATATGAGAATCTATTCCATCAGATCCAACCGAAGCTATTACTTCAACACTAATTTGGTAATAAAAGTTAATGAATCTATGAACCAAACAAAGGGAAAGTCGCAGCCCATATTAAAGCCTTATCATCTATGTCGCAATTCTATTAAAGAACTTTAAGCAACGACCAAGTGTCGATAGTTCATTACAAGGAGGACCTTGACATATTTGAAAGAGAGGAAGGCATGCAATTTGTTTAGCAAAACACTCAACGCCTTAATTTGTTTCCAAATGCAAATCATAGATGAATAACACAATGTATGTTCATCTATATGCTTATTGATGACCAAGCCCAAATAGAACTATCAAACAATAATAACAGACTTGGTAGATAAGTTGCTCAGCAAAATTCCTTAAAGGAATTTGATGAGTAAATGCTCAAATAAGACACAGAATTGTCTTTTGAAATGACAACAAATATATTGCACATGAATTGCTTTGCAAAATGTTGTATGTCAAGAACGATCTAAGAATATTGGACTATGTAAATACCAAATCATATATTGTTTTAACAAATTCTCTTTTCAATGGTGTTGCTTTCTAGAATGTGATAACTACAAAAGCATATAGGTCGTTGGAATTCAGTTTAATGTTGTTGTCAACATGATCCTTGCAGTTATAATATCTATGTTTTTTGTATCCTTTCTTACATTTGTAGTCTGGCTCTAATACCATGTTGGTTTTGGAGGATCGCTGCAAATGTACTAAGCACTATCGGATGTAATGGTATGTCTTTTCCAAATGGCAACAACCTCTTGTAGTTGTATAAGGAATAAACCAAAAGGAGACATGTCCCTACATGGGACATGTCTATTCATTAATATAATTAATATAATGATAATCTTTATTATAGTTTTATATATATATATGAATCATTTATATTCATTAATCTCACAGGTTTATCCTACTAAAGCTTCCAAACATCAACAATAGCAACCTATGGAAAATATCCCTGACCATACTCTTATGGAATTATGGAAAGAGGAATAAAAAAATTATTTGGTAATGAAAGGATGGATCTAACAACCTTACTCAATAAGCTGGAGGCATGCACTATAGAGGTAGCTAATAATAACCTCAGAAACACATATATGGAGGAAGGTTCATTGTCAGATTGGGATGACGAAATGCGTAAAAACTAGTTCAGCTTTATTGATCCACCAATGACTTACACAAAAAATAACAAGCTCACTAGAACACAATGCAAATGGAAACCTTCTCCAGCATGATGGGCAAAGCTAAATTTCGACGGGACCTTTAGGGGCCAGGACCCACAAGCATAGGTTGCTTTATTCGTTCAAATAAAGGTTTGTGCATAATGAAACATGTCAAGCCCTTAGGGGTGATGTCTAATAACCTAGAGGAATAAGAGGCCCTGATCAAAGGTTTAAATCTAACTAGAGAGATGGGTATTAAAAGGTTAGCAATTGAGGCAATTCACAAATTATCTAAATGCATTAAGGATATAAAAACCCCAAACTGGATTCTTAACTCTAAACTTGAATATGCTCTAATCATAGCTGATAAATCTGAAGAAATAATCATAAAGCATATTTACAGAGAAGGCAGTGGAGAGGCCGATAATCTTGCTAATAAAGTAGTAGATATAGAGATCTTATTGAGAAGAATCAATTGAATAACTTAGATACTTTCTCTAGGTTCTAGTTAACTACTAATAGTTAGATATATTAGTAATCGGCCACTCTTGCAATATATAAAGGTTTTTATCATTCTTAAGATTTTATCTTTAAGTTTTTTCAGGCTAGGTAATCAAGAGGCAAATGCTCAAAGGTCTTGAAAATCTACTATGTATCGTATTCTTATTCTCAAACAAATAAATACATTTACATTTCTGATAATTAAAAAGTCATAAACAGATTTATTTTATTTCAATTTGATCTACTAACAAGGATCTTAGCTGAAAGTAAAATGCAGGAAAATATTCGAAGACTTGAAAATCGGTCTCATTACGGGGACATGACAAAGCAAACAAATGAGAAAGCAATTAAGATGAAAACGTAAGAAGACTACAAATTGCAAAGATGTATTCCAGACATTATCTTTAATATAAGAAAGAAAATGGATTTTCAATGTAATTCACAGATCTGATATAAAATGATGAACTAAATTTAGTCACATATGTAAGAGAAGGTATGCCTTCTCAAAAGCCCTCTCCTAAGAAACAGAGGCAAATGTATCATGAAGTAGTCAAAATGCTTGCGTCCCAGGCTAGACTAGGGGTTTTCTTACCCATTTTTTTCCCCTAGTGCCCGCACTTTGAACAGCATAAAAACAACAATGTAAATTGTATAAGGATTAATAAAGTATCCAGAGAAGCCTTTTATCAAATAAAAAGTTTGAAAGGCATCTGTGAGAAAATCTTTAGTCTAAAGTGTCCACCCCAAAGTTAGCAGTAGATGATAAAAAATCACAATAAAAGATCAACTGTAGTCCAGTCAGAAGGTAAAAACAGATCAAGCTCAGTCCAATCAGCATCCAGGCAAAGGATGATAACAGCATTTAAAAGTTAGAACATATTTAAAAACAAATCACTGACAGACAAAGCTGCAACCACAGTAGAGATGACAATTTTTAAATAAGACAATGAAAAGTGCAAGCAAGTCACAGGTGCACATTGTTGATATAGACATGCACCAAAGGATATTATTCATTCAACACAACTTTTCACAGCAAGGATTATTTACGAATACTAGTACTACAATTTATATAAATTATGCCTTTAAAAACAAAAACCTATCTGGTACTTCTATATTGATTTGTAACGTCACCTTCATTTGAATATTCAAACAGACCACTCAAGGGTAAATGATTACCAAAAAAAGGACACTAAATAATTTTCTTACCTTCAAACAGCAACATAGGAGAGCCATCTTTCTGGTTCAATACCATATCAACATTTGCAAAGGTTGCTCCATTACAAGCCTGTGCCAATAAAATATATCATATAGACATCTTAATATGAAATGTCACTTATTTAAATGTCAAAGTTTAAAAGGCAACTGTCAAAGCAACTACCTCATCCAATGCATTGTCCAGCAGCTCCGCAAAAGCTGTAACAGCAGGAGAGGGAAAAAAAAATAGAATTAGAATAAATGCAATGGTTTCCAAGTAATGATCTGCAAACACTATTCTGTGAAACAAGAAATGCTCGGAGGATATGTCATGCTAATACATTAGCTTAAATTTTTCAAATGCAACAAGACTTATTGAAACTTCTGGCACGTGAATGTTTTAGAACCTCGTACCTCCCAAAGCCCATTTGTGACTAGTTGCATTTGAGTGCAAAAATTTTGGGTGAACTCGAACATGATCAATGCCACCTGGAAATAAAAACAACAAAACATGCTCAAGAATACTATACACTACTCAAAAAATATAAATATTCAGATCATAAACCAGTAGAATCTACTCAAAATTATGAATATACTGTTCCATAAAATTTCTCAATATCCATCTCATAATTGGAGAATCTGTATTTGACCATAAGCAACAGCATGCGTCACTTTATGAAGTGCAATATGAACAAAAAAATACAAAAAAAATTAGTAAGAAATCCTTATTAACATTTGATTAAATAAAAAAGATAATTGAATGAAAAATGCTTCCTTCCCTTCAATTTAAATGTCAAGCATTACAAAAATCATACCTGACATCAGATATCATTCTTCTACTAAAAACTCTACTACCAACATCAATTATTCACATTGTCCCCTCAAACACGCTGTTGTGTCCTTATTAAACTCAGCCTCTGAACTACTTTTGTATGTTTTTGTCAAATTGATCCTCATTTTTGTATCAATCAAGTCAATTGCGGTCTTCCCAGTCAATTTATAAGATCATCTTCTCATGGTCTATGTGATTCAACTAATACTTTTGCAAGAAGATGATGATTCCCATGTCTGGTACAAAGCAAAGGACAATATGAATATCAAAGGCAGCAAAAGAGACGGGAGTGAAAGAATCAATTGGAGCACTTCTATGGGTACATCAACAGCATAAAAGGGCATTAAGGAACAAGGAAAATTGGATTAAGTGCAGAGTTTTTCTACCTAGCAACAAAATGATGACTAAAACGCTATAAATGCCTACTAAGAATGCCTTTGCTGAGAAAACTTCCACCCATAGATAAATGCAGCTACAGTAAACTAAAACAGATCGTAAATCTGAGAAAAGTGGTGACATTTGCTTAAGTGTAGAGAAGCAACCTTCCATGATAAAGATGGTTAAGCTACTTTTAATTTTTTTCCCAGATGTGCAAAAAGTGCCAGTAATTGTACATATTTCCTCCTCAATAGGCCAAGTGCACTTCAATGATGATTCAACCCACAGTTCACAAACTTGAAATTAGCAAAACCAAGATTTCCGAGTCAGCAACTTAAAAAAATCTTAAACTCCTATTAAAATCACAGCTCGTATGCCAAATACATTGATCAAACGTACCGATCAAGTTATTTGAATATTGGGAAAGTGTTTTATATTTGATCTGAATGCAAATAAAGTAAAATATTGCATCATGAAATAACAATGTCCTTCGCAACAAGTCCAGTTCCAAATTAAGAACTTATGATGATTGTATTTAAAATCATCATCACAGATTGCAGATCTGAGCATCAAATTACAAGATTTCACAATTTCCTCTTCCTTGTTCTAATGCAAAATTGGTGAGAGGGTCTAATGCTCACAGCAGCTGCTCCTCACTCAACCCACCTCAGTAGTAGATGGCAGTGACTCCTCTGCCTCTACAATGTTGTTGAATCCAAACTTTCATGCTTCTGATAAGGCATTACTTGCTAGGGGAAGAAGAAGAAGTTTGGATGAAAGCAGATTTTGTTAAGGAGAATGCCCTTAAGGAAGAACTCGGGGAACTCTTGCAGAGAGAAGAAAATTCATTGGAAACAAAAGTCCAGGGAAGGATGGCTCAAAGAGTGGGGGATAAGACTACAAATTATTTCATAGGACCAATCTGGACAGCAGAGGTAGGAATCTCATTCAGGATATTAAGAAAGAGGTTGTGACAAGCATCAATACAATAGAGAAAATTGACCTTGTTGTGATTAACTATTTCCAGGAGAACTTTAAAAGAGACATTGAAGACAACGAAAGTGACAAAATTAAAATTCTCAACCACATTCCCAATCTAATTAGTAAAGCAGATAATCAAATGCTATATCAAGAGATTGGCCTCAGGGAAACCAAAAAAGTAGTTTTCCAACTAGGAGCTAATAAAGCCCCAAGGCCAAATGGCCTCTCAGCGAACTTTTTCTAGGTTTTTTGGGATATTGTAGGAAAGGATGTTCACCTAGCAGTGGAAGAATGTAGGAAGAATAAGGTATTGTTGGGATCTTTCAACCACACCTTTATCTCTTTAATACCAAAAATAAGATGTCCAAACTCTAGCGGATTACAGACTATTCATCCTCTACAACACTATCTACAAGATCACTACCAAGATCATTTCCAACTAGACTATAAAGGTCCTCCACAAAATTATCTAGATGAGAAAAGTGCTTTCTCTCCAAGAAGATCAATTTGTAGAAGGTATCATCATAGCTCATGAGGCCATCCACTCTACAAGGAAAACAAGATCTAGTAGCATGGTCATCAAACTTGATATTTTGAAGGTGTATGATCTGGTGGACTAGCATTTTCTCCAATGTGGCCTCTGTAAATTTGATTTTGGTGATGAATGGGTTTACTAGATATGTTGTTGCATCTCGAATACCAAGTATTCAACGTTGGTTAATGGAGTTACCGAAGGC
The DNA here is from genome assembly GCA_028749045.1 of Cupressus sempervirens. Taxonomy (NCBI): domain Eukaryota; kingdom Viridiplantae; phylum Streptophyta; class Pinopsida; order Cupressales; family Cupressaceae; genus Cupressus; species Cupressus sempervirens. The sequence continues at coordinate 510,905,763 of CM053791.1, forward strand.
TACCTTGCATCCACTAGAGGAATCCAGCAAAGAGACTCATTGTCCCCCTTTTCATTCATAATAATGGTTGAGGCTCTAGGAAGGCTATTAAACATCAAAGGACTCTGAGTCGATGGGTGGGGATGACAGTTTGTTCAAGGATAGAAAATTTGACCCAACAACAATTTGCAGACGACACTATTTAATTTGGTAAGGCTTGTAGGGTAGAACCAAGGACCATTAGAAGAACACTTGATTGCTATACAAGGGCCTCTAGTCAAAGCATCAATTGGAGGAAATTGGAGGTCTTTTTCCTCAATGTTCAACTTGGTTACAAAGAGACCTGGCTAGAATCTTAGACCTCAAAATTGCCTCTTTCCATGTAAGTTTTTGAGAGTGCCTTTATTTGGAGGTGTTAATAAGAGTAGCTAATGGTGTAATCTCATCAATAGTTGCAAAAGGAGGATGGACCTATGGAAGGGGAAGTAGCTCTCATCGGCAAGTCCAATTCTACAAATTAGAACAGTTCTAGTAGTTATTCTTATCTACTCAAAAGTCTTGCTTAAAGCTTCCTAAAGTTGTCGAGGATGGCTAATGCCAAATCATGAATTAGTTCATGTGGAATGGACAAGAGGATCAACATAAGATCCCCCTATTAGCATGGGACTAGATCTACCAAACCCTTAATGCCAAACCAAATGAAGTTGGTATAGAGCATCTTTAAGGAATGCAAGAGGAAATGGGTTCAAGTTATCCATAGGAAATATTTGGACTCTGATAGCCCCTCGAGGATTTTGACCATCCTCTATCCACCATGTAGCTCCGCTATCTAGAACTTCATTGTTGAATGCAGACCAATCATGACCAGATTTCTTACTTGGGATGTGAAAAAGGTTTGTAACGCCTCTCCCTGGCAAATATGACTAACATGAAAATCATCAGAGAAAAAACCACCAACCATTGGGGCAAAAAAGTAGTTGACTTTGGCAGAGTGGTGGAGGTTATACTCAAAAGGTCTAATCAATATCCAAGCCCCTTTGGAATTCTATACTCAGTATCCAAGCCCCTTTGGAACAAAAGAATAGATTGGAGGAGATACTCAAAGCTCATAATTTTTTATGGAATGGCCAATTCGATGTAATCAGGTGGAATACTTCAAAAGGTGATGCCTATAAGGTCAAAATTGGATATAATTCTTTAGAGGCGACAAGCTCTCTACCTTATTGGCCTACTTGTCTACTGTGGGGTAAGCATTGCTCGCCTTGAGTTGTGCCTTCGCCTTGCAAGCCATTCAAGGATGCATCCTCACCCAAAACATAAGCTGAACAAATTTGGCATTTAGGTCCTAGTAGATGTCCCCTATAAAAACATGAGAATGCTAGTCAAATCCTACTTGGGTGCCCTTATGAGAATAATTGTTGGAACACATTCCTACTTAAACTACAATGGAGTACGCTTAAACCGCAATGTTTGCTAGATTGGTTTTGTATGTGGTATGCTTTCAAAAGGAAATGTGTTTTCTCCAATATTTGGCAAATTACTCCATACTTGATGGTATGAGAAATTTGGAAGGAAAAGAACAGAAGAATTTTCAAAAAAAAGGCAATCCCTAGAGATCAACTTGCGCACAAAATAGTATTACCTTGGCCTAAAAAGAGGATTTATGGGGGTGGTTCACTGGTTTCCACTTATCACTTTGCAGGAATTAGAGGAGCTAAAGGGCAAGACTGGATATATTAATGGGAACCTCATGTTCCACAAAAGGTTGTCGCCTGCTTCCACCTCCCATAGTGGACAGGTTTCGTGGTTACAAGGCGTGCAAAGGCTTTTGGATTCCAAAAGGAGAAAATGTGACTTTGAAAGAGCTAGACTTCCCTACACTACCTGATTGTGGAGAGGATTGGAGTGCAGCCAATGAGCAAGATATAGAGGAGATTGCAATGAACCCACCCACTAACAATGCAAAAGCTATTTTGTGGTTAAAGCTCACACAGCGCATGCAAGAAAAATGAAGAAGGAAGTGGAGGAGCAGTGTCTTCCTATCGGCCCATACAACAACCTCTTGAAGGATATCCATGGTCCAATGCCCAAGAAGGGGGTTTGGCTCTCCTAATGTCAGAAGTAGTGTGCAATGGGGTTCAAGGTGTGTTGTTTCTTTCTAATGGATGCTCTTTGTTAGGTTAACTCGTTTGTGTGAAAAAAAATCATACGTTCCTTTAGTTGGCATATATATATATAACTTGCCAACAAGTTTTGTTAGCTTATCAATTGTTATTGTCAAATAGTAGGGGATCCTGTTTATATATTTTTGGACAATTATGCTTAATTTGAACAGCAATGGTGACAGTTTCTAACAAATTCTCTTTGATACAGCCTTTTCGTATCTATTTTTCTTATCAATATAATGGGAGTTGGTCCTATCTAGCTATCTATTTAGCATAACAAACTGTAATTATGTTGGTAAAGTTGTTGATAAATATATTTTAACATATAATTATATAATAATAACCAATTGTAATATGAATGTTATATATGATCATATACGTTATCATATATTATATCTTGTCATAAATTATAATAATACAAAATTATATATTAACATACATTATAATATAAAATATAAATATTTAACAACTCATGAATGATGTTGCTTTAGCAATTGGGTTTCATGAACTCAAGGGTTTGTACCCAGAGGATCCAGCCTAGTAATGGCTTGGAAAGCTTGCTTGGAGCATGTTACTTTGGACTGGACAAAATGGTTGGATTTCTTTATCTAAGATGGGATGTGGTTTAGAGGAAGCCAACTGTGCTTTCAAAGGAGTTCCATGAGAAAGGACTTGATCAAAGAGAAGCATAGTGGAGGATTGGTGGGGCACTTGATTGAGACAAGACCATTTCTCTTGCTAGTGAGACTTACTAATGGCCACAATTACAACAAGATGGGAAGAAGTTTGTCCAAAGTTGCAAAGTTGGCAAACAACCAAAAGGGTAATTTAGAACACTCAGTTATATCAGCCCTTGCATAGTTGAAAAACTCACCAAGGCTGCAAAAAGAAAAACACGGCAGAAACTTAGCAACTTAAAAATTTGCTCAAATTTAATTAGAAATGCATTTTTTTGAAAAAATCAATTAGGAGATGGATCCAACTGAAAACAAATGACTACATAAAAGAAACAAGCTAAGTCTAGATGTATTCAATTGGTTTAAATGCAAATGGGATACAAGATGGCATCCTCATGTGGAATATTGATGGCTGGTAGCCTAATAGTCTGAAGCTAAATTAAAATAGCAAATTGTTTTCATCAAAATAAAAATAAATATAACATCAAAACGATTTACATCTTCCTCTTCCCAGCTCTAGTAAAAGCTAGTGGAGAGATGGAACAAGAGGATTTATTCTTAGGAGTTTGTTGCGGTTGTACCTCCTCACTTGGTATAGCAAGTTGTGGCTCAACCTCAATCCTGAATGCAAATGTTACTGACACAGGCAATGGTTACCCCCTCACTATCCTCAATCTTCTCATCCTCATCAATGTCATACAATGTGAATCCAAATCCACGTCTCTCCTCCTCCATAACCTGCCTCTCCAAATCATAAATGTCATCCAAAACAAATAATGGAGGTCACTCATGTATTGTCTAATCATTGTAAGGACCTATGTTATCCAAATAAGTTGGACCACCTAAGATTTCCTCTGCCTTTTTTGTGCACAACGAAAGATTATATTGCACAAAAACAAGGTCACTAGGGCATTTGTTAGCTGACTTATTCCTTGTCTTCATGTGAATGGCCTCAAACAAGCTCTAATTGCATTTACAACTAGATAAACTACAAGTCTTCACTCCTTGGCACAAAATTGCTGTAAATTACCTCGTTGAAGTTTGGGAGGGTTTTTTCAACAGAGGACAAGAAGAAATCAGTCAAAATTGCTAAAATCGCCTAAAACTTGATGAATTTTGTGGTGAGATAATGGTGTAAATACTTGCAAGTTTTCTAGTACTTGGTGAGCACTGCATCTAAACTTGCATGTACCAAAGAGATCATTGGAAGGATATAAGCAAGAATTTTGTTCTTGATTTACCTAGGGCACAAAGAGGACATGACTCAATATTTGTGTCTGTTGATAGATTTTCAATGATGGTATATTTCACTCAATGCCTAAAAAGTAATGAACTTCACATTGCTGAGTTGTTTTTAAGTGAAGTGATAGGACTACATGATCAACTGAAGAGTACAGTTTTAGTCTTCAGACAATGATACAAAATTTGTTATGTATTTGTACCTTTTGGAAGAAATTGAAGGATGGTTTTAAGATCAACTATGGACATCATTTGCAGACTAAAGAACAAACAGAGCTGGTGAATATGAGTATGGATAATCTAATGATATGTTTGGTATAAGATAAGCCCGAAGGATGGTATTTGATTTTACCACAAGCAAAGTTTCCTTGCAGCAATTTTGTCAACAAGAGAATAGGTAAATCTCAATTCCAAATTGTATGAGTAGTTTGAAAAATGCTTCCAAGTTGAGAAAGATAAAGGAGAGAAGTGTAGTGTTGATGTTGACGCACTGCAGAGTATGTGAAGAACCTGCATGGAGTAAGAAAGCAAGTTCAAAGGATTCAACTTTGGTGATAAAATTATGGTTCATTTGAGGAAAGAAAGGTTACTTGCAGGAACATATAATAAGTTTTAAAAAAAAAAAATTGGAACATGCAGGACTATAAATAAACACAATTCAAGAAGTGCATAAAAAATAGAAATACAAAGTGAAATTGGCATATCAATTGTGTTCAGCATTAATGATTTGGCAAATTGAAGGTGGTCTAGCAGAAGGATAGTGGAATGTACTGACATCTACTCCTGAGAAGGAAGAGATAGAACTAATGGATAGTCATGTGGGAAAAAGTACAAGAAACAAGCAATATTTTACAAGTCAAATTTGTAGCACTTAGAGGCCGCCAACAAGCCTGGAAAATGGCTGAACATACAAAGATTCCTAAATAGACTTTTAAGCAAAATCATTTTTTTCCAAGCTTTCCAATGCATCAAACGGCTCATCAAGCTCTTATCCAGTTCAAAACTTATGGCTCTCAAAATTTGTGTTAGCGAATGTTTCGAATTTTGAAATTTCAAAGGATTGGAAAATGGATAGCAAGATCTTTGAACATCCAAAAAAGGGCTACCCTTTCTCGGATATACAAACCTGATAAACAATTGAAGGAGTAGATATAGGTGCCAAATAAAGAGGTGAAGGGGTGTTACAAAGGAATTGGTGCCAAATGAAGAGGTGAAGGGATGTTACAAAGGATAGTTCCATTAGTGCAAATTGTGGCTCTAACATTCAAAGATTTTTGAGAGTGGAATCCCTTTGTACTATGAATAGATCATGTGACTCTAGAATTTTAATTTCTGATTCTATATTTTCGTTTCAATTGAAGAAATCAAAAGCAATTTTCCTTCTTAACAATTTCTAAGTGAATCCCAATTCTTGTTTCATGTGTAAATGTTGGATGGAGTGGCCCTTCATCAATCTCACCTGTTGAAACCACCTAAAAATTGATGAAACCATGATTCCTTCTGTCTACCATACATCTAAAGAATTGGTGCATTAGAACTTTCGCTACTACCCCTTTTCTTTTTCTATAAGAAAACTTGAATCTACAATAGCATTCTAAAGCAACTTGCCCCTTTAGTCTCTTAAAGTGAGCACCTTGTATCCTTTCCCTACAATTGTCAAGGGCATCACAGTATTTGGACTCTTCACCACATTGATAAAAATTCTATTGTAAAATCAAAAATAGGGAAATGCCTAATCTACTTCGTGTACACCTCCTTGTTCCACCTTGTACCTAAAAGTTGCACTCCAAGTACATTTCTAAGTAAAAATAACCCTATAAATGTGCTTGTTCAATTCGGATAAGGTGGTCAATCTTTGTACACATGCACCATGACTAGAGGCCACAATGGTTACCATACCTATTAGCATGTAATTTCCCCCCTAAGGCTCCATCTACAACTTTGCCAACAAAAATACAATTCCAATTCAAGTCTCAAGAGCATAATTCAATTTGAACTTTATATAAAAGATTTAGTCATTATTCTATATTTTCCACACACAGCTACACACACACCAACACACATATATACATAAATATACATATATATACATACATACATAGATACATACATATATATATACATAGAGAGAGAGAGTGTGGGGGAGTGGGGGAGTAAAATCAATTCATTACTATGCAATTTTTTCCTTCTGTTAAATTTTGAACTAGAATATAATTATTTTATTTTCTGAAATGAAATAGACAAAGATAAACAAGAGAGACATGAGACTTATTCTAGGAAAACCCTCATCTGAGAGCAAAAAGGCCAGCCCACAAGATTTGTCGTTTATTTGAGTTCTTCAAAGTTCATACAATAATCACTTGCTTATGATTTTATACTATAACAGACAATCAGTAAGCATTATACTCTTGAACACAGATTGATCAAAACTAGAAGAATATCAGTATCTCAACAATACAACTCAAATATGAATGACTTGCCAAAATATATAAATATGTCAATCATGAATTGATCGAACTCACTACACAGAAAGCATTAAACAGTACGAACTGAACAGATACAGTAAACTCTGTCACAATAGATTCTTCGGGTCTATTACAAAAACATCCACCCAACCAAGCTGCTCTCAATACACAAACAATCACACAACTCCCAAGAAAATTCACACCAATAAAACTCTGTAACATCACACACAGAATGAAGGTGGACGAAAAACTAAGCTTTGTTTTTTAAATCTGCGATCACTAAAGAGTCATCCACGTGACTGAACCGTCCCCGCTTTAATGAATTGTTTCCAGGAATAAATGACTCCCGTATAATACAAAGAGCATCAGTTATGAACGCACGAAGACACTCAATCATAAATCATCATCGGAAACCTCCAAGGAAGCACTACATGAAGACGCCAAGACATATGGGGATGAAGCCATGTCATCATATGTTTAATCAGCAACAAGATACAAAGATGTTAGAAAAAAAGTGACGAGTCCAGGCAATGTGAATTAGCAGTGACCACAAAAAACTGAAAACAATAACAAGAAACATAGATGCCAGCACATGTATGGCAGTGCCAGGTCACATATGCTGCAGCACAAGCACAATAAAGAGAGGAGATAACAAGTAATAACTCAAACTGATGTCATATTAGGAATTTAAAAGTCAACACCATCAATAGACATATTAGGAATTTGTGGCAATGCATGCAAACCTGAAACCACAGTCTCAAGGCGAGATTCCCTTGTATAGCAAAAGAACAGGCAGGCCTTAGTTCTCCATTATAGGCTAGCGTACTTCAAGGGAAACCTCAAGCCCAAGGATCACTCACTCACCTCCTAGCCTATGATATCCATTATGGGTTGGAGTGCTTGGGGATCCCCAAGCCCAAGGACACTCATTCACCCCTTGGCCCGCGACATATGGCATGCTCATAAGCCACTCCATCCCTCAAGCCACCTTGGATATATCACACCCTCCTTGATCAAGCTAAGTAGCACCCTCGTTCACCTGCCAATCCATGAATGTTATATCTCAGGGTGGTATGCTTGATAACATGCATGAGGATTTCCTTCCTCAACAAACATGGGAGCAATCATTCACCTTCCTTTGATTGTACAATTTGAGGTATGGGTTGTGATGATTAAGAGATTGTTGATTAAGGACTAATGAATAGCAATTTGATATATTAGTGAGTGATGATTGAATGAATGCTGACTTGATAGAGTGGTTTGTTGATCGATTGTTTGCTTGATTTGATAATTGACGATTGCTTTTGTGGATTATGATTGATGATTGATAAGTGGTCCTTGAATAATTGGAAAGATCTCTTTTAGACTTCATTGATGAAAGGATCAACACCTTTAATACTTGAGTCACCACCCTCCATTGCTGGTATTTGAGACTAACAAATTATTTTCCAAATGGATCTCCCTTAGATGCCCTCCTCAAATGAAACCTTCTCCCTTTTGTATCTTCCAATGTGAGGGAGAAGTCACACCTTTGAAATAGTACAACTCTTCATCATGTCTACCCCTTTGCAAGACTTGCAGCCTTTCACAATTACCACCCTTCGAAATAGTACAACTCTTCATCATTTCTGCCCTTTAAAAGAGACAACCTTTCACAATCACCACCCTTTGAAAGTCACAGCCTTCTACAATTACCACCCTTTTAAAGGCACAATCCTTCATAATTTTTGCCATTTGAAAGAGTGATAAACCCATTTTTTGCACATTCTTCTTTCTTAATTCAAATGCTCCATTCTTCTTCCTTCCTTCCTATCTCCTTTCAAATTAAATCTTCTCCCTTTTACACCTCATGTTTGACAGAGTCATAACTCTTCATTTCATGCCTAGAACAGCGAAATTCCTCAAACAATTTCTTCATATCTTCTCCGTTTCACTCAAAATTGCTCAAATGATATAAATAAATTGTGAGGAACATTTGTGTGCTCGGAGATTTAAGACTATATTTTTTAGCATAAATTCTGTATCTTTTCTAGTGCTCTTACAAATTCTACCCCATCAATTTTTGGCATTACTCTTGCCAAGTACTTAATATTATATTAGAATAATATTAAATTACTATTAGAAGATAAGGCTTACAGTTGTAATAAACATACCTTGTCGCAAGTTGACTTTTCTATTTTTTATTTTGTTATTTTTGGCATTGGGTGAGTCGTGTCATGTATATCTGTTTGCAAGGTTTCATTCTTTAATATCTATAAAATGAGACAAACCTCTTCATATTTGTATCCTCTTATTTAATAGATATTGCAATATTGTATCCTATTAATTTTTGCAATATGACATTAAAGCAATAGGTGACATGAATTGGTAAGTACAAGTTTATGGTGAAAATCATGGGTTGTTCTTGGTATAATTCAAACCTTATATTTTTTAAAGTCATATGGGATAATTTGTATGAAAATCATGTGGCTGTTTGTTCCAAACTCAGGCTTATATACAACCATGACTCATGAATCACACCTAAGAAAATCGCAGGCTTTTCATCAATAAAAATCGCCAACCTTTTGCTGAAAAAAGTGCCATTGTATGTGAGAAATTGTAGGACTTTTTGTCCTAAAGTCATACTATTATTTCTTGGAAGAATCGTGACTACGTTTCACTAAAAACACACCATACTTTGTCTACAAATTGCAACAAAATCAAGTACTAAAATCAGTTTTTTGGAGGTCAAATCTGCAACCCAATACTCCTTTTTTTTGTCAATTCTTCTTCTACAGTTTTTTGGTAACCTCGAGTTTCATGGGCAGCTGCTTTTGGTTGTAATAATAATTGTAAAAACAAAAACTGTAGCCAAGGAATATTTGGCAATGACAAGATTCAAGTTTTGTAAGTTTTCTGCAAATTAACTAAGGTTTATTGAGCAGCGCCTATGATTGATGTTAGGTTTTTCATTGTTTTTTTATATAACACAATAAGAGCACATTATTCACTACCATGGTTTTGATATATTTGCAAACATTCTTTTCAAACTTTATGTAGGCAGGACAATATTTATTATTATGTTTTGATAATATTTGTTATCCAAATAAGTAACTAATCATTCATTTTCAGTTTCAGGTAGTTAAAAGTATCTGGTAGTTATATGAGTCAGTTGACAATTTTGTTTCTCTTGGCAACAAATAGATCCTTTAAATAAAGGAAAGTAATACGATCTAATCAGATCAACTTCAATCCATAGATGACCATCACTGGTCTTCTTCTATGATAATTCCATGTGCAAATAAAGATGTTTTACTCATGTATCCAATAAGCACTGTCATCTCTATTATCAGCATTGCCTCAAAAAGTAATTTTGGGTCTGATGAAGCAATTCATGCCCTTAGATCACACTCAATGCAAGAAGAGGCCATAAGGCCGTCATGACCATAAGACTAAATGATCTTTAAGGATTATCAAGTAAGGGGAATGAATGAGAAGACTACGAGAAACATTTAGGAGAAATACAACCAAAGGAATCCCAAATCAAAGCCCTTCTTGAGAACATAGTCAAGTTGAAAAGTCTAGACAAACTTCCTAGACAAGAGAAGTTGGGAGACAAAATCACATTCCTTCATGGAATTGTGGGAGAGCAGCCTTTGCGGCATTCAAAGGTTGTCAATTCAAGGAAAGGAAGTCGAGCCAAGGGTGCATTAGAAAATCTAAATACAGAAGAAGTGAAGGCTGAAATTGAGGGACCAGCAGAGGATTCTAAAGTGGTTAAGAGTGCAAGAAAGGCATTTCAGCATCTGAATCAAAACTTAGAAGCAAGAAAATTTCACACTAGATTTACATTATAAAAAAATTGCAAGCCCTAGTGGAGAACACCAAAAGTTGCCCAAATTTATAGACAGTGGATCGAAGGATCATGCTAGGCACTATAAGACTCATAAAACAATTTGTACAACAAATAGGCCAAATGATAAAGCAATGTGGTGGTGACTTTTCCAGCAACCATACAGGGTGCAGTAATTGACTAGTGTATAGAAATTAACAAGCTTACATAAATACATGGGAGAGATTAAAGAAGTCCTTCAAAGAAGAGTTTTCATTGCTTCACGATAATAATGGAATCGTAGCGACAAGTTGCAAGACAAAATAAGGTAAGCACAAAAAATGTATGGAGTGATAATCGAAGACATGAAGAATTGCAATTGTAGGTAAAATTGGAAATAAAACCCGCTAACAATCTTTAAAAAAGCGGTGGTTCATTAAAGGTTTACTTATGTATTTAAGGGAAAAAAATGTAGTACAATGCTTATTCTAATCTAAGGCCTGCAATTAAGCAAGGTAGATTGAAAGTGAAGATAAAAAGTCCTCACACGGAAAAAAACAAAGGATGATGAAAGCTCGTATGACAAGAATGACAATTAATTGGGAACAATACAAGCACTATGGAGGGAGATGCTCCAAATGATGAAAAATTAGGGGCAAAGAAAGAAACTAATGAGCTATGGAGTACTAAGTGCAAAACTGAGAGGTGCACAAAAAAGTGACTATCCTAAAAACATTTATTGTGTGATTTCTCTAGTTATTGGTCATTCAATAAAGGATTGTCCATTCAATTTTAAGAGTAGCACACAAGTACTATATAAGCACAATCCAATCCATCAAAGCCACAAAATGCATCTCTAAGAAGTTAATGAGATCAACCAGGAGAGCAAAATTATATATAGTACAACTCCAAAACACATCCTTACCTAGATATTTAGGTAAACAATATATATTGCATATGAGAGGAGCTCACTAATAGCATTCAATTTCCATATGGATTGGTTAAAAGGATACAATAGGCTACCCTTAACTCAATCGTAGGCCCAAGAGTGAAATCTCTTGTCCCTCTGGGCCCCATACTTCATTAGGTGGTGTACCTAGTAAGGCCTCATTATATCCCCTTGAACAATTGCTTCCCATCTATATGGACTATCCTTCACAAATAGTGCCTTTCTTTGATGCATCCCATGCATATTCCATTGCAATCCTTATCTAATGCCTTTGTATGATGCAGCCTATGCCCATTCCACCACAAGCCTTATCGTGTGTCATTGCATATGTAGCCTATGCCCATTTCATCATAGGCAATATCTAGTGCCTTTGTATGATGTAGCCTATGCCCATTCCACTATAGGCCCTATTTAGTGCTATGGTATAATGTGACAAGGTCCATTCTGCCGCAAGACTTACCTATCTTGCAAAAAGTATGAGCACCACTTTTCATTGTTGTCTTTAAGAATACTATATTATTCTCCCCTTTTTCTATTTCTTCTTCAAATGGAAACTTATCCTCCTTAATATCCCCTTTTAATATAGGGATTCCCACCCTTTCATTTGTTGTTGCCCTTATGGTCAAACCCTTTGGTGATGAAAGGATGCATTTATTGGACAACTATTGCACCTTTCACTCCTTATTTAATCTTCACCTATCTCTCACTTATCAAATCTATCTTTACTACCTTCTAAATTTGCATGTCTCATTCAAGATCTGCATATCCTCTTCTTATTTTCTTCTTTCCTTCTCAATTCCTATTTCAAATCCCTCCTTATGCTCTCTATCTCTTCTACCCTTTTTTCCTATCCCATTTGACTCTCCTTCTCCTTTATATCTTCCCGTGTGAGCGCAAGGTCGCACCTCTTCATCATGCTTGCCTTTTGGCAAATAATCATGACCCTACATCATTGTCTCTCTTTCAAAGGCTCACAATCCTTCATAATTGCAACCCTTTCAAAGAGTCACAACCATCCACCTTTTGAAAGTCACTTCCTTAGTTTCTTCCATTTCCTTTCCCTCCCCTGTTGAAAACATCAAGCCACCACTCAAGCACAAAACCACCTTTGGAGACGCAAAGATGAAGGCAAATGAGAGCTCCATCGAATTCATACCTCCTCACATGTGTCGTCTATTGATCGACAAGGAGAAAACACAAGAGCATTAAAACATGTACTTGGCTCATGTCTCAACTTGCATGGTCATCATTTTCAACAAGATGTCAAATTTGTTGGTCTCAAAAGATAATGGTACCCAGATCAACATCTAACGCCGCCGCCACATTGGATAAGTGAAATGTCCCCAAAAGATATTACCTATTTTCTTCCTCAAAATAATATCCAGTTTTAAACATACGAAGTTCCTTTATAAGTCAATGATATAAAACCGGTAGATTCTCATTAAATATCTTAAAACAATTTATTGCATTAGACAACAGCAATACAATTACTATTATTCAAAGTCCATCTTAAACACAGTTTTACAATCGGATTGGAATACTAAGAATAGAACCTTTAAGGACATGTGAGACACCTGAAGTGACGTCTTCACGGATAATGGGTTTGCGTCCACTATCTCCCAGCACGAGGGTTTTCGTCCTCCTACTGGATGAAAGTTGAAGCTTTCTAAATAACTCTTGCAAGAGAGAAATTGTAATCTGAATCATAAACCAAGCATACCCCGAATGAGTCTCTCTCCTTTTATTTCTCGAAGTTGTGACTCTTCTACTCCCTTCCTATCTTTTCGTCTTATCTCTCCTTATCATAGTTAGCCCACTTTATAATACTAAATTGACCTTTTATAATTTTAATCCACGCTCTCATAGTCAATTTTAATATTATATGAATATGTCTTTAAATTTTCTAATGTCCCAAAAAGGGGACATTACAAATCTTCCCTCCTCGAGATTGTTTGTCCTCAAGCAATCAATACCAGGATCCCATATGAATCTGCAGGTAGCTCTGTAGCTCAATCTGAAAACAAATCCTGTCATATTGTGAAGTAAGGTGTCAAAATGCAACTTTTCTATCAACCAGACCCTTGGATCCCATGTTAAACTATGAAGTATCGTTGCATCCATAGGATATACAATTCTGATCATAATTGCATCCAATCTCAAAGTGTGTAGAACTACAACAAAATCCTCAAAATGCCATAGATACATATGGTCAACACCTGGATCCCAAACGTTGTTGTCATGACCAGCTAATATGATGAGGTAGACATGTATCAAGGAGCTATGTATAACCCAGTAGATGGTGATGACCCAACCTAAATAGTTGATGTAAGAAACAAGCTGCTCAAAAGCTGAAAACAACACCATGGGCACATCAAATACCATATTGTCGTCATCAATCGAGAGAACCCCTAAGTACATAAGTGCTATGAGCAAGAATGAAGCTGAAAAACCATCCCCTATGATTAAAACATAACCCTCATCAATACTCCACCAAGATCTATTCAATGGCTGATGTATGAGATCCATCCAACTACATGGGTTCAAATCAGGAACCATATTTGGGCTGATCAAAGGATGAGCGACCATAGTCAATTCACCACACCAATCCTGTAACCAAGATTCACCACTAGGAATTGTATCTAGATCCAATATTCTAAAGTCAAGATCATCCTCTTCATGACAATCAAAAGGAGTTCCCTTGTTTATCTCAAAAAGGGGATTATCGGAAGTCCAATCAGCATCTACTTCAAACATGGTGTTGTATACAAGTTGAATGTGATCTAAAATTTTGGTGCTTGGTCTTTTGGGACAACTATCCAAGTCATAAGTCTATCGAATGCTATCAAGTTCATCAATTACTTCTTGGAAAAACTCATGCCTCCCTTTACCCTCATGCTCCCAAAAATTATTTGTGATCCTAAACTGATTTTTTGCTTCCTGAAGAGAAATTTGAGTATCATCCAATACCTCATGAGCATATTTAAGCTCCCTGTTGAGCTCCATAAACTCATGCCTTCCTTTATTCAATTGATAGACATATTTTCCAGCAACCTTAAGAATATAATCTCTGTTGGAAAGCAAACGTAAATAATCTGATTTCATAGATTCAAGGGTTGTTTTGACCACCTGCAAATCAGCAATAAGCAAATCTCCTTTAACTCCCTTTTGAGCCTTCCTATGGAGATCCTCCACCATCTTGTGAGTACTGTCATAATGTACCAAAGATGCCACAACCACATCTTCACTAACCTTCAACTAGTTCTTTAAGGCATGCATCTCATTATTGTCATGTAGAAGCGGCTCATCGTCTTGCAGTGTCATCTTGGATTGTTCCTCTAAATGTATATAAGAAACATATGGTTCATCACACAAAGACTCCAACATACTATTACTTTGAGTACAACCGGCCTCATCAACATGTTTGTCAAAGCTAACCTCCAAATCACCAATATAGAAACTTGTATATTCCTTATCCACAGCTGAAATCACCTTATCTACAATTTTCCCTGCGCTGGTCTGCATTTCTTTTGCCTCCTCTTCGTTATTACAATTCTCACAAACAAGATCGAGTGTACTAGTGTCCTCACATGTCAAGCAAATCTATTCCTACCTCATAGGAATTCCATTAACTTGTAAATCCTTCAAGTTCTTCACTATCAGCTGCAAAACTTCCTTCAGCACCACATCATTATAGGCTGTTGTAGGAGATGATATTCGTATAATCTCATTGAGACAAGAAGCAACCACAAGGTTAACCCGTTTATCTAGATGCTCCATAAACCTACACTAGACCAAGGTCACCATTGAAGGTTGTAAAGCCCAATTTAATAGTCTACAATCCGCCTATTTTACATTGGTCAAATAAGTTTCTCTCTTCCAATTTGGAGAGAACATCATTTGAAAAATTCATTTGTTCTAATTGCAACCCAAGTACGTATACCAACCAAAATCTTTCTCTTTATGCAAGTCTCTTAGCTGAGGGCCATTGAATGTATTGTTAAATTCCTCTCAAAATACGTTATTTTTTAGATCTTCCATTGTTTGTTTTCAAGGTACCGAAAACTATCCCAAACTGATATACACTTCCTCTGTAGATCAATACTGTAATAACCTGTCTGAAATAAGCTTGCTTGCTGCCTTGAAATAATGTTAAAGAAGTGTTGATGAAGACCACAACAATGATAGCCTTACTGACTTAATTCATTCTCTCTGCACATAGCACTTTCTCCAAAACTACATGTCGTCTCGCCTTCTATGTGAATTATTGGCAAAGATTGTTGAATAGCAGGCACTCTATAGACTGGTTACGCTAGCTTGTTGAACCCCTCATGTGCATAGTATGTGGTTGTCAATAGCACAACAGAATTTGTATTATCCCAATGTCTTCAACCTTGCAAAAGATTTCATTTCCTCATTTCACCCACATCCCAATTAACTATGTGTTATGTCAATTCCTTCCAGACTGTAATCTTGTGATTGAAGTTTATAGCACATTTGTTTCAGTTTGTCGATGCCACACTCCGCTTGGGAATCTAGTGTGGCCCGACAATTTTTAATCTGCAAATTTTCCTATGAATGCCCTTGCCGTAAATCTTCTACTCTAAAGAACTATGTCCTTCCACGAGCTAATACAACTTTGCACAACTCCTCACAATATCTCTAGCTCGTGAATAGCTAATCGAGAACCATTATCTCAAGTGGGATGTACAATAGAGCCTCTGAGCCTATAATCTTCAGCCTCAATATAACCCAACTGGTACTCCTTCAATGAAATTTTGCAACAACTGAGGTCTCGTCCAGTGCGTTGAGTTAGAGAGGATTGTCTCCCTCACTTTGTCTCAGGAACATTGTAATTACCCTTTCCAATAGGCCACTAAACAAAACCCTAAATTTAATACACTACTAAAGTATATTGCTGAAATAAGGAAATAATAGTGCCAATGTATTCATTCAATGAAAACCAAATGTTTTTACAAATGATATGGCAATTTTCAGCACCAAAACATTATGACATGGCACATTACAGACAAACTCTAACTGGCTATATACAATTGAGAACTTGTTACAACTACAAACTGAAATGAAGAACCTAGATTGATCAGATACTGGAGACTGACTGCTGAAATGATATGGTGAAAATGCAACTCCACTTGAAACTCCAAACCAGCAATTAAGCACAAGTGAAAGGACTGAAATATCCTTCCCACAGCTGCAATAATTCAAGTGATCTTTCACACCCTCAAAATTGCGTACCAATTGAGAGTTTTCGTTCTCAATTGCCAATTGCGACTACTTGCGGAAACCCTAGGCTCCACAATGCACATCAACAAATATCAATAATAAATCTCGATGATAGGCAATGAGCCCTCAATGCCTATTTATTCTTTTTTCCTCGATAGGTCGGCCTCTCTTTTTATAATTATTTCTCTGCTCCTTCCAGCAACCTGTAGAACATTATTTTATTTAATGACTTTATAAGATATATCACTTAATTAAATATAAAGTTACCTTGTAATATATTTTTTATCAATAACTTTATAAATAATTAACTCCTCCAAAACGGGGACATTACAGGTCCGCCCCCCCTAAAATTGCTTGGCCTCAAGCAATCTTAATGCCGGATGCTGCAAAATCACTTCTCCCTCCCAAGTAGCATCTTCAACAGGTAAATCTTTCCACTTAATCAGATACTCTCTAATTACTCTCCTGCAAAGCTGCTTCTCTCTACTATCCAGAATGGATTCTGGCACCAAGATCAATTTTCCCTCATCATCCAAAGGAGGTAATACTACAGAAGGCATCACATTCTGACCCAACGCTTTTTTGAGGCATAATACATGAAACACATTGTGCACTCTACTATCTACAGGAAGCTCCAACTCATAAGCCACCTCACCAACTCGCCTCACGTTCCTGAATGGTCCATAATAGCGTGGCTTGAGTTTCTCTACACCACTCTTCTTGAGAGTGGACTGCTTATATGGCTACAACATGAGGTGAACCATATCATTTACCTCAAAGCTACGCTCAGTCCTCTTCTTGTCTGCATACTGCTTTTGCTGGTTCTGAGCTCTAGCAATGTTATCTCTGAGAGTAGCAACTATATCCTTACTTTCCTGTAATAATTCACCTACACGGGGTACCCGACTGTCTCCCAACAACAAATCTAAGAAACTAGGTGTCTCACAGCTGTAAAGTGCCATGAAGGGTGTCATTTGTATAGTCATATGGTATGTAGTATTATAACAATACTCACAGAGATATCCATTAGACCCAAGCTCGCTATTGATCTGCCACATAATTCCTCAAATACCCTTCCACCCATTTGTTTACAATCTCTATTTGACCATCAATCTGTGGGTGATAACTAGTGCTAGGTGTAAGCTCAGTACCACACAACCGAAATACCTCCTGCCAAAAGTGACTCATGAAGTGGCTATCCCTGTCACTCACAATGCTCTGAGGCAAACCATGTAATCTGAAAACCTCCCTGAGGAAGACCTTTGCCACTTGAGCTACTAAGTATGTAGTAACAATAGGGAAGAAGTGAGCATATTTTGTCAGCCTATCCACCACCACATAGATACAATCGCGCCCCTGGGCCCTGGGCAAGCCCATAATAAAATCCATAGAGATGCACTCCCAATTCTTGTCAGGAATAGGAAGTGGCTGTAGGAGCCCTGTTGGATAAGTGTGCTCTTGTTTGTTCTGTTGGCAAACATGACACTCACGCACATACTGCAAAACATCAACCTTAAGTCCCTTCCAAGTGAACCGTTCCCATACTAACCTGTAAGTCTTGAAATACCCAGGATGGCCTGCTGTAGGTGAATTATGGAATGCTCTCAAAATCAACTGCTTCACTTTCGATCCTGGGACTAAGTAAATCCTATTCTTGTAAATGATCAAATCATCTATGAGAGTGTATCTCGTGTCGATTGTTGTTCCCTCCACTATAGCAAAGGCCCACATGTCTTTGGCATATTCTGCTACGATCAAGTGTCGCCAATCCTCTCATATCTGAATCATAGAAGTAAGGTGTGGCCTACGGGATAAAGCATCTGCAACAATATTTTGTGTCCCCTTAACATATGTGATATCAAAATCATATGCCTGTAACTTACTCACCCACTTCTGCTGACGATCATTCAAGTCTCGCTATCCCAAAAAGTGCCTCAAACTATTATGATCAGTTTTAATACAAAATTTGCTGCCCACAAGATACTATCTGACTTTGGCCAAGGCATTCATGATGGCCAACATCTCCTTATCATATATGCGGAATGATCTCTCAGGCCCTCTGAGTTTCCTACTCTCATAAGCTATAGGATGCTTGTCTTGCATGAGTATAGCACCAACTCCCTCTCCAAAAGCATCACATTGAAGCTCAAATGGCTTTGTGAAATCAAGCAATGCTAATACTAGGCATGTAGTCATTATTTCCTTGAACCGCATAAAACACTCCTGTGCCTCCTGAGTCCACACAAATGCCCCTTTCTTCAGCAAATCTGTCATGGGCGCTGCATGTCGTGAGTAGCCACTGACAAACCTGCAATAGAATCCACATAGACCAAGGAACCCTCTTAACTGTGTAAGGTTCTCTGGTGGTGGCCAATCAACAATAGCACGAATCTTTTCAAGATCCATTCGCACTCCTTCCGCACTAATGATGTGTCCAAGATACAACAATTCTGTCATCCCCAAATCACATTTGGACTCCTTGGCATACAAGGACTCCCTTTGTAAAATGCTCAACACTGTATCCAAGTGCTCTAAATGTTCTTGCCATGTCCTACTATAGATCAAAATATCATCAAAGAACACCAGCACAAATTTCCTCAACTGATGGTGGAAGACCTTGTTCACAGTGGACTGTAAAGTGGCAGGTGCATTAGTCAAACCAAAAGGCATGACTACAAACTCTAAGTGCCCACAATAACACCTAAAAGCAGTTTTCTCAATATCTTGCTCTAGAACTCTAATCTGGTGATAGCCTGATCTCAAATCAATTTTTGTGAAATAACAAGCCCTATGCAATTCGTCTATCAACTCATCGATGCGTGGGATGGGATACCTATTTTTTATAGTTCTCTTATTCAACACCCTGTAATCAATACACATTCGTAAAGTACCATCCTTCTTTTTTACCAAAACAACAAAAGATGCAAAAGGTGACTTACTTAGTCTGATGTGTCCCATTGCTAGTAACTCCTTGATGGTCCTCTCGATCTCATCTTTGAGTCGTTTTGGGTGCCGGTATGGTGTGATCATGACAGGCTTAGCGCCTTCCTCTAGCTCGATAATGTGCTCAATGCCTCTGTCTGGTGGCCTGCCTAGTGGAATCTCGCTAAAAACCTTCTCATACTTGATTCTCAATTTTTGAATATCTGGATGATATTCAGTCTTATGTTTCTCTTCTTGGGTAGGCATCAAGGCACATATTGTCGCCCACTCTATATTATCATGCTTAGCTAATCTCTCCATCCGTCTAAGTGAGATAGTCCTGACATCACCATTACGAATAGCCTTCAGCACATGAGTCCTGCCATCCACCTCGAATCGTATCTCCATATCCTCCAATCTAAGGGTAACCTCCTTCAAAGAATGTAGCCACTGCATCCCAAGTACTATGTCCATGTCACCCATGTTGACCACATGATAGTCTGCCTTAAACTCATAGTTGTTCAGGCGCAAAGGTAGATCTCGCACCATCCTATCACAACGAAGAGTATATCCATCGGCTACCTTGACTCTCAATCCCTCGAACTCCTCAGTAATGAGTCCACGCCTCTCCACAAATCGTGCATCAATGAAATTATGCGTGGCACCTGTATCCAACAGAGTAATAACCTTTTGTCCTACCAAGACTCCCCGAAATCTGAAAGATCCCTCTCTTTGAATACTAGACAGATATGCCTCCTATAAATGTAGCTCTGAAGCCGCTTTTTTCTCAGCACTATCTACCTCTTGTTCACCCTCTGCCTCATCAGGATCCTCATCATGGTGCTCTGAGATGTCTGAATCTGAACCTTTGTAATAAGCCCACATCACCAGGTTAGCCTTCCCTTTAGGCCTCATAGGACAATCATGACCAAACTCATAGGGACTTTTGCAAATGAAGCATAGCTTCTTCCTACGTAGGTCATTAAGTGTTTCCTTATCCAAGGGTACAACTGACTTGCCTTTTGAGTCACTAACCTTCTCTTTACCCTTGTTAAATTCCCCTTTGCTATCTCTAAATGATGAAGAACCCTTCGAACTAAATCGGTTTGCTGGAGCAGCAAGTTCCATACTACGGGCTTTCTTCATGGCTTCCTGTAATGTAGGAGGATCAAAAGCCTTCACCCACCCCTTGAGTGGTTCAATTAATCCCTCTGTGAATAAAATGACTAGCCTCCATTCTGAAATGTCAGGGACCATCACTGCAAAATTCTGGAAGTCATTGATAAATTGTTCTAAGCTTCTTGACTGTCTCTATTGGGCTAACTCCCGAAAATAAACTTCAGGAATTTTTTTATCAAACCTTTCTACCAATCTATCCACGAATTCCTGTTAAGTGGTTATCTGATTGTGTTGCAATGTGATCATGCCATGTGTCCACAAATCATGTGCTGCCCCATCTAAGTGTAAAGTGGCATACTTGAGCGCTTCAAATTCTGTCATAGTCTTCAGAGATAGGAAAGTATCCACCTTATGAATCCAAGCACGAGCAGTAATTTTTCCACTACCATCAAATGTGTGTAATACCAACTTGTTGGTGACCTGTTGCAACTCACTGTGTTTATCTGCCTGGCAACTTTGTAGTTCAGGTACCTGTCAAATGTCCACCCATCCTGTACATATGCTGGTAACGAATCCCACTCATTCCTTGCTTGTCAAAGTTCATCTACAATATCTGTTACTATAGCATCAAGTGTGCGTGTTGGAGTTTCTTCCCTGAATGTAGGACGTGTGGGTCTGTCAGCTGTTCCAGACCGTGTCCTATGTTGTGATCCTACTATGCTCCTGTCATCCTAGTCAGTATCATGATTATTTCTCCTGTTTTCCCCAATCAAATGTTGCATCATAACCATCATTGTCTCTGTACTTGCCTCTATTGACTGTAGAAGCCTCTCCTGATGCTGTAAAGTCTCATCATCTTGCACACTTCTGGATGGGCTTTGAGAACGTCTCTCAGCCATATTCTTAGTTATGCTGGTTCCCTTTGTAAATTGGCTGGATAAGCCCTATCAGGCTGGCAGGAAACCTGCTCTAATACCACTGTAATGACCCTTTCCAATAGGCCACTAAACAAAACCCTAAATTTAATACACTACTAAAGTATATTGCTGAAATAAGGAAATAATAGTGCCAATATATTCATTCAATGAAAACCAAATGTTTTTACAAATGATATGGCAATTTTTAGCACCAAAACATTATGACATGGCACATTACAGAAAAAAACCCTAACTGGCTGTATACAATTGAGAACTTGTTACAACTACAAACTGAAATGAAGAACCTGGATTGATCAGATACTGGAGACTGACTGCTGAAGATGATATGGTGAAAATGCAACTCCACTTGAAACTCCAAACCAGCAATTAAGCACAAGTGAAAGGACTGAAATATCCTTCCCACAGCTGCAATAATTCAGGTGATCTTTCACACCCTCAAAATTGCATACCAATTGAGAGTTTTCGTTCTCAATGGCCAATTGTGACTACTTGCGGAAACCCTAGGCTCCACAACACACATCAGCAAATATCAATAATAAATCTCGATGATAAGCAATGAGCCCTCAATGCCTATTTATTCTTTTTTCCTTGATAGGTCCGCCTCTCTTTTTTTAATTATTTCTCTACTCCTTCCAGCAACCTCTAGAACATTATTTTATTTAATGACTTTATAAGATATATCACTTAATTAAATATAAAGTTACCTTGTAATATATTTTTTTATTGATAACTTTATAAATAATTAACTCCTCCAAAACGGGGACATTACAAACATAAACGAGTCTCTCTAATTTTTCATTGAAAAGTTTTTCTTCGTCCAAGAATTTTTTTGCGGCTGCTATCATCCTAATTTTCTGTTATCTCTAGACAAAAAATCAATTTACACCCATGGCAAGATTAACACAATTTTTTCTATGTATGGAATCCGGGCCTCGACAACAACTCTACACCAAGGGACGACTATGGTACACCCATCTAGCCAACGCTACACCAAGGGACAACTATGCCCAAAATGTTTATTGCTATTGACGCAAAAGGTAGAATCAAACTCTTACATAGGAGACATTCACAACTATGCCCTAACACGAAGACTCCACACAGATGCAAAATGATTGGGACTCCACATCTTGCTCAAATAAGCAACCGTTTCAAATTCTCTAGATTTTGTCATTATCGTTGATTCTCCTCCAGTAACTCTCTTGTTACAGTAACAAACTCCTCTCTATATTATATTGGAAACTGTCACAACAAATAGAAAATGGAATTCTGCCTTTTTGGTTCCAAACAATGTTATTACCTAGTTCCTAGTAAAGTATCCAATACCCGATGAAAATATTTGTCTTCTGGAAAACAAACTGTCGTTTCTTCATCTGTTAATGCTATTACATGGATGAAAGCATGGCATAACAACTGTTGTAACGATAAACCACAGGACAAAGTTAATGCAACGCCATTCTGTGGATGGAGTCATGACACTTCTGAACCTATCAAGCTCAACTATGGAATATGAATAGTCTTCATCAAATTCTTGGATTGAACCCAATATAATGATCTTGTTGGTTAACTGCTAACCAACTTCTCGAATTACTGCACGAAGAGTCACTCCCAATAAGTAATGACTTGGCAATTCAGTTGTATGGAATTCTCAAGTTAATCTTCGTTCCAATACTTTCTTTGAAATGGTCTAAATCACAGATTGAGATTCCCACTTAATGCCAAAATTACTTCTGGCTTCCCGTTCCTGTAAAGACCATTCACAACACATGCTCTCCTTCACGGCAAAAGGTATCTTCAGTTTCTAGATATTTCAAGCTCCTCACAGCAGATATAATAGAACACAACATCAGTAGTCTGCCCAATAATTAAGGATGGACTATAGTCGAGCAGGAAAAGATATATGATATCGCCCAACAATGTCCGAAGTGCCACGATTGTCTCCTCGCACAACCATTAAATCTGTCGGAAATGTCAAAGCCAGGAAACAAAAGCCATTACAATTTCATCCGGAGAGAGATATAATCGCCCATAGGTTGAATATGGTAGCACTTTCATGAACATTAAGAGCCCAACTTAATAATATCCCATCTCGGCACCTATGAATCGCCTCCTATCAAGGTTGTAGTTATAAACCATAAGAGTATTGAAGACTTAGAGATTTTATGTTTGTACTCATAAACAACCCACAATAGGTCATAAGATATACAGCACCACTATTTTCTTTCCCAATATTTATTTTCCAAACATTCACGGCAAATGAATAATTTGAACATTCCCCTACTTTGCAGATCATTTACCAAATCTCCATCTGCACCATTTGTAATGGTTTTCCAGAATTCTAAGTAAATGGACCCCAACAAATGTATGCTCAGAATTCAATCTCGTAAACTCCAAATATTTCCTCTCAGCTTAAAATGTTTCTGATAAATCCTTGTAAAAATTTCTCTCTATTATTAATTTCACAAGCTGGCAGGAAGACTAGCTCTGATACCATTGAAGTATCCCCAATAGATATTTACTCATTTTCTTACTCAAATAATATCCAGAACTTAAACATATGAAGTTACATTATAACCCAATGATATATAACCAGTAGATTCTCATAAAATATCTTAAAACGTATTATTGCATTATACAACAGCAATACAATTACTATTATTCATAGTCCAATCATAAACACAATTTTACAGTCAGATTGGAATACTAAGAAAAGAACCTGTAAGCACATGCAAGACACCTGAAGTGATGTCTCCATGGACAACGGATTTGCGTCCACTATCTCCCAGCACAAGGGTTTTCGTCCTCCTACTGGATAAAAGCTAAAGCTTTCCAAATAACTCTCGCAAGAGAGAAATTGTAATCTGAATCATAAACCAAGTATACCCCGAATGAATGAGTTTCTCTCCTTTTAATCCTCAAAACCATTACTCTTCGACTCCCTGTCTTTTCATCTTATCTCTCCTTGTCATGTTTAGCCCACTTTATAATAATAAATTGACTTTTTATAATTTTAATCCACTCTCTCATAGTCAATTTTAATATTATATGAATATGTCTTTAAATTTTCTAATGTTCCAAAAAGGGGACATTACAATAAGTTGTCCACCTCCTTGTTGTCTTCCCACCTCATGTGGGATACTTTAAAAAATTTGAATGTTGATAAAGCCTATGTAATCAGTTTCACTATCTTCTCTATCAGCAATTCTTCGATCTATGATTGCATCATTTATGATACGAGAATAGCCTTTGAGGTGTACTTCAAGGCTTGCAGGTCTCTTCATCAATGTGACCCTCAAAAATGCCTACTAGTATAGATATCTTAAATAAATCTATCTAAAGAAATGCCGATAGATATCCACTACAAAATAATTATAATTTAATTTACTACATCTAAAATTATTTATATTTCCTTTATCTCTATTTATTTAGTTTTTTACTAACTTAAGCGTTTTATTTTAATTTCTAAACAAAAATGGATGATTTATATCTCCAAATATTATAATTTGAACAAATATTTTATGTGGTATTTATTAAATTATTTTTAAAAGTATATTCTATTAATAATAAGATTTAAACTTTTGACATGTAGATGGTTGTCATATTTAATCTAGAAGAATAAAAGTTAACATTAACACGCTCACAACATCCATTCCACCCATTCTACCATTGTAGAATGCCTATCGGCATTAATTAAATTTCTACAATGTTATTAGTGTTAATGTTTTGAACCAGAATATCATAAATATAATCAAAACGTTTAACATCAAAGCATAAGAAAAGTAGAGACAGATTTACCCTAGGAAAACCCTCCTACTCGAGGGAAAATCTTGGCCACACCCAAAATGATGATGCCTTTTTTCAGTTCTCAAAACAACTATAAAATTCTTGCTTATGATTAGAGTCCACAAACAACCAATCAATAAGCCTGTCTTTTTCTTAGACAAATAACTCAGCATCCCTGATAAAACAAATTGATTACAAATAATATGAATCTCACACACACCAAACAATCATACACAGATCCAAATATATATTAAGCAATACAAAAGATAAGATTGACTCATACTTTCACAAAAGGATGAATGTAAAACTCCAATCACCTCTAACTCTTCTACAGAGAAAACTCAACACTTATATTTCTTTGGACTAGATTAATACCAGACTTTGATCACGGTAACACCAGAACCACTGAATAGAATAGCAGAACACATTAACTAAAAATGAATTACATTGAAGAGGAGAACCAGTAAACAATGAAGAGTCTCCCAGCATGCCAATAGACAGGCGTACAGAAAATACTCAGTCACTTGGGATAGGAAACGAGGACTTCATAATAATGACCATCAACATGAACATGAAAACTGTTGATTACAAAATACAAACCACCAACACATACAAAGTTATTACTTGATAGTAATCACTGTCAGCAAAGCAAAACATGTTCCCTGTGCCAAATCAGCACTCACAAGACACACATATAGAATGTGTGATACTCTTCAACCGCAGCTTATATAGTTCGATAACAAGAAGGAAATAAAACAATGCACACCAATAAGAAGACTTCAACAGCTCAGGCCTCAAAGATAGAAGGATCGTATATATTAAAGAGCACCTACAAGAACCAGAGCAACCAATCCATCATATCAGATGAATTTCAGAGAACTCACAGCAAGTCAACACGGGTATGAAGATCTTTATTGCAGCTACTAACTTCAACAATTATTTCCCTGAGACCATTTTTGAGTGCTCAAAGCCAACACACTACCCTTCCAATCCTTGGCAATAAACCCTACCCCCAAAGGCCCTGGGTATCCTTTTGAGGCACCATTGAAATTCAACTTCACTCATCCTTCTTCCAGAGGACACACTCTGTTTGAATCTCTTTGGGTATGGATTGATTAACCCATCTAGGCCCATTAATAGGCCTGGATGGAATTTTAATGTTAGAAAAAGCACTTTCCATCACTCAGACTCTGGAACTAAAATATGATATCAGTCCAAACTTCTTAAGTATGATATCAGTACACATACAATGATTCCTTGGATTCAAGTCTAAAATGAGGCAGGCAATGATGATTGGTGACATCAGTTAGATTTCCACAAACACAGTTTGGGTCGTTTGATTCTGTCACTCATAATTGCCACTCATAATTGCCAGATTCATCGGTTTCATGATTGGAATTCAAATTTGGAAGTTTCAAAATAACTCTTTGAAGTATCCTAAAATGCTGCTTACTGTTGGTTAAATCTAATTACAAATTCTATCAAACATAGTCTCCAATAAGCCTTAAAGCTTTTAAGAATTCTCTCCAAACTGAATTCAAACATGTACACAAACAAGAGCTTGTAGAGGTAAGAAATGGTCAAATTATATTAGAAAACTGCACAGAAGATACTCATTTAGTATGAAGAGAAGAGAATAGTTAAGTGGCTCAAGGGGCTTTCTAATGAATGGTTCATAAGGCACACTTGGTGAAGGTTTTGCAAATGGGATTGCAAACTTCGGATTTAACCATGGAGGAAACTCCATAGTTAAGCACAATCAAGCTGGAGTAGTACTGGGATGGGTGACCTCCTAGGAAGTCCCCGTGCTTCATCCCTGTGAGCATTACCTAGATCCAATGAGTGTTAAGTGTTCCATTTATTCTCATAAGAGATGGATTCATGTGGAATCACTACTCATGAAACATGGGTCAATGAGTTTGACTCAAAATCGCACAGTTAAATCCTGATAGTAATATCACAACGAGAAGAGAATAGTTAAGCTTGCAGCAAACGGACATTAATTATACAGAAAACAAGAAGCTACAGCTCATTCTTCAAAATTCATTTGATTGTAACCCATATAAATACTGCAGTTGTAGCTACACAACCACAGGAATGTTATATTTTGGAGCACTTAAGAATAGAGAGTATACAGATTCATTGGAATCAATGGGACCCTCTGCAAAGGCCACATAGCCCCAAGAAAAATAAAACTGAACTGGTTAGCAAACACGACCACAGTGAAGTATGAAGAAAATTAAATATGTCACCCTTAATGAGTTCCAGAAAGAGCTCATACCATGTATATAATTTGTCAAGTGAAAAGTTAAATATATTATAGATCAGTCCCATTAGTACTACGAATTTCATAAGGATGGATTACAGTTCATTGAGTTACACACTAAGAAGCTCCTCCCAAGGACAATCCTGCCATATAAAAGGAATCTAAGGGCTGAAAGTAGAGAATATTCCTCAATTTATTTGTCATATGAGGATATTTAATTAACCTGCGAGTTTCCTCCTAAGGCTCTCTAAAAGTAGCTTGTCTGCACGGCAACCATTATTTGCTCTCTTTTTGGATGGCTGACTAATGTTCTTTCTTGAAGAACCTGAGATGGCAGCAGTGGTGCAGCGATCATCCTCCTAATCTTTCACTTTTTATAAAACAACAGATCTGATCATGTCGGGAATTTAAACATTTCAAGTCTTTTGATTCAAAAATGCCATTAAAATTTTGTGCCAGATAGATCAGACAAAACTAGATGTCATCGAGAACTACACAGATTCAATTTGGCCTCCCAATTAATATTTTGGGTTACCTGGCATATCTATAAATTATAATATGAAGGAATTATTAATAGGAAAAAAGCGTTCATTTTCCAGTATAGATTTATGTCAATCATTGCTTTTACATCATTATTATG
This sequence comes from Cupressus sempervirens, assembly GCA_028749045.1. NCBI lineage: Eukaryota > Viridiplantae > Streptophyta > Pinopsida > Cupressales > Cupressaceae > Cupressus > Cupressus sempervirens. Next base: position 510,933,954 of record CM053791.1, read on the forward strand.
ACATAAGCAGGATTGGCATGGATTTTATAATGCGTTGCTATCTGAAATACAGTGGCTTTGTATAATCAATAAAAGGATGGATTATATTATGAGTTCATATTCTATGTGTGTTTAGCTAAATTAAAAGATCTAGATAATCATCCACAGCAATTGCACTGTAGCGGTAGTGGGGTGTAGCTGTAGGAGCAGTGTCCATTACTTGGGCTATAGACTTTATATAATCTGTAATAGCATGGTTTTTGTGTTGTAAAAGAAAGGTGAAAGGGGACTGAAGTATAGGTGATTACAAGGCAGGTTCAATCTGGACTATAATGGCTTTCTATTATCACTCTACATATGGGGGAATTCTAAGATGAGTTCATATTACTGCCTTTTTTAGCTTATTGATCACCATCCAGGGGAGTTCTGATGTTACGGCAATTGGATATAGCGCTAAGAGGAAAGCCCGTAGTCGGACATGTAATACCGGTGAAGTGGAGGGGCAAAGCCAACCTAAACCACTATGTGCAGGCTTTAAAGCACTTTAAAAAAAATTAAAAGGTATCCGGGTTCTTATAGTGTGGTGGATATGTATATATTGATTGTAATGGTTGTATATATCATTCCTAAAACAGATACAAAATGTTGCATATTGCATTTATTGATCCGACAATACAATATAAAGCGTTGTAGATTTCTCATGACACATTTAGGATAATAAATCTCTCAAAACTTAGGGACAATGTGTTACCTGATCTTTTCTGGGTGATTGTGGAATTGCTTTCATAATCTCCGGCCTTCCAGAATTGTTTGTTAGAACACTTCCGCTGAGGTTGGGCCAAAGATTTAGTGATGATGTTTTGTGGTGGCTTTTGCGATTGTTTAGCTGGTAAGGGTGGCAGAGGATCCAGAAACCCAGCAGGCAAAACAACAGCTTCTTCGTCATTACCATTAACGTTGCTCCTCTTCTGACAATTATTTTCATTTTCATCTGTATCTGTGGATCCCCGTTTCCTCTTATTTTTATTGTTAACACGGTCTCCTTCACATTCACTATCACTGCTCAGATCTACCACTGGAATGTGGGCAAAATTGTCGGGTCCTCTGACTCCATGTTGCTCTTGCTTAATAGGGACCAATTTAGCAGAGGAGGAATTCATATTACTCACACTTACAAATAGAAATATATCTACATGTTTACTTTAGGTATGTTCAAAGTTCAAACCCCAAAAGAATAAGGATGCTTCTCATATTTGAAAATTCTACTGATGTTACACACCGAAAAACATGTCCCTCAAGATACTTGGTTTATAAATAGAATTTACAGAGCCGACAAATTGCAGAATGCCATTTCGGAATGAAGACATGCGTGATGGAAAAAAGAAACAATGCAGCCAGGGTGGATTATGAAAACATGAGAAAGAATGGAGGGAAAGAGAAGGTGAAATAGGAATGGAGTATAATAGGTGGCCGTTTAATGCAACGACAGATGAAATTGTACGGGAAGTTACTTCTCGCAATTTGTTGTCTACAGGATGAATTTGTTTCTATTTAAGCTTTTCCCTGTGCTGGAGGATAAGACGCCACTCGTTCGGAAATTTAGTCACAAAGTTTGTGCCACTGCTCCACCTCTTCTTCAATCACATCTCCCAATTTCTTCTCGCTCAGAAAAAATTGCAAACGGCGCGCCCACGGTCAAATCGACCCACCCAATCATCACGGTTTATCATTTTTATAATAATGAAATGAGTCATTTGCAAGGTAACATTTTTTATTATTTTTTTTTCATAAATAGAATGATCATGGAAAAGTGTAGAAAAAAACAATTTATATATATTCATAAATGTAATGATCGTTATATCAAATTTTGTTCGTTATGAGGTGTTCAAACATTGTGTGGGTTTGTTTCAACTAACTTTTTGCATGGACTCGTTAATAGTACTTCATAGGGATTTGATTTAATTATAACTCTCTTTTACAAGATAAGAGATTAATGGTTTCTATCTTCGAATTTTGAATTAATAATTATTATTCTCTCTCTTTTTCAAAAAATAAAAAATAAAAAAATATTACTCTTTTTTATATTATGTTTTATAAATATAATCTTTTATTGATATTTGCAATTTTTATTGATTGTTGAAAAAAATTTCTAGGAATTTAACTCAGTTACCATTTATAAATTTAGAAAAAATATAGTTGACCGTTAAAAAAAACTTGAATTTTCCTCTATACATTTCTAATGTTTTGAGGGTTGAATAAGGTTAACTTCTAGAAGTCCCAATTGAAAGCCTCACCAAAGGAAACATCTGGAATCCCTAACATCTGGAATCCCTAACTAAAATTTCTAAAATTTTAACATTACACCTCTTTGATTTTATTATACTTTTCTTCGAACGTATAATCTTCTAGTACATGGTGTTTCAATTCATCTAGGCATGAAGTGTGCTCTACAAACTCGTCATCAACGATGATTTTCTCATTCAAACCCTCACTCCCCTTCGACTACAATCTTTTTTGTCCATGAGAACGTGACCATTTCATTGGTATGTATGTGCTTATAAGTTGCCCTACATTAATTGGTTTGCTCTTTGCTTTCCAGGCCTTCAAGACCCAGACCCTCGACCTTGAAAAATGAAAGAAAAGTATAGGTACTCAAATTGTTTTTTTTTTACCTTGGCTTTTGATTTTGTGGCGTTGTTCTTCCACCTAGCAATAGTCTTGTTGTTCGGTCAATTATGAGTGAATCTCTATTTATTTTTTCATCCATGGCATCTTTTGAAATCTTTTTGTGGACACCTAAAATTGTCCTAAAAACTATATTAATCAATTTAATATCTCCCTTGAGACTATAATTAATTATTAATTAATTGATTATATTTTATCATATTCTTTTACTTGTTTAGTTAATTTTACTTTATTAAATAGGTTCACCTCCCTGATGTATTTTGAATTTAATTAAAATACTCCCCCCTAATGTGTTAAATTCATTTAATGCATAGTAACCTCATATTTCCCTTTTAAATAAAATCAATTTATTTAAAATCCTCCACATGCTTAAACTTTTCTAAACCTAATTAAGATTAATCTAATTTAATCTTAATCTTAACCTATCCTCCACCAAAATTAATAAATGATTTCATAAAATCATTTATTCCTCTTTTATCCAATTAACCCTCAAATGAATTTTTAATTCATTTATCTCTTACATGTCTCCACTTGAATGATATTTTAAATGTTTTGTTTATGACATTTATGACATTATTCCTCCACTATGACATGTCTTCCACTCTCCTCATTTCTTTATTCCTCCACTATGACATGTCCCCCATTGCGTTCAATTTTAAATTGATCCCACTATCTCTCTTTCTTTATTAATTTCCTTTGCCACCCTTGCATGGCTTATGTGTCTCCTATGTGACTCCTATGTGGATGCCACATAGGTGCCACCTCCCCAAACCTCTCCAAAAATCTATAAATAGAGCCCTTGTCTCAAGCAAATAATCTCCCTCATTTTGCATTGTTATCATGTCAATTTCATTCTAGAGCTTATAGATATTTTTATGCATTGTACTAATCTTTGGTAGTTGATTTAGATTTCATTGTTTGCATTGGTAATTTAGCTTACATTCTTGCATTCCATTTTTCATCTCACATTCTCTTGGAATCCTCTTGAAATTGGCTTACTCATAGCCATTTCTTGAAAGCATTCCTTCACTCATGTAGCATAAGACTCATATTTATTTCATATCATTATCATTGGGATTCAATCATAGTTGTGCTTGGGAGAGCACATCCACATCCCCAAATCTTGAGCACACCAACAAGGCCTCTTATGGGCGCCCTTGTTGAGCTACTTTGAGGTTGCATGAGGACATTTCTTTTCGGTTGCATTGAGTTGTAAAACTCAAGCATAGTGTTAGTTGTATTTTGTTTTCTTTTGAATATTTGATATACATGTACAACTAATGTCTACTTGTTTACGCGTGCTCCTAACAAGTTAAGTTTTCACGCATACATTTTGGCATGCCCGGTGGGACCCACATCCCTGTCTCATTCTGGAATTTCATCAGAAAATGAGACAAACTTTGGGAAAATTTGCAATGATTTTAATTGCTTAGAAATTTATTGTGATTTTAATCACTTGGAGATTTGTAGTGATTTTAATCACTTGTAGGATTTAATATGGTAAATGAGCTTGCATGAACTAATCATTTGTCCTTGGAATGCATGTTGCAACTAATATCTAAAGGTTAGATACACTCTTGAATGCATTAAGGTAAACTTTACACACACTCTTGAAAGATTTAAGGAAATTTACACACATTTCATTGGAATGAATGATGCTCAAACACACTCTTGAATACCTTAATGAATGAACAAGTTTTTCATTGGAATGCATGTGTAGAGTAATCAAAAACAATCTTGAGTGCCTTAAGAAAATTGACATGCTTTCATTGGAATGAATGTTTAGATAGTGCACACAATCTTGAATGCCAAAGGTCAAAGAAGAATGTGATGAAACATTTCGATTTTGGGCTTAAAACACTATCACACAATCTTGAATGACTAAGGGACAAAGAAGCTTGCTATGAAACATTTGGACTTGGTGCTTAAAATTAATACACTCAATCTTGAATGACTTAAGGGAATTGGTTTCATTTTCAGCAATTTGCTTATGTTTAAGACGATCAATTTACTTTATGTTGACGAATCCTCACTTTTATTATGTTGACAAAGTTGTCAAGTTGGAAAGAACAATGCATGCTTAAACATGAGTGTCTTCAAAGTAGATAGAAAATCTAAGCTTCATTGGAAAAAGAACAAGTATCTTTTAAATCCCAAGGCCACTTACATATTCTCTTCTCTCGCGCCTTCGAGTGATCTTGAGTGCACAAGAAATAAGTGGTCTTGTTCATGTTTTTTAGGAGGCCTACTTGGGGATTTCGGCACCCCTTGGGATGATCTCAACTCTAGCATTTTGGCAGAGTATAAATATCAAGAAGTGAATTGAAAGACACCTCTCTTGGAAGTAAAATCTTGTCACTCTTGGCTAAGCCCCAAAGAACTTTATACCTTTGGAAAGTGAAGGTGGAGATTTGGGTTATCGTCTCCTCCCGGCTGTGTGACATTATTTTTTTCCACCTACAGATTTGGGCCTCACATATCTTGCGTATATCGAGGACACCCCTAGCTAAGCTTATATATCCTAATCAAAACCTTATAAGATTGTTGGTGTGTTCGACGTGCTAAGTGTTCAAAATAACCTCCCCATTTGAAGGGGACAATGCCATCTAAGGTTTTCTTATATATATTTCATTATATGATTTGCATGGTATGTTTCAGAAAAATCCAAAAACATCATAACAGTTCAAAATCCAAAAACATTTCAAAATAACAAAATAACAAAAAGAAGCTCTTATTTTCCACGTCACTTCTTCTATTCATCCATTTCATCACACTTTTCAAAATCTCAACCATCCTAATCATGTCCTCATCTTCTTAATCATTCAATCAAATTCCTAATCTTCATCTTAGTCATGATTCATAATCCACATCAAGATCCAATTCCCTCATCCAATGATTCATCCTCATGATTCTTAATCCAATCCCTTGTCAATTTCATTCCTTTCTAATAAATTCCTAATTCAATCCATTTTCATCTTCATCCAAAATCAATGAATCTTTCTTCATCTATTCAAATATTATTCTAATTCAAATTTCATAAAATCTTCTATTTTGGACTTAGGAGCACCATCATAATCCTTGGAATTTAATCCCAGTTATCTTGAATGACCCAATTCTTATCAAGGTTATCTCAAACCTTCATCCAATATCAAATCAACTCATATCAAATCAAATCAAACATGAAGTCCAAAATTGTTCCTAGTCCAAAGGTCATATATCATCAAATCTTTCATCACCCCTCATCTAATTTCCATGGATAAAAATTGGCTTAACCAAATGGTTGGGAACCTTCAAAGGTAATATGAAGTCAAAACTCCAGCACAAACCCCATATCAAATCAATCCTCAAAATTGTATGTCCAATTCTAATCCATCTCACATTCCTTATTCTTCTACCTTTGACAAGGGAAATCCATCTCATTATCCTTTAACCACATACGATTATATTCATATCCCATGTTAAGTGTGGACGTTTAAATATTACCATACAAAGCAAGGAGTTTTCCTTGCAAAATTTTAAGAAGCTAATGTAGTCATCCTAAACAACATACTGATGACTAAAGCTAAGAAAAACCTAAAATTGGTATAAACGATTGTAAATGGCCAACCATAAACATATAATCCTATCTTATGATTGAAAATTATTGATTAGATGCAAGCATGTTATATTTATATTAAAGTATATTATGATCTCATTAAGAATTTGAAATTTTATCGAATGCGAGCACCTTGAGGGAAAATTAAATTAAGAACCCTAAAACATCTTTAGTAGAAGTTAGATTTTGTCTAACCCAATCACTCGTGGAAGCATTGTAGTTTATATCAAGTACAAAGGTAATATGGTAAACTAGTATTGTTTTAAACTTTTCAAACATGAGTAAAAGAAACCTACGATCTTCATAATCTAATTTTGTACCTTCAGATTAAAATATTGAATAGATAAAATGAATGGGGGGTAAATAGGAAGGTAACACTTGAAGAGTATACCACATTACCAAGCTATTGGGATACCTCTAACCTATTACGAATTTAAAATGTATTGTTCTGGTAATCCTCAAAAAAGAAAACGAGAGCTAATTTGGAATCTGCAAGTAACATTTGGGAACCTCAAATGATAGGATTACTAATGCGAGAAACTATTCAACAAGAGAGAGTTAGTGAGGAATGTACAAAGAGAGTATCTCCACCTACTATAAGGAATAGAACCCTAATTGGGGAATGAATCTATCTAAATATGGTGGTAAGAACAAAATTTAAATGGTGGAAGTGTTATTGGAAACTACTGAGTTAGGGGTATGTGAGTCCATAATGCTTGCAGACTTATTTTATAAGCACGAGTAATACCAAATTTTAACTATCAAGAAAATGCTCGTAGACTCTGGATTGAAATTATTGGATCGATTATAACCCTACACATTAGAGAAAGTAAAGTTGTGATAAGGTCATCAATCTAATACGAACTAAAATTCCAGGTATCAGAGTTAAGTTATAAGAGGATTATAAGCCACGAGACATGATAAGAACAATGATGATGACTTATATTGTTAGTAAGGAAATAGTTGTAAGAGTGAATAAGTAAACATTGACAACATCCTAATAATGGTGTTATACCTAACTAGTTGCAACCCTGCAAGCTAAGGATGGACTCATAAATCATTTGTGACCAAGAAATGTGAAATATGGAAGTATTGATAAGAACAATAGCATTCAGTGCATTCTTGGATGATAATTAGAACTTGTGTAAACAATGAAATAAACAAAACCATGATATATATATATATATATATATATATATATATATATATATATATATATATATATATATATATATATATATATATATATATATATATATATATATATATATATATATATATATAGCTAAAAGATCATACCAAATTTGGTGAGATTGATAATACAACTTCAGCCAGTATATTGTGGTTAACTTGACCTAAGAAAGTTTATGGGTAGATGCCTTAATATGTAATTATAAGTGAATCAAGGATAAGAGATTTGGTTTTGTAATTGTAACTCAAAGTATAACTTTACTGACACTAATGTCCCCACATGTATAGATTTATCGAAAAGAAACCAATGTAACAACAAGAGGATTGAAGGGGACTCATTTTAGTATCCTCGCATTTGCACTTTTGAGTGAGTTCTGATCAGGACAAACCCCTTAGTATAGTAAACCCTAATCATAGGGTGATGTCGATAAGCATAGCTATGTAGTTAGTATGTGGGATCAATCTTAGGTTGAGCAACATGGTCATTAGATCACCATCTAATCTCAATTCAAGATCCCTACAATGTATTTGGAAGATCTAAGATTCCTCATTTTCCTCAGTGGCCCTGGTATGGCTGCATTATGTCAGTAATGTAAATTTTGTAAGTAATTGGATTTATTTTCTTATTTGTCTAATTTCAAATTTTGATATTTTAATGTTCTTTCCTTTCCACCAGCAGTGTGATGTGGGGTTATTTAGTCAACTGTATCATTGATGATTCTATTTTGCCTCTAGGTTATGTCTTTATTTCTTGATTAAAATTTTACTATTGTGACCACTTTTTATTTCTTTTCTTTTAGACTTTTGCATTGGATGTTTCATCCTTGTTATTGAATTTATATTTTGAGGCACTTTCTTTTGAAATTTGTTGGCAAGGTGATATATATGATGGGCCTACCAAAAGGGATTCTTGACAATCAAGTGGATGTATAGCACTAGGGTATGGGGTTATTAGTGAGAGTATTTGTGCCCCACCCTCTCCCAAGACTTCGAGAATAGGACTAGTGATATTCATGGACTGATATGAGTAATAGATTGCATCCCAACATAAATCTAGTTGAGGTTACGAGTTAACCTAATAGAGTTTTAGATGCAAAAGGTGCATGTGTAGTGATGGACTTGTCTTGTGGCCTACTAAAGAATTAGTAGTCATGGAAAATCTAAAGTAAAAGTGTTTAACCTTAATAAAGAGCCAAGTTGCTTAATATGAAAACCTCATTTGAGAGTCTCGTACAGATGTTACCCCGATGAGTGGGTGTGTGTGTTACCTCGATGAGTGGGTGTGTGGAATATGGAATATCTATGATATTATTATTATTAGAGACTTTATAAGTATGTTATACTAGATTTGAATGTTGTTTATATGTGACCAATATGTTTTGAGGAGTATTTGACCCTGGAAAATGTAACCATGTCAAAGCTATGGATTGAACTTCACTTTTAGTAAGAACAATTAGGTAAATATGTTATCACCCCTAAATATGTATATGAATTATTGATCATTATTTTTACAAGAGTAAATTTTGGTATAAGTCTAGACAAGGTCTAGCATAAGAAGAACATTTTAGTTGTGCGACTTCCAGGAGAAAGTCAAAAGCTAGTGGGGGAGGATGTAAGGCCCCTCCTCATATGTAATTATCAAATATGAATTCTCTATTAAAACTGCTATAGGAGATTGAAATGGATATGACGTAATATTTTATGTTTTGAATGCCCTAATGAAAATTGAGATCAGTTGATACATCCATGCTTTTAATAATCAGTGATTCAAGAGCTACTACATTATCTCGAATGTTTAAACTTTAAAATTTCACTAATGATGATACGATGTGTTTTCACCCAATTATGATGGTGTTGATTATGTTACCTTGATGTTAGGTTATATGCATTCAGATAGTTCAGTATTCCTTAATTGGTGATGTTTATGATGTTTAGGTGTATGCATGCCTAATGATGATTATTCTAGTATTTTAATCTGAATTAATGAATAATGTTATGTCATATTGATTATGCAATTACTAATGACTAAATGTGTGCACCAAAATTAGAAAGGGTTATTTAAATGAAAGATTTATGTTTTGATTTATGAGACTATCCAAATAAGTTTTAAATATATGAATGTGATTTTCTCGAGCTATTGATGTGTGAAATGAGTGTGCAAGATTTATTAGCTGGGAAGTCTAACGAAGAATCGAAACTAAACCCTATGTACCGTTTGTGAAAATCAGGGTTGAGTCTAACAAAAGATGCAAACCCTATTGTTCGTATTTTATTTGTATCATGAATTGAATGAATGTATCATTCTATAAGCATTAAGTGTTAATGTTTTGTAACAGTGATTTTATAGTGTCGCTTGACACTCGTGACTCATATATGCATTTCAGCTTGATAGTTACTATGGTTAACAAAGTAACCTAAAGATCTAAGTTGGACTAGATTAGTTACCTTTTTGCTAATCAATTAGTAATCGAGATTAATTACCCTAATAAGGATCAGTGATTAATTTACATTTTTGAAGGTTGCTAGAAAGTCCAAAATTTTCCAAGCTTTTGTTAGGTCCCTTATTAGTCTTAGAAGTCAAAAATCATGAAAGCTAAGTACCTAAGGGATATAGGTATGGGTTGGGGGCATTTTCCACCCCTCTAGCTCCTTTTGTTGACTTTTATGGTCACCTAAATATCCTGTTTTTTGCTTTATTACAAAAATTGAATGTTTTCCTATGATTTGGATAAGTTTGACTCCACCTTGAGGTTAGCCTTATGAAAAGTTGAGTTAGAAGTCTCTAGAACCTTAGGCAAGTGGGGGAGTTATTACTTTTTGCAGGTGGTTGAGTTAGTAGCTTATTTAGAGGCAAATTTGAGAGGGATGGAGTGTTCACCCAACCTCTAGTTTTAGAGAGCAATTTAGGATTGAAGGAGAAGGAGAAGGAAGGGAAGCTCATCTCAAGTTTTCCAATTGCCATAACCTCATTGTGAAGGTAGGAACCCTTCAAGCTCTTTTGGTTCATGTTGTGTTTCATGCTTAAGTCATTTTGTTTGCTTATGTATGTTCGTATGTTATTGAATATGTTTGGGAGGAATTGAAATGAGTTTTCTTAAATGTTTTTCCTTCGTATTTTTCTTTGATTTTTGAAGGGATTGTATGGGTTGTATTGGCATTACTCACCCTTGGATAGGGCAGAAGTGGCCATGTACGGGAGGAGCTCTTTAGTTGGACTCCAACAGTGTAGAGTCTCTTCTTAGGATGAGACGAGGGAGAGAGAGTTGGGTGTTATGGGCCCCTACTCGTCAACACAAATCATGTTTTGAGTTTTGGAATTTATGAAATGGAAGAATGGAAGTTTTTGAATTTATAGCCCCAAAAGGGCACCTGTTATGGTGTTGTAGCCGATGTCTCCTATTGGAAAAATCCACCTTCTCCCTAGTTTGGTTCAATGACAAACCTATTGTGCAAACCTAGATGGGAGTGAATGTTTGAATTTGTCTTCATGTTAAGATTGGTTGTCTCCCGATCAGTTTTTGTTCTCTCCATGATCACCTTGATGTGTTGTAGACTTCGTAATGGTTTCCTTGTTGTGGAGCCAAGAAGGAAATTCAAAATTGTTATTGAAATTCAATTATGTTGGGAGATTTCTCCTCAGGATAATATTCCTGTGTAAAAATGTTATTTTAAAATTATTGTGGAAATGGCTACGATGTCAGATTTTCTTCCCGGTTCTTTCCCAGTGGAGCCTTTGAATCAGTTGGTTCAATAAAATAATGAGAAATGACTAGACCACACATGTTGATAAAAAAAAATGAGTAGTATTCTTGCTTATGAGATTCTTGTATTTCAGTTTTGCATATGTTTACTTGAAAATAGATAAAATGATGTTTCACTCTTCCTGCGACATTTGTATGTCTCGTAATCATATTCATTGATTTAGATTAATTAGATAAAATGATGAAATATAATTATGCAATTTGAAGTTCAAAGTATGTTAAAGAAAATTTGATGCTTGATTTGGACTTTATTGTATCTTCATAATTATTAGGAAGTAAAGTAATCCTACATTATTGTTTAAACAAAATATTTAAACTCGATGATTATTATCAAACATTAGAAAGAAAAAAAAAATTATCCCCCTTGGTTATTTAAGTAAATTGGACAATCTATTACTTAGGAAAAAAAATTATAATCCCCCTTGTCTTGAAAAAAATAAATTTAATTCAAAAATCTATACTTAGACAAAATTATAGACTTGAAAAAAAAAAAAACCCCTTGAGCAAATATGCTCTCTGGATTTTGTATGGGAAAAAAGTTAATTGTTTTCTTAAATAGAGAATCTTACAAAAAGTTAATTGTTTTCTTAAATAGAGAATCTTAAAGATTCTCTAAATATCTCCTAAAACATAATAAATATTTCAAATTAAAGAAAATAAAAAAAATAAAAAAGTAAAAATTATATATATACATAAAATCTTTTTCTAAAATATCCTACCCACTAAACTTTTTACAATAACTACCTTCTGCCTAAAAAAACCCATCTACCCACCCCACTAGTCACTTCACTCCATCTGAGGCGACAGTATAGGGAAGCGTGGAGGGAGGAGGAATGGTATGAAAGTTAAAAAAAAAAACAAAAACAAACAAAAGTCAATGCAAATAAATTTTTAAAACTTCTATTCCCTTTCCATCTGCAACATACGTCCACCTTTTGAATGCAGGTACATGACGTGGGGGGGAGAGATATTAGGCGTGAGGAGTAAGGAGAGATTGGGTAGTAAAAAGTTTGATTGAAGTTTTAAAAAAATAATTGTTAGTTTCTTTTTAAAGTAATTAATTCATTGTTAGATGTGGCTTATTTAAGGGTTAGGGTAGTAAGGGGTTAGTTGTATTTAGTAATGATAGCTTAGAATTTTAGTATTAATAAAGTTATAGTTAGTTTCTTAATTTATATTGTAGTTTTTAATTAAGGGTAGTGAGTATTACTTTAAACATTAATATTAAGTTAGATGTTAGGAATTTTAAATTGATTTAGTTAGTTTATGTTATGTAATTTAATTTAAATGTTTTAAATATTAGTAATTAATATGTTTTTTTAATATTAGCATATTTTATTATTGCAATTTATTTCTGTTTTAGTTGAATACAGTTAGTATTGTTAAATTTGATTTTAGTTTGTTTTTTAAAATTTAATAATGTTTAATGTTAATTAGGGTTAGGTAGTATGTGAAAGTGTTAGGTTAGTAAGTTTTATTTAGGTAGTATGTGAAAGTGTTAGGTTCGTACGTTTTATTTAGGTAGTATGTGAAAGTGTTAGGTTTGTAAGTTTTATTTAGGTAGTATGTGAAAGTGTTAGGTTCGTAAGTTTTATTTAGTTATTGTTTTTTGATAGATGTTAAATTAGTAGTTAGTTATTTGAATTTCGATGTTTGAAATAGTTAGTCTTGGATTTCCAGAAGTAAATAAAAATAATATATAGTTCTAAATTAAATTCAATTTAAGTAAACTATGTATTATTTATCTTGTAATACTTAATTAAGTATTAGTAATGTTTAAGTTTAATCTTAGCAATATTAATTAGTGAAATTTAAGATTAACTCTAAAAGGATGAGTTAGTTAATAAAGATGGTTGGTGAGAGTGTTATATTAGGGTCGAATTTAAATACGAACAAATGTTGAAATCAATTAACTAACGAATGTTCAAATTTAACATACTATTCTTACACATTGAGTACAAAACTTAAATGGAATATTAGGACATTGTTAGGAGAACCCGTCTCTATTTTACATTATACCTATACTTTAACTTGTGAAAAAAAACATATCAAACTTAGCAGTGTTATTAATCTTTTTTTAAAAAAAAATTACGTGTGTTTTTTTTGCCCTATAATTTGGGCATGACAGTTCTAGGTTCCAAAAATGTTGAGTTTGCTTTTGAGGCCAAACCTTTACTCAAAGAAAAAGGAAAGAAGATAAAAGAAAATCAGTCAAACAGTGAAGAGGAAACCGAGGAAAGCTTAGATAGTGATCTTGAAGTTGTTGAAGCTTTTCTTGCAAAGAAATATTCTACAAGTAGAGGAAAATGCAAAGGTAAAATTCCCTTAATCTATTTTTCATGTGAAGAAGTTGGTCATATTGCTGCTAGGTGCCCAAACAAAAATAAAGATGAAAAGAAGAGTCACAAGTACAAAGAAAAAAAGGATTTCAAAGGTCATAAATCATACAAGGACGAAGGTAAGAAAACTTGTTTTATGGCTAATAATTCTGATAATAGTGAAGATGAAATAGTATACATTGCTATAAAAGATGAATCTGATGATGAAGGAGATAAGATGCCACTTATCTCTTATGTTAACAAAAATGATACATGGATCATAGATAGTGGATGTTCACATCATATGACTGGAGATAAAACAAAGTTTGAACATTTTGAACATTATGATGGAGGAAGAGTAAGATTTGGAAACAATGAACCTTGTTGCATAAAAAGAAATGGTTGTATTTCATTAACCAATGAACTTGTATGTGACAATGCTTATTGGGTTGAAGGACTAAAACATAATCTGCTAAGTGTGGCACAACTTATCAACATTGGATTCAAGGTAGAATTCATGCATGGCAAGGCAAGACTACTGGATGACAAAGGAAAACTGATTAGATCAGGTAAACAAACAAAAGGCAACCTATTTTATCTTGATCTTGGTGATTGCTCATGTTTTATTGCTCAAGTTGAAGAAAGTTGGTTATGGCATACAAGGTTATGTCATGTAAATTTTGATAACATGGTGAAAATAAGAAAATTCAGGAAAGTAAGAGGTATTCCTAGTTTGAAGAAACCAGATGTTGGTTTATGCAAGGACTGTCAAATTAGCAAAATGGGAAAGACTAGTTTTAAAAGCAAAAACTATCAATCTGAAGATATCTTGAAAATTGTGCATACTGATTTGTGTGGACCTATTGGAGTAGAAAGCTATAGTGGAGAATTTTTTTTTATTCTTTTTGTTGATGACTACTCTAGAATGATGATTGTTATGTATTTAAGAGAGGAGTCAAAATCATTTGAGAAATTCAAATGGTATTTGGAAAGAGTAGAGAAAGAAACATGGAAAAGACTAAAATGCTTAAGATCAGACAGAGGTGGTGAATTCATCTCTAATGAATTCAATAACTTTTGCATTGAAAAAGGAATCAAAAGATAGGTATCAACCCCTGGAACTCTCGAGCATAATGGAATAGCTGAAAGGAGAAACAGATCCATCATGGATTATGCAAGGACTTTGATGATTGAAAAGAACGTTGCTCTCAAATACTGGAAGGAAGTTATCAGTACTACAATCCATACTTTGAACTGAGTTCAGTTGAAGAAAGATTTAGACAAGACTCCCTATGAACTATGGTATGGTTACAAACCCAATGTAAGTTACCTAAAAGTATTTGGATGTAAATGTTATATCTTGAAAGAATTTAGAAAAGACAAGTTTGATGTGAAAGGTGATGAAGGTATATTTCTAGGATACTCTAGCAAAAGCAAGGCATATAAATGTTTAAATTTATCTACTCACAAAATCATAGAAAGTACACATGTGATAATTGATGAGTTTGCAGAAAAGGTTGAAGAAGAAAGCAAGAAAGAACCATAAGACTACAAAAGGTTTGTCTACTATGAATCTGACACTTTGCCAGATATATTTGATAATAAGGAGACTACATTTGTCGAGCCTAGTATAGTTATTGAGTTGCAAATAGTTCAAACTGAGTCGTAGGAATCCAAGTTACAGTCTGAAGGACCCCAGCCGCAAATAGAACAAACTGAATCTCAAGTTGAAATTCAAGAGGAAGACAATGCAATTCATTCAAAAGGCAAAGAACCTGTATTAGCCAAGTATGTCAGAAGGCATCATACACTTGATCAGATTATTGGAGATAAGATCAGATTACTGGAGATAAAACATATGGTACTATGACAAGAAGTAAGCTAAAAGGTACATGTTTAGTTGTCGAATTTGAACCTAGAAGTGTTAAAGATGCATTGGAAAATGAAAGTTGGGTTGAGGCTATGAATGAAGAAATTGAACAAATAGAGAAGAACAAAACCTGGACTCTTGTAGCTAGGCCTAAAGACAAAAACGTGATTAGCACAAAATGGGTATTCAGGAATAAGTTGAATGAAGATGATAAGGTATTAAGAAAAAAAGCTAGATTGGTATGTAGAGGCTACTCTCAAGAAGGATTTAAGGAAGTAAAGGCTATGCAACACATAAAGGATTTAAGGTATATCAGATGGATGTTAAATCTACATTTCTCAATGGTATTCTTGATGAAGAAGTCTACATTGAACAACTAGAAGGTTTTGTTGATCCAAATAAAAGAGACATGTTTTGCAAGTTGTACAAAGCTTTGTATGGTCTAAAAAAAGCTCCTGGAGCATTGTATGAAAGATTACATAACTACCTTATGTAGATTGGTTTTCAAAGAACTAATGATAACAGTAGTTTGTACATCAAGGAAGGACCAAATAACAAGATTGTATTGGCAGAAATATTTGTGGATGATACTTTATTTATAGGAAATGATGATCTATGAAAAGAATTTTTAGAGAAAATGAACAAAGAGTTTGAAATGTCTATGTTTGGTGAGATTAAGTTCTTTGTTGGATTGTAGATACAACAGAGCAGGAATGGTATCTACATCACTCAGTCTAAGTATATCAAGAAGATACTCAAGAAGTTTGGTATGGAAGATTCAAAACTAATTGGAACCCCCATTTTTATTAGATTAAAGCTTACCAAAGATGATGACTCAAAAGAGGTAGATAAAACCTTGAATAGATCAATGATTGGAAAATTATAGTATGTAGTTCATACAAGACCTGATATTGCTCTTGCAACTAGTATAGTGGCAAGATTCTCAACAAAACCTAGAGAAAATCATATGATGGTAATCAAAAGAATCTTGAGATATTTGAAAGGCACTGAAGACTATGGTTTATGGTATAAACTTGGAGGAAATCTGGACCTAAAAGTGTTTACTGATGCTGATTGGGCAGGAAGTATTGATGACAGAAAAAGCACAAGTGGTGGAGGATTCTTTCTTGGTAAAAGGTTGGTATCTTGGACAAGCAAGAAGCAAAACTACAAATCCTAATCCACGACAGAAGCTGAATATGTTGCAACAGCACTAAATTGTTCTAACATTATTTGGTTTAAACAATTGTTGCAAGGTATAAAGTTTGAAATCAAGGAACCAGTTGTCATGTTTTGCGATAATATAAGTGCAATTAACATATCAAAGAATCCAATGATGCATTCCAAAACCAAGCATATTGCTATAAAATATCATTTTGTCAGAGAATTGGTGTAGGACAAATAAATTAGATTGGAATATGTTCATGCAAAAGAACATATTGTAGACATATTTACCTAGCCATTACCTAAGGATGCATTCTTGTATATAAGAGACAAGTTAGGGGTCATTCCCCTATCTGAAGCTCACTAAGTGAAGCTTTAGTGTCAAGGTACATTGATACTCATTTGGTATGTGTTGTCTTTGGCAAGAGGGAGAGTTTACTATTTGTAGACGCTCAAAAATGGTTCACATATATGACCTCATCACTTCTTCATACTAATTTGTCCCATTTTCTCATTCTACTAACTTCGATCTTTTGGCCAAATTGACCATATTTCGTTGTTTGTATCCCCTTTCACATCAATTTCATATCAATTCAAAATCATATCAAATCAACTCGAAATCACCCCAAATCAACTCGGAATCACCCCAAATCAACCTGGAATCACTTGAAATCAGTCCTAATCAACCCAAAACATATCAAACATCCCAAATCAATCATCATTTATCTGCTCCTAGGCATTGTTGTGGCTTTCATTGTCTTGGAAACCTATCAACTTATCAATCTTATCAATCTGACCTTAGTACTGTCATGGCTCTTAGTACTAGGTCAAAATATCATTCATGTCATTCAATCTTTGACGTTGTTGAGGCTTCCATTGTTAGATCATGGCATCATCAACCATTTTAATAATATTGACAGTGTCCGTCAGTGTTACTATGATCAAACCTTATCAATCAATTTCAATCCTGTAACATTTACAATGTCGGTTAAATGTTACATATCAATTAATTCATGTCATATGTCCTTGGCATGTTATCAATTTTGATCTATGAATTAATTTGACCATGGCTTTGGTTTACCTTTTCATCATCTTATTCGATATCCATCATCGTCACATTTTCATCAAAAGATACGGTCGCATTCATTTAATCAATTTGGCCAATCATCTACTAATTTTCTCTATAGGATTAAATAACCCATAATTTAATTCTATTATTCTCACTAATTATTCTTCCTAATTATCATCCTCAATTAATTAATTTTATTAATTGATTGATTCATTATCTGCAAACCATGGAAATTTACAATTTCCTAAGTTCTATTTTCCATCATTAATTATGTTTTCTACTAATTCTTATTTTGTGGAATAAAAAGATTTTTAATTCAAATATTTCATCATCATGACACTTGGATGTGGAACCTCATGGATTCTCCTTTGAAATTTGGCTAAGATTTGTCATAATCAAATATTCTTATCTCTTACGCATGTCCCTATTTGGCTTATTCGTCATAGATTCTTGGCTTTAAGTGGGTTGAGGAATCTTATGACGCGTCATAGATTCTCTTCCAAATTTGACTTGCATGTGTCATAGAATCTCACAATTGGCATATTCTATCATATGCATCATAGGAATTATTATTACCTCTTACGCATGTCCCTATTTGGCTTATTCGTCATAGATTCTTGGCTTTAAGTGGATTGAGGAATCTTATGACGCGTCATAGATTCTCTTCCAAATTTGACTCTCATGTGTCATAGAATCCTACTTTTGGCATATTTCATCATATGCGTCATAGGAATCTCTTGCTACATCGCATGTCTGTGGGTGACAAATCCAATGCTCTCACCCTACATGAAAATTATAAAATGGACACCCTTCCTCTCATTTCAAATCTAGAATGCTTAAGTCTTGAATCCTTGAATCTTTGAGTTTTTGAGTCTTTACTAATTTGCATTTTGCATTCTCTCTCTCACATAAAATCACACTTCAAGTATTCTCATGGCATTATCACTATCATAGGCTTTTGCTTCAATTTTGTGTGCACTATAGGCAACTTTGGAGCTACAATCATTTGGAGAAGAAAGAAGGACATGGGAGCTACAAACGGAAAAGGGAGTTTTTGATTATGTTTGCTTTCTTTTGTTTAGTTTGGCTTTCATGGTAGACTAGTGGGTGCTAATGTATGATTATTGAGTTTGTGATTTGCTCATAGTATGTTATGCTTTTAGCCCATTTTTTTGGTCCTACACTATCGTATCTTTCTGAAATTTGTTTTGAGAAAAAAGCTATGTAATTCCTTCATAGAGGGAGATTACTACATAAAAGAGAAGCTTGTGGTATAAAACTAAGAGGGAGAAACTTTCCGTCAGAGAAAGTCTTGTTCTCAAATTTCATTTTGCTATGACATGGTGTGTTGCCATCAATGCTAAAGAGGGAGATTGCTGGATACAACTGACTAATTGTGTGTTGTCTTTTATGTCACACAAATGTCATATCAGTTGTCAGGCAATGTCTACCGAGCTCACTCAAGTGTCGAAGAAAATTATGGCAGAAAGCAGTGTTAACCGAGTTCTCATGGTTAACGAAGGAAAGTTGGTTAACCAAGCTTCTGTTGGTTAAAATAGAAAATCATTTTAGGACCAGTGTTTATCGAGATGGGATGGCTATCGAAGGATTTTGTTGATTTGGGATATGAAGTTTAATTATTTCAAGTATTGATTCTAGCCGACTATGGTAATGATAATTGGTCATTGTAATTTGTATTGAGCTGACTTGACAATTTGAATGATATAAATATAAGGTCAAGTTGTGATTTTCAGTAGTATGCAAGTGTATTGATTGGATTGAGAAGGAAAGTGTGTGAATGAACTTGAAGGATGGTCAGATATCCTTGTGGAGAAACAAAGTAATATTCGATCAGGAAGGATCAAGTTTTTGTGAATAGAACAAAGATCTGGTTTCAATAATTCTGTTGCATCTCAAGCAGGTCATTTCATTGTTACTCTCCAACCATTGTAGTAGTGATTTAAAATCTCTTAACAAAGTTGGTTTAACAGCCAGTAGTAAATCCTCTAACAAGGTGATAGTTCCATTGAATTGTTTTAAAGACCTCTTACAAGGCCATTCTTAATAGGGTGGTTAAATCCTCTAACAAGGTCACACCTAATAGTGTGTTTTGTACCCTTTAATTAGGTTGGCTCCTAACAGAGCTCACTTCAAAAGAGTGAAAAATAGTAACTAGTTACATTGGTGGTTTTTCCCATATTGGGTTTCCATGTTAAATCTAGTGTCTCATGTGTTCATTTCTTTTCTCTCATGTTTGCAAATTATTACTATTGATGTTAGATTTGCTAAAGTAAAACATACTCTACATCTACTGAGTTATAGCATTTTCAGTATGTTTACTGAGTGACAATAGTAATTAGTTTGATCAGACATCTAAAGGATATGTGGATTTTTTTTGTGGTAACTGATTCACACCCCCCCAGGTACTCCATCTATATTTCCAACATTATCTCCCTTTCTTTATTAATTTCCTTTGCCACCCTTGCATGCCTTATGTGTCTCCTATGTGGATGCCACAAAGGTGCTACCTCCCCAAACCTCTCCAAAAATCTATAAATAGTCTCAAGCAAATGATCTCCTCATTTTGCATTGTTATCATGTTAGTTTCATTCTAGAGCTTATAGATATTTTTATGCATTGTAATAATCTTTTGTAGTTGATTTAGATTTCATTGTTTGCATTGGTAATTTAGCTTACATTCTTGCATTCCATTTTTCATCTCACATCCTCTTGGAATCCTCTTGAGATTGGCTTACTCGTAGCCATTTCTTGAAAGAATTCCTTCACTAATATAGCATAAGATTCATATTTATTTCATATCATTATCATTGAGATTCAGTCATAGTTGTGTTTGGAAGAGCACATCCACATCTCTAAATCTTAAGCACACCAACAAGGCCTCTTATGGGCGCCCTTGTTGAGCTGCTTTGAGGTTGCACGAGAACGTTTCTTTTTGGTTGAATTGAGTTGTAAAACTCAAGTATAGTGTTAGTTGTATTTTGCTTTCTTTTGAATATTTGATATACATGTGCAAGTAACATGTGCTTGTTTACGCGTGCTCTCAACAGGTTAGGTTTTCACTCATACACTTTCTTCAACATGTTTTGAATATTTTTTCTTTATCTTAGATACTTGGAGATTTGAATTCTTTTATTTTCTACTATGCATCAAAATATGGCTTTGATGGAATTTTTTAAACAAAATTTGTCATTTTTTGCAGTCTATCTTCTTGAATTGAATGTTTAAGTGACACAAAGTTGTTATTTATACTAAGGTCAATGGATCTCTAGTAGAGCATTCTATGGTAAATAAGACACAATGGGGATGTTTAAAGTTTCCTTTAAAAATATCTATTTAAAGAGAGCTTGACAAGAATCTCAAGCACATAAGTGTGGTTTTGCAACCATTGTTTTAAGTTTTAACTGGTTTACACATTTGAGCATAACAAACACATACTTTTTAAATAGAAAATATGGTATTTTCTTTCTATGAGGGGGGTTTCTCATGACTTTCTTATGGGGTTGGTAATTGACATCAATCTAGGTTAATTGCTTCCACTTATCTATTGTGGTGATTATCATTGATCAAGTTAAGAAATTTTATTGTTTGAGATGTTTGAAAATGTTGAATTGAAGCTCAACCTACCTATTTTTTGCTATTATTGTAGAAAATAAGAATTTTATTATACTCTTAAACTGCTATCCTCACTACCATGTAGAACCTAGTGACAATTTTGTGATGGATCAAACCATCTTAAAAAAAGGTCTGTGCATATTATCATCAAGAAAATTGGCAATGAGTCATTTGATACAATGTATCCATTACCATTTTATTCATGTTACCTTCTATCCTTTCACAACAATCTTGGTGATTAAAATTAAATCTAAGGTAGCTTTTTTTAGTTGTGTGCTTTTGCAATCAACAATGATTGAGTTAAGAAATTCTAGTGTAAGATTTAAGTATTTTCAAATCCTAAAATGAAGGTATAACCCTATTGCAACAATTCATTTTGTAGTATGAGGATTTTATGTATGCGTATAGATTCTAAGGGATCTTAGGGATTTAAATGAATAACTCAGCATAAGCATAAATTTGATGGAAGTACTATAAAAATCCAAGGTTAAGGCTCGATAAAATTAGGGTTTATCTAATCATAACCATATTCTAGGTTGTGCCTTCATTGTATCAAGCCTTTATCATATGATATATAATCTCTTCTACTTTTAGGTTTTCTCTTACATACATTGGTGTTTTTAGTAGATTGGCTGTCTTGTTTTTGATATGAAATCCATTTTATTTTAATGTTTGTTTTAATTTTATTACTTAACATTGATTTTTCCATATTTTGAATGTTTTGGGAGCATCTTTAGGGTAGATTGAAAAGTTTTGAGTATTCTTCTATTGATCGGTACTTTTATTAGATTAGGTATACTATTTCCAATCTAAAATCCATTATATTTCAATGTTTATTTTAATTCAATTACCTAATGTGGATTTTTCACATTTCAAATATTCTGAGAGCATCTTCAAGGTACATGGAACAATATAAACTAGAAGGGATTTGTTATTGTATGTTTTTTATTATTTTACAATTCTATTGTATTTTGAGAATCTAATTTCATGTACTTTTAAAAATGTTTCTGATGAAGTGTCACAAGTCCTAATAAATATTTTGCATTTATGAGAGATTTCTCCACATATACTAAAATAGTTATGATCAATATGGTATTGTTGACATACATTTAAAAATTATGGTTGGGGTGTTGTAGATACCATCACTTTAGTAGATTTTCTTCTGAGTTGTGTGACATTCTTCTCAAAGGGACTTCACAGTGATTCACTCACCCCAGTTCTAAGAAAATTTAGAAATTGTCATTACTATAAGTAGAATATGTTAGTAGACACAAAATATTATGAGAAAAAGTGATATATAAAGCTTGTTTGATCATTTAAAAGAAATGGTTACATTACTATGGATAAAGATATGAAGGTCTAATCAATTTCGCATTTGTTGGAATCACTCTTGCATTACATACAACCATAATTGTGTGTATTCTTGTATAATTTATACTAATTTACACTGATTAAATGAATATGTCAAAGGAAAAGTTGCAAACAATGCAATGTGCAATTACTTGGGAAGTCAGGAGGTGCGCTCATTTAGTGGTTCCTAATATCAGGATGTGCCTCACTTGCTAATTCAATGTCATATCTTGGAGGCATTCTTCTTGTTATACTTGAGGCTTGGATTTATGTAGCATGCTCTCTTGGTCACCAACTCACTCTACTTGTTAAGAAGATTTGAAGAATAGGTTAGTGGAAAGAAATTCATTGGTATTGTCAAGGGTTGTGTCAGCCAAACCAAAGAAAAAACCACAAGTATAAAACCTACTAAGAATTGATTCTTATGCTTTAGTGTCTATTTTTATTTTCACTTTGCATTATCTAAATTTTTCTTACTTTTCTTTTTTGCTCAAATTGTAGGTAACATTTTTAATTTATAAGTATGCTCAATGAAGAATGATTTATTAAAGACCAATATGTCCCTATTACATAAGGAAATACTCCAATGATACAACCAAATGAGAACTTTTATATACTTTAAAGTTGTTATTAAAAAAAGGCTTCACTCAACTATGAAATAAGCATCATTGTCAATGTTTTAGATTTCAATTTGCTCATCAGGCTTGTTGGGATTGTGAAAATGAGCTAATAAATATTCATGTTTTAAGCCTTCATTTTTCAAATTTTATCTAAAAATTGTAAAAGGATAGCTATCACTATTTCATAGAAATAGTTTTAAAGGGACTACAAAACAATGAACCTTTTTATTTTTCTATTAGTAGACACAAAGGACTATAAAATAGGAACCATCACTATTTTTTGAATGGAAAAAAAAAAGGTTGTGATATAGTGGAAGGTATTATTTCACATGTTGAGGTTTTTGTGGTTGTACAAAATACTGACATTGATGAATGACAGTGAGATAAGAAGGTAGTCATTAAGAGAATTCATTTCACACATAGGAACAATCCTTTAAAAATGGAAAGTATTAATGAAATAGAATTCTCAATGGAAATTTTTAAGGTATACACATAAGGTCTACTTGCTTGTGCATGAGAAGTTTTAAAGCAGTTGAAGTAACCATGCAAAACCAAAAAGTGAGTCTCTTTCTCTCTCTGGTTTATTTTTCAAAATAATACAATGCCTAGCAAAATGAAGGAGGTAGTATAGGAGACACAATGATTCATACCCCACAATATACATTGTGAAAAATATTTCCACAACCTTGGGATATAGGGATGAAATCTTTGTTTGCAAATAGTAAAAAGGATGGTGAGAATTATGACACATTAATTCATGGGTAGGTTGTTATTTTGGTGATGATATTTAAAAAGGGGCGACAATTCAAATATGTAACCCATGGAGGTTAGATATGGGCATGCTCTTAGTGCAAAATGCATTTATTCATACTAGTTCATACATGCACTATCCAAGATTTATAGGTTGGAGACACAAACAATGAGAAAAGTTGACAGGGCCCTTCTCTTAGTTATAACCAAAAAAATGATACAAGAAATTTTGGGTTGACCATTCAAGTGACTACCAAGATTGACAAAGAGGAATTATTCTTGGAAAATGAGCATATGGTTAGTAGTGTTGGTTTGAAGAAAGTTTCCTTTTTTGTAAACAAGGAAAATAAGAACAAAATGATTCAGTTGCAATGCAAGGCTCCTTTCTCCACTACTAGTTATATTGGGTTCTTCCAAAGGACATATTAGGGTTGGTGACAAGTATTGGGAGAGGAACATAAGGGGGGTGAGGGTATTGGGTGAGGAACATAAACCTATAATGCATGTTGATCTCATGTATTTATCTACGAGGACTCAAAATGCTCATTTTGTTAGAAAGTAAAGTCCACCAAGATAACTAAGAGGGGAGGGGAGGGGTGAATAAGTTATCCAACTATTTAAACATTTATCAACTTTTTTAATCCTTAAACATTTATCATAGTTATGTTGACATCAATGACAAACACAGTCATGAATGCAACATGTCAATCACCCTAACAATCTCTCCAAGTGTTCTAGCAATGCTTAGAATACTAACCCAAAGGAATACCATCAGCATCAATGCTAACAATCTCCCCCTTTAGCATTGATGACAACATAGATGAAAAACATCTAAGTTCCAAGAATACCAAATCAAACTCTGTTGTTGTTGTTGTTGTTATTATCTTTTCAAATCCTCTTCATCAATCAAATTTGAAACTAACTAGAACACTACTATATTTAGGATCGACATCAGTTGTTAACACTTCTCCACATTCAATGTTTATCCCATTGACATTAACAATACTCCCCCATGCACAATGCTTCTCCCTCATTCATAGGAGATGTTTTTCACGTGTACTTCTCCCCCATTGACATTGATGATAAAGACTTCATTATGTCAATTATTTGATCCAAGTCCTCAAATAGCTCAAGTGTCTAAAGACACCATTCTATACCAACTACTAAGAGTCCTTGATGACTTTTCTCATCTCAGATACTCCCCCATATAGGAAGCATCGACATTCAATCCAGTCAAACAATAATGCTTTGTACCACTGGACTGATGCAATTTTTGCATCATCTATTCAAAAGTAGGCAAGGGCCTCACAAATACTCAAATGTATCTTTAAGCAAAGGCTTCGTAAAGATATCTACAATCTGCTCTTTTGTATTTACATACTCTAATCTAATCTTTTTCTCTATAACTTTCTGTCTCAAAACATGATACTTTATATATATATATATATATTCTTAGTCTTAGAATGTAATACATGATTCTTAGACATACTCACTATACTTGTGTTGTCACAATGTATGATAATAGGTTCTAAACATTCTATCATTCAACATCTACTTCATTTGCATGATATAATTACAATTGTCTCATGTTGCTACATACTCTGCTTATGTTGTACTTTATGAAATGCAATCATGTTTTTGCTTAGCCAAGAAGCCAATCTTCCTCCAATAAAAAATGTTCCACCACTAGTGCTCTTTTTGTCATCCATATTACCTGCACAATCCGCATCAGTAGAAGCACACAAAATGAAATAACTTGATCTATCATACCATAATCCAAAATTAGGTGTACCTTTTAAATATATGAATTTTTTTTCTGCTGCATAATGTGATTCCTTAGGATCAACTTGAAATCTTGATACTATCCCAATTGCATTTGTTATATCTAGTCTAGTGTGAGTCAGATATTACAAACCCTAATCATGGATCTGTACTCTTTTTTTTCAACTGTAGGTATCTCATATTTACTAGATAACTTGTCACCAGTTATCATAGGTGTGCCAACATTCTTACAATTTTCCAAACTAAATCTTTTCAACAAGTCTTTTAAATACTTAGCTTGTGATATGAAGATACCAGCACTGTTTTGCACAAGCTGTAAACCCAAAGAAAACTTCATCTCACCAATCATACTCATAACAAATTCACTTTTTTATTTCATTAACAAACTTTTCACTTACTTCATCATTACTTCCAAAGATCATGTCATCAACAAATATTACAGTGATCAATAATTCATTCTCAATTTCTTTCAACTACAAATTACTATTTGTTGTGCCTTTAGCAAATGCAAGTTTTGCCAAAATTTTGTCCAACCTTTCATATGAGGGTCTAGGTGCTTGCTTTAGACCATACAATGCTTTCTTCAATCTGCATACCATGTCCTTTTCTTCTGTTAGAGGAAATCCTTCAGGATGCTCAATGCAAACTTCTTCTTCAAGTTCTCCAATCAAAAATGTTTACTTTACATCCATTTTATACACTTCAAACTACTTGATTCATGCATAAGCCAAGAACATTCTTACTACTTCCATTATGGAAATAGGGGCAAATGTTTCTTCATAGTCTATACCTTCTTACTGTGACTATCCTTTGCATACCAGTCTAGATTTATTCCTCACAACTTCACCTTGTTCATTCATCTTATTTATGAATACCCATTTAGTTCCTATAACATTATTCTCTTTAGACCTAGGAACCAATTCCCATGTCTCATTCTTCACAATCTGATCTAGTTCTTCCTTCATTTCTTGAATCCAATTATCATCCTTGCATGCCTCATCTACACTCTTAGGTTCAACTTAAGCAATCAAACATAATTTGTTATGTACTATGTTTCTTGTCATTGCTCCTTTGTCTCTACTTCCAATAATCTGTTCAACGAGGTGATTCTTCACCAAATTCTTCTTAGGTGTAGGAGTCTCTATTTCAACTATTACTTCTTCTCTTGGTTTTAGTCTATGTTCTTCTCTTTATTCAATAATTTTAACATCATTTTGCAAGTCATTGTTAGTCTCAAAGAAAACTTCCATATTTTCTTCATTATAATCATCAATAATAGTTACTAAAGGTGTTTCTTCTAATACTTCCTCTTTCTCAATCAATTCAAGCTCGCGATCTTTATCATCATCAGTAATCAAGAATCTTTCCATAGTTGCTTTAAATTCCTCATCATCATTAGAAAGTGAATCATTTCTAGTTTTTCTTACTCTCCTATGATGTCTGCATGAAAAATGGTCTAATTCTTTACACGTCCAAGAAAAAACAAATTATACCTTCTAATTCTCTTTTCATAAACACGTCAATTCCTTCTTTGATCATCTTGTCATCTTCATATCTAGATCGGTCTTTACTTGTGATTACATTAATAGGTTTATTCTTTTATATGCAACAAAAAGACTCTTGATCTAGAAACTCAATATTATTTGTTGTACATAACTATGATATCTACCCAAGGAACTCCATCTTTTGAGCATCAAAATTAGCTCCATCAAACTTTCTTTTCTGGAGTGGCCCACCATTGATCTCCCAAAGTTGTTAAGTTTTTTCTTCAAGGACCCGATGCTTTAATACCAATTGTTATCAAGTAAAGTCCACCAAGATAATTGAGAGGGGGAGGGGCAGTGAATATGTTATCCAACTATTAAAATATTTATCAACCTTATTAATTCTTAAACATGTGAACAATATAATCAACAACCATATCAAGATACTCATACATAATAACACCATATATGTTAACTAGGGAAAACCTTGATCAGAGGGAAAACCCCAGTGGGGATGGTACCCACAAAAGGATGTTCTAATATAAATTTTCCTTGTTAGAGGATGGATTCTATTAGGAGCCAATGAAATACATTTAGTACATATCAGTCCCTGAAGGAGGCTTTGCATCCATGTTAAGAGATTCCAACCTTGTTAGGAGTTGTACCAACCTTGTTAGCAGTTGTAGAAAGAAGATGGATGCACTGTCCAAATAGCTTGAGAGGCAAGATCATTGAACTCACTATCCAATTGGTCTTCATATTATTCCTTTTAGAATAATAAAAATGTATAACTCCTCTTTCCTTTGAACATACTTATCCTCTTTTGATCTCGATACCTATCACTAGCTTCACATCCAATTATCCCTTGGATCACTTACTCACATTTACCAAATACTTTGCATATCACTTCTCTTATTTGCACTTCATACCTTAATAGTGCTTCTCATCACAAGGAAAATGACCTTCCTTTGTACCATATCCTCAAAATAATTCCTTCAGTCACTTTCAGACTTTCCCAGTTAATGATAATAGGAGCTCTTTTAGATAATTAATAATTATACAATTACACAAAATCATCGGCTCACAGTATTTATAAATTTTCACACATATGACTTCAGACCTTGCACACTTACTAACTTCATCATTAGGCAATCTACTATCACTGTCTAACTGCACGTATCATGATTCTATATCTATTAGAAGATACAATCCAAACATCAAAAACTGCTTCTTAGGTACTATGTCTATAAATTGTTCTCTGTAAATCAATCATATCGTTTACATGTATTTGACTCTCTATATGTACACTTAACTACTTCAATAGGATATAGTGTACAACACATCCTTAATTGCACTTGACCTAATTATCAATATACAGTCTATATGACCTCGTTCTCTATCTACTACTTTGTTCCTCTTCACAGAAACAATGTTATGTTGACATCAATGAAAAATATAGTCATGAATGTAACATGTCAATCATGTTAACAATCTTCCCACATGTTCTAGCAATTCTTAGGATACTCCCCCAAAGGAATACTTTCAACATTCATGTTAACACACTTATCACATGAGTATGGCATAGCCTCAAAGTTGGAGAACACTCTGAATAAGGAATTGATTGAATGGAAAAGGATAAATAAGTTCAAAAAATACTCTCTATTGTTGATCTCTCCAAGTTCTTTTTGTCTATTAGTGTCAAACACGTATTCATATACAAGGTAGATTTGGTTGGTCATCACTATGATTGAGTCACTCTATACAGGCTGAGTTATGTATTTGCAAAGAATTGTAAATGATTCTTTGTATGTCTAGTTCTATAGGGGCCAAGCAACCCTTTGGTCACTGAGTATTCCTATATAATTCAAGTTCAGTAAATGTCGAGTAGACATAGCATATGGATGTTGAGAGAAGGAGTTGAGTTGGTTGAGGTCGAGTCTCAATAGGAAGAACATTTATGACAGAGCATCAGAGATAGTATGTGTTGAGTAACACAATGTGTACAAGAATGTTTGAAATGGTACAAAATTTGAGGTAAACCATTTTGAGCTAACATATAAACAAAATTTAATGATTGTAGAGTTTTTTATAGTGGTTGTTACATGTTTTGATGTGGATCATCAATCCCTATGAAGATGGGACAACCAATTAGATTCAGATGCAAAAAGGCTAACATCTTGCTTGTTGATCTTATTCTAGAAGACTCTATAGATGCCTTTATAAGGACAAATCCAAACCCTATTTTATACTCTTTGTGTGCATAAGAAGAGCAAGAAAGCAAAGTATTGTGTTAAGGAGTTAGGTTTTGGAGGTTGTAAGTGAAAGTTTTGAAGTAATAGAGTTTAGTAACCTAATGAAGTAGTGAAGAGTAGAGTAAAGAAATATCAAATAGAAGATCATATCAGAGATTAGAAAGAGGAGATCTGTAATCAACATTGTAAGTGCAGACCAAAGTATCAGGTCCTGAATCATTTTGGCAAAGTGAATAAGGGTAAATCTCTTAAAAGAGTGGTCCTAATAGGCCTATGTAAATCTCTTAATAGAGTCCTTACTATTGTAAGTGTTAAATCTTCTAATCAAGCTAAATCTAATACTCTTTGCACAACTCCTAATAGGGTAGACCCCTCACAAGTTAGATCATCATAAGTGATCAAATTTGTAGTCCTAACAGGATAACTTTGTTACTACAGTAGTGAAGATTTGTGGGTGTCATCCCCACCTTAGTTTTACCTTCACCTCGGAGGGTTTTTGGGTAACCATAATCTTTGTGTTATGTGTTTACATTTTCGTGTCGATGGACGTGATACATACTTAGATCTATTTCAGCAATTGAAGTTATAAGTTGTGTTATGCATAGTCTAGATATGAGATGGGTTATATGGTGAAATATTTTCAAGGTTAAAAGTTTTAGTGATCCTGATTCACTCCCTCCCCCTCTCAATATCTCAGTTTCCCACTAAAATTACAACAATTGGTATCATATATGAGATGGGTTATATGGTGAAATATTTTGAAGGTTAAAATTTTTAGTGATCCCGATTCACCCCACCCTCCCTCTCAGTATCCTAGTTTCCCAATAAAGTTACAACAATTGGTGTCAGAGCTTTGTTCTCTTATAAAGAGTTTAGCCACTTGAGAGTTAAGATCTTGGAGATGGAGGTTTACAAATTGGGAAAGGTTGTTGACAATCAAATGATTGACATCTAGCTCATACTACAACAACTTGAAACAACAAGAGAGGAACTAAGGAAATCCCTAAGGAAAGGAAAGGATATGGCTACTTAGTAGAATGACACACTCTATCAACAAGTTGATGCCCAATGATTTCTTGGCACCAGAAATTCCAATGAAAGTACACAACTATTACAAATCTTTTGGAAATGAATAGTATTTTAAATGAAGAAGTCAGAGGATTGAAAAGAGAACATGAAATCTAGTTATTAAGGCCATGTGAAGTGACCAAACAAAAGAAGACAAATTGAAGAAGACAAATTTGCAGCTAAAGAAGACAAAAGACAAATGGCTACTAGTCTTGAAGAAAGGTCATCCGATGTACAAAAGCTTACAAACAATCAGCTATACATGATGAATCAACTACTACTTGCTAATCAAGAACTGAACAGGAAAGACATGGAGATAACAAATTTGAGATGACAAAGTGACCAAGTGAGGAATGAGCTAAGCTCTAAGAAGGAACTAGTGGAAAGGATGAACAAGCCCAAGAAAGCAATAAGATATTTTGAAGAACTAGTGAGATCACTTAGGTCATCTAGTGACACCTCTGGATTAGGGCATAACAAACACCATTCATCTACTGAAGAAGGAGAATCATCCAAGAGTGGAGAGAAAAGAAGTGCAAAGTCAAAAGAAAAACCTACATGATATCATTGTGGAAAAATTGGGGACACATCAAAGATTTGTGGAAGCAAGAATAGTAAGAAAAACCCTAAACCTTATTTTATAGGTAACTATTTTAATTACAAGAAGCAAGGTCATCAAGAACATGAATGTAGTTCAAAGGTGAGAAATACACCTACTGCACCAAGATTTGAAGGATATTGTTACAACTATTAGAAGCATGGACATAGAGCACATAAATGCATATCACAAGGAAAGTTTAATCAGACAACCAAAAACCAAGACAATGCACCTAAGAAAGGTAACTCTTATAATTGGGATTAGAATACATGGTTTAACTATTATTATTGTGGACACTATGGTCATGTTCAAAAAAATTGCATAAGAACACATTTCAGAGGTAGTTACAAGAAAAGGTTGAATGGAAACATAGTTTGTTTTAGTTGTCACAAGGTTTGCCAGGTGAGCAAGAACTACATGACCCAAGAACCAACACCAAACAATGAACACATCAAGCAAAAAGGCAAAGTAGATGTTGAAAAAACAAAGAAGGACATGAATCAAACCTGGAAGAAGAAAGTAGAAGCTAAGAACCAGTGGGATAAATGAAGTTAAGACCACCCAATCCAATAGACAAGGTGATTAGACTGTCTCAAACTGATTGAGATAGGTATGCGAGGAACTGCATTCCTAACATAAATTGTGCCAAAGTTCATATCTGCATAGGACAAGATGCATTAGATTTTTTTATGAAAAGAACAATAAAATGGAATCGTTTAAATTATTGGGTGTTGAGCATTAGTAATATAATTTGTATTGATCGAGCATTGCAATATGGACCAAGAACCCACATCGACCAAACTGATGTATAGGTTGAGTTAGATGGTATTGACTAAGCTGTATAATGGCGACTGGGTTAAAAGTGTAATGATGACTAAAATAGTTGGATTCCACCTAACGTAACACACAACATTTATGAGAACCCTAATTTGAACAAATGAAGGAATATATCAAAAATTTGAAAGCATTATACACACCTTGCATTCATATTTCAGAGCTTGAGTGATTTGAGCAAACTGTGAAGTGAATTTTAAGGCGATTGAAAAAAATTTGTTATCAAAGTGTGATCAAGTATTGATTTTTATTGTGTTGAGTTGTTTAGAAATAAAAATCTCAAAACCTTGACATGAAAATGGCATTATCATCATCAGCGACAGGGAAGAATCAAGGAGAAGATGCAGGCAATGTGTAATTGGTGAAGAGAGACACTTGTCCTCCACCTAAAGATCATGTTATTCCTGAAATTTTTATGAAAGGAGATTCAATGGGTGTGTTATAATTGATCAAAGCTAAGGTTATTATGATTCATGATGTATGAAGTTGTTATATGTGAAAAATTGATGAAGTAGGAGATATGATATTCGTCTAGCATACCATAAATTGTGTGATGAAGGAGTATTAAAGGATGAGTTCAAGATTGTAGAGAGAAAAGGGTTCATGCATGCCCTAGATTTTCTAAGAAATTTTAAAAGTGAATGGATCAAATTAGTAATGAGTCAAATTCACAACATGAATTTATAGTTGGAGAATGGACTAGTCAAAATCACAAAGAAGATTATTCATGTTGTCACAGGATACACAACTTTTGATAAAAGGAAGTCTATGTGATACTAGAGTAAAGACACATTTGAGGCAAACACCAAAGCCTAGTGGAATGGATGTGGCATGTCTATTTCAAACATCACTGATCCATTGATTGAGTTTGCAGTGAGAGTGATTTCACACAAATTTTACCAATCAAGTTGACCAAACAGTGTGGCATGTATGGTTGTAGATCATCCTTGGAAGATTTTGATGAAAGACTATGAATATGATCATGTTGAGATCCAATGCTTACAACTGGCAGACAACATGTTATCAATTATAAAGGCAAAGAATTCAATTTGTAAGTTTTGATCACTGATAATGTGTATTTTCTTTTATGTACAAAGTTGTTTTCCTACTATTGGCAATGTTGAATGGGAACAAGGTAAACCTACTATAAGGAAGATAAGTGAGTATATTGAAAATTTGGGAGATAGTTTCGAGAATGTACTAGATGGATACTTTAATGAATTCAAACAAAAAATGAGGAAAAGAACAAAGATTCCTACATCCTTAGTTGATAAATACTATAACAATGTGTGTTTTCTTGTTGTCACTGACTACACATATATATATAGGTAGTTAAGCCAAGGGTGGCCTGGCTTAAACCTTTTGGATATAAAATTTTCTTTGTGATGTGACCAGATTCACAAATGATTTTCAAGCTAGCATTCACAAGATTCTGACTGATTAAAATCATCAGGAAATTCTATCTCTCAATTAGCTAGATCAACTTTAATGCTCTATAATAGATTATTATTTGCACAAGGGAGGTTGGTCAAGCTACACACAACAAATAGTTGAATGAGGGCCAAGCTTATCTCCATACAATCAATGTTGATACCTCACTTGGAGGTTATGCAATGAGAGTTGGCTTCAACAAAGAATCTAGTTCAAAATGATCATGTCCTTTCTACTTCTGGTACCTTAATTGGCTTAGTTGCAAATTTGGATATTAAGATACAAGTTTTGGAATCAGTAAGAACTACATGGGATCATGCTCTTAACATGATCTTCCAAAATCATAAGCCATTCAAGGGAATTGAAGGGGGCTAAGAAAGATAATAAAGCATATGCAGATTTTAGATGAATAACAAAAGAACAGAAGTCAAAATAAAGGTATGTTAGGAAACATAAAACTATTTGAGTCATGTAACATATGTTTTGCATAGATGAGTATGTTGTAAAAGAAAGTCTTTGTAACTCCTATAAGGACCCATTTATAGGCATAGGGGGAGTACTATCAATTTTTGAATTATAGTGTAATGATGTAATCTTGACAAAGTGTTTTTGCCACTAATGTCAAAGGGGGAGATTGTTGATCTCTCTAAGTTTTTTTTGTCTATTAGTGTCAAACATTTAGTCATATAAAAGGTATAATTGGTTAGTCATCACTGTAATCGAGACACTCTATACATGTCAAGTCATGTATTTGCAAAGACTTGTAAATAATCATGTGTATGTCAAGCTCTATAGGAGTCGAGCAAGTCTTTGGTCGATGAGTTTTCCTATATAAGCCAAGTTCAGTAAATGTCAAGTAAATAGAGCATATGGATGTCGAGTCATATCGAAGGAGCCAAGTTAGTTGAGGTCGAGTATTAGTAGGAAGAACAATTATAACTGAGTATCAAAGACAATATATGTCAAGTAATACAATGTGTGAAATGGTACAAACTCTAAGGTAAACCATTTTGAGCTGACATATGGAAAAAAATTAATGATCATAGAGTTTTTTTATAGTGGTTGTTACACATTTTGACATAGATCATCAATCCCTATGAAGATGGGACAACTAATCAGATGAAGAGACAAAAAGGGTAACATCTAGATTGTTGATATTATTCTAGAAGACTCTACAAATGTCTCTATAAGGGCA
The DNA here is from genome assembly GCA_028749045.1 of Cupressus sempervirens. NCBI lineage: Eukaryota > Viridiplantae > Streptophyta > Pinopsida > Cupressales > Cupressaceae > Cupressus > Cupressus sempervirens. Next base: position 510,968,583 of record CM053791.1, read on the forward strand.
AGTCCAAACCCTATTTCACACTCTATGTGTATGTAAGAAGAGAAAGGAAGTGAAGTATTGTGTGAAGTACTTATGTTTTGGAGGCTGTAAGTGAAAGTTGTGAAGTAAAAAAATTTAGTGACCAAGTGAAGTAGTGAAGAGCAAAGTAAAGATATATTAGATAGAAGATCATATCAGAGATTGGAAAGAGGAGATCTGTAATCATCATTGTAAGTATAAACCAAAGGATCAGGTACTAAATCATTTTGGCAAAGTGAATCACAGTAAATCTCTTAATAGAGTGGTACTAATAGGCCTATGTAAATCTCTTAATAGAGTCCTTACTTTATTGTAAGTGTAACTATTTTAATTACAAGAAGAAAGGTCATCAAGAACATGAATGTAGTTCAAAGGTGAGCTATACACCTACTACACCAAGATTTGAAGGATATTGCTACAATTGTCAGAAGTATGGACATAGAGCACATAAATGCATATCACAAGGAAAGTTTAATTAGATAACTAAAAACCAAGACAATGCACTTAGGAAAGGTAACTTTTACGATTGGGATTACAATACATAGTATAACTATCATTATTGTGGAGAGTATGGTCATGTTCTAGAAAATTGCATAAGAACACATTTCAGAGGCAATTACAAGAAATGGTTAAATGGGAACATAATTTGTTTTAGTTGTCACAAGGTTGGCCATGTGAGAAAGAACTACAAGACCCAAGCACCAACACCAAACAATGAACACATCAAGTGAAAAGGCAAAGTAGATGTTGATCAAACAAAGAAGGACACAAATCAAACCTAAAAGAAGGTACAAGCTAAGAAGCAATAGAATAAATGAAGTTGAGATGACACAATATGATTGAGAAGGTGGTCACACTATCTCAAATTGATCAAGAAAGGTATGCGAGGAACTGCATATTTAATGACTTATCTTACATCAGTTCCTAATGTAAATCATGCCAAAGTTCATATCTACATAGGATAAGATACATTATAATAGATTTATGAAAAGAACAATGAAATGGAATCATTTGCATTATTAGGTGTTGAGCATCAGTAATATCATATGTATTGATCGAGAATTGCACTATGGATCGAGAACCCACATTGACTAAACTAATGTATAAGCTGAGTTAGATGGTATTGAACAAGTCGTTTAATGGAGACTGAGTTAAAAGTGTAATTATGACTAAGATAGATGGATTGCACCTAATTAAGCACACAACATTTATGAGAACCCTAATTTGAACAAATGAAAGTATATATCAAAAATTTGAAAGCATTATACACACCTTGCATTCAAGTTTTAGAGCCTGGGCAATTTGAGCAAAATATGATGCAAAATTTAAGGTGATTGAAAAAAGATTTGTTATTGAAGTGTGATCAAATATTGATTTCAATTGTGCTGAGTTGTTCAGAAAGATGAATCTTGAAACCCTGACATTAAATGTCATCATCATCATCAACAACAGTAAAGAATCAAGGAGAAGAGGTAGGCAATGTGTAATTGGTGAAGAGTGAAGAGTGATTCTTGTTCTCCACCTAAATATCATTCTATTCCTAAAATTTCTATGGGAGGAGATTCAATGGATGTGTTATCATCGATTCCAGCTAAGGTTATTATGATTTACGATGCATGAAGTTGTTATATATGCAAAATTGGTGAAGTAGGAGATTATGAAATTCGTCTGACATACCAAAAGTTGTGTGATGGAGTATTAAAGGACGAGTTCAAGATTGTAGAGAGGAAATGCATGCCCTAGATTTTTTGATAAATTTTTTAATTGAATGGATCAAGGTAATACTGAGCTGAATTCACAACATGAGTTTATGGTTAGAGAATGGACCAATCAAAATCACGGAGAAGATTATTCATGCTATCACAAGATACCTAAATTTTTATAAAAGGAAGACTATGTGATGCTAGAGTAAAGACACATTTGAGGAAAACACCAAGGCTGAGTGGAATGGATGTGGCATGTCTATTTCAAACATCATTGATCCATTGATTGAGTTTGCAGTGAGAGTGATTACACACAAATTTTACCAATTGAGTATAGTGAATAGTGTGGTATGTATGGTTGTAGATCAAGCTTGGAAGATTATGATGAAAGACCATGAATATGATCATACCGAGATCCAATGCTTACAATTGGTAGAGAACATGTTATCAATCAAAAAGGCAAAGAATTCAATGTGTAAGTTTGGATCACTGATAATGTGTATTTTCTTTTATGTACAAAGTTATTTTCCTACTATTGGAAATGTTGAATGGGAATAAGGTAAACCTGCTACAAGGAAGATAAGTGAGTATATTACAAATTTGGGAGACAATTTTGAGAATGTACTAGCTAGATACTTTGATGAATTCAAACAAAAAATGAGGAAAAGAGAAAAGATTCCTACATCCTTAGTTGATAAATACTATAGTGATGTGTGTTTTCTAGTTTTCACTGACTACACATATGTATAGGTAGTTAAGACAAGGGTAGCCTGGGTTAAACCTTATGGATACAAAATTTTCTTTGTGATGTGCCCAGATTCACAAATAAATTTCAAGCTAGTATTCACAAGATTCTGATTGATTAAAATCATCAGGAAATTCTATCTCTCAATCAACTAGATCAAGTTCAATGCATTGTAATAGATTATTATTTACATAAGGGAGGTTGGCTGATCTACACAGAACAAATAGCCAAATGAGGGCCAAGCTTATCTCCATGCAATCAATGTTGATATCTCACTTGGAGGTCATGCAACGAGAGTTAGCTTCAATAAAGGATCTAGTTCAATAAAATCATATCCTTTCTACTACTGATATCTTAATTGACTTAGTTGCAAATTTGGATATTAAGATACAAGTTTTGGAATTAGTAAGAACTATATGGGATCATGCTCTTGTCATGATCATCCAAAATCATAAGCCATTTTAGGGAAATCAAGAGGGATAAGAAAGATAATAAAGGATATGCAGATCTCAGATGAATAACAAAAGAACAAAAGTCAAAACAAAGGTATGACAAGAAACATCGAACTATTTGAGTCATGTAACATATATATTGTATATATGAGTATGTTGTAAAAGAAAGTCTTTGTAAGCCCTATAAGGACCAAGTCATAGGCTCAGGGGGAGTACTATCAATTTTTGAATTGTATTGTAATGGTGTAATCTTGACAAAGTGTTATTGCCACTAATGTCAAAGGGGGAGATTTTTGATCTCTAAGTTTTTTTGTCTATTAGTGTCAAACACTTAGTCATATACAAGGAAAAATTGGTCAGTCATCACCACAACTGAGTCACTCTATACATGTCGAGTCATGCATTTGCAAATACATGTAAATAATCATGTGTATGTCAAGCTCTATATGAGTTAGCAAGTCTTTGGTCACTGAGTACTCCTATATAAGCCAAGTTTAGTAAATTTTGAGTAAAGAAAGCATATGGATGTCGAGTCATATAGAAAGAGCCAACTTAGTTGAGGTCGCGTATCAATAAGAAGAATAATTATTGTTTTCACTTAGGTTTGCACCCTTGTCCAAAGCCTATGCGTGAGGACAACCTAGTGAAACATGGAAACAACCTCCAAGCTGTGGGACTTGAACTTTGAGGTTGAGTCTCGAGAGAAGGTTGGCTTCCTCTTACTATCAGGATGCACCTAACTACTCTTGGAGAGGAAAAGGGAGAAGGAGAGCATAAAAGCAAATCTACCTAATCTAATCTAAAGAGGTGATGCACCAAAATAGAGTGTTCAGACCAATCTCTGCTCATATATGCACTTTTGAACCAGAATGAAACTAAGGATATACACATTCAGACTTGCTTTAATCTAATAATCACATACAGATTAGAAGACCAAGATGAATGACACAAGGAAAGAGAGATTCGCTTATATTATCATTCATAGGCCAAGGAGATACAGTCATGCAGATTATAGATCTCTACAAAACACTAGTAAGAGGCAAAGAATTCTTGCACTTTCATACCAATGGCTGAAGGAGATAAGGAAGAAATCATACAGTTTAGAGGCACAGGGGATTTTACACTAAAATTGCAGAGCAACAACATAGAAAAGTTAGAGAAGGATTGACCTGAATAAAATCTACAAAATTTGCCTTTATAGTGTAGGCATAACTGAGATTTTTCCTCCAAAACTATCCTGCAACCACTGTCATCAAGTCTTGCAAGGAACAATCATGGGAAAACCTGATCTAGATGCGGATCCAGACACAATGATTTATAATCTTGGTTGGAACAGGGCCTTGAGAAGACAAAAACGGTGCCATTAAGCTATTCTGACCAGGTAGCTAGATAGATCAGGGTGATAGAGTGTTCTTCTTTGTTTCGCATTCACTTCTGGTGGTTGGAAATGATCATGAAGATTAGATCGCACAAGAAACCCTTGACTTCCCTAGTTCTTGTCTCATGAATCAACAAGTCAACCTAGTCAACCTATCTTTGGCACTAGGACGAGCCACGTGGGCCAATAGTCTTTTATCTTTTTGCCACCTTGCAAAGTCTCCTCGAGTTGACCATGTCTTTCTCTAACTAATCGTGCCATCTTCCTAAACCCTAACCATGATGGCTACAACATAATCACCACCCCCTTAACATTCAATCTTGGCCAGGCCCGCAAGGACATGTATCACCTAGGCACTATGTCGCTATGGGTATCCTTCGAGCAATTTCCCATAGCGAGATAGCACCCGCCGTGGATCTTCCTTAATCTTACGATCGTGAAGATCACCATGCGACCAAAAGGGGATTTCCTACATTATTTAAAGATCGTGCATTTGGAAAAGGGTTCATGCATGCCCTAGATTTTCTAAGAAATTTTAAAAGTGAATGGATCAAATTAGTAATGAGTCAAATTCACAACATGAATTTATAGTTGGAGAATGGACTAGTCAAAATCACAAAGAAGATTATTCATGTTGTCACAGGATACACAACTTTTGATAAAAGGAAGTCTATGTGATACTAGAGTAAAGACACATTTGAGGCAAACACCAAAGCCTAGTGGAATGGATGTGGCATGTCTATTTCAAACATCACTGATCCATTGATTGAGTTTGCAGTGAGAGTGATTTCACACAAATTTTACCAATCAAGTTGACCAAACAGTGTGGCATGTATGGTTGTAGATCATCCTTGGAAGATTTTGATGAAAGACTATGAATATGATCATGTTGAGATCCAATGCTTACAACTGGCAGACAACATGTTATCAATTATAAAGGCAAAGAATTCAATTTGTAAGTTTTGATCACTGATAATGTGTATTTTCTTTTATGTACAAAGTTGTTTTCCTACTATTGGCAATGTTGAATGGGAACAAGGTAAACCTACTATAAGGAAGATAAGTGAGTATATTGAAAATTTGGGAGATAGTTTCGAGAATGTACTAGATGGATACTTTAATGAATTCAAACAAAAAATGAGGAAAAGAACAAAGATTCCTACATCCTTAGTTGATAAATACTATAACAATGTGTGTTTTCTTGTTGTCACTGACTACACATATATATATAGGTAGTTAAGCCAAGGGTGGCCTGGCTTAAACCTTTTGGATATAAAATTTTCTTTGTGATGTGACCAGATTCACAAATGATTTTCAAGCTAGCATTCACAAGATTCTGACTGATTAAAATCATCAGGAAATTCTATCTCTCAATTAGCTAGATCAACTTTAATGCTCTATAATAGATTATTATTTGCACAAGGGAGGTTGGTCAAGCTACACACAACAAATAGTTGAATGAGGGCCAAGCTTATCTCCATACAATCAATGTTGATACCTCACTTGGAGGTTATGCAATGAGAGTTGGCTTCAACAAAGAATCTAGTTCAAAATGATCATGTCCTTTCTACTTCTGGTACCTTAATTGGCTTAGTTGCAAATTTGGATATTAAGATACAAGTTTTGGAATCAGTAAGAACTACATGGGATCATGCTCTTAACATGATCTTCCAAAATCATAAGCCATTCAAGGGAATTGAAGGGGGCTAAGAAAGATAATAAAGCATATGCAGATTTTAGATGAATAACAAAAGAACAGAAGTCAAAATAAAGGTATGTTAGGAAACATAAAACTATTTGAGTCATGTAACATATGTTTTGCATAGATGAGTATGTTGTAAAAGAAAGTCTTTGTAACTCCTATAAGGACCCATTTATAGGCATAGGGGGAGTACTATCAATTTTTGAATTATAGTGTAATGATGTAATCTTGACAAAGTGTTTTTGCCACTAATGTCAAAGGGGGAGATTGTTGATCTCTCTAAGTTTTTTTTGTCTATTAGTGTCAAACATTTAGTCATATAAAAGGTATAATTGGTTAGTCATCACTGTAATCGAGACACTCTATACATGTCAAGTCATGTATTTGCAAAGACTTGTAAATAATCATGTGTATGTCAAGCTCTATAGGAGTCGAGCAAGTCTTTGGTCGATGAGTTTTCCTATATAAGCCAAGTTCAGTAAATGTCAAGTAAATAGAGCATATGGATGTCGAGTCATATCGAAGGAGCCAAGTTAGTTGAGGTCGAGTATTAGTAGGAAGAACAATTATAACTGAGTATCAAAGACAATATATGTCAAGTAATACAATGTGTGAAATGGTACAAACTCTAAGGTAAACCATTTTGAGCTGACATATGGAAAAAAATTAATGATCATAGAGTTTTTTTATAGTGGTTGTTACACATTTTGACATAGATCATCAATCCCTATGAAGATGGGACAACTAATCAGATGAAGAGACAAAAAGGGTAACATCTAGATTGTTGATATTATTCTAGAAGACTCTACAAATGTCTCTATAAGGGCAAGTCCAAACCCTATTTCACACTCTATGTGTATGTAAGAAGAGAAAGGAAGTGAAGTATTGTGTGAAGTACTTATGTTTTGGAGGCTGTAAGTGAAAGTTGTGAAGTAAAAAAATTTAGTGACCAAGTGAAGTAGTGAAGAGCAAAGTAAAGATATATTAGATAGAAGATCATATCAGAGATTGGAAAGAGGAGATCTGTAATCATCATTGTAAGTATAAACCAAAGGATCAGGTACTAAATCATTTTGGCAAAGTGAATCACAGTAAATCTCTTAATAGAGTGGTACTAATAGGCCTATGTAAATCTCTTAATAGAGTCCTTACTTTATTGTAAGTGTAACTATTTTAATTACAAGAAGAAAGGTCATCAAGAACATGAATGTAGTTCAAAGGTGAGCTATACACCTACTACACCAAGATTTGAAGGATATTGCTACAATTGTCAGAAGTATGGACATAGAGCACATAAATGCATATCACAAGGAAAGTTTAATTAGATAACTAAAAACCAAGACAATGCACTTAGGAAAGGTAACTTTTACGATTGGGATTACAATACATAGTATAACTATCATTATTGTGGAGAGTATGGTCATGTTCTAGAAAATTGCATAAGAACACATTTCAGAGGCAATTACAAGAAATGGTTAAATGGGAACATAATTTGTTTTAGTTGTCACAAGGTTGGCCATGTGAGAAAGAACTACAAGACCCAAGCACCAACACCAAACAATGAACACATCAAGTGAAAAGGCAAAGTAGATGTTGATCAAACAAAGAAGGACACAAATCAAACCTAAAAGAAGGTACAAGCTAAGAAGCAATAGAATAAATGAAGTTGAGATGACACAATATGATTGAGAAGGTGGTCACACTATCTCAAATTGATCAAGAAAGGTATGCGAGGAACTGCATATTTAATGACTTATCTTACATCAGTTCCTAATGTAAATCATGCCAAAGTTCATATCTACATAGGATAAGATACATTATAATAGATTTATGAAAAGAACAATGAAATGGAATCATTTGCATTATTAGGTGTTGAGCATCAGTAATATCATATGTATTGATCGAGAATTGCACTATGGATCGAGAACCCACATTGACTAAACTAATGTATAAGCTGAGTTAGATGGTATTGAACAAGTCGTTTAATGGAGACTGAGTTAAAAGTGTAATTATGACTAAGATAGATGGATTGCACCTAATTAAGCACACAACATTTATGAGAACCCTAATTTGAACAAATGAAAGTATATATCAAAAATTTGAAAGCATTATACACACCTTGCATTCAAGTTTTAGAGCCTGGGCAATTTGAGCAAAATATGATGCAAAATTTAAGGTGATTGAAAAAAGATTTGTTATTGAAGTGTGATCAAATATTGATTTCAATTGTGCTGAGTTGTTCAGAAAGATGAATCTTGAAACCCTGACATTAAATGTCATCATCATCATCAACAACAGTAAAGAATCAAGGAGAAGAGGTAGGCAATGTGTAATTGGTGAAGAGTGAAGAGTGATTCTTGTTCTCCACCTAAATATCATTCTATTCCTAAAATTTCTATGGGAGGAGATTCAATGGATGTGTTATCATCGATTCCAGCTAAGGTTATTATGATTTACGATGCATGAAGTTGTTATATATGCAAAATTGGTGAAGTAGGAGATTATGAAATTCGTCTGACATACCAAAAGTTGTGTGATGGAGTATTAAAGGACGAGTTCAAGATTGTAGAGAGGAAATGCATGCCCTAGATTTTTTGATAAATTTTTTAATTGAATGGATCAAGGTAATACTGAGCTGAATTCACAACATGAGTTTATGGTTAGAGAATGGACCAATCAAAATCACGGAGAAGATTATTCATGCTATCACAAGATACCTAAATTTTTATAAAAGGAAGACTATGTGATGCTAGAGTAAAGACACATTTGAGGAAAACACCAAGGCTGAGTGGAATGGATGTGGCATGTCTATTTCAAACATCATTGATCCATTGATTGAGTTTGCAGTGAGAGTGATTACACACAAATTTTACCAATTGAGTATAGTGAATAGTGTGGTATGTATGGTTGTAGATCAAGCTTGGAAGATTATGATGAAAGACCATGAATATGATCATACCGAGATCCAATGCTTACAATTGGTAGAGAACATGTTATCAATCAAAAAGGCAAAGAATTCAATGTGTAAGTTTGGATCACTGATAATGTGTATTTTCTTTTATGTACAAAGTTATTTTCCTACTATTGGAAATGTTGAATGGGAATAAGGTAAACCTGCTACAAGGAAGATAAGTGAGTATATTACAAATTTGGGAGACAATTTTGAGAATGTACTAGCTAGATACTTTGATGAATTCAAACAAAAAATGAGGAAAAGAGAAAAGATTCCTACATCCTTAGTTGATAAATACTATAGTGATGTGTGTTTTCTAGTTTTCACTGACTACACATATGTATAGGTAGTTAAGACAAGGGTAGCCTGGGTTAAACCTTATGGATACAAAATTTTCTTTGTGATGTGCCCAGATTCACAAATAAATTTCAAGCTAGTATTCACAAGATTCTGATTGATTAAAATCATCAGGAAATTCTATCTCTCAATCAACTAGATCAAGTTCAATGCATTGTAATAGATTATTATTTACATAAGGGAGGTTGGCTGATCTACACAGAACAAATAGCCAAATGAGGGCCAAGCTTATCTCCATGCAATCAATGTTGATATCTCACTTGGAGGTCATGCAACGAGAGTTAGCTTCAATAAAGGATCTAGTTCAATAAAATCATATCCTTTCTACTACTGATATCTTAATTGACTTAGTTGCAAATTTGGATATTAAGATACAAGTTTTGGAATTAGTAAGAACTATATGGGATCATGCTCTTGTCATGATCATCCAAAATCATAAGCCATTTTAGGGAAATCAAGAGGGATAAGAAAGATAATAAAGGATATGCAGATCTCAGATGAATAACAAAAGAACAAAAGTCAAAACAAAGGTATGACAAGAAACATCGAACTATTTGAGTCATGTAACATATATATTGTATATATGAGTATGTTGTAAAAGAAAGTCTTTGTAAGCCCTATAAGGACCAAGTCATAGGCTCAGGGGGAGTACTATCAATTTTTGAATTGTATTGTAATGGTGTAATCTTGACAAAGTGTTATTGCCACTAATGTCAAAGGGGGAGATTTTTGATCTCTAAGTTTTTTTGTCTATTAGTGTCAAACACTTAGTCATATACAAGGAAAAATTGGTCAGTCATCACCACAACTGAGTCACTCTATACATGTCGAGTCATGCATTTGCAAATACATGTAAATAATCATGTGTATGTCAAGCTCTATATGAGTTAGCAAGTCTTTGGTCACTGAGTACTCCTATATAAGCCAAGTTTAGTAAATTTTGAGTAAAGAAAGCATATGGATGTCGAGTCATATAGAAAGAGCCAACTTAGTTGAGGTCGCGTATCAATAAGAAGAATAATTATTGTTTTCACTTAGGTTTGCACCCTTGTCCAAAGCCTATGCGTGAGGACAACCTAGTGAAACATGGAAACAACCTCCAAGCTGTGGGACTTGAACTTTGAGGTTGAGTCTCGAGAGAAGGTTGGCTTCCTCTTACTATCAGGATGCACCTAACTACTCTTGGAGAGGAAAAGGGAGAAGGAGAGCATAAAAGCAAATCTACCTAATCTAATCTAAAGAGGTGATGCACCAAAATAGAGTGTTCAGACCAATCTCTGCTCATATATGCACTTTTGAACCAGAATGAAACTAAGGATATACACATTCAGACTTGCTTTAATCTAATAATCACATACAGATTAGAAGACCAAGATGAATGACACAAGGAAAGAGAGATTCGCTTATATTATCATTCATAGGCCAAGGAGATACAGTCATGCAGATTATAGATCTCTACAAAACACTAGTAAGAGGCAAAGAATTCTTGCACTTTCATACCAATGGCTGAAGGAGATAAGGAAGAAATCATACAGTTTAGAGGCACAGGGGATTTTACACTAAAATTGCAGAGCAACAACATAGAAAAGTTAGAGAAGGATTGACCTGAATAAAATCTACAAAATTTGCCTTTATAGTGTAGGCATAACTGAGATTTTTCCTCCAAAACTATCCTGCAACCACTGTCATCAAGTCTTGCAAGGAACAATCATGGGAAAACCTGATCTAGATGCGGATCCAGACACAATGATTTATAATCTTGGTTGGAACAGGGCCTTGAGAAGACAAAAACGGTGCCATTAAGCTATTCTGACCAGGTAGCTAGATAGATCAGGGTGATAGAGTGTTCTTCTTTGTTTCGCATTCACTTCTGGTGGTTGGAAATGATCATGAAGATTAGATCGCACAAGAAACCCTTGACTTCCCTAGTTCTTGTCTCATGAATCAACAAGTCAACCTAGTCAACCTATCTTTGGCACTAGGACGAGCCACGTGGGCCAATAGTCTTTTATCTTTTTGCCACCTTGCAAAGTCTCCTCGAGTTGACCATGTCTTTCTCTAACTAATCGTGCCATCTTCCTAAACCCTAACCATGATGGCTACAACATAATCACCACCCCCTTAACATTCAATCTTGGCCAGGCCCGCAAGGACATGTATCACCTAGGCACTATGTCGCTATGGGTATCCTTCGAGCAATTTCCCATAGCGAGATAGCACCCGCCGTGGATCTTCCTTAATCTTACGATCGTGAAGATCACCATGCGACCAAAAGGGGATTTCCTACATTATTTAAAGATCGTGCATTTGGAAAAGGGTTCATGCATGCCCTAGATTTTCTAAGAAATTTTAAAAGTGAATGGATCAAATTAGTAATGAGTCAAATTCACAACATGAATTTATAGTTGGAGAATGGACTAGTCAAAATCACAAAGAAGATTATTCATGTTGTCACAGGATACACAACTTTTGATAAAAGGAAGTCTATGTGATACTAGAGTAAAGACACATTTGAGGCAAACACCAAAGCCTAGTGGAATGGATGTGGCATGTCTATTTCAAACATCACTGATCCATTGATTGAGTTTGCAGTGAGAGTGATTTCACACAAATTTTACCAATCAAGTTGACCAAACAGTGTGGCATGTATGGTTGTAGATCATCCTTGGAAGATTTTGATGAAAGACTATGAATATGATCATGTTGAGATCCAATGCTTACAACTGGCAGACAACATGTTATCAATTATAAAGGCAAAGAATTCAATTTGTAAGTTTTGATCACTGATAATGTGTATTTTCTTTTATGTACAAAGTTGTTTTCCTACTATTGGCAATGTTGAATGGGAACAAGGTAAACCTACTATAAGGAAGATAAGTGAGTATATTGAAAATTTGGGAGATAGTTTCGAGAATGTACTAGATGGATACTTTAATGAATTCAAACAAAAAATGAGGAAAAGAACAAAGATTCCTACATCCTTAGTTGATAAATACTATAACAATGTGTGTTTTCTTGTTGTCACTGACTACACATATATATATAGGTAGTTAAGCCAAGGGTGGCCTGGCTTAAACCTTTTGGATATAAAATTTTCTTTGTGATGTGACCAGATTCACAAATGATTTTCAAGCTAGCATTCACAAGATTCTGACTGATTAAAATCATCAGGAAATTCTATCTCTCAATTAGCTAGATCAACTTTAATGCTCTATAATAGATTATTATTTGCACAAGGGAGGTTGGTCAAGCTACACACAACAAATAGTTGAATGAGGGCCAAGCTTATCTCCATACAATCAATGTTGATACCTCACTTGGAGGTTATGCAATGAGAGTTGGCTTCAACAAAGAATCTAGTTCAAAATGATCATGTCCTTTCTACTTCTGGTACCTTAATTGGCTTAGTTGCAAATTTGGATATTAAGATACAAGTTTTGGAATCAGTAAGAACTACATGGGATCATGCTCTTAACATGATCTTCCAAAATCATAAGCCATTCAAGGGAATTGAAGGGGGCTAAGAAAGATAATAAAGCATATGCAGATTTTAGATGAATAACAAAAGAACAGAAGTCAAAATAAAGGTATGTTAGGAAACATAAAACTATTTGAGTCATGTAACATATGTTTTGCATAGATGAGTATGTTGTAAAAGAAAGTCTTTGTAACTCCTATAAGGACCCATTTATAGGCATAGGGGGAGTACTATCAATTTTTGAATTATAGTGTAATGATGTAATCTTGACAAAGTGTTTTTGCCACTAATGTCAAAGGGGGAGATTGTTGATCTCTCTAAGTTTTTTTTGTCTATTAGTGTCAAACATTTAGTCATATAAAAGGTATAATTGGTTAGTCATCACTGTAATCGAGACACTCTATACATGTCAAGTCATGTATTTGCAAAGACTTGTAAATAATCATGTGTATGTCAAGCTCTATAGGAGTCGAGCAAGTCTTTGGTCGATGAGTTTTCCTATATAAGCCAAGTTCAGTAAATGTCAAGTAAATAGAGCATATGGATGTCGAGTCATATCGAAGGAGCCAAGTTAGTTGAGGTCGAGTATTAGTAGGAAGAACAATTATAACTGAGTATCAAAGACAATATATGTCAAGTAATACAATGTGTGAAATGGTACAAACTCTAAGGTAAACCATTTTGAGCTGACATATGGAAAAAAATTAATGATCATAGAGTTTTTTTATAGTGGTTGTTACACATTTTGACATAGATCATCAATCCCTATGAAGATGGGACAACTAATCAGATGAAGAGACAAAAAGGGTAACATCTAGATTGTTGATATTATTCTAGAAGACTCTACAAATGTCTCTATAAGGGCAAGTCCAAACCCTATTTCACACTCTATGTGTATGTAAGAAGAGAAAGGAAGTGAAGTATTGTGTGAAGTACTTATGTTTTGGAGGCTGTAAGTGAAAGTTGTGAAGTAAAAAAATTTAGTGACCAAGTGAAGTAGTGAAGAGCAAAGTAAAGATATATTAGATAGAAGATCATATCAGAGATTGGAAAGAGGAGATCTGTAATCATCATTGTAAGTATAAACCAAAGGATTAGGTACTAAATCATTTTGGCAAAGTGAATCACAGTAAATCTCTTAATAGAGTGGTACTAATAGGCCTATGTAAATCTCTTAATAGAGTCCTTACTTTATTGTAAGTGTAACTATTTTAATTACAAGAAGAAAGGTCATCAAGAACATGAATGTAGTTCAAAGGTGAGCTATACACCTACTACACCAAGATTTGAAGGATATTGCTACAATTGTCAGAAGTATGGACATAGAGCCTATGAAATCCAATCCCCACTGGGAAAAAGGTTGATCCACCTAGATAGGATGAAGGGGAAGAGCTGCAAGCCTCTATTTGCCAGAGAAGAAGGCACATTTCTCACACTTCCTCACATACCTATGACAATCATGAAACAAAGATGGCCAAAAGTAACTAGCCCTCATGATCTTCATTGCAGTTGTCCTTGCTGAGAAGTGACCACCATTAGGACCATCATGAAGTTCTTTGATCATTCTTTCAGCCTGGTCTGTATCAAGGCATCTTAATAGAGCTCCATTATAATCTTTTCTAAAAAGGATACCATCAACTATGACATAAGGAATTGACTGCAATCTATACTATCTCCTTTTAGTTCTATCTAATCCTTGAGGGTATACATTGCCTAGCAAGAAATTCATCATATCATCCATCCAATTCCTTGGGTTATTATTTCTTACTTCTTGTTCTTCTGTTAATACCATGGAAACTTCCTCATCAAGCTCCTGAGATGATAGCATCTGTTTACACAATCCTTTCCCTCTTACTAGCTTGGTAATCTGAATGTCAACATCATATTCCATTACCTTTGTAATCCAACTAGCTCTTTTCTTACTAACATCTTTGTTCAAAAGGAAATCCTTCACACTGGCATGGGGTACTAACAAATGAATCTTATTATGAGATAGAAGGTGTCTAAATTTCTTTAAAGCTCTGATGATTGCAAAGGCTTGCTTCTCTACATAACTGTACCTATCTTCATACTCCTTGAGCCCTTCACTAAAGAAGGCTATGGGCTACTCTTCATTCTTGTCATTTGTTTGAGTCAAGACAGTAGAAATACTTGACTCACCACCTAAGGTATAAAGAATGAAATCTTTCTCAAAATTTGGATTCATGAGAGTAGGGGTTGAGGCTATGGCTGTCTTGATCTTTTCAAAACTTTCCTTCCCTTCCTTGGTCCATGCAAAGACTATACCTTTCTTGAGCATAGCTGTAAGAGGTTTCACCATAGTAGCAAGATTAGGGATAAATCTTCTCACAAAATTTATCCTGCCTAGGAAACTTTGCAGCTCTTTCTTATGTTTAGGAAGAGGAAGGGAAAGTATTGCTTTTGTTCTCTCTGGATCAATAGTTAAACCATCCTTAGATACAATGTGTCCTAATAATTTTTCTTGATTAGTAGCAAAGACACACTTGCTTGGGTTAAGGAAAACCCCAAACTCTCTGCATCTTAGGAATACTTTGTCTGAGATGATCAAAATGATCATCTACATCCTTTGAATACACAGTGATATCATCAAGGTAGACTAATAAAAACATTTCAATCATATTCTTGAAAGCCATCTCCATTGCCTTTTGAAAGGTAGTACCTGCATTAATTAGTCCAAATGGCATCTTACAATAAGCATAGGTACCCCACTTGGTGGTAAATGCAGTTTTGTATCTATCAGACTCCTTAACCAGCACTTGATTGTAACCATAAAATCCATCAAAAAATGAAAACCTCTTTGAACCACTGACCTTGGACAAAATTTTCTCCATAGAAGGGAGAGGATGGTGATCTTTAAGGGAAGCTTGGTTAAGGTCCCTTAAGTCCACACAAAATCTAATTTCCCCATTCTTCTTCCTAATAGGGACAAGGTTGGCTACCCATGATGAGTGCTTGATAGGGAAAATTATATTGGCCTCAATCAATTTGGATAGCTCCTTTCTCATTAGGGGTTCAATCTTGGGATTCACTGGTCTCTATTTTTGTCTTACTAGTTTTACATTATCAACTAGATTTATAGTATGCTGAAATAACCTTGGGTCAAAACCCTTTAAATCATCATATGTCCAAGCAAAAACATCATTAAATTCTTGACATAGATGAATAAAATTTTCTTGCTCAATTGCAGAACATACCTTCCCCATGTTTAAGGACTTTCCATTAGCAACCATGATTGGAGTGTAGTCACCTTCATCAGTAGCTAGGTTCATGCCTCTACCTCTTGCTTGGTCATCAGGATTGAAAACACTTTCTAAGGTAATGAGACCCTTAGGAAACTTGTTAGAACTGAGATGAATGATTTGATCACCATACTAATCCTGCAGTCTCAACTGTTTCCTTCCTGAAAACTCTGCCTCATTCTGCAAGAAGTTGACAATTTTCTCATCAGATTCAAACACTTGCCAATGGATGTTGTTATCAGGGATGGCAAGTCTTACTATCACTCTAATTTTTTGCTTCTTCTCCTCCTCAAGATTCCCTGGCACATCATAAGATGCACTTATTGCTGCAAGTCTATCAGCTTGTCTATTTTCTTTTCTAGGGATGCTTTGAATACTAAATGCATTGAAACCTTCAAGTAAATCCCACACCTTATATTTATAAGACTTGAGCAAACCATTTTTGGTGATATTCTGATTTCTCACTTGATTAACCACCAACTCACTGTCCCCATACACCCTTAAGGCTTGGATTCCTCTTTTTTGAGCAAGTAGGAGACCTTGAATCAAGGATTCATACTCGGCTACATTGTTAGTGCAACTGAATTGGAGCCTAAAGGAGAAGTATTACCTTACTTGTGTAGGAGAAATCAACATCACACCAGCTCCTGATCCATTTTTATTTCTTGAGCCATCAAAGTACATACTCCATATCCCACTCATATCTTCTTTAGTCTCCATAAGATTGGGAACTAGAGCATCTTTCTCCAATACACAATATGTACTAAGACCTTCCTCAAGGGATTCTAACATAGGGTCAAATTGATATGCATTAGCCCACTCAACCAAGAAAAAATTAGGTATCTCTACTAGGGAAGTGGTGGGCTCATTCACTATGTCATTCTCATCCATCTCTAGGATAGGGCAATTCATGTTGATGGGGTTGGGGGTGTAAGATTCAGTATGATGGAGGGCTTGAGGCTCTGCTCTATTTGAAGCATTGGCTCCATATCTCATCTTGAAGGACATATATGACCAATTAGAAGATATAAAACCACCTATTTGGGCAGTAAAGTCTCTTGACAGACAGATGGAAAAATATGGCTTGACCTCAGCAACAAAGATATCTTGGGTTACAGTACAACTAGGGCATGCATGTAAGGCCATCTCCACATTCTTAAGGATCCCTATAGTCTTGATAGTACAACCATCCAACTATAATACATCCCTAACAATGGGCTCATATTTCATTCCCAAAGCATCAACAACACTCCTAGGCATCACTGAACTGCTAGCCCTTGAATCAATCATGCAATTATGGACTAGCTTGCCCCCCCTATAATTAGAGAAACATAGAATGGAGGAGGTCTAACCTTTTTGCTTGTTTCTACTTCCCTTGATGGTTGTACTAGGCTTGTGGCACTTTCCATGCTGAGTGTTTGATCCTTTGGTTCAATTCTTTCCAATTCTTGCTGCAACAACCTCTTTTGCATGGGTATAGTAGCAACATCATCCTACATGGAGATATTCACATTTGTCTTCTTCATTTGCTCTACCACACTGAATGGCATAGTAGGTTTTTTGGTAGAAGCCTTGGGAGCTGCAATTGTATGAGGTTAAGATGGAATAGCCTGAGGATCACTTGTATCCTTTCTGCCATGATTTTGCCTTTGCTGCTGAAAGGTGCTTGATTGATTATTTGTTGTTTGCTCATGAGATATTGCATTTGATGTTGAGGCCTGATTGGGAGGAGGAGGGATAGCATCTTCCATAGATCTTCTTTTGCTCCTGGTGTTATGAGCAATGGAATCCTGGTTTACATTACAATGCTCCTCCATCTGATGATTCATAAAAGAGCAATCACCCTGTCCTTGCACATACGAGGCATCCTTAAATTGGTCCTCCTTGTATGATTTTTTTTACTGCAGGTTCTTGGACTGTCAAGGCCATAAAAGATTCAGCCTTTTGACACATGCAATAAGCATAGGAGTAGTTGCAGGATGGACAAAAATCTTGGTCTTGGGCCATGTTGTTTTGAGGGACTATGGCCTTACTTTGATTTACATTTGAGGTTGAAGCATGGCCACCCTGCCTATTCTGATCAAAATAATTGTTCCAATGATTAGGATTTGGAGGCCTACCACTATTGGGAGCTTGATATTGCAATTGATGAGGCTTACTGCCTTGAGCTTGCTATCTTTCTAAAGTCACCACCTTGTTGCTCACTTTTTGCATCATAGAGAAATTATCCTCCAGCCTCTTTCCTTGATCTTCTAACTTCTTCCCTTGATCTTGCAAACTTTTCTCTAGGTTCTTTTCTCTTTTATCCATGTTTTGCGTTAGAGATTGCATCATCTCTTTGATTTCATCTATTCCATTTGAAGTTGTGGAAGCTTGAGGGATTGGAGTAAGGGATTGTGATGTAGAAGTTGTGGGAAGAGGAGCCATTGCTGGTTGATGATTTGGAACATCAGGAAAGAAGGGCATAAGAGGCCTTGGAGCTAACTTACCTCCTTGTATCAATATTTTTTTTCACTTATTGCTATGTCATAGGCATTAGGCAAGGTATATCCTCCCATAGTTTGGATTGTAGTGGCAATATCACTGTTGTAATGCAAGAAGGTATTACTAGGGGTAGGCTTCACTAAAGTAGGTAATCTATCCCATGTCTTTTGAAATCTATAATTAAAATCAGTCATACATTCATGGGTTTTTTTTTTTTTTATAGTGGTCAACTGCTCTAAAAGTGACAAATAATCACTTTTATCCTCAAAATGTTTGCACAATCCTGCTCCTAATCCATCCTAATCTTTTATAGAACCATGAGCTAAACCTCTATACCATTGTAGTGCTTCTCCTTTCAAAGATGAGGCTAGGATCCTAACTACAACATCATCCTCTGTAATACCATGGATATTACAAACATTTGCAACCTCTTGAATGTGTTCTGAGGGAGAGATAAAAGTTTCACCAGTAAACTCTGGTAGAATTTTGAGGGTAGCTACTGGTATGTGATGTCTTTGGGCTAATAAGAGAGGGATCCCACCATTAAATGTGGCAAAAGTATGAGCTCTAGGCAATGGCATATAAACAAGTGATCTATTGATATGTATTGATGGCAGTCTAGGCTAAGGTCTAACAACAGGAGGAGTAGAGATAGATCTTGTAGGTGTATTTATTGCTATTACACTCCTCACTGGTGATAAAGATATTCTAGTCTTACTTCTTCTAGGGTTTGAACATGAAAGCTCTTGGTACTGAAACTTACCTCTAGAAGATTCCCTTGTTTCAGCTCTGGGCATGAATCACTGCAACTTTGGTCTGGAACCAGATATGTATTTGAAGCTCAGAGTCACCAAGTACTTTGAAGAATGAGCCTCTTGAAGGCTTAAACACTGAAGCCAGTACTATCTCCTCAGTATTGATCTTGAAATCTCCTCTTTTGACACCAGTATGCTTGAAATTTTCAGAAAGGTTGTCCCATCGGGCGTGCCAAAAACTATTGTCACTTAGGTTTGCACCCTTGTCCAAAGCCTGTGCATGAGGAAAACCTAGTGAAACATGGAAACAACCTCCAAGCTGTGGGACTTGAACTGTGAGGTTGAGTCTCCGGAGAAGGCCGGCTTCCTCTTACTATCAGGATGCACCTAACTACTCTTTGAGAGGAAAAGGGAGAAGGAGAGCATGAAAGCAAATCTACCTAATCTAATCTAAAGAGGTAATGCACCAAAATAGAGTGTTCAGACCAATCTCTACCCATATATGCACTTTTGAACCAAAACGAAACTAAGGATATACACATTTAGATTTGCTTTAATCTAATAATCACATGCAGATCAGAAGACCAAGATGAATGACACAAGGAAAGAGAGATTGGCTTATATTATCATTCATAGACCAAGGAGATACAATCATGCAGATTATAGATCTCTACAAAACACTAGTAAGAGGCAAAGAATTCTTGCACTTTCATACCAATGGCTGAACGAGATAAGGTAGAAATCATACAGTTCAGAGGCACAGGGGATTTTACACTAAAATTGTAGAGCAACAATAGAGAAAATTTAGAGAAGGATCAACCTGAACAAAATCTACAAAATTCAACTTTATAGTGCAGGCATAACTGAGATTTTCCCTCCAAAACTATCCTGCAACCACCGTCATCAAGTCCTGCAGGGAACAATCATGGGAAAACCTGATCTGGATGCGGATCCAGACGTAATGATTTCTGATCTTGGTTGGAACAAGGCCTTGAGAAGATAGAAACGGTGCCATTAAGCTATTTTGACCAGGTAGATAGATAAATCGAGGTGATAGAGTGTTCTTCTTTGTTTGGCATTCACTTTTGGTGGTTGGAAATGATCATGAAGATCAGATCGCACAAGAAACCCTCGACTTCCCTAGTTCCTATCTCATGAATCAGCAAGTCAACCTAGTCAACCTATCTTTGGCACCAAGATGAGCCGCGTGGGCCAACAGTCTTTTATCTTTTCGCCACCCTACAAAGTCTCCCTAAGTTGACCATGTCTTTCTCTAACTAACTGCGCCATCTTCCTAAACCCTAACCATGACAGCTACAACATAACCACCACCCCCTTAACTATCAATCTTGGTCGGGCCCACAAGGACACGTATCACCTAGGCACTATGTCACTATGGGTATCCTTTGAGCAATTTCCCATAGCGAGATAACGTCTGCTATGGATCTTCCTTAATCTAACAATCGTGAAGACTCACCATCTCTTGCGCTTTGCCTTTAAACTTCTAGGCCCATGAAATACTGTCAGCACACCTGGCATTAGCTATATCACACCTGGCAACACATGGCATCTAACTGGTGACCCACAGAGAAACTTGTCCCGCAGAGACACGTGCCCTCCACTCACTTTCTCACATTTTTAAATTTCCTTGCATCTCCATAATGTAGGGAACTGGAATCGTAGATCAGCCTGCATTGGATGGTGCTTAGAGAACTATAGAACTGCATACCTGGTAAGCTAGATGGGCCAATGAGATGCCTTTGTCGTACTCCAACTCACCCGACAAATGCCACCAAGGATGATCCATAATAACACTTGGAGAAGGGCGGGCCCATTATGTCATCTTGTGCCACGTGTCGCCAAACTACTTCCCCACATTTTTAAATTTCTTCGCATCTTGATAATGCGGGAAAGCCTCAACCCTTGATTCGTGAAGACCTGACGATGCTCGTAACTTGTACTTTTTGGACCTCTGCAACCATCTTCCATGACATCACCTAGGGCACACATCACCAAGGCATTATGTCACTATGGGTATCATTCGTGCAACTTCCCATAACATGATAACGCCTATCGTAGATGTTCCTTAATCTGGCAGTGAGCAAGATGAGTTCGACCGATCAGTGTATCAACCAATACAAGCTAGCCACATGCCAACCTGTTTGACAACCCTCGTTTGTGGCCCGTTGAGGGAAGTAGGACCCACAATCACTTGATGTCATTGTAGTATCATTTTTTGACTGGGTGTTATGTCGCTATCAGTGAGGGACATGGATTTATGATAGTGCCATGGCGCCCTCCGGGGACTTATCAAAATTAAGTGCCAAAAAATAATCAAGGAAGAAGGAGGGACCCACTGTATTTGGCCGGGCACTAATGACGAGAAGAACCAATTTCTCGATAGCGCCATAGCACCCTCCGGTGCTGTAACCTTGCCGCAGAATCAACTTTTTGACTATCTCATGAAACGCAGGCCCATTTTCCATGTGGTCAAAAGGGGCTTTAAAGATAGTGCATTTGGAAAATGCTGGGAAGCGGGGAACCATAGATCATGGAAGATCTAATGGCAAGGAAAGCTGCACGCCGACGGTAATAAAACATAAGGTTTTTTGATTCATTTTTTGAGATATTTCCAGGACATTAAAATAATATTAAATCTGGGAGGTGACCGTTGGATAGGCTAGGCATTTGAATTCAAATCTTTGGTGGGGGGGGGGGGGGGGGGGATGGGTAATAGTTATGACTGAGTATCAGAGACAATATGTGTTGAGTAACACAATGTGTACAAAAATTTGTTCATGGTACAAACTTTAAGGGAAACCATTTTGAGAAAACATATAAACAACATTTAATGATCATAAAGTTTGTTATAGTGGTTGTTACACATTTTGAAATGGATCATTGATTCTTACAAAGATGGGACAACCAATCAAATGAAAAGGCAAAAAAAGTAACATCTAGATTGTTGATCTTATTCTAGAAGACTCTATATATATATCTTTATAAGGGAAAATCCAAACCCTATTTCACACAGTGTGTGTAAGAAGAGTAAGGAAGTGAAGTACTTAGGTTTTGGAGGCTTTAAGTGAAAGTTGTGAAGTAAAAAAGTTTAGCGGCCTAGTGAAGTAGTGAAGAGCAAAGTAAAGATATATCAGATAGAAGATCACACCAAAGATTGGAAAGAGGAGATATGCAATCTTCATTGTAAGTGCAGAATAAAGGATCAGATACTAAATCATTTTGGCAAAGTGAATTGGGGTAAATCTCTTAATAGAGTGGTCCTAACATGCCTATGAAAATCTCTTAACAAAGTCCTTACTTGATTGTGAGTGTTAAATCCTTTAATCAAGCTAGACCTAATAATCTATGTAAAGCTCCTAATAGGGCAGACCCCTCATAGGGTGTATCATCAGAAGTGATCAAACTTTTAGTTCTCATAGACTAACTTTTTTATTGTAGTAGTGAAGATTTGTGGGTGTCATACCCACCCCAAACAAAATCTTTGTGTTATGTATTTACATTTTGACATAAATGGATGTGATACATAATTAGATCTATATTAGCATTTGAAGTTATAAGTTATGTTATGCATAATCTAGACACGAGATGGATTATATGGTGAGATGATTTAAAGGTTAAATTTTTTAGTGATCCTAATTCACCACCCCCTGCCACTCTCAATATCTTAGTTTCCCAATGAACTTCCAACATCTATTGTGTCATATAATTATGTTTCAGAGTAGCATTATCTTCTATAATTTTTTGATAGCTAACAACTAAAGATAGTAGGAGAAATAAGATTTTAGTACAATTATGGTGTCGATTATGGGACAAGCATAGTAGAGATGCTAATGTAACATTTCATGATAGATTTGTGGATTGGAGTCTTTGGGCATTGGGTGACAAGGTAGTGATAATTCCTTCTTCAATCAAGAAAATTATGAGGCCTAAGAGATCCAATCCTAATGAAGATTCTAGTCATTTGGAGATTGGATGTGAAAAGTTGACCATACTATTTTTAAGGTATATAAATGTGGGTAGGATCCACACAAGTTACCAGTCTATATCTTTAAAAGGATTGTCTTTTTGGAACTTATGTGGCAGTTTTTGTGGTTGTAAAGAGATCTTATTACTGCTAGGAGGAAGAGCACATCTTTCCCTATGTAACTAGATTAAGGGATTTCTTTATAGGCTCTTGAACATATTCAAGAGTGCATAAATCCCTATCGAATCGATATGTGTAAAATCTGGAAACTATGATCTTGAAGGCCACATCAAGTCTTGTGTAAAATAATACAGGCATTCATTTTATCTAAATGAAGATTTGACAAGAAATTGTCATGATTATTCATAAATATCCCAATTGTTTAGTAACAAAAAAATCCTTGTGGAATTGGAGAAGGAAAGAGATCAGAAAGGACTACCTCAATTTCATGAATAGGAAAATGATGGAATTTACAAGTGCAACTATGTATTTGGGATTTTCATAAGTTGAAAGGTAAGAGTGTTATAATAGAGGAAATGAAGACTAAGCCTCCCCCTAAAAGGGTAATAAAGTTAATTATCAATGACTTAGATTCAAATTTCCCTCCTACCAAAGTTGAAACACAACAATCCCTTGTTTCATATGACATATCTGAAGGGATGGGTGACACAGAAGAGATTGTTCAACTTTAAGGGACATGAGACAAGATGAAGAAATGAATCTATCTTCCCCAGTGTATGTATTTCAAGAACAAATTCATAGTTACCAAGCATAGATGCAAGAAAATGCTGAAAATGATATCATAGTTAATTTATATTTTTCTTATAATACATGTCTTCAATTCATTTATATTTTCACAAATTTAATTTATTTCTATTTTTCTAAAAATAAACTTATTATATTTGTGTAATTTAATCTTGTTAATTTTTATAACAATCCATTATGATATAACAACTTTATAGTTTATATTGAGGGCTGACAACCATTAGATCACAAAAGATCAATAACATATGGTGTATTTCAGGCCTCAAGGGAAATAAAAACTAAAAGTTAGCAAAGCACTTATAGAATTGTGATATGCATCCAACATCACTAATTACTAATGATAATGATGTGTAACCAATAACCATTGATGTGGAAAATGACCATTGATGTAGAAAATGTGAGAGGGACACATGAAACTACGTGAACTCTAGTATACAAATGACATGACACACCAACCATCATTTGATTAATATAGATTGACAGGTTGAGATGTATTTTGGGGCAATTTGGGGAGCGCCCAAATATTTATGCAATGCTTCCAAAAACAAGACATGTGTCATAGACGTGCCTTCATAAATAAGTCTTTAGAAGGCAACCATAAATTATATAGGTTAATGTAGAATACATCGTGTGTTAATGTCCACAAGACTACAAGTTATACAATGTACTTAGTAACATAAATTAATATCAAATATGTCACATGCTTCTAAAAGTTGTACCTAGCAAAAAAAAAATTAAAATTCCCTTCGTGTACATTATAAATTTATGTTTTCATTGTACAATCTTGGTGTTTCAAACTTCAATTGTATCTAGTAAAAGTATTGGACATTCATAGAGGGGTTATGATTTATGACTTTTTGGTTGAGGAATACAACACCGTCTGTCAGCTCTTTGTCCACTCTCAGTCTTCCAGTTCTCAATTGAGGTTAATCCTAGTTTTTTGGGTAAAATCCTAAACACTATTGTGTGCCTTTTTAATTTTTCAATTCTCAGCACATGGTTTATTGTACTATTGATTGTAGAATTCAGGGTTTAATTTTAAATTACACATGTAAGTCTAGATTGTTATATTCTAGCTAACTTGCTAAATAAAATAATATAATTATTTTGAATTTTTAAATGAGTAAAACTATATGATGGCTAAAACAAATTAGGGTCTAATTTTAATTGCACCTATAAATTATTTTGGATCAAGGTAAAAATAGGTTTTGAGGGGACCTGAAAGCCCTTACATCATGATACTAAATATTTTCAATATATATCAAGACATCCAACATTGGATGAAGAAACACATTTTGAGGTGACCTGAAACTCCTTACAACATATCCCATAAGATAAGAATTAAAGACCAAATCCCCCAAAGGGGCAAGGAAACCCAAAAAAAAATACAAGGAAGAATAAAATACTAGTAGAAGTGACCAACAATTAGCGATAATTTTTTTCAAAACTAACTAAACTAGACAAACGAACAAAAATAGATAAAGAAAACTAGACCATCTCCTTAAGGACATTGGTTAGACACTTCCTCGCACCAGCAATCTCTTCAAAAATATATTTGATAGAAGAAGTGGTAGTTGTACATTTTCTTAGACCTCTATTTACAACATAAGTAGCATGAGAACCTTTGGTCATGACCTCATTAGTAGGCCTTTCACCCATTTTGGTCGCAACCTCAAGAAGGCTAGAAGTGACATTCTGCATATTTTTCTCACTGGAATTGAGCATTTGACAAAGGTTTCCATCATATCCCAAGATATTTTATTGGAATGTTATCAACTTTAGCTTCCAACTCCTTCCTTTTTATGAATTCATCATCCAACTTACCTTACAGAACACTAATAGTTTTCATCAGAGAATTCAACCCATTATAAACCCATGCATGTTACATGTGATTATGTATAGTTATTTTAATTTTCTAATGAGGGCCTATCATGATGATGAAAATATAAACCAAGATTTCAATCCAAAAACATGGGAAAGAGATAATAGACTTCTACAAATTGGTTTAAACACTAGGTTTCATTGATGAATTCCACGATATTTATGATCTTGTTATCTATGGAAATATTATCACAGAAATTAGATTTCTACATGAAAATAATTGGAAAGATTAGTTGAAGGAGTCCATTATTTGTCAATATAATAACATGATATGGTCACACACAAATAAAGTTGCACCATGAATTTCTGGATCATCCCACATGACATTACCTCAATACCGTCTTAAAATGGATGCACTTCATTTTGAGACCTTTTAGCCCTCTTCAGTATGGTTTTTGTCTCTTTTTCTCCTTCCTCCTTCCATATCATGATTCTTTATCATCTCTCATTTTCTAACATGGTCTTCTAGGTGTTGTTTTGCCACCTTCCTGGTTATAGCTCCTACTAAGCCTGGTATCTTTCAGTTTCATCTGCATATCCTTCTAGACCTTTTTGAGGCCTGATCTCTCCTTTCTTTGGGACTATGTTGACCTAGGTTAACTTAGTCTAATAAAGGTCAACCCTAGGTTGACATAGTCCATGTCAAGGTTGACTAGGTCAACCCTAGTTAACCTTATCCCCAATGATTGTAGGGTTCATGTCTCAAAAGACCTCAAGTTTTCTAAGTGATTTATTTGGTTCCCTAGTGAACCTGAGTTGTTTTCATGCCTAAAAAATAGTATAGAAGAAGGCTTGGGGGTTTCATTTTTACATCATGAACTTATAAGGCTTCCATAAGACATCAAGTAATCAAGGTGTTCTTCTTCAAGCAAGCATCTTGAAACATTCAAGTGTTTGCATATCCCTCTCACATCAAGATTCTTCCTTTAAGGTGGTAGTGGAGTTTGGATCTAAGGAGAAGATCTATTATTTTAATTCATTCAAGATCTTATATTATTGATCATGGCATGCCATATACATTCCGATACACGAGGCTTTGGATTCTTTGATTTCTTTATGGTTTCTCTAACTCAAGGCTATTACATGTATATACTAAATGCAATTGCATCTTTGGAGGTAATTATATCTCTCATTTAATATTATTCATACCTACTATATGAAAGAATTTCCTTTATATTTAAATCCAAGGTTGATTCCTTAATCTAGGGCTTGACCAAGGCAATCCCTCATCCACCAAACAACAAAAACCCTTTACTTTTTGTATGTGTTAATATAATAGTAGGATTTCACATGCAGATTTGGAAATTACTCTATAAGATCTTTTTGGAGAAGTTGGTTCTCTATTAAAGTGCCCCCAATACACGTCAACCCTATCAAAATTTGATCCTCTATGTTGACCTAGACCCTCTACATTTCAAGAAAAATGATTTATGGGTTTCATCTATTTCATTGTTTCATGTGGGAATCCACATTTAGATATTCAAAAACAAGCTTAGATCCATAATTTTTGGAGCTAAAATATATCTTTTGCTACATATTTTAAGGTGAGTCCTTTATATATTTTTTCTTTTCATATATTTATCCCAGATCTATATTTTAATTATGCTGATTGTACACACTTAGCACCTAGATCTACATTATTTAATCAATTAGTTCAATTTTGCATATACACTATCACCCAAGGGCCAAAGAGTGTATTTCCTTATATAGAATTCTCCTTCATAATTCAATTGTAGAATTGGCACCCTTTCTCTTATGGGTCCTTGCTAATCTAATTTGGATTATAAAGAGGAACCATAATTAGACATTCACTCTTTCCCTCACATACATATTTGAATGGCTTAATGGAGTAAACTGGAGGCATGTATCCTATTAAAGTACTTCCATGTGGTGAACTTGACATCTTACTGACTTTCTTGGAGTTATGAATTAGATCCTTTGATCTCCCTTATTTCCTCCTTTCCATTAGGTTTTTTATGCAAGTATCTAGATCTACTTTGTATGCTATTGTTTGGATTAGTGGTATTTAGATCTCATTTTGCATTGTTTCATATAGATTGCATATCATATATTTTCATTTTGAATTTTTTTTTTTTTGAATCTAGTATATTCTAAGATTACATTTTCATTTATAACTATTGCATTTTTTTTCAATGGTATTGTTATCTTTATTTTTAAGCTATCTTCATGATCTTAAAGATTCTATTTTAGGCATATGATTCCACTTCAACATGTTATCTTCATGATCTTAAAGATTCTATTTTATGCATATGATGACACTTCAACATGTTATTTTATTGATGCTAACCTTCCTAAAGATGGTGTTGATCAACCTTTAGGTGATAATACTATTTGGGGTAAACCCTTAGCTACGGACATGGATTAATCCCTTCCTTATGAGGCCAATTTTACACACTTTGATGATAGTATTATTACTCCTAATGATCAACCTTTTTGTATGTATGATATTGACATTACTTCTATTTATGAGGCTTTGACGAGTTATGTTTTTCCTTCTCCTAAGAGTACCTTAGTGATAGAAGATTATACCCTTGATGCTTCTTCTTATCCCTCTCATGAAATGTCTTACTTAAATTTAGGTTTTGTTGAAAAATATTATTCTTGTGACCTTGTTTTTACCACTTCAAAATTAGATCCTAAGTATCCTACTCACATTGACTCTATAATTGGCTTCTCAACTCTTCAAGATTGGGAAACTTTAGATGTTAAACCAATGTTCTCCATTATTCACTTTATGTACCCAAAACCTTCATTTTGATGAGTATGGACATATTGATTGCTTCTCTTTACCTTTTCCTCTCATTAAACTTAAGAGACCTTCTTTAGATGTATGCTTCACCTTTATTTTCATTTCATTTCTTGTGTTTGTTTTCATATGCCTTGCAATGCTCAATGGTTTCTTTTTCATGATCATTTTACTTGATACATCTACATCCCTATTATGTGCCTCCCAGCTATGAGACATTGTCAGCCTATATTTTGGGGGCTCCTTGTCCTACTTTGTGAGTAACATAATAGTCATTTCTTTCATCTCCTTACTTGGGAGAAGGTCCCCTATTTTGTATTTTCTATCTATATCAGAGGATACATTTTCTCCCTTTATTGACTTGTTTTCCTTTTATATGCTAACATGTTTTCTTGTTTTAATTTATTGTGTTTACTTGCGGACTAAAATCTCAAGTGAAATATTATGTTTTCTTGATATCACATGTCTAGTATACATTAAAACCACTTAGAAAGGTATAGTATGATTCTTGTTGTCTTATTTTTTCCAATATCCTTTATGAACTTCAATTGTCTTATAATTTAATGCTTTCTCTTGCATGCATTCATTTGTTTACATAGGGATTAACATCCTAGGTGCAATTTTATGCTTGTAAGTGCATCTTTATTATCATAGAATTTCTCATTTCTGACATATATTAGATTTTCTTACTCTCCTCCCTCAACGATCTGTTATTGCTTAATTTTTTACTTTCATGATAACTAAGTGGGCATAAGGTGGAATCCTTCATCTATTTATTTCATTACTCTATAGATTTTCCTTATTTAATGAAACATTATTATCTTTGGCTATAAAAATATTTGTTACATGCAGGATCATGTGTCTATTGCCTAGCAATTGTCTTTTTATACCTTGGATTCTAATGTTTCTTATTTAATAATCATCTATAGTTTATTTCATACATGGTGCCTTTTCTAGTTGTTCAGAGTTAGGTATCCTATGAAGTTTCTTTCTTTATCAATATATGGTTTAACATTATTTTATAATACTTGTTGTTAGGTATAGAGTGTTTACATTTTTTGCACAACTATTAGTTGTTGCTTATGATTAACCTTTATATCTTGCATGATTTTTTTATATTCTACCATATATTTTCTTTATTGTTTCATGCATGGGAGGCAAGTCATTTTGTACTCTCTCTCTCTCTCTCTCTCTCTCTCTCTCTCTCTCTCTCTCTCTCTCTCTCTCTCTCTCTCTCTCTCTCTCTCTCTCTCTCTCTCTAAGGATAGACTTTTCTTCTTAAAGTGGCATTTGGTGATTATGTGATATTCTTTTCCTATATGGAATGGTGTCTTGATCATGACTTTCTCTTATATACAAGAGATGCATGTCCTTGATCATCACCCTCTATTTATTTGCAAACCTATGTACTATGTGCTTTAAAGTTTGTCCTCCTTCTTCTAAGGATCTCTATTTCACTTGTACACAAGAGGCTGAATAGGTGTATTCTTGTTCTTCTTCCTTTCTCTGTCTTGAAGTTGTATCTTTGTTCATGACAATCCTCTTGAAGGTAAAGTTATTTTACACAAGATCTCTTCCTTTCAAGGGTCTCTTCTCATAAGTGACACATCCTTTCATAAATTTTCTATTTACTTAGCTTATAAGAGTTAATACTCTTTGCTAGGTTTATGGCATAAATCATTGTTAAAGGATATCACCTTGTTGATAGAAGTAGTTATCTTTGTTTCTTTTCCTTATGATTCCTATGGTTTCATAGTCATCCTAACGAGGGCAGTATATATATGCACTCCTTAGGTTTTGCTAACAACCATGGGGTAGAAAATACATATTTTGAATATGGATTAGAGTACTTTATCCCTAGATGATCAATATGCTTTCCAAGTTATTATCAAATATATGCATTGTTACTTCATCTACCTTTCAACAACATAAGAACATATTCTAAAAATCATATATATGGTAACACATGCACATTTGCTAAATCCTCAAAGAGTATTGGTGATATTTCTCCATCCTGAGGAAACATACCTTTTTACTTCTTTTTTTTATAAATCCTCAATGGGTATAAGTGATACTTATCCATCCCGAAAAATCACACACACAAACTTTGTGGTGATACAAGGAAATTGGTCCATGAGTGGACACATACAAACACATACATGCATGCATAAGTTGCTAATGGGCACACAAGATCAACTACCAAACACATAAACCCACTAGATAATTTGATCCTAGTTTTCTTTTCTTTTCAGGATTGACAATCGGGAAAAAAAATCTAATAGACCATTGAATCCTTCCTATTTGTGATTTACAATAAGGCACACTAACCATACTGGGTGAGATAATCACTCTCTCTTTCTCTCTTTATGCTTCCACGTTGGTGGGATAGAATCACAAGGGATGTAGACCTTTGTGGTGCTCTTGCCTTTCCTATGAGATCTCTTATGCTTTGTAATAACTTTTCAAATATGATATTAGTGGGAAAGACATTTACTTATCTGTCTCTTTCACTAGTTGATTTGGGCTTTAGTATTAACCCTTTTTTGTGTCTTCTGGCCTTTTGTTTTCTTTAGCTTTTTTTTTGCCTTTTTTTGGTTCTCTTATGCATGGGAATGGAACTAGAACCCTAGATTTGATGGATTGTGTACTTATGCTTGGTGGTGTTCTATCTCAATGTAACATTGTCTTTTTTCTTTCTTCCTTTCTCGAGAGTATGACTTGCTTCATACTCCCGCTAAAGTGGGGGCTAAATGTATTGTCTTAAAATGGATGCACTTCATTTTGAGACCTTTTAGCCCTCATTAGTGTGGTTTTGGTATATTTTTCACCTTCCTCCTTCCATATCATGCTTCTTTATCATCTCTTGCTTTCTGACATGGTCTTATAGGTGTTACTTTGCCACCTTTTTGGTCACAACTCTTGGTAGACCCAATTTCTTGCAAGTTCATCTACACATCCTTCTGGGACTTTCCAAGGCCCAATATCTCCCTTCTATGGAACTAGGTTAACCTAGATTAGCCTAGTCTAGTCAAGATTGACCTAGTCAAGGTAAAAGTCAACTAGGTCAACATTGTCCCCAGTGATTTCGGGGTTCAAGGCTTGAAAGACCTCGAGTTTTCCAATTGATTTATTTTCCTCTTTAGTCATCTTGAGTTATTTTCCCACCAAAATATAGTATATAAGGAGGATTGAAGGATTCATTTTCACATCATGCATTCACAAGGCTTCTAGCATACATCAAGTAATCAAAGTGTTCTTCTTCAAGCAATTATATTCAAGCATTCAAGTGTTGTCATCTCCTTCTTGCATCAAACTTCTTCCTTCAAGGTGGTAGTGGAGTTTGGCTCTAAGGCAAATATATATCATTATAATCCATTCTAGATCTTCTATTATTCATCATGGCATGCCACATACATTTCCATAAATGAGGTTTTGAATTCTTGATTCCTCTATGGTTTATTTGAGTCAAAACTATTACACTTATATACTAGATGACATACTAAACACAATTGCATCTTCAAAGGTAATTGTATCTCTCATTTGATATTATTGAGACCAACCACATGAAATAATTTCCTTTATATTTAAATTCAATGTTGATTCCCTAGTCTAGGGCTTGACCAAGGCAAGCCTTCATCCACCAAGCAACAAAAACCATTTACTTTCTATGTTTAGGAACAGGATAGCAAGATTTTGAGCATAGACCTAAAAATTCCCCCTCAAGAGATTTTTAGAGAAGTTGGTTATACTTTGTTATAGTGCCCCCAATACATGTCAACCTTGCCAGAATTTGATCCTCTAGGTTGAGCTAAACCTTACTTTTTTTTGGAAAAATAATTTTTGGGTTTTGTCTATTTTGTCATTTCATCGGCAAATATGCAGTTAGATATTTAGAAACAGACTCATATCCATTATTTTAATAGATAAAATATAGCTTCTAATACCTATTTCAAGGTGAGCCCTTTATATTTTATTTTCTTTCATATTTTTATCCTAAATCTATATTTTAATTGGGCTTATTGTACACATTTAGCACCTAGATCTACATTATTTAATCAATTAGTTCAATTTTGCATGCACACTATCACCCAAGGGCCAAAGAGTGTGTTTCATTATATTGAATTATCCTTTATAATTAAAATTTATAATTGGCACCCTTTCTATTATAAGTCCTTTCTAATCTAGTTTTGATTATAAAGAGGAATTATATTTTGATTATTGTCATGTAAAGTGGAGGCCTACATCCTATTAAAGTTCTTCGATTTTACCCCTAAACAACCTCTAGTATTCCCTTGTCTAGAAATTATCATGGTCTATGCTGAAAAATATGATGAAAAATAGAAAGACAATTGTCAATAAAAACAATCAGGAAGTAATTTTGTTAGTAAAAAAGAGTGAATTTTCTAGTCTTTTAGACCTAGGCTTTGAAGAAAAGAAACTCAACCATGTACATTGACCTAGGAAACTTGATAGAAATACATGAGAACTTAACGATAGATAGAAAAAATATGTATATAATAGGAATAATAAGAAAATGCAATCTAGTTCATAACCATAAGACTCCTTATAATTTTGATATTTTTGTGCAATGGGTTTAGATAGTATATCCTTGCTAAAAATGTGTTTGGGATTAGAAAGTCACAAAGAAGTGGGTGTAAACATTTTTGAAATGATTGTTAGCCCCAATGGATAATCTTGTACATGTATATGAGTGTGTCATATTAGTTGTTATGTTTTCATTGATGACAAGCCTAAATTGGTGAGACATTATTTTAATTCAATAGAGTGCTATATCATTTGATTGATGAAGAGGATTTGAAGAAAGTGTGATGATGTGAGTGTTGATAAGTGTATGGTATTCAATGGACACTTGAATGAGTTAGAATTTGATAATATAATGTTGGTTTGATATTATTTGATTAAGTGTTGAGATCATGTTTAAGCAAGATAATTTGGTTGGTGAATGAAGTTCGATATTAACTAAGCTATTATAGTTGTCACCAAGCACCTGATAAAGAAGTGAAGATTGTGTAGTATTAACTGAGCATTTATAGTGCTAACCAAGTCTATTATTGATCAAGTGCATGTAGTATTAACCAAGCAATGGAAAGGAATAGTTATTAACATTTTGAAAATATTTAATTTGAGGCTGATATTTAGTGAAAATAAAGATTGTTTGAGAAGTTTCAAAGATAAGGATGAATTTTGTTATGAGATTAACAACTAGAGAAATTCATAGAATATTTGATGAAGGAGATTTTATGATTTGATTTGAAGAACAAATTTCAAGGTGAAGGTGTGATACTTGAGTGTATAGATCTAATGAATATTAGCTGGATGAAGATTTGATGATTGTAATAAAGAAGCAAAACTTGGAAGATTCTAGTGGAGCGGAAAACATTTTCTATTCAAGGGATGAATGCATTGTTCATTATTATTAGTGAAGTTGAGGAAGAAAAATCATAGCCAAAAGAGAATCGAGCATAACTGAATTGTGAAAATCAAGCAAGAGAAGTGCTAAGTTGATGTGTTAGTGTGTAAATCAGCCAAGAGAAAGAAGAAGCAAGGAAAAGAAAGAGATTGAATTAAATAGAGATCTAAAAAATCAAGGTAGTGCTAAATTTAATAGATCGTTTTACAGCTACATTCTAACCATTGTAGTAGAAAATATCCTAATGAAGTGGACCTAACAATATTATTCATAAATCCATTATGTGGTGACATTCTGTTGAATTTTTTTGTAAGTCCTTTAAATTAGGCCACTCTATAGATATTTAAGTGATAAGGTCTAGATGATATTTGTAATAATCCTCTGACAAGATCATATTAATATTATGTTTTAAACTTTAACAAGATGGGCTCCTAATAGAGTTCACTTCAGAAGAGTGAAATTTTTGGGTTGGCAATTCCTAGGTGGGTTTTCCCTTAACAAGTTTTCCACGTTAAAACTTGTGTCAAAATCATGTGGATGTTTACTATGTTGCATGCTTATTTCATGTTTATTGTTTATTTTTGCAACTCAATATACACAAGAATATTTATTTTGATGCTCAATCTATGGAGTTAATAGTTTGATTGAAATATTAAGTTGAATGTTAGATATGGTTACCTATCTAGTGATTTGAAAGATTAAAGAGTTTAAATTTATGGAAAAGTCTTTTTAAGGCCTATAGGATAACTAGTTATAACTAATTCACCCCCCTCATTTATCTAACAATTGGTATCAAAGTTGAGTGCTTGAAGGAGAAAGTTTGAAGGAACTTGAGCTAAAGATCTGACATGTATAAGAGGGAGGTTCCTAAGATGAACAAGGAGAACTTTGCATTATGGAAAAGAAGAATGAGACTATACCTATTAGGCATTGAATAATGTATTACATTATATGGATCATTAATATGTGCCACCTACCCCACCTATGACTATTGATTAGATGAAGGAAAACGAAGATCACAATATTTTGGAAATTGATGATGATATCAAAGACCATGACACTACAAAAGAAATGTGGGATGAGCTTACATTCTTTCTTGGTGGAGATCTAAATGCACTAAGAGCCAAAGATAAGGTGAAATAAGAATGGAGGGAAAGAGAACATGAAATAGAACGGAGGGAAAGAGAAGGTGAAGTAGGAATGGAGTATAATAGGTGGTCATTTAGTATAGTGACAGATAAAATTGTACGAGACGTTACTACTCACAATTTGTTGTCTACATGATGAATTTGTTTTTATTTAAGCATTTCATTGTGCTGGAGGATAAGATGCCACTCATTCAAAAATTTAGGCACAAAGTTTGTGCCATTGCTACACCTCTTCTTCAATCACATTCCCAATTTTTTCATACCGTCCTATCTTCTCACTCCAAAAAAATGCAATTGTCATTCCCATGGTCAAATTGACCCACCTAATCATCATTGTTTGTCATTTTATAATAAAATGATTCATTTTCAAAGTAACATTTTTAATTTTGATTTTTTTCATAAATATAATGATCACATAAAAGTGTCGAAGAAAACAATTTATATATATTCATAAATGTAATGATCGTTATATCAAATTTTGATCGTTATGAGGTGTTCAAACATTGTGCGTGTTTGTTTCTTCCAACTTTTTGCATGGACTTGTTATAGTACTTCATAGGGGATTGTTTTAATTATTACTCTCTTTTACACATAGGAGATTGCTGGTTTTTATCGTCAAATTTTGAATTAATAATTATTACTCTCTCTTTAATTTTAAAAATAAAATAAAAATATTACTCTATTTTATACTATGTTTTATTAATATAATATTTTCTTGATATTTGCATTTTTTATTGGTTGTTGGAAATTTTTTGTAGGGATTTAATTTGGTTACCATTTATAAATTTAGGAAAAAAAAAGTTGACCATTAAAAAACAAACTTGAATTTTCCTCTAGAAGTCCCAACTGAAACATTGTCGTTCTAGAAGCCTCAACCAAAGAAAACATCTGGAATCCCTAACTAAAATTTCTAAAATTTTAATGTTAGACTTCTTTGATTTTATTATAATTTTCTTTCAAATGCATAATATTCTAGTACATGGTGTTTCAATTCATCTAGACATGAAGTGTGCTTGTGTGAACTTGTCACCAACAATGATTTTCTTATTCAAACCCTCACTCCCCTTTGCCTACAATATTTTTTGTCCACAAGAAATTGACCAGTTCATAGGTATGTATGTGCTTACAAGTTGCCCTACATTTCTCTTTGCTTTCCAGCCCTTGAAGATTCAAACCCTCAACCTTGAAAAATGAAAGAAAAGTATAGGTACTAAAATTGATGTTTTTTTACCTTGGCTTTTGATTTCATGTCATTTTTCTTCCACCTAGCAACGGTCTTGTTGTTTGATCAAGCATGAGATAGTCTCTATTTTTTTTCATCCATGACATCTTTTGAAATCTTTCTTCAATGTGTTTTGAATATTTCTTCTTTATCTCAAATACTTGGAGATTTGAATTCTTTTATTTTCTACTATGCATCAAAATATGGCTTTGATGGATTTTTTTAAACAAAATTTGTCATTTTTTGTAATCTATCTTCTTGAATTGAATGTTTAGCTAACGCAAAGTTGTTATTTATACTAAGGTTAATGGCTCTCTAGTAGAGAATTCTATAGTAAATAGGAAATAATGGGGAAATTTAAAGTTTTCTTTAAATATATCGATTTAAAGAGAGCTTGACAAGAATCTCAAGCACATAAGTGTGGATTTGTAGCCATTGTTTTAAGTTTTAACTGGTTTACACATTTGAGCATAACCAACACATACTTTTTAAATAGGAAATATGGTATTTTCTTTTTGTGAGGGGATTTCTCATGAGCCACTTATGGGCTTGGTAATTGGCATCAATCTAGGTTAATTGCTTCCACTTATCTATTGTGGTGATTGACATTGAATAGATTGAGAAATTTTATTGTTTGAGATGTTTGAAAATGTCAAAGTGAAGCTTGGTCTTACCTATTTTTTCTATTTTTGTAGAAAATAAGAACTTGTATTATACTCTTAAACTACTATCCTCACTCTAATGCCCTGCCTGGATATCCTTGGAACAAGGATTCAATACAAACCAATATATATATATTTTTAAACAAGTATGGATGCACATGAAAATCAACATACGAGGATCACAAAGATCCCAATTGGTGACTTGACCATAATCTCGACAACTAATGAATCTCCAAACATCACTACCAAACTGACATGCTAAAAAAGAAAATGATATCCAAAGATGAAAACATAACTTAAAATATCAAATCTATCGAAGCATGGAAAATTAAGCAATCATAAAGGGTACTCAAAACACCAAATTGTGTTCTCTAGGAAATACCTGAGACACCCCCTATTTTCCATGCGAGAAAACACAATTGATAGTTTCGTGCGAGTAAGTGCACTAATCCATGCAAGGAACTACCGTCATGTGCAAAGGAATGCTTGGCCCAACCACCAAAAACCTTTATACTGATGTCAAGTCTCACACAAGGAAGTACCAAGATGTACGCAAAGAAATGCAACATGTCATATGAGGAAATGCCAAGTCTTGCATAGGAGAGAGTATAATCTTGTGCAAGAGAGAATACAATATCGTGCAAGGATTCGCAACATCAGACCATGAAACAAAGAAGAAAAGATAGGAAACATATTTCCTCCACATTGGGGAGTACCAAATCCATAAATCAAGGCGTAGACACTCAAACACAATAACTACAAGATGAAAACTATATCTAACCATCTGAAACAAAGCAATAAAGGAAATGTACTAAAAGCAACATCACAATGAATGAACATAACAAAACTAATGTGTAGTTCCTCCCAACCATAATAGCATCATGAAACCTCAAAGGTCCTAGCCATCCCCTGCACGTAACATCCCAAATTGCTAACTAGACATCAAAACACATCATCTAAACATATGTTAAACATCATAATACAGGAATGTGTGAACTAAACTAACATCATCTAAACACAATATCCAAGCATTCCAATGAAAGCATAAACCACAAGGAAACATACTTCGGATAAACCAAAATACCAAGTGAACATCAAACATTAGTCATACTAGAACAATAGACTGTCTCTGTACACTGGTCCTAAGTAGTGGTGAAGGGAGCTACGCCTCCAAACCACATGAAACCCATAGGTCCACTCTCACTGTACTGATGGCGATAAATATCCAACTAAAAATACACATAAAGTAAACATCCATTACTAACACTCATTTCAGATAGTAAAGATAACTGAAACCAAGATCATGAGGCAATGTAAGTGGATCAGGTCTTGGTCAGACACTCTATGGGTCACTATGTAGGGACTCACTGGAGGGTAAATAGCTTGGCATTGGCAAGCCCAAGCTAGTGTTGGCAACTCACACTTCCAAATGGAAGGAGCACATCCCATGTCTTCAAATTTAACCTAATGCTCAACAATTTATTATCTTAATTTATTACCTAGTTAATTTATTTAGTTATCACTTGTTTAGAACTTCTTTCCATCAACCCTCAGGGAAATATTCACCAAGGTTGTGAGAGAAGCCCCTCCATGCTACCCAAAATACTCATGCTCATCACAATGATGAGTGCCCATAGGCATGCATATTCCCAACCCAACCCCAATGAACATAACTCAACCAAAATATAACTAGGAGATTGGGGCTTGCAAGTCACCTAACAAATGCACACACATGTGCTCATGTGTGGCATACCGCCATCACAATGATCATAAAAAAAGGTTAGCTAAGAATAAAAGGAAAGTAACACTCAATTGAAAACAAGCTCTAGAGAATAGATGTGACACACATCCCAATGCAATAATGGTTTGACTAACAGCTTGCAGATGATCCAAGTCCATGACCAACATTATGTCAAGAAAACTTGAGAAAACTAGGTGGATGCAAATCAAGGTAAAAACCCTAAAACTCAACAACTTAAAAAATTAAAACTCATTTGGTCTTAGGGCACAAAAGCTAGAAAAATTCAAGCAAATTTAGGTTCAGACACCATATGCAAAAATGGTTAGCATAATGGTGCGAAACCCCAAACCCTCATCCCAAAAATTGGGAAAACGTTCATACTCGACCAACTGGGTAGAACCAACAAACATAAATAGAGGGGAACACTAGTTTTTAGCCTCCTAATAAACAACTACTAGAAACATAACTAGAAATAGAGCTGAAACACAAAAATGGGAGAGCCCTACCTGATAGCAAAAGGGGCAGAAACAAAAATCAACCAAATAAATAAATATCTCGCAGAAGCTGTCGAAACTATGACAAAACAAGGTCTCCCCGAATTGGATCTAACGAGACTGATCTTGCAAAGATCCCACACCTGTAGCTCTCACAATGAATAGAAATGCAATCCTCCAGAAGAGGATTTTGGAAAAAGCTCTCAATTTTGTAATTTCCAGAAGTAAGAAGTGAGGAATTAATTTCCTCTTTAGATACTTATTCACTTTTTTAGTAAATAATTGATTACGGTGAATAACTAGGTAACCTAGTTAAACCATGAATCAACCCAAACACAAATTGGTTATTCCAAGTAATTGGAAGTCATCTATGGCAAAGTTGATAGAAATTAAAAATAAAATCAATTAAAGCTCAAAAATCCAAAAATCACAGAAATTCCTTAACAACCTTCATGAGAATGCAAACCTCTAAATGCATAGACATGTTCACAGGTCTAATCACATAATGCAAATGATTGCAAATTTAATCGAATCACTGGAAGGTTTAATTAAAACACTTAAATAAGATACGTTGACCATACAAGAATGACATTGGTAAAATATGACGGTTGAATCACTAACTCCATGTGCCACTACCAAGGATATAAATCATGCACACTAAAACACATGATGAAGTGCAATTGCCTATAATAACATAGCTAAAGAAATAAATGCATTAAATACCTAATTTAACCATTTATTCAAATATACTTAAATAATCTATTTACATCACTCACTTTCGCATAAAGCATCACAAATAAAGAATGAAGTAGATAACCATAATGTTAAATCCAACATAAACATAATTAGAGATATGTCCAAATACCAAATAACCCTGTATCATCATAAAACATATTGTCATCTCAAAATGGAATCATCATGCAAATATGATCAACTGAATAGCATAGTAATCTAACATCTATGATACTGAAATCAAAGTATAACATGTGACCCTTAGGTCATCTCAAATGTAAAAATAACATGAGTAAAAAGCATCTCTCAGATAAAAATAAACAAGGTACAAACTGCAAACACGAGAGTTACTACAGCCTCGCCTACTAGGCATAGGCTTACTCCTATAAGCCTAGAAAAAGATAGGGGTACAAATCTCTCAACCGTATAACATCTTCCCAAGTAGTAGAGGTCTCATTGTTCAGGTCTGGCTGAACCCTTACATGCTCTATGTCCCTACCTCTCAATGTCAGTTTTTGATGTTGAAGGATGTGAATGAGCTTCAAAGAAAGCTACCCATCCTCCACTCGTAAAGCATCCTAATCAAGAACATGGGTCACATCAGGAATGTTTTGTCTCAAAATAGAAACATGGAAAACATTATGGATACACAATAAGCTAGGTGGAAATGCTAGTTGATAAGCAATAGGACTGATCCTCTCAAGGATCTAAAATGGGCTAACAAAACATGGCACTAACTTAGAACCTTTCCCATAATGGATGAAGTTCTTCCTTAGACGCACTCTCAAAGACACCTCGTCACCAACAAAAAAGTGACAATCCAACCTATGGGCATCTACATACTTCTCCTGCATGTCCTAAATAGTAACTAAATGCTCTCTAATATGAACAACCTACTGCTCCATATCCTAAAGTATCTCTAGACCTAAAACTACTCAGTCCTCCAAACGATCCCAACTTAAGGGGGTACAACATAGTGTACTATACAAGGTCTGAAAAGGTGACATGCCAAGAGAACTATGATACCTATTGTTATATGCAAACTCAACAAGGTATAAATAATCATCCTACTTCACCTATTTTTCTATCACATACATGCAAAGCATATCCTCTAGAACTTGGTTCAATCTCTTGGTCTAGCCATCAGTCTCTGGGTGATAAGACAAACTAAAATTGAGTTGCACACCCAAAGTATGCTAGAGAGACATCCATAGTGCTAAAGTAAACATTGGATCTCTATCTAAAATAATCCAACAAGGGATTCCATGCAAATGAACAATATCCTCCAAGAAAATATGTGTTACAAAAGAAGTTGTGTAGGATATCCTCATGGGTGAAAAATGTGCTACCTTGGACAACTTGTCCACTATCACCATAATACAATCATGTCATCGTAATCATATAGGCAACCCAGTGATGAAATCAATATATATCATATGCCATTTCCACTCTGGAATGACATGCAGCTACAAAAGACCCATCAGATGTTGATGCTCTGCCTTCACTCTCTAGAACTCGTGACATCAAGCAACAAAATCAACAACATCACACCTTATCCTTGCCTGAAAGTAAAATTTTTTAAGATTGGCATGCATCTTCTTGATGTTGAGATGTGTGGAATATGGTGCACAATGCGCTTCTAACAAAACCAAGGTACAAAGATCACCCGACACTAGTACATAGATATGCCCCAATTATCACAGCAATCCATCAAATTCAAGCAAGTAACCTAAAAATATCCCCTCAAGGGTATGTCTAG
The DNA here is from genome assembly GCA_028749045.1 of Cupressus sempervirens. Lineage (NCBI taxonomy): Eukaryota > Viridiplantae > Streptophyta > Pinopsida > Cupressales > Cupressaceae > Cupressus > Cupressus sempervirens. The sequence continues at coordinate 511,010,455 of CM053791.1, forward strand.
ACTCAATTTCTACTCTCACCTCCTGATACCAAGTGTCACTAGGCAAAGCCTCCAAAATGTGGCCTCATAAACCCACTCACAATGACAAAATTGATATCTCATGTTGCCTCATACTCAAGACATCCACGATGATATTCTCTTTCCCTTTAATGTAGTGAACATCAAAGTCATATTCACACAGGAACTCCATCTAGCGATGTTGTTGTACATTCAAGTTTGGCTAAATAAAGATATACTATAAGCTCCTATAATTACTATGCAACTCAAACCTATGTCTCCAATGAACAAGAGCATGCACCATGATTGCAAGTTCCAAATCATGAGGGATAGTTGAGCACATGGTCCTTGAGGTTTCTAGACTCATAAGCAATTACTCGACCATCCTGCATCAACAATGCAACCATGCCTTTCAACAAAGCATCTGTGCAAACCATAAAATCACCTACAGGATTAGGCACTATAAGGACTGGTGCACTAGTCAAACACTCCTTAAGAGAAATAAAATTTGCCTCACATTGGTCTGACCAAACATACTTTTTCCCTTTTCACTGAAGACAAGTGATGGGATGAGGTACACATGAAAAATCCTTCATAAAGTGATAATAATAACCTACCAATCCCATGAAACTGCAAACCTCATAAACATTAGTGGGTACCAACCAATCCATGATAGCTTAGATTTTCTCTGGGTCCAATGCAATACCATCACCAATGATGATATGCCTTGAATACTTTACCTTTGACTGGAAGAATCCACATATACCCAAGTTTCCATAAATTGATGATCTCTTAAGCACTACAATACTTGGCATAAATGGACCTCATTTTCCTCAAAAATCTTTGAATAGATCAATATGTCATCCAAGAATACAATGACACACTGATAAAAGTACATGTGAAATACCCAATTCATCAAACTCATGAATATTGATGGTGCATTGGTCAACACAAAGGGGTACAACCATGAACTCATAATACCATATCATATATGAAAAGTTACTTGATGAATGTTAGCCTTTGGGTACAAAGTTGGTGGTATCCTGACTTAAGATCAATCTTTGAGAACACTTGTGCTCCCTTTATCTGATTAAATAAGTCATCTATCCTTAGAAAAGGATATCAGTTCTTCACCATCACCTTATTTAGCTATCGGTAGTCAATGCATAAGCGTAACGATCCATCTTTCTTCTCACAAAGATGACTAGTGCACTCCAAAGAGATACACTAGGATGAATATGGCCCTTGGCAAATAGTTACTCCAACTACAATTTGAGCTCACTCAACTCTTGAGTAGTCATGCTGTAAGGAGCTCGTGAAACTAGCTCTGCTCCTAGTATGAGATTGATCTAAAAATTAATGTCATGCTGCAGTGACATATATGGTATCTCATTAGGAAACACATCTATATACTTATGAAGGAGTGGGTGATCATCAAGTGTCACCATACAACTTTTGGCTTCCTTAAGATCACTGATAGAAACTACGAGCATCTAAAAACTCGTCTGTAGACTCAGCTTTTGTTGATTAGTTGAGATCATCCAAAGTGAGATTGGTCTCTAGACTCTTAATAGCTCCACCTATGCAGCTATGTTATCGACACATTTTACCAACTTATGACGACAATCTATATTTGCCTGATGGGTGACTAACCAATCCATGCCCAACATAATGTCATACAATCTTAGAGGTAGGATACAAAGATCTAATGTGGTGGTGAAGGTACCTAAATTCAAACTACAACCACTAACCAAGGAGTCTATGATCACTTTGGATCCTATGGCTAACTCAACTTGCCACCTATCGACCTGACGTGCTACCATTAGCCCACATTGTTGAACAAGAGATGGTGAAATAAAATAATATAATGCACTAGAGTCAAATAATACTGAAGATAAAATACCATGCAACATACCTATAGCCTTGACTATGGTACCTTGATGCTCAACTTAATGGTTATCAACCACCGCAAAAACTCAATGATGCCTACTAGCATCTCCCATTGTAGGCTTCGATCTAGCTGCACCTTTGCTAGGCCCTATAGATGTTTTAATAGAACATCCCAAAGCTGTATGGTTGGGCTGACCAAAAGAATAATAGTTTCCCGCAAATATGGAAGCAGTTCCATGACCACCTTGAGCAGCACTAGAATATGGTGCACTTCCCTTGCTAGAGTTCTGTTGACTACTTTGAGGAGGGTGCTCCTACTAAGGCTTTTGTCCATGGCTTTGGTCATCTCCTTTCTTCCTTGAGGCACTTGAATTTTTTCCACCCTTGGTCCAATATCCACATTGTTAATTCTTATGATGATGACTACCCTTAGAGGGTGCTAACTGGGCTTGGCTCTTTGTTGAGGACTAAGTAAACTATGCATCCTACCCTGAGTTCTATGCACTTTGGTTTTGAGAACCGGATTTACCACTAAAACCCCTCTAAAAACCCTAGTGACATTGCTCTCCAAAATTCTTACCTTCTCTATGGAAAGTGTAAGCATCCTCGGTTAGTGAACACAAACATCTCCAATGATGGAGTCCCTGAGGCCCACAACAAAATGTTGAGTTAGGAATGCTTCATCGTGATGATAGCTTGAATATTGCCTCAACCCAAGAAATCACTTCTCATATTGATCAACTATCATATTCCCTTGCTTAAGCTCATGAAATTCATCGATATGGGCCTCACGATATTGTGGAGAAAGAAATTTCTCCCTAAACCTCTCTTTTAAGATCTCAAAAGTGAGATCCACCACATCGATATGGAGCTTCTCGCTCTAAATATCCCACCAAATAGATCCATGGTCTCTTAAAAGTGTGATAGGACAATGGGCCTTCACATTAATTCCATAAGGTAATAAGGAAAAACAATGCCTCATATCCAGTAACCAGGTCTCATCCTTGAACCCTATCCCATAATGGTGATTTATACCTTTGAAGTTTCTGCATCATTTCCACTTGAGTGAAGTCATCATCATTTTGACCATGACCTCTCCATTGATGCTCTCTACCACTAGGTGGTGTATGAGAACATTCACACTCATAGTCACACTCCTCTTTCCTATGATCTGACATGTGGGAATCTCCATGACGAGATCCCTCTTCTTGATCATGGCCCTATCGATGTTCCTCTACATGAGGCCCCAATCGAGCAAGAATCTATTGTAGCACTAGCATTAATACCCCAATGCAATTTTGATTATTGCCACCTTGTTCTCCCTCACCATCCTATAATTCCTCTTCCTAGTGTTCTTCTTCACAGTTATTTTTTCGGTTACTAGCCTAACCACTTGGCCTACATGGAGGAGGCATCACTATGGAAGCAATGAGATACGGTCAGAATCATACATCACAAGCATAGAGTCTTAAGCATGAATCACAAAAAGATATAAAAATAATAGACATAAGATAATAACATACAAATAGAAAACAATAACATAGTGGAAGCATAACACATAGATCCCAATGTTGCAACATGAGCTCTGATATTAGAAGTAATGCCTCGACTGAAGATCCTTGGAACAAGGATTCAATACAAGCCAAGATTTTTTTATAAAAACAAGTATGGATATACACAAAAATCAACATAAAAGGATCACAAAGATCATAATGAAACACTTAACCATAATCCTAACAACCAACCAATCTCCAAATGCCACTACCAAACTAACACGATCAAACATAAAATGAAATCCAAAGATGACAATAAAACTTAAAATCTTAGATCTATCAAAGCAGGGAAAATTAAGCAATCCTAAAGGGTACTCAAAACAACAAATTATGTTCTCCAAAAAATAATAGAGATAACCCTTATTTTCTAGGTGAGAAAACACAATTGATAATTTTGTGCGAGGAAGTTTGCTAAGACACATGAGGAACTACCTTCTTGCATGAAGGAGTTCTTGACCCAGCCACCAAAAACCTCTGTACTGATGTCAAGTCTCATGCAAGGAAGTACTAGGAAGCACATGAAGAAATGCAACATGTCACGTGAGAAAATGCCAAGTCTCATGTAGGAGAGAGTATAATCTTGCGCAGGAGAGAATATAATCTTGCACAAGGATTCACAACAATAGACCAAGAAACAAAGAAGGAAAGATAGGAAACCCATTTCCTCCACACTGGGGAGTACCAGATCCACAAATTGAGGTGTAAACACTCAAACACAATAATTGCAAGACAAAAAATGCATCCAACCATTGGAAACAAAGCAGTAAAGGAAATGTCTTGAAAGCAACATCACAATGAACAAACATAACAAAACTCATGCACAGTTCCTCCCAACCATAATAGTATCATGAAACCTCAAAGGTCCTAGGCATCCCCTATGCGTAACATCTCAAATTGTCAACTAGATAGTCAGAGTTGTCTTATGAGGGTGTTACTACTAAAGTGTAATAATATCACAAGAACAAGGAAATCTAACATGCTAACAAGTAAAGCAATAGATGTTCTAATTAATCAAAACGCATAATCTAAACATATGCTAAACATCATAATACAAGAATTTCTCAAATAAACTAACATCATCTAAACATGATATCCAAGCATTCCAATGAAAGCATAAACCATAAGGAAACATATTGTGGATAAACTGAATACCAAGTGAACATTAAGCATCAATTACATTGGAACAATAAACTATCTCTGTAAACTAGTCCTTAGTAGTGGTGAAGGTAGCTATGCCTCCCAACCACATGAAACCCATAGGTCCACTCCCATCATGCTGATGGAGATAAAGATTCAACCACAAACACACATAAAGAAAACGTCCATGGCTAATACTCATACTAGACAGTAAAGATAAGTTAAACCAAGATCACGAGACAATGCAAGTGGATCATGTCCTGGTGAGACACTCTATGGGTCACTATGTAGGGACTCACTGGAGGGTAAATAGCTTGGCATCAGAAAGCCCAAGCTAGTGTTGGTTGCTCACACTTTGCAATGGAAGGAGCACATCCTATGTCTTTAGATTTAACTAGGTGCTCACAACATTTTATTATCTTTATTTATTACCCAATTAATTTATTTAGTTATCACTTGTTTAGAACTTCTTTCCATCAACCCTCAGGGAAATATTCACCAAGATTACGAGAGAATACCCTCCATGCTACCCTACATACCCATGCTTACCACAATGACGAGTGCCCACAGGCATGCATATTCCCAACCCAACTCCAATAAACATAACTCAACCAAAATACAACTAGGAGATAGGGCCACAAAAGTCACCTGAAAAATGTACATGCATGTGTTTGTGTGTGGCATACCACCATCATGATGATCTTATAACAAGGTTGGATGAGAACACAAGAAAAATAACACTCAACCGAAAACAAGCTCAGGAGAATGGATGCGACATGCATCCCAATGCAACATAAAAGTGCAACAATGGTTTGGTTGACATCCTGTGGATGATCCAAATCCACGAATAACATCATGTCAAGAAAAATCAAGAAAACTATGTGGCACACAAATCGAGGTAAAAACCCCAAAACTTGAAAACTTCAAAATTAAAACCTATTTGGTCTTAGGGCACAGAAGCCACAAAAATCCAATCAATTTTAGGTTTGGACATCGTATGCAAAAATGACCAGCATAATGGTGCCAAACCCCAAACCTTCATCCCTAAAATTTGGAAACCGTTCATGCCTGACCAACCAGGTAGAACCAACAAATAGAAATAGAGGGGAATACTAGTTCTAAACCTCCTAACAAACAACTACTAGATACATAACCAGAAATGGAGCTGAAACACAAAAATGCAAGAGGCCTACCTAATAGCAAAAGGGGTAGAAATGAAAATCAACTAGATAAAATAAATATCCCGCAGAAGCTATCAAAACTGTGGCAAAACAAGGTCTCCCTGAGCTGGATCCAATGAGACCTCTTGCAAAGATCCCACACTCGTAGCTCTCACAATAAATAGAAATGCAGAAGAGGATTTTGGAAAAATCTCTCAGTTTTATAATTTTCAAAAGTGAGAAGTGAGTAATTATGTTCTTATTTGCATACTTATTTACTTTTTGAGTAAATAATCGATTAGGTGAATAACTAGATAACCTAGTTAAACCCTGAATCAACCCAAACAAAAATATGCTATTCCAAGTAATTGGAATTCATCTATGAAAAAGCTGCCAAAAATTAAAAATTAAATCAATTAAAGCTTGGAAACTAAAAAATCATAGAAATTTCGTAACAACCTTCGCGACAATGTGAATCTCTAAATGTACAGACATGTTCACAAGTCTAATTACATAATGCAAATGATTATGAATTTAATCAAATCACTGAAAGGTTTAATTAAAACACTTAAATAAGATATGTTGACCATATAGGAACGACATTGGTAAAATATGACAATTGAATCACTAACTCCATGTGCCATTGCCAGGGATATAAATCCTGCACACTAAAATACATGATCAAGTGCAATTTCATATAATAACATAGTTGAAGCAATAAATTCATTAAATACCTAATTTAACCATTTATTCAAATATACTAAAATAATCTATTTACATCACTCACTTTCGCATTAAGCATCACAAAGAAAGAATGTAAGTAGATAACCATAGCATTAAACCCAACATAGACATAATAAAAAATATGTCCAAATACTGAATAATTGTGTATCAGCATAAAACATATTGTCATCTCAAAATGACATCATCATGCAAATATGATCAACTAAACAACAGAGTAATCTAGCATCTATGATACTTAAATCAAAGTATAACATTCGACCCTCAAGCCATCTCAAATGTAAAAATAACATCAGTAACAAGTATCTCTCAAATCAAAATAAATAAGATATAGACTACAAACACGAGAGGTGCCACATTCACTGCCATGTAGAACCTATCAAGAATTTTGTGATGGATCAAACCATCTTTAAAAAAGTGCCTGATAATATCATCGAGAAAATTGGCAATGGGTCATTTGATACAATGTACCTAATACCATTGTATTCATGTTACCTTCTATCCTTGCACAACAATCTTGGTGATTATCTAAGGTAGCTTCTTTTAGTTGTGTGCTTTTGCAATCAACAATGATCGAGTTAAGAAATTCTAGTGTAGGATTAAAGTGTTTCCAAATTCCAAAACAAAGGTATAACCCTGTTGCAACAATTTGTTGTGTAGTGTGAGGATTTTATGTATGCATATAGATTTTAAGGGATCTTAGGGATTTAAATGAATAATTTAGCATAAGCATAAATTTGATGGAAGTACCACAAAAATCCAAGGTTAAGGCTCGATAAAATTAGGGTTTATCTAATCATAACCATATTCTAGGTGGTGCCTTCATTGTGTCAAGCCTTTATCATCTGATATATGATCTCTTGTACTTTTGCATTTTTTCTTATATAGATTGGTGTTTTTAGTAGATTGGATGTCTTGTTTTTGATCTAAAATCCATTGTATTTTAATGTTTGTTTTAATTTTATTAGCGTTGATTTTTCCATATTTTGAATATTTTTGGAGCATCTTTAGGGTAGATTGAAAGGTTTTGAGTGTTCTTCTATTGATTGGTAGTTTCATTAGATCAGGCATACTATTTCCAATCTAAAATCCATTATATTTCAGTGTTTATTTTTATTCAATTACCTAATGTTGATTTTTCACATTTCAAATATTCTAAGAGTATCTTCAAGGTACGTGGAACAATCTAAACTAGAAGGGATTTATTATTGTATGTTTTATTTATTTTACAATTGTATTCTATTTTGAGAATCTAATTTCATGTACTTTTAAAAATGTTTCTAATGAAGTGTCCCAAGTCCAATGAATATTTTGCATTTGTGGGAGATTTCTCCACATATACTAGAATAGTTATGATTAGTAAGGTGTTGTTGATATAAATTTAGAAATTATGGTTGGGGTGTTGTAGGTACCATCACTTTAGTAGATTTTCTTGTGACTTGTGTGACATTCTTCTCAAAGGGTCTTGGAAGTGATTCACTCACCTCGGTTCTAAGAAAGTTTAGAATTTGTCATTACTATAAGCAGTATATGTTGGTAGACACAAAATATTATTAGCAAAAGTGACATATAAAGCTTGTTTGATCATTTAAAAGAAATGGATTGCATTACTATGGATAAAGATATGAAGGTCCAACCAATTTCACATTTGTTGGAATCACTCTTGCATTACATACAACCATAATTATGTGTATTTCCATATAATATATAGTGATTTACATTTATTAAATGAATATGTCAAAGGAAAAGTTGCAAATGATACAATGTGTAATTACTTGGGAAGTTAGGACGTGTGCTCATTTAATGTTTCCTAATATCAAGATGTGCCTCACCTACTAATTCAATGTCATATCTTGGAGTAATTCTTCTTGTTATAATTGAGGCTTGGCTTTATATAGCATACTCTCTTGATCACCAACTCACTCTACTTGTTAAGAAGATTTGAAGAATAGGTTAGTGGAAAGAAATTCATTGGTATTGTCAAGAGTTGTGTCAGCCAAACCAAAGAAAAAAACATAGGTATAAAACCTACTAAGAATTGGTTCTTATGCTTTAGTGTCTATTTTTATTTTCACTTTGCATTATATAAAATTTTCTTACTTTTCTTTTTAGAGCAAATTTTAGGATACTTTATTTATTAATAAGTATGCTCAATGAACAAGGATTTTTTAAAGACCAATATATCCCTATTACAAAAGGAAATACTCCAATGATACAACCAAATGAAAATTCTAATATAATTTAAAGTTGCTATTAAAAAAAGGCTTCACTCAGCTATGAAATAGGCATCATTGTTAATGTTTTAGATTTCAATTTGTTCATTAGGCTTGTTGGGATTGTGAAAATGAACTAATAAATATTCATGTTTAAGCCTTCATTTTTCAAATTTTATCTCAAAATTGTAAAAGCGTAGCCATCGCTATTTCACAGAAATAGTTTTAAAAGGACTACAAAATAGTCAACCTCTTATTTTTGCTACTAGTAGATACAAAGGACTATGAAATAGTTACCATCACTATTTTGTGAATGTGAAAAGATAAAGGTTGTGATATAGTGGAAGGTATTATTTCACATGTTGAGGTTTTTGTGGTTGTACTAAATACTAACCATTGATGAACGAAAGTGAAATAAGAAGGTAGTCATTAAGAGAACTCATTTCACACATAAGAACAATCCTTTAAAAATGGAAAGTATTAATGAAATAATTTTTTTTAATGGAAATTTTAAAGGTATACATAGAAGGTCTACTTGTTGGTGCATGAGAAATTTTAAAGCAGTTGAAGTAGCCATGCAAAACCAGAAAGTGAATCTCTTTCTTTCTCTAGTTTATTTTTTAGAATAATAAAATGCCCAGGAAAATGAAGGAGGTAGTTATAGGAGGCACATTGATTCATCCCCTACATTATAAATTGTTAAAAATATTGCCACAACCTTAGGATATAGGGATGAAAAGTTTGTTTGCAAATGGTAAAAAATATTGTGGGAAATCTAGCATACCAATTCATGGGTATGTCATTATTTTGGTCATTATATTTAAAAAGGGATGTTAAAATTCCAATATGTAACCCTTGGAGGTTAGATATGGCCATGCTCTTAGTGCCAAATGTATTTATTGATACTAGTTAATACATGCACTATCCAAGAATTATAAGTTAGAGACATAAACAATGAGAAAAGTTGACAGGGCCCTTCTCTTAGTTATGACCAAAATATGTTACAAGAATGTTTTAGGTTGACCATTCAAGTGATTACCAAGATTAAAAAAGAGGAATCCTCCTTGGAAAATGAGCATATAGTTCGTAGTGTTGGTTTGAAGAAAGATTCCTTTTTCATGAACAAGGATGATAAGAACAAAATGATTCAGTTGCAGTGCAAGGCTCCTTTCTCCACGTACCACTTATATTGGGTTCTTCCAAATGACATATTAGGGTTGGGGGCAAGTGTTGGGAGAGGAACATAAAGTAGGGGGTGTATTGGGTGAGGAGCATAAACTATAATGCATGTCAATCTTATATATTTATCTATGAGGACTCAAAATACCCACTTTGTTAGAAAGTAAATGTTGAGCTATCATTTTGCATGATGCTTAGCAATAGGAATCCTTTCAAACTCCTCTCTTAAAAAGTTAATCTGAAATCAACTCTTGTAGAACAAGATTTTAGAGTGCAAGGAACATTAGCAATAAGAGAAACATTCACAAACTAAAACTAAATTCCCATATAAGCTTAGATAAAGAAAGCAAACAAGAAATGCAAACCTCAAAAGAGAAAACACTCCATGCTTCCTTGATTTTGCAGATGTGTCCTTTGATGAAGATGTATGCTCAAATGCTCAAATTTGCTTCAATGGAGATGGATAATGGCAAATTGGTAGCTTTGTGAGCTCTCAATTTGGCATTATAAGGGTAAGATTGATGGCTTTGGTTCTCAAAATAGCATGGTAACTTTAGCTCAAAGATTGTTGTTTGAAATGGCTTGGGATGGGATTCAATTTATAGGCTAAGGGCTTGAGGGATGGAGGGCTTAGATGCAAGGATGGGGAGATGGTTAAGGAGGGCTAAGATGCACTCAAAGGGGAGCACATGGATTGTGCTTGTTTAGCACCAATGGAAAGGTGACACTTGTCACAAGGAGGATGAGTGTCAAAAGGGTTGGTTAAAGGCATGATGAGTGGGGTTGAGTATGTAAGAGAGATGTAAGAGGAATGAGTGTGGAAGAGGGAAGAGTGTGGAAGATGGATGTTAGAGTCATGAGTGGGCTTGTAAGAGTCTTTTATGGTTTGTAAGAGCACTCATGACTTGGTGGTTGGGATTTTTAAGGGGGGACTTTGATTTGGTTTAGGAAAGTCTTAAACTTGTTTAGGGAATGTGACAACATTAAGGGGTGGATTAGGCTTGGGTTTAGGATTAGATTAGGGATGTTAGAGATGTGCAAGTGGATGGCATTAATGAGGGTGGATGAGTTAGTGGTTAAGCTTGGTTAGTATGGGTGGATGGGGTGGATTAGACTAAATGGAGGATTAGAGATAGGTTAGGGGTTTTTGAATTTGAGGATTTTATTTATCAAATATATTTATTTAATAAATGGGGATTTTTGGAATTAGATAGAAGAATAGGATTTAATTGATAAATAATAGGTTTATTTAATTTATCAATTAGGACTATAGATGATTAATTAAATTAATCAGCTAGCGGATGGCAAAGAATTAATTAAATAGGAATTTAATTAATGATGCCTTTAGAGATGGCTAAATTAGATTACCAAAGCGGTATAATCAAATTTAGGTGTCTACAACTCCAAGGTTCTAAACAATCTTGCAACCTACTAGAATCTACTTAGTAGAAGATAAATGTGAGTGTTCACAAGGAGACCTTTGCTGGTTCTGACCAATTTTAGATAACATGTTGAATCTACTTGCTATCTCAAACCAAGTAACCACACAAAAGAAATTTTTTTTTTTTGTATTTTTTTTTTTAATAATGAATGCAATTTTAACTATGGAACAATATGAATTCCTAAATTAACCAAGTGTTTATAAAAGCAAATAACAAAGATAAGGTAACAAGAATTTTAAGAAAATGACTTGAAAAGTAAATTTCTAATGGACATAAGCCACAAAAACAACACGTCCGTGAGTTAAGCCTTTGAAAAGATCAGTAGGTAACCAATGAAAATAGTAGTAGTGCTTCCTTAATTACATTAATGCAATTTTCGATGGGAATTTAGTAACTATAATATGTTTCACTTTCCATTAGATCGCAAGCCCATGGAAAGTGCACTCATGCGAGACAAAAAGCTATGCAGGAACAATATGGTGATTTCTTCTCTAACTAAGTACATCAACAAAATTTGTAAACACATGGAAAACACTAGAATTAAGAGATCACTCAATCAAAATAACACAATAAGACTATTGGGTCGATTACACTCCATGAACATACATTCACAAAATATAACACACTAAGGCAAGAATAACTACACTCCAAATGGGAGCACCAATAGCATATATTATTGCATCAAAATAATGGCCTAGAATACATATTTAATTCCTCAATTTATAGGAAATCTTCTCCTTAATTTATGTTGAGAGTGAGAGATCTCTTCATGCAAATATATGCTTCTAAACTAATAAAACAAATCTATTTATGTACAAATTGACTCTCTAAATGGTGCTAAGTAGGACTCCACCCTTGTTTATGTCATTTAATGAGTGCATGATCCTTTACATGTATTAAAACAAAGAAAGCATGAGAAAATAAGAAGAAGAAAGCCATTAGATGATGTAGAAGTCTCTAGAGATGCCAAAAATAGAAGCTCAACCTTCTTTGAATGTTTGTAGGAGTTAAACCGCTATTAGAATGCATTTCTAGTGCATGGAAAACTCTAAATTTAGAACTGATAGTTAATTTTTGGTGCACCTCTAACTTCTTTAAAAACTTCCTATGCATCTTGCACACCTTGTGTACCTTGGGAGAAGTGCACCTTTGGAGATGAGTTCAAAAAATGCAAAATTTTACCAAGTGTCAAAATTGAAATTCTAGCTTCTAGATTTTGTTTCCCTTCATATCAAAGCTATGTCTAGGTATTTGCTCTTGAATTTCTCTATGATCTCTATCACTTGAGTTGCATCCAAAAAATCTAAAGCATCATATTTATCCTTAACTTCTCGTCGATACTTTCCCACCTCTATGCGAGTCTCTGCAAAATCTCCCAATTTCACATCCAATTCTAGCAATGCCTCTTTGGTCTTAAATGCTTGTCTAATATCCTCATTGGTGGAAGCTTCTTCAAAAGTCTTTTGAAATTGTTCAACAACTGCTTGCATAGTCATGAGTCTATCCCTTGAATCATCTTCAAAATATCAAGGCAAGCATCACTATAATGTCTCTCTGCTTCCAAAATCTGCTCTTGGGCTTGATCCTTGAGCTTATGAATATCTACATGTAATGTTTCCATTACTTTATTACCATTTGTGATCTTCTTAATCAAATCATATATCTTATCCAAATCATCTATAGTATATACATCCATCAACATCTAATACCTTTGACCATTTATTGATTATAATGCTTGCAGGTCTTTACCATTGGTATGTATCTCATCCATCAACTCAAAATCTTGATTCAATATAGAAAATAGCTTGTTTGAATTATCCTACATCTAGTGCAATAACTTATGATTTCCTTGTATGATTTGCACATCTTTTTCTTCAAAACTTTCCCTCCATTACTGACGATCCCTAAAAAATGGATCTAATTGTACATTCTCCTTATCCCTCCTATTGAGTGTCGCACCTAAAGTATCCTCAAGATTTATAGGATTTAGTAGACCAACTACTTTGTACAAATAACCTTGTAGGAGCTCATTCTACTTCCAAAGGTTTAACAATTTATACTCGTCCTATTCTAAGTGCCTAAACACTTCTTTGATTCCCATAGTGACCATCAATATGGCAATATCCATAGTGGGTTTTCCAAGAAAGATGTCTTTGATTTGATAATCTTTTGGGGTTAAATCCTCAATATTTGCATGTAGAGGAGGAATAGCAACATGGGTGAACAAGTCCTGATTTTGATTACTCATAACAAAGGCCAATGTTTGTGTAGGTGGCATAGGTTTCTTGAGAGTTTCAATTAATTCTCTCATTTCCTCTTCCTCAGTATAATATAGTTGTCTTTTGTGTCTAGCCATCAGATCTTTTCTCAACCATCTTGGAGTATCTTCCATCAGAGAATTATTCTTAGATGAAGAGGGAGCTTGTAACTTTAGGCCCTTTCCTTTATCACACCTCTCTAGAGTCTTCTCCTTTTGTGAGTGATCTATATCAGACATCTCTATGTCTTTTGAGTCCACAATCCTCACCTGTGTATCTTGGGAAGTTTGTTGAGGTTCCTCATCTATTTGCCCCTTCCATACTTGATCGACAAGTCTTTGTTGTGGATCTTCTATCTATTCAACTTGTTCCTTTCCTTCATTACCTAGAGGGAGAGGAGTAACTGAACCTTTATCCAAGAAAGAGAAATCTTGACTTGGTGATGGTGGAGCAATTAAAGGTCCTTGTGGCTGAGGTGAAAATTGACTCCAATCCTCTTTTGGAGGTTTATTTTTTTGTGTATCCCTTATCTAACCTCCTATAAGTTTAGTGCCTATAGGCATGAATTCAAAATTTGACATCTTAAAGACATCAGCCCCTTGGTCCTCTTGCTCATCAATCCATTGTTGTAACTCATCCTTTGAAGTTTTAACTTGAATAGGTTATGTAGGAATGGGTGGTGGTGTTATAGTGGAGCTCCTTCTCCATTCTACCTCAGTAACCCTGGCAAGATGAGACCTTTGACTCAAGGGAAGGTTATCTTCTTCTTTTTTGTTATCCTTTTCTTCTTCCTCTGGAATAAATTCTAGGACCGATGGAAAAGAATAACCTTTCTTATCACCTTTTGTCTCCTTGTCCTTTTAACTAGAGTTTTCATCTTTTTTTCCTTGGGAGTTGATAAAGAAGCTTCTTCTTCTTGGGTAGGCAGAGACACTTCCTATGCTTCAACTTTAGCTTCTTGCCTTTGTTCTGGCAGTGGCACTAGCAGATTATCTTGAGTCTAAGTAACTTCTAAATTCTCTTTCCCTTGGCTCTCAGGTGTTTGAGTTGCCTCTTCTTTAGGCTCATTTTGCTGAGGGGAAGTTCTTTTCCTTTTATTTTTACCTTTTTGTGCCCTGAAGTATCCAACTTCTCTATCAAGTTGATGCACTGTTTCCAACCTTATTGGAGACTGAGCTGTGAATGTTGGCACTGCCATTTTCCCTCCTCTCTCTTTCACTAGGTGAGTTGTGGCTTGAAAAACTACTATTTGTGGAATCAGATCCATCTTGAATGGTCTCTTAATCCATTCCTTGGTTAATTGGATGATATGCCTCGCCCTACGATTGATTGTTTTCTTCTCTATCAATCTCTGCATTCATGATAGGCCAATCATATATCTTATCTTAGTTATATAAGGGATCTAAGACCTCTTTAGTATCTTGCTACACAATCTTTAATGGGACCTTCATTTTTAATGCATTGCCTACCAAATAAAGAGTCATTCTACAATAATCCCTTATTCAGGTCTCATAGTCATCTACTACATTCATCCAATGATCCTCTATGGCATCTTCATGTTTGAACTATTTTCCTGCCAAGTACTGAACTTTGCCAATGTTATCAAAACATGGACGAGGGGAGTTATAATCTCACAAGGGATACTGATCCCATTTTGAATCAAAAGTCATGATATTCTACTTCTGTTTGACACCAAACAAATCTATAGTGATGGGCCATAGCCAAGTCTTCTTATGCTACTTCCTTACTTTGTCATATGCAGATGAGAGTTTTCATGCAATCTCTAGCAATATTAGTCTATCACACAAATACCTAGGAAGCTTCTTTGGATTTATAGTTGTACCCACTACCATTAAATAGGTGAATGTCTTGAATTGGATGTAGTAGGCACCTATTTCTTTAATCTTTGTTGCTACCTCTTCTAACATCCTTTTTGCATAGTCTCTCTCAATGAACTAGATAATTGCAAAAATGAAAGTATCATTGACTATTTTGTATTTCTTGTTGTGATCCAAGAGCTTTTTCCTTACTAGCTAGGGGTATACCACATAAGGCCATGCATCAACATCTTGCAAGTTGCCCCTTTTAAACAACATTGGGTAATATATAGTTCTTTCTACAAATAAATACACCAAATTTGATGTCATATAGAACCTTAGGTCATTTTTTACTGCCACCATTTATTCATCTAAATTCTCACTAAGAATTATGGTCCATTCAATTACCATCTTTGTCATTCTGATGGTTTCAATGAAGTGTACCATCCATATGTTTAAGTGTCATGTTGCTGGTAATCCCATGATTCTACTTAGGAGCACTATGGAATGTTCAATATTATCTTTTATATAACCTCTTGTCATATCTACTTTCCCTTCTTTTTGCCCTAGAGGAGTTCTATCGATGAGATACGAGGATTGAATAATTTCTATGGCTTCTTGTTCATGCTCTTTGTACCACCTTTTTGCTTGATGGTATGTCAACCCAATGTATTGATCTACCCTTAGAAGATGGAAAGCTTTTTCTATATTCTAAGGCCTCAGATCTAGAATGATCTCTCCAATTATGCTTTTTACCACCCTATCCTTTGAAATATAATTCTCTGCCAATTCCATAACCAACTTAGAAGATTGTACTAAAATTGGGTGTGAAGCTGCGTTTACTAACCCTGATCTTATAAGTGCAGTTACCATAGGGGGCCTCCCATTTGGTTTCTTTCATAGGAATTAGCATCTCGGATCTTTGAATGAGCATCTTGGAAGCGTGATTTTGATGGAACAACTTGAAATTTGAAGGCCACTAGTTTTGGAGCCATCTTTGCAGTGAGGGAGGACGAGGAGGAAGACATTTTATATGCCCAAAATAGACATCCATTGGTCCATAAGGTTGAAAATAAAACTCTAAAAAAACCCTAGTTACGATAAAAAGAAACCTAGATTGCAAAACTGTGACAAAACTAGTAAAAACCCTATTTTATACTCTGATAGACACAATTTGGCACACCTTAAACACCTTGAGGGTGCGCTAGGTGCACCATTCCTAAGAAAAACCCTAAAAAACAAGGGTGTACACATAGCCCACCTTGTGCGGTACACTAGGTGCACACCCTACAATGGAAAATTTAGCCAAGTGTTTTAAATAAGGGTTGCACACATGGCGTACATTTTGGGGTGCACTATGTATGCACCCTTACTATGCATGTAGAGGATTTTGTCTTGAAAGATTCACATGTGTGCACCTTGGATAGGTGTACATATGCGCACCTTTCACTTGGGTAAAATTTTCTTAGGTTTGTTAAGTTTATTAAATGTTTATGAGGAAAAAGGTGTGCACCTAGTGCACCTTGGTGCCCAAGGTGCGCAGCTCACAAAGTGTGGAGATGTGTTCTCTAAAGTGTAGAAGGAGAAAACGAAATGAGAAAGAGGGGCGGGGTCTCAGACTTTATAGGTCTGAGATGGAGCACACCTTTGGAGGTGCACACCTATACATGTGTGTAGGTGCACACTTCCAAAGGTAAGTTCTCCTGCACTAGTGGACTTAGTGCACTAGCAAAACTTGAGGGGTGTGCTGTGCTAGTGCACCCTTTTCTATAATTTTTTTTTCTCTTAAAATCTCTAGTTTTTGGCAATTGGGTTTTTCAAACAGAGGGCCATACGAGGCTTAGACACTAGGTAGAACCTTAAAAAAAGACTCTAACCCTAGAATAGAGATTTGGAAAGATAAAAAATATACTAGGGGGTCCCCATTTCTTAGAAAAATAAGGTGTGCATTATGAAACCACAACAATAAAGTCCACCAAGATAACTGAGAGGGAAGGGGAGGGGTGAATCAGTTATCCAACTATTAAAACATTTATCAACCTTATTAATCCTTAAACATGTGAACAATACAATCATCAACCATAACAAGATATTCGTACACATTAACACCAAATATGTTTACTAGGGAAACCCTTGATCAGAGGGAAAACCTTGGTGGGGACGATACCCACAAAATGATGTACTAATATAAATGTTCCTTGTTAGAGGATGAACTCTATTAGAAGCCAGTGAAATACATTTAGTACATTTCAATCACTGTTAGGAGACTTTGTGTTGAGATAATGGGTGTTGCACATATTGCATAATATTGTTGTATTGTATTATTTTATTTTATTATGTAATATTGTATCTAGGAGCACCTAGATGGACATGCAACATGTAAAGATTCCCATGGGATATAATTGATGAGTTGTATTATAATATTGTGATAATATTTCATTTAATTATTTAATATTGGAGAAAAGAATTAAATTTTCAATATTAAATGTGGGGTCAATGAGTTAGGTAGCACATGGTTTTAACACATGGTTTATGTAATACCACTTGGTGGTTTTGTGGGACTTACTACTGTATAAGCAACCATAGGGGTAGTTGTAGAGACAAGACAAAATGCAAAAAGGAAAAAAATTGAGCAAGACAATGCTTGACAGGTTAGCTAAGGGAGCATTTGTGAAGGTTGGAAGCATGGCATGGGATGTGTGGATTCATGCTTGTTCACATGGATTTCTTGGTTGTGGCTATGACATTGAAGGCTTCAATGTTTGTATTGCAATGGTGTTTTTTTTAATAATACATGGTGGTGGATGCTTTTGGAGGTTGGGTTTTTCCCTTAATGAGGGTTTCCCATGGTATATCTTGAGTCACAATTTCTTGTTGGGTATGTTGTCTATTCGCTTGCATGTGGATTTTAATTGCATACCTATTTCTGATCTATTATGGGTTATGTGAAAATGGTTATATTATTTATTGCAAGTTTACTTACAAGTGGTATCAGAGCTATGGTTTTATTATTGTAACCCTAGATTGAATCCATGGGAATGCATGAGAGGATAAAAGAAAGAGCAAGATATATGAGTTTTTATTGCAAATCTGAGGATTTTGGGTTTGTTGTTATGATGAGATATTGGTAGATTTTGGACATGTGAAATTGTTGGATAAAAGGGTTTTTTAGATGTTTCAGTTAAATGAGGGTTTTAGAGAGAGTTTGTAGAAATTATCTCCTGGGTAAAAACAAACCTCACCATTAGATTTGGGTTGATGTTTCCATAAATTTTGATATATAATATGTCCTATTTTGGCCACAACTTTCTTAGTAAAAAGACTATCTTAGTAATAAATATATATATTTTAAAAATCGTTGTGAAGATGGTAAAACAACTATCTTAGTAAAATGACCATAGCTTTCTCTCAGGATATCAAATTTTAGACTTCTTATAGGTGTTGGAAAGCTAATTTAGAGCTCTACAATTTGATATAGGTTTGGTTCTATGATTTTAAAACTTTTTAAGATTTTAAGAGCCCAACATTTAGATGTTGTTTATTTTGAGCACAAATTAGGGCATAACTTGGGCATATAGAGTCAAATTCCGGACTTTGAGTAGTCAACAAAAAACTCTTGGAGAGATCTACACATTGGTTTAAATTTAGTGTAGGTTTGACATGGTTTATTTAGTGATATATTGATCTAAATAATTTATGGTATATATTGACTATGGTAGCATTGTGAATTTATGACATTGTATGTTTAGAGATTTAAGATTTGATGTCATTGTATACTCAGTTCATATTTCAGATTGGTCTTATGATGATATGACTATTAGTGTTTTGTTTGGATATGTATGATGAATTGTTGGGTCTACAAGTTGTGCAATGTTGTAAGTGGTATATATTTATAGGTTGCATTTATAGCTTGGTTATGGGTTTTCCTTGCCCATTGATCTTTCATTATTGATATATATTCATATTGGTGGCTTCGATTTGGGTTGTCTATGCCCTAAGTCACATGATTTGTTGATTTTTTCTTCATGGAAGAGGGATGAGATGTTGTTACTAGGTATAATCATGTTGGAGGATTGTGGTTGACTATTTTATGCTAACAAGTTAGACACTTTGAGAGTTAGTTGCTTGATTCATGGATCTGATCATGGTGCCATGGATTTTGGCATGACATGATTGGATATATAGGTACATCCTTGATGTTCATTGGTTTGGATTCCTAATTTGGTTATGGTGGTATATCTTTTTGGTTGAGGATCATGGTTATTTGGTTTCTTTTGAGAAGCTCATGATGTGTACTTTGAGTTCTTTCATGGTTTGATGCCTTGGTTGATTTTCATGGTTAGAGGATGGTTTTTTTTCATCATGATGTCATGAATAACTTGGATACATAGTTTAGTGGGATATTGTGATAGTGATGAGGTGACAGTGTAGGATTAGTTCCTAGTTTGATTTCTATCATCTTGGTTTGGAGATCTTGGTTTCACTTGGTATTGAAACTATGGTTGTGTGAGTGTAGACTTGTGGGATCTTCATGTAGGAGATGGGTTTTATGATGCCTTGGTACCATAATTGAGTGGGAGTTTTTCTGACATTGATATATTTATTGAGTGTTTGCAGATGTTGGAGATTTGTCTTAGATCCTGTTGCTATAGAAGCATCTTTAACATTTGCATGGTGCACTTGGTTATCTTTATGGTGTGTGAAGATGGTTAGATCTTGAGGACTTGTGGGGCTCTTTTTTATGTTCATGGTGTGTGGAGAGGGTTCTTCATGGTATGTGGAGACAATTTTCTTCATGGTGTGTGGAGATGGTTGCATCTTGAGGGCTAATGGAGGCTCTTGGTAAAGGTATGGTTTATGCTTTCATTTGACATGTTATCCTTGGTGTGAGGATAGTTTTATTATTATGTCATGGTATACTCTTGATACACATTTAGAGTTATGACATGTTATAGTATGTTCATATGGAGCATGTTATCTCTTTGATTGAGATGGTTTAGATCATGTTGTCATGTTTATGTTCCTCAGGTCATGGTTGGAACACTGACAATGATCTTGTTTTAGTTTCTTGGTATTGAGTACATTAATAATTTGCTAGATACTTCATGATATTTCTATGTTGCATTTGGAGTTTGCATGGATTGATCGGTTACAAGTGCTCATGGATACTTAGAGATGGTGGTGATGTTGATTTCTCTTAGATTAGAGAATTATTTGTTGAGATAATTATATGGTTTCAGCAGGAAGTCTGAGGGGTAGTCACCTAATATGGACTTGAGAGAAGATTGTTCTTAGATAAGCCTTTGTTTGAGACTTGGATATCTTGATAAGAATTACCATTCCCACTCTTGGTCTACTTGGAAGTTTGCTACTTGAGAGGTATAGCTCATTGTTTCTCTCAGGTGCATTATGTTTATTCTTGTCTTTCATGGATATGGATCATGAGCTACAGTGCATGAGTTAGTTCTAGAGGGTTCATTTGAGAGATGGTTTATCATTTGTTATCTCCATTTTCATTTATTGTTATGTTGGTTGAGTTTGGGAGATGGTTTTATATTGGGCACATTCCTTGGATTAGGAATGGTTAATGAGTTTGATCTTCTTGTGAGAGACTTACATCAATGATTAGTTATATGGTATGGTTTTGGTGTTCTTGAGGCTTCTTGGTTGTGGTTTTATGGAGGAGATAATACTACTATAGTTTACATCTAGAGGTGTGTGTAGAAGGACATGATACAGGGTATGATTTGCACTAATTTTTTTTGGTCTTGGTTATCTTCCTGGATGTTCAATTTTTTAACATTGGATTTGAGGTTGGTTAGATATTTTGATCACTAGTTTGTTCTCATGTATGTCATGTGAGAGATGACATGGTTATTCCTTTATCTCTTTCCTCTATTGGTTGTGGAGAGCTTGGGTTACTGTTGGAGATTTTTTATGAGAGTTTTTCTTGTAGGTTATTGGTTTATGTGTTGTGGATGTCCTTGAGACTACATGGATTCACTTCTTTGAGATGTTGTGAGTGGATTGGTTATAGATTTGACATTATCTTTTATAGTGAGAGCTTCTTGGTATATGTGTGGCAGGTATTTCTCTTGAGGCTTGCGATTGGAGGTTACAGATTGGATATGTTGATGATGTGAGATTCATTTGGTATAACTTTGGAGGTATGGATAGTTGGATGGGTTTGGCAGTTGCTACTAGTGCTATTTCAGCTATGGATATTTTGACAACTACAATTACATGTGATTACCTTTGGATAAGGTTTTTGTACTTTTCATTTTAGTTGGTATAGGATTTTATGATTTTCTATTGTGATAGGTAGGGTGCCTTTCCCTTTGGATGGATTCTATGTATATTCGGTGGCAATGGCATGATAGGAGGTGACATCATTCATGTTTGAGATGCTGGATACTTTGATTTTGTTGTGAGTACCATGATGGAGCACATGGTGTACTTTGATCTATGATGGTGGATGTGCTAGGAGGGATTATTCCCTTTCTCATATATGTGGCCACAGATTGACCCTACACAATAATTGGGAGATTGTTGAGATAATGGGTGTTGCACACATCACATAATATTGTTGTAGTGTATTATTTTATTTTATTATGTAATGTTGTATCTAGGAGCACCTAGATGGACATGCAACATGTAAGGATTCCCATGGGATATACTTGACGAGTTGTATTGTAAAATTGTGATAATATTTTGTGTAATTATTTAATATTGGGGAAAAGAATTAAATTTTTAATATTAAATGTGGGGTCAATGGGTTAGTTAACAAATGTCTTTAGCAAATGGTTTATGTAAAAACACTTGGTGATTTTTTAGGACTTGTTACTATATAATTATCCACAAGGGTAGTTGTAGAGACAAGATAGAAGGCAAAAAGGGAAAGAGTCAAGTAAGAAAATACTTGATAGGTTAGCCAAGGGAGCATTTGTAAGGTTGGAAGAATGTCATGGGATGTGTGGATTCATGCTTGTTCACATGGATTACTTAGTTGTGGCTATGACATTGAAGGCTTCCATGTTTGTATTGCAATGGTGTTTTTGCTAAATAATACATGGTGATGGATGCTTTTAGAGGCTAGGTTTTTCCCTCAATGAGGGTTTCCTAGGGTATATCTTGTGTCACAATTTTTGTGGGTATGTTGTCTATTCTCTTGCATGTGGATTTCAATTGCATATCTATTTCAAATCTATTATGGGTTATGTGGAAATGGTTATATTGTTTGTTGCAAGTTTCCTTTCACATTGAATCCCTATTAGGAGATTCTAACCCTGTTAAAAGTTGTGGAAGGCAGATGGACCAATTGTCTAAATAGCTTCAAGGGCAAGATCATTGAACTCACTTTCCAACTGATCTTTGTATTATTCCTTGAAAAATAATAGAAATGTATTGCTCTCTCTCTATCTTGTGACTAGACTTATCCCAATTAATTATAATAGAACCTCTTTAAGATAATTAATTATTTTATAGTTACACAACATTGTTAGCTTATAGTCTTTACAACTTTTCACATGTGCTACTTCAAACATTGCACACCTCTTGACATCATCATTAGACTATCTACTATCATTGTCTAACTATGCATATCACAATTTTATCTCTATTAGGAGATACTATCCAAACATCAGAACTTGCTTCACAAGTACTCTATCTATAAAATGTCCTCTATAAATCAAGCATATCTTCTACATGTCTTTGACTCTTTGTACATGCACTTAACCACTTTATTAGGATACATTGTACAACACATCCTTAAGTGCACTTGACTAGATCATCAATGCACAGTACATATGACCTTGTTCTCTGCCTTCTACTTTGCCAATCTTGATAGAAATAATGTTATGTTGACATCAATGGTAAACACAATCATGAATGCAACATGTCAATCATGCTAACAATCTCCCCTAGTGTTCTGGCAATTCTTAGAATACTCCCCCAAAAGAATACCATCAATATTAATGCTAACAATCTCCCCTTTGGAATTGATGGCAACATAGATGAAAAACATCTAAGTTCCAAGAATACCAAATTAAACTTTGTTATTCTTGTTATCATCTTTTCAAATCCTATTCATCAAAAAAATTTGAAACTCACTAGAATACTTCTCTATTTATGATCGACATTAGTTGTTAACACTTCTCCACATTCAATGTTTATTCCATTGACATCAACAATACTCCCCCATGCATAGTGCTTCTCCCTCATTCATAAGCGATGTTTTTCATGTGTACTTCTCCCCCATTGACATCAATGATAAAGAATTCATAGTGTCAATTATATGATCCAAGTCCTCAAATAGATCAAGTGTCCAAAGATACTATTTTATACCAACTACTAAGAATACTTGATGACTCTACTCATCTTAGATACTCCCCCATATAGGAAGCTTTGACATTCAATCCAGTCAAACAATAGTGTTATACCACTGGATTGATACAATTTTTCTATCATCTATTCAAAAGTAAGCAGGGGCATAACCCAAGCATACCTAGCAAATACTCAAATGTATCTTTAGGCAAAGGCTTCGTAAAGATATCTGCAATCTACTCTTCTGTACTAGCATACTCTAATATAATCTCTTTCTCTATAACTTTCTCACTCAAAACATGATATTTAATAGATATATGCTTAGTCTTAGAATGTAATATAGGATTCTTAGACATACTCACTGTACTTGTGTTATTACAATGTATGTTAACAAGTTCTAAAAATTCTATCTCAATATCTTTAGCATCTGCTTCATCCACATGATCTGATTATAATTGTTTGACACTGCTACATTCTCTACTTCTATTGTACTCTATGAAATGTAATCATGTTTCTTGCTTAGCCGATCTTCCTCCAATAAAAATGCTCCACCAAAAGTGCTCTTTCTATCATCCATACTACTTGCCCAATCTACATTAGTATATGCACAAAAAGTGAAATAACTTGATCTATCATATCATAATCCAAAATAAGGTGTACCCTTTAAATATTTGATTTTTTTTTTCCTGCTGCATAATGTGATTCCTTAGGATCAACTTGAAATCTTGAAACTATCCCAACTACATTTTGTTTATCTAGTCTAGTGTGAGTCAGATATTGCAAACCTCTAATCATGGATCTGTACTTTTTATGCTCAACTATAGGTATCTCATATTTACTAGAAAACTTGTCACTAGTTAACATAGGCATGCCAACATGCTTACAATTTTCCAAACTAAATATTTTCAATAAGTCTTTTAAATACTTATCTTGTGATATGGAGATACCATCATTGTTTTGCACAATCTATAAACCCAAGAAAAACTTCATCTCACCAATCATACTCATACCAAACTCACTTTTCATTTCATTAGAAAACTTATCACTTTCTTCATCATTACTTCCAAACATTATGTCATCAACAAATGTTTCAATAATCAATAATTCATTCTCAATTTCTTTCAAATACAAATTACTATCTGTCGTACCTTTAGCAAATCCAAGTTTTTCCAAACATTTGTCCAACCTTTCATACTAGGTTCTAGGTGCTTGCTTTAGACCATACAATGCTTTCTTTAATATGCATACCATGTCCTTTTCTTCCATCAGAGGAAATCCTTTAGGCTACTCAATGTAAACTTGTTCTTGAAGTTCTACATTCAAAAATGTTGACTTTACATCCATTTGATACACTTTAAACTACTTGATTGCTACATAAGCCAAGAACATTCTTACTCCTTCCATTATGGAAATAGGGTAAAATGTTTCTTCATAATATCCTTTGCATACCACTCTACCTTTATTCCTCACAACTTCACCTTGTTCATTCGTCTTATTTATGAGTACCCATTTAGTTCCTATAAGATTCTTTTCTTTAGACCTAGGATCAAATTCCCATGTCTCATTCTTGACAATCTGATCTAGTTCTTCCTTCATTGCTTGAATCCAATAATCACCCTTGCATGCCTCATCTGCGCTCTTAGGTTCAACTTGAGAAATCAAACATAATTCCTCATGTGCTCTATTTTTTGTCATTACTCCTTTGTCTCTACTTCCAATAATCTGTTCAACAAGGTGATTCTTTACCAAATTCCTATTAGGTGTAGGAGTTTCTATTTTTAACTACTACTTCTTCTCTTAGTTTTGGTCTATGTTCTTCTCTTTGTTCAACAATTTTAACATTGTTTCGCAAGTCATTGTTAGTCTCAAAGAAAACTTCCATATTTTCTTCATTATAATCATCAATATTAGTTACTAAAGGTGTTTCTTCTAATACTTCTTATTTCTCAATCAATTCAAGATCATTATCTTTATCATCACTATCAATTAAGAATCTTTCCACAATTGCTTTAAATTCTTCATTATCATTAGAAAGTGACTCTCTATTTTTTCTTACTCTCTTATGACATCTACATGAAAAATGGTCAAATTCTTTACATGTCCAACAAAAAATAAAATTGATACCTTCTGATTCTCTTTTCATAAGTAGAGCAATTCCTTCTTTACTCATCTTGTCATCTTCAAATCTAGATCAGTCTTTACTTGTGCTTGCTTTAGTAGGTTTATTCTTTTGTATGCAACAAAAAGACTCATGATTTGGTAACTCAATATTATGTTTTATAAATAACTTTGATATCTCACCAAGGAACTCCATCTTTTGAGCATAAAAATTAACTCTATTAGACTTTGGACTTTATTTTTTTGGACTGACCCGCCATTGATCTCCCAATGTTATATTTTTTCTTTGAGGACCCAATGCTCTAATAACAATTGTTATAAAGTAAAGTCCACCAAGATAATTGGGGGGGCGGGGGGGGGGGGGGTTGTAAATCAGTTATCCAACTATTAAAACATTTATCAACCTTTTTACTCCTTAAACATGTGATTAATATAATCAACAACCATAGCAAGATACTCATACATAATAACACTAGATATGTTAACTAGGGAAACCCTTGATTAGAGGGAAAACCCCAATGGGGATGGTACAAACAAAAGGATGTACTAATATAAATATTCCTTGTTAAAGGATGGACTATGTTAGGGATTGATTAAATACATTTGGTACATATCAATCCCTATTAGGAGGCTTTGAATCCATCTTAGGAGATTCCAAACCTGTTAGGAGTTGTACCAACCCTATTAGGAGTTGTATCAACCTTGTTAGGAGTTGTAGAAGGAAGATGGATGCACTGTCCAAACAAATTTAGGGGCAAGATCACTGAAATCACTATCTAACTGATCTTCATATTATTCCTTGAAGAATAATAAAAATGTATAGCTCCTTCTCTTTCCTCATACCAGACTTATCCTCTTTTGATCTCGATACTTGATCACCAGCTTCACATCCAATAATCCCATAGAACACTTAATCACATTTACCAAATACTTTACATATCACTTATCTTATTTGTACTTCATACTTTAATCACGCTTCTCATCACAAGGAAAATGACTTTTCTTTAAACCATATCCTCAAAATAATTCCTTGAGTCAGTCTTGAGACTTTCATAGTTAATTATAATTGGACCTCTTTAAGATAATTAATTATTTTAAAATTACACAAAATTTTTACCTCACAGTCTTGACAAATTTTCACACATATGACTTTAGACCTTGCACACTTACTAGTGTCATTATTAGGAAATCTATTGATACTGTCTGACTATGTGTATCATGACTCTATCTCTATTAGGAGATACAATCCAAACATCAAAAACTACTTCTTAGGTACTTTGTCTATAAACGGTTCTCTATAAATTAAGCATATCTTCTACATGTCTTTGACTCTCTATATACACACCTAACCACTTCATTAGGATATAGTGTACAACACATCCTTAACTGTGCTTGAACTAATCATCAATACATAGTCTATATGTGTTGGAATTATAGATGAAGTAATTGAGAGGGGGGGTGAATCAGTTACCACAAAAACAAATCCAGATCCCTTAGATGTCTTAAATAACTAGTTACTGCTATCACTAAACACATCACAAAAATGTTGTAACTTAGTAGAATAACTTATTACTGATCTTTAAGAATTTATAATTATTAGCGTGCATGCAAAAGTAAATAACATGAACACAAGGGACACCAAATTTAACGTGGAAACCAAATATGTGAAAAACCACCAAGTAACTAGCTACCAATTTTCACTCTTCTGAAGTGAGCCCTGTTAGGAGCCAACCCTGTTAAAGGTTACAATACACACTATTAGGTGTGACCCTATTAGAGGATTTAATCACCTTGTTAGGAGTGGCCTTGCTAGAGGTCTTTAGAACAATTCAAGTGAACTGCCACCTTGTTAGAGGATTTACAAAATGGTTGATAAACCAACTCTGTTAAGAGATTTTAAAATCACTGCTACAATGGTTAGAAAGTAACAATTAATTGACCTGAATATGATGCAATTGAATTTGCTAATTAAAGATCTCTCTTCTGCACCATTAGATCCTCCTCGATCAAATATAGCTTTGCTACTCCTCAATGATCTCTGATCATCCTTCAAAATTTTCTCTCACAATAATTAGTCCTCCTTCACATTCACATTACATCAAATCCATCACACACACTTAGAATTCCCAACTTGACCTCTTATATATACCATTCAAATTATCAAGTTGGCTCATTCACATGTTACATTTACCAATAAACCATACATTAGTTGGCTACAAATATTACATTAAAAAAAAAAACTTTATTTCACAAAACAATGAAATCCTTCATTGGCCAACCCTGCTCAATAAGCATTGCTTCCAGAAACAATTTCCTAAGTTAACCATCTCAACTTGGTTAATACTGTAAAATTTGCAAAATCCTTTGGCTACTGAGTTAACTCAGTAATAATTAAATTTCCTTCGCTGACCATGAGAACTTAGTAAGAACTATCTTTGCCATATTTCCATTTGATGACTGAGTGAGCTCAGTAACAACTGAATTTCCTTGTTTAACATTGAAAGCTTGGTAACAACTGATTGCACAAGGTAAAGCCTAATAATTCTTGGTAGACACTGTAAACCTTCTTTGCTAACCTTTTGAGCTTGATAGACTCTATCTGTTGCCTTGCTGACCAACTGATCTCGATAGACTCTGTTTGATGACTAATATGACATTTGTGTAACATCAAAGACAACACACAATTGAACAATTGTATCCAACAATCTCCCTCTTTGGCATTGATGGCAACACAACATGTCATAGCAGAATAAAATTTGAAAACAAGTCTTTTATGACAGAATGCTTCTCCCTCTTATGTTTCATTCCACAAAACTCCTCAAATATAACAATCTCCCTCTTTCATAATAATCTCTCCCTCTTACATAAACTCTCTTTTTCTTGCAAATTTTAGAAAGATATGACAATAAACTCTCCCTCTTTGAAAACACATGCCAAAGATAACACAAACCAAATGAATAGCAATGTACCTTATGTATTGATTCATATGCAATATCTTCATTACTTTGCTGCATCAATTGATAGATCTTCAATTCTGTTTCTGTTGATGCATCACTAAAATTGTTTTTAGTGAGCTTCAAATAGGGGAATGAACCCTAACTTACCTCTTAGATACAAGAATGCATCTTTAGGTAAAGGCTTTATGAATATGTCAGTAATTTGTTCTTTATATAATTTGTAGACCATGTCCTTCTTGTCTGGATCAGAAAAACTTTTAGGCTGTTCAATGTAAACCTCTTCATCTAGTATACCATTGAGAAATGATGACTTGACATCCATTTGATAAACTTTGGATCTTTTGTATGCAACATATGCAAGTAAGGTTCTCACACCTTCCAATATTGCAACAGGAGCAAAAGTCTCTTCATAGTCTACACCTTCTTCCTGAGAGTATCCTTTGCATACCAATCTAGCTTTGTTCCTTGACACCTTACCATCTTCATTTAACTTGTTTCTAAATACCCACTTAGTTCCAATCACATTTTTGTCTTTAGGCCTAGGTACAAGGGTCCATGTATTGTTTTTTCCTATCTATTCTATCTCTTCATTCATAGCTTCAATCCAACTTTCATTTTCTAATGCATCTTTGACATTTCTAGGTTCAAAATTAGCAAGTAAACAAGTGCCTTTCAACTTACTTCTTGTCATTGTCCCTTTAGATTTATCTCCAATGATCTAATCTGGTGCATGATGCTTCTTGACATACTTGGCTAACATAGGCTCCTTGCCTTTTGAATGACTTGTATTGTTATCCTTCTATGCTTCAACTTCTGGTTTTGGTTGCTCGGGCTCGGTAGTTATTGATTCGGTAGCTTTTGTTTGCAACTCAAGTCCTTGTAACTCAGTAGGCATTAGCTCAATTTGAACTTCCTGCAACTTAGTTACAGAAGATTCTGGAGTAGAAGATTTCTAATTGACAGGTGTGCTTGGCACTGTATCAGGTTCAATAAAAACAAATCTCCTATAGTCTTCAAGTTCCCTTTTGCTTTCTTCTTCAATTCTTTCTGCAAACTCATCAACTTTTACATGTGCACTTTCTATGACTTTGTGAGTAGACAAATTCAAACATCTATATGCTTTACTTTTGCAAGAATATCCCAAAAATATTCCTTTATCACCCTTCACATCAAATTTACCTTTTCTAGATTCTTTCAAAATGTAACATTTGCTTCCAAATACTTTTAGGTAACTTACATTGGGTTTGTAGCCATACCATAACTCATAGGGGGCTTTGAAAGAGTCCTTCTTCAACTGTACTCAGTTCAAGGTATGAACTACAATGCTGATAGCTTCCTTCCAGTATTTGATAGCAATGCTCTTTTCAATCATTAAGGTTCTTGCACAGTCCATGATAGATCTATTCCTTCTTTTAGCTATTCCATTTTGTTCAGGAGTTCCAAGTGTTGAAACCTATCTTTTGATTCCCCTTTCAATGCAAAAGTTATTGAACTCATGTGAAATGAATTCACTACCTCTATCTGACCTCAAACACTTCAATCTTTTGCCTGTTTCCTTTTCTACTTTGGCCAAATACCATTTGAACTTTTCAAATGCTTTTGATTTCTCTCTTAGGTACATGATAGTCATCGTTCTTGAGTAATCATCAACAAAAAGAATGAAGAACTTTTCACCCGTATAAATTTCAATGCCAATAGGTCCACACAAATCAGTATGCATAATTTCTAAAATTTCTTCAGACTAATAGTTCTTACTTTTAAAGCTAGTCTTTCCCATATTGCCAATTTGACAACTCTTGCATAGACCAACCTCAGGTTTCTTTATGTTAGGAATGCCTCTTACTTTCCTGAATTTAGTTATTTTTACCAAGTTATCAAAGTTCACATGACACATCCGCCTATTCCATAACCAACTTTCTTCAACTTGAGCAATAAAACATGAACATTCACCAAGTTCAAGATAAAACAAGTTACCTTTTGTTTGAGTGCCTGATCCAATCAACTTTCCTTTGCCATCCAACAATCTTGCTTTTCCATGCATGAATTCCAATTTGAATCCATTATTGAGCAGTTGTGCCACACTCAACAGATTGTATTTTAGTCTTTCTACCCAATATGCATTATCACATACAAGTTCTTTGGTCAGTGAGATTCTTCCTTTTTCCTTTATGCAACAAGGTTCATTATTACCAAATCTCACACTGCCACCATCATAGTTTTCAAAATGTTCAAACTTAGTTTTATCACCAGTCATGTAATGAGAACAACCACTATCTATAATCCATGTATCATTTTTTCTTACATGAGAAATGAGTGCCATTTCTTCATCATTATTAGATTCATCCTTTACAGCAATGTAAACAATTTCATCTTCTTCTTCATCATCAGAATCATTAGAATCTTTAGCCATGAAACATGTTTTCTTACCTTTATTATTGAATGATTTGAAGTCTTTCTTGCCATTGCACTTGTGACCTTTCTTCTCATCCTTGTTTTGCTTATTTGGGCACCTAGCAGCAATATGTCCAATTTCTTCACAAGAAAAATATATTAGAGGAATGTTACCTTTGTATTTCCCTTTGCCTCTTGAATATTTCCTTGCTAACAGAGCTTTAACCACCTCAAGATCATTGTCTGAACTTTGCTCTAGTTATTTATCACTAGTTGACTGAGGATCCTTTATCTTCTTGCCTTTCTGCTTGAGTGAAATCTTGGCTTCAAATGCTGATTCAATTTTCTTGGTAATTGGAACATAATTATTATAGTTGTCTAGCTTGAATGCAGTCAATCTTCCAACTATGGCCTCTAAATTTATCTTACAATTTGCTTCACATCTTCTTTCTTGAATTGAAGAGACTTTGATTGCATTAATAGGAAGTAGAGTTCTAAGAAATTTACTTATAACTATCTCTTCCTTGATATCTCCTCTAGATGCTTTGATTGCACTAACACTTGCTTTAACTCTTTCAACATATTTTGCTATGTTTTTATCCTCTCTCATCCTCATCTGATCAAATTGTCCTCTCAAACTTTTTGGCTTGGATCTTCTTACATTATCATCACCTCCATAGATCTCTTTTAGTTTGTTCCACATTTCAAAACCAGTTTTGCAATCCTTAATGTCATCAAATTCTTCATAACTTAGACTAGATGCAATATCTATCATCATGTTGTTGTGAGTCTTCTTTTCAGCAATATCATTAACAGATAATGGACCAGCAGGTTCTGCATATTTTTCATCAAGGTACTTTAGCCTTGAATCACCAATAGAAGCCAGATGACTCTCATCAATCTTTTCCATGTTGAGAAGTTGTCCCTATTAAGTCTTGGAATTTCCCTCTTGTAAGACATCTTGATCTTTAGCTTAGATCCTTGAAATATTTTCCTGCAAGCACCAGAAGCTTTGATACCAATTGTTGGAATTATAGATGAAGTAACTGAGAGGGGGGGTGAATCAATTACCACAAAAACAAATTTAGATTCCTTAGATGTCTTAAATAACTAGTTACTATTGTCACTTGGTAAACACATCAAAAAAATGTTGTAACTCAGTAGATTTACTTGTTACTGATCTTTAAGCATTTATAATTATTAGCATGTATGCAAAAGTAAATAACATGAACACAAGGGACACCGGATTTAATGTGGAAACCCAATATGGGAAAAACTACCAAGTAACTAGCTACCAATTTTCACTCTTTTGAAGTGAGCCCTGTTAGGAGCCAACCCTGTTAAAGGTTACAATACACACTGTTAGGTGTGACCTTATTAGAGGATTTAATCACCCTATTAGGAGTGGCCTTGCTAGAGGTCTTTAGAACAATTCAACTGAACTATCACCTTGTTAGAGGATTTACAAAATGGCTGTTATACCAACTCTATTAAGAGATTTTGAAATCACTGCTACAATGGTTAGAAAGCAACAATGAATTGACCTGAATATGATGCAACTAAATTTTCTGATTATAGATCTCTATTCTGCACCATTAGATCCTCCTCGATCAAATATAGCTTTACTACTCCTCAATGATCTCTAATCATCCTTCAAAATTTTCTCTCACAATAATTAGTCTTCCTTCATATTTGCATTACATCAAATCCATCACACACACTTAGAATTCACAACTCGACCTCTTATATATACCATTCAAATTATCAAGTCAGCTCATTCACACATTACATTTACCAATAAACCATACATCAGTTGGCTACAAATATTATATTAAACAAATAAACTTTATTTCACAAAACAATAAAATCCTTCATTGGCCAACCCTGCTTGGTAAGCACTGCTTCCAGAAATAATTTCTTGAGTTAACCATCTCAACTCAGTTAATACTGTAGAATTTGCAAAATCCTTTGGCTGTCGAGTTAACTTGGTAAGAACTAAATTTCCTTCGCTAACCATGAGAGCTCAGTAAGAATTGTCTCTACCATATTTCCCTTTGATGATCGAGTGAGCTTTATAGCAACTAAATTTCCTTGTTTAACCTTGAAAGCTCAGTAACAACTAACTGCATAAGGTAAAGCCTAAGAATGCTTGGTAGAGATTGTAAACCTTCTTTGCTAACCTTTTGAGCTTGATAGACTCTGTCTTTTGCCTTGTTGACCAACTGAGCTCGGTAGATTCTGTCTAGTGAATGATATGACATTTGTGTAACATCAAAGACAACACACAATTGAACAATTGTATCCAATAGTATGACCTTGTTCTCTATCTTCTATTCTGTCTATCTTCATAGAAACAATGTTAAGTTGACATCAATGACAAACATAGTCATGAATGCAACATGTCAATCATGCTAACAATCTCCTTAAGTGTTCTAGAAACTCTTAGGATACTCCCCCAAAGGAATACCATTAATATTCATGCTAACACCCTTATCACATGAGTGTGGCATAGCCTCAATGTTGGAGAGCATTCTGAATAATGAATTGATTGAATGGAAAAAGATGAATAAGTTAAAAAACTACTCTCTACTATTGATCTTTCTAAGGTTTTTTTTCTATTAGATTCAAACACTTAGTCATATACAAGGTAGAGTTCATCAATCATCATGGTGACTAAGTCACTCTATATAGGCTGAGTCATGTATGTGTAAAAACTTGTAAATAATCCTTTGTATATCAAGCTCTATAGGAGCCAAGCAAGTTTTGGTTGCTGAGTATTCCTATATAAGTCAAGTTTAGTAAATGTTGAGTAAATAGAGCATATGGATGTTGAGTCATACCAAAGGAGTCAAGTTGATTGAGGTTGAGTCTCAGTAGGAAGATTAGTTATGAATAAGTATTAGAGATAGTATGTGTTAAGTAACACAATGTATACAAAAATGTCTAAAATAGTACAAACTTTGAGGTAAACCATTTTGAGCTGACATATAAATAATATTTAATGATTGTGGAGTTTGTTACAGTGATTGTTAAGCATTTTGACATGGATCATCAATCCCTATGAAGATGGGAAAACTAATCAGATAAAGAGGAAAAAAGGGTAACATCTTGATTGTTGATCTTATTCTAGAAGACTCTACATATGCCTTCATAAAGGAGGATCCAAACCCTATTTTATACTCTGTGTGTGCTCAAGAAGAGCAAGGAAGCAAAGTATTGTGTGAAGGAGTTAGGTTTTAAAGGCTGTTAGTGAAAGTTGTGAAGTAACAGAGTTTAGAAACCTAATGAAGTAGTGAAGAGCAGAGTAAAGGAATATATGATAGAAGATCATATCAGAGATTGGAAAGTGGAGACCTATAATCAACATTGTAAGTGTAGACCAAAGGATCAGCTACTAAATCATTTTGGCAAACTAAATAAGGGTAAATCTCTTAAAAGAGTGGTGCTACTAGGCCTATGTAAATCTCTTAATAGAGTCCTTACTTCTTTGTAAGTGTTAAATCATTTAATCAGGGTAAATCTAATAGTCTTTGTAAATCTCCTATAGGGTAGACTCCTCACATGGTAGATCATCAAAAGTGATCAAATTTTTAGTCCTAATAGGCTAACTTTGTTACTATAGTACTAAATATTTGTGGGTGTCATCACCACCCCATTTTTACCTTCACCTTGGAGGGCTTCTTGGTAAACAAAATGTTTGTGTTATATGTTTACATTTTCATATAGATGGATGTGATACATAGTTAGATCTATTTTAGCATTTGAAGCTATAAGTTGTGTTATGCATAATCTAGATATGAGATGGGTTATATGGTGAAATGATTTGAAGGTAAAAAATTTTAGTGATTATGATTCACCACCCCTTTAATATCTCATTTTCCCAATAAACTTCCAACATCTACTATGTCATACAATTATGTTTCACAATAATATTATCACATATAGTTTATTGAAGCTAGCAACTAAAGATAGTAGGGGAAATAAGCTTCCAGTATAATTATGGTGTCGATTATGGGACAAGCATAGTAGGGATGCTACTATAGCATTTCATGATAGATTTGTGGAGTGGACTCTTTGGGCATTGGGTGATGAAGTAGTGATAATTCCTTCTTCAATCAAGAAAATTATGAAGCCTAAGGGATCTAATCCTAATGAAGATTCCACTCATTTGGAGATTGCATGTGAAAATTTCACCATACTATTCTTAAGGCATATAAATGTAGGCAGGATCCACACAAGTAACCAGTCTTTGTGTGTAAAAGGATTGGATTTTGGAACTTATGTGGAAGTTTTTTGTGGTTGTAAAGAAATCTTATTACTTCTAGGAGGAAGGGCACATCTTTCCCTAGATAACTAGATTAATGGGTTTCTCTATAGGCTCTGGAACATATTCAGGAGTACCTAAATTTCTATTAAATAGATAGTGTAAAATCTAGAAACTATGATCTCGAAGGCCATATCAAGTCTTGGCTAAAATAATACAGGCATTCCTTTTATCTAAATGAAGATTTGATAAGAAATTGTCATGATTATTCATAAATAGCCTAATGGTTTAGCAACGAAAAAATCCTTATGGAATTGGAGAAGAAAAGAGCTTAGAAAGGACTACCTTGATTTCATGACGAAGAAAAGGATGGAATTTATATGTGAAATTATTTATCTAGGACTTTCATAAGTTGAAAGGTAAGGGTGTTACAATAGAGGAATTGAAGACTAAGCCTCCCCCTGTAAGGGTAAGAAAGTTAATTATCAATGCCTTAGATTCAAGTTTCCCTCCTACTAAAGTTGAAGCACAACAATCCCTTGTTTCATATGACATGTTTGAAGGGATAGGTGATACATGTGATATTGTTTCAACTTTAAGTAACATGAGACAAGATGAAGAAATGAATCCATATTCCCCAATGTATGTATTTCAAGAACAAATTCATAGCTACCAAACATAGATGCAAGAAAATAATAAAAATAGTATCACAATTAATTTATATTTTTCTTATAATACATGTCTTAAATTCATTTATATTTTCACAAATTTAATTTATTTATATTTTTCTAGAATTAAACTTATTGTATTTGTGTAATTTAATCTAGCTAATTTTTGAATATAACAACTTTATAGTTTATATTGAGGCCCAACAACCATTAGATCACAAAAGATCAACAACATATGGTGTATTTCGGGCCTCAGGGGAAATAAAAACTAAAATTTAGAAAAGTACTTCTAGAATTGTGATATGCATCCAACATGACTAATCACTAATGATAATGATGTGTAACCAATGACCATTGATGTGGAAAATGTGAGAGGGACATGTGGAATCTATGTGAACTCCAGTCTACAAATGATGTAACATATCAACCATCATTTGATCAATATAGATTGGCAGGTTGAGATGCATTTTGGGAGCTCTCAAATATTTTTTCAAATGCCCCAAAAAATAAGACATGTGTCATAGATGTGCCTTCATAAATAAGTCTCTAGAAGGAAACAATAAATTATATAGGTTAATGTAGAATACATCACATGTAAATGTCCACAAGACTACAAGTTGTACAATGTACTTAGTAACATAAGTTAATATCAAATATGTCACACACTTCTAAAAGTTGTAAATAGTAAAAAAAAATAAAAATTCCCTTTGTGTACATTGTAAATTTGTTTTTTCATTGTTCAATCGTAGTGTTTCAGACTTCAGTTGTATCTAGTAAAAGTATTGGACATTTAGAGAAGGGTTAAGATTTATGATTTTTTGGCTGAGGAATGCAACACTGTCTCTCAACTCTTTGTCCAATCTCAGTCTTCTAGTTCT
The DNA here is from genome assembly GCA_028749045.1 of Cupressus sempervirens. Lineage (NCBI taxonomy): Eukaryota > Viridiplantae > Streptophyta > Pinopsida > Cupressales > Cupressaceae > Cupressus > Cupressus sempervirens. The sequence goes on from CM053791.1 coordinate 511,047,440, forward strand.
TAGTTGAGGTTAATCCTAGTTTTTCGGGTAAAATCTTAAACACTATTGTGTGTCTTTCAATTTTTTTAAATTCTCACCACTTAGTTTATTGCACTATAGATTGTAGAATTTAGGGTTTAATTTTCAATCACACATGTAAGTCTAGATTTTAATATTCTAGCTAACTTGCTAAGTAAAATAATAGAATTATTTTTAATTTTTAAATGAGTGCAACTATATGATGGCCAAAACAAATTGGGGTTTAATTTTTAATCGCACCTATAAATTATTTTTGATCAAGGTAAAAATAGGTTTTAGGGGACCTAAAATGCCTTACATCATGATACTAAATACTTCCAATATATATATCAAGACATCCAACATTAGATTAAGAAACAAGTTTTGAGGGGACTTGATACCCCATACAATATATCCCATAAGATAAGAATTGAACAACAAATCTTCCAAAGGGGCAAGAAAACCCCAAAAAATAAAATGGAAAGAATAAAATACCAGTAGGAGTGACCAACAACTAGAACCAAAAAAAAAAAAAAAAAAACTAAACTAGACAGACAGACAACAACAAAAAAAGAAAACTAGACCATCTCCTTAAGGACATTGGTCAGCTGCTTGCTAGAATTAGCAACCTCTTCAATAATATCTTTGATTGAAGCAGTGGTAGAAATAGATTATAATCCCTTTTGTTGTACCTTCTACATTTTCTTAGACCTCTACTCACAACATCAATAGCATGAGAACCTTTGATCATGAGCTCATCAGTAGGCCCTTTACCCATTTTGGCCGCAACCTCAAGAAGATTAGAAGTGACATTCTACATATTTTTCTCACTGGAATTGAGCATTTGAAAAAGGTTTCCATCATACTCCAAGATATTTTATGGAATGTTACCAACTTTAGCTTCCAAATCCTTCCTTTTTATGTCTTCATCATCCAACTTACCTTGCAAAACATCAATAGTTTTCTTCAAAGACTTCAATTCAATATAAACCTATGCATGTTGCGTGTGATTGTGTATAGTTATTTTAATTTTTTAATGAGGACATATCATGATGATGAAAATATACACCAGGATTGCAACCCAAAAATATGGAAGAGAGATAATAGACTTCTACAAATTGGTTAAAACACTAGGTTTCACTAATGAATTCCATGATATTTATGATCTTTTTATCTATGGAAATATTATCACAAAAATTAGATTTCTACATGAAAATAATTGGAAAAATCAATAGGAGTCCATTTTTGTCAATATAACAACATGATAGAGTCACATGCAAATACAATTGCACCATGAATTGTTGGACTAGCCTGCATGGCATTACCTCTATACCATCTTAAAATGGATGCAATTAATTTTGAGACCTTTTAGCCCTCTTTAGTGTGGTTTTGGTATCTTTTTCTCCTTCCTCCTTCCATCTCATGCTTCTTTATCATCTCTCACTTTCTGACATGGTCTTCTAGGTGCTGCCTTTCCACCTTTTTGGTAATAGCTATTGGAAAACCTGATATCTTTTAGTTTCATCTACATATCCTTCTAGGCCTTTTTGAGGCCTGATCTCTCCTTTTTTGGGGACTAAGTTGACCTAGGTTAACCCAATATAATTAAGGTCAACCCTAGGTTGAGATAGTCCAACTAAAGGTTGACCAAGTGAACCCTAGTCAACCTTGTCCTTGATGATTGTAGGGTTCGGGTCCCAAAAGACATTGAGTTTTCTAATTGATTTATTTAGTTCCCTAGTGAGCCTGAGTTATTTTAGTGCCTAAAAACTAGTTTATAAGGAGGCTTGGGGGATTCTTTTGTACATATTTCAATGTGAGGCATATATATATTTTCCTTTCATATCTTTATCATAGATCTATATTTTAATTGTGCTGATTATACACACATAGCACCTAGATCTACATTATTTAATCAATTAGTTCAATTTTGCATACATAATATCACCCAAGGGACAAAGAGTGTATTTCCTTATATTGCATTCTCCTTGATAATTCAATAGTAGAATTGGTATCCTTTCTCTTAGGGGTCCTTGCTAATCTAATTTAGATTATAAAGAGGAACCATATTTGGACATTCAATCTTTCCCTCACATACATATTTGAATGGCTTAATGGCATAAACTGGAGGCATGTATCCTATTAAAGTGCTTCCATGTGGTGAACCTGACATCTTATCCTCTTTCTTGGAGTTAGGAGTTATATCCTTTGATCTTCTTTATTTCATCCTTTCCATTAGGTTTTTTATGCGAGTATCTAGATCTACTTTGTATGCTATTGTTTTCATTAGTGATATTTAGATCTCATTTTGCTTTGTTTCATATAGATCATATTATATATATTTTTTGAATCTAGTTTATTCTAAGATTACATTTTCATTTATAATTTTTTTTTCAATGGGATGGTTATCTTTATTTTAAAGCATATTTCATGATCTTAAAGATTCTATTTTATGCATATGATGACACTTCAACATGTTATTTTATTGATGCTAACCTTCTTAAAGGTGGTGTTGATCAACCTTTGGGTGATAATTCTACTATTTGGGGTGAACCCTTAGCTAACGACATGGATTAATCCCTTCCTTATAAGGCCAAATTTACACACTTTAATGATAGTATTATTACTCCTAATGATCAACCTTTTTGTATGCATGATATTGACATTACTTCTATATATGAGGCTTTGATGAGTTATGTTTGTCATTCTCCTAAGAGTACCTTAGTGTTAGAGGATTATACCCTTGATGCTTCTTCTTATCCCTCTCATGAAATGTCTTACTTAAATTTAGGTTTTGTTGAAAAATATGATTCTTGTGACCTAGTTTTTACCACTTCAAAATTAGATCCTAAGTATCCTACTCACATTGACTCTATAATTGGCTTCTCAACTCTTCAAGATTGGGAAACCGTAGATGTTAAACCAATGTTCTCCATTCTTGACTTTATGCATCCAACACCTTAATTTTGATGAGTATGGGCATATTGATTGCCTCTTTTTACCTTTTCTTCTCATTAAACTTAAGAGACCTTCTTTATGTATGCTTTCCTTTTATTTTCAATTCATTTCTTGTGTTATTTTCAATTCATCCCTATTATGTTCCTTCTAGCTATGAGACATTGTTAGCCTATATTTTAGGGCTCCTTCTCCTACTTTGTGAGTAATATAATAGTCATTCCCTTCATCTCCTCACTTTGGGGAAAGGTCCCTATTTCCTCTTGTCTATCTATATCATAGGATACATTTTCTCCCTTGTTTGACTTGTTTTCCTTTTATACACTAAGATGTTTTCTTGTATTAATTTATTATGTTTACTTGTAGACTAAAATCTCAAGTAAAATATTATGTTTTCTTGATATCACATGTCTAGTATACATTTGAACCACTTAGGGAGGTATAATGTGATTCTTATTCTCTTGTTTTTTCCAATATCCTTTATGAACGACAATTTTCTTATAATTTAATGCTTTCTCTTGCATGAATTTATTGGATTACATAGGGATTAGCATCCTGGGTGCAATGTTATGCGTGTAAGTGCATCTTTATTATAATAGAATTTCTCATTTATGACATATATTGAATTTTCTTCCTCTCTTCCATCAAGGATCTGTTATCGCTTATTTTTTTACTTTCATGATAACTAACTGGGCATAATGTGGTATCCTTCATCTATTTATTTCATCACTCTATAGATTTGCATTATTTAATGGAATATTATTGTCCTTGGATATGATAATATTTGTTACATGAAGCATCATGTGTCGATTGCCTAGAAATTGTCTTTTTATACCTTGGATTCTAATGTTTTTTATTTAATAATCATTTGTAGTTTATTTCATATGTGATCTATGCTTTCTAGTTGTTCAGAGTTAGGTATCCTATGACATTTCTTTCTTTATCTATCTATGGTTTAACATTATTTTATAATACTTGTTGTTGGATATAGAGTATTTACATTTGGTGCATTACTATCAGTTATTTCTTATGATTAACCTTTATATCTTGCATGATTTTGTTATATAATCCTACCATATATTTTATTTATTATCTCATGTGTGCGAGTCAAGGCATTTTGTACTCTCTCTATCTCTCTCTCTATGGATAAACTTTCTTTGTAAAATGACATTTTTTGATTATGTGACATTCTTTTCCTATATGGAATGGTGTCTTGATCATCATTCTCTCTTCTATACGAGAGGTGCATGTCCTTGATCATCACACCCTTTATTTATTTGTAAACCTAGGTACTATGTGCTTTAAAGTTTGTCATCATTCTTCTAAGGATCCCTATTTCACCTGTACATAAGGGCTAAATAGGTGTATTCTTTTTCTTCTTCCTTTCTTTGTCTTGAAGTTATATCTTTGTTCATGACACTCCTCTTGAAGGTAGATTTCTTGTACACAAGATCTCTTCGTTTCAAGTGTCTCTTCTCATAATTGACATATGCTTTCATAATTTGCCTACTTACTTAGCTTATAAGAGTTAATACTCTTTGCTAGGTTCATGGCATAAATTGTTGTTAAAGTATATCACCTTGTATATAGAAGCAATTATCCTTGTTTCTTTTCCTTGTGATTCCAATGGCTTCATAGTCATCCTAATGAAGGGGGAATATATATGCACTCCTTAGTTTCTATTAACAACCATGGGGTAGATAATACACATTTTGAGTATGGATTAGAGTACTTTATCCCTAGATGATTGGTATGATTTCAAAGTTATTATCAAATCTATGCATTGTAACTTCATCTATCTTTCAAAAACACAAGAACATATTCTAAAAATCATACATATGGTAACACATGCACATATTCTAAATCCTCAAAGAGTATTAGTGATATCTCTCCATCCCGAGGAAACACACCTTCTTACTTCTTTTTCTTTGCTAAATCCTCAATGGGTATAAGTGATACTTATCCATCTCAAGGAAACACACACAAAAAACTTGTTGTGATACTAGGAAATTGGTCCATGAGCGGACACATACAAACACATACATGCATGCATAAGTTATCGATAGGCACATAAGATCAACTACCAAACACACAAACCCACTAGACCATTTGATCTTAGTTTTTTTTTTTTTTTTTGTCTCTTTCTTCGGGATTGACAATTGGGAACACAAACCTGATAGACCATTTAATCCTTCTTCTTCATGATTTATAGTAGGGCACATAAACCATATTGGCTGGCATAATCACTCTCTCATTCTCTCTTTATGCTTCCATGTTGGTGGGATAGAATCATGAGGGATGTAGTCATTTTTGGTGCTCTTGCCTTTCCTATGAGATCTCTTATGCTTTGTAATAACCTTCTAAATATGATATTAGTGGGTAAAACATTTACTTAGCTAAGGTCTCTTTCACTAGTTGATTTGGGCTTTAGTATTAACCCCTTTTTTGTCTTTTGGGCTTTGTTTTCCTTTTGTTTCCCTTTTATTTTCTTTGGCTTTATTTTGCTTCTTTTTTGCACTTTTATGTATGGGATGGAACTATAACCCTAGGTTTGGGGGCTTCTATACTCATGATTGGTGGTGTTCTATCTCAATGTGACATTGTCTTTCTTCTCTCCTTCCTTTACTGAGAGTATAACTTGCCTCATACTCCCGCTAAAGTGGGGGCGAAATGTACCATCTTAAAATGGATGCACTTCATTTTGAGACCTTTTAGCCCTCCTTAGTGTGATTTTGGTCTCTTTTTCACCTTCCTCCTTCCATATCATGCTTTTTTATCATCTCTCACTTTCTGACATGGTCTTATAGGTGTTACTTTTCCACCTTTCTGGTCATAGCTCCTGGTAGACTTGGTATCTTTCAGGATCATCTGCACATCCTTTTGGGGCTTTCCAAGGCCCGATCTCTATTTTTAGTGGGACTAGGTTGATGTAGGTTATCCTAGTATGATCAAGATTGACCTAGTCAAGGTCAAAGTTGACCAGTCAACATTGTCCCCAATAATTGCGAGGTTCAAGGCCTGAAAGTCCTCGAGTTTTCCAATTGATTTATTTTTTTGTTTATTCATCCTCAGTTGTTTTCCCACCAAAAATATTATAAAAGGAGGCTTAAAGAATTCATGTTCACATCATGCATTCACAAGGCTTCTACAAGACATCAAGAAATCATATTCAAGCATTCAAATGTTGCAATCTCCTTCTTGCATCAAACTTTTTCCTTCAAAGTGGTAGTGGAGTTTGTCTCTAAGGATAAGATCTATCATTATAATCCATTCTAGATCTTCTATTATTCATCATGTCATGCCACATGAATTTCTATACATGAGGTTTTCAATTCTTGATTTATCTATTATTTATTTGAGTCAAGACTATTACATTTATATACTAGATGACATACTAAATGAAATTGCATCTTCGAAGGTAATTATATCTCTAATTTGATATTATTGAGACCTATGACATGCAAGAAATTCCTTTATATTTAAATTCAATGTTGATTTCCCAATATAGGGCTTGACCAAGGCAAGCCCTTATCCACCAAACAACAAAAACCATTCACTTTCTATGTTTAGGAACATGATAGCAGGACTTCGCGAATAGATTTGAAATCCCTCCTCAAGAGGTTTTTAGAGAAGATGGTTTTAGTTTGTTACAATGCCCCCAATAAATGTCAACCTTGTGAGAATTTGACCCTCTAGGTTGACCTAAACCTTATTGCTTTTTTGATTTTTTTTTTTTTTTTGGGTTTTGTCTATTTTTTTTGTTTCATGGGCAAATCTACAGTTAGATATTTAGAAATAGACTCATATACATGACTTTCATAGATAAAATACATCTTCTATTACATATTTCAAGGTGAGCCCTTTATATTTTATTTCCTATCATATCTTTTTCCTAGATCTATATTTTAGTTGGGCTTATTGTACATATTTAGCACCTAGATCTACATTATTTAATCAATTAGTTCAATTTTTCGTACATGTTATCACCCAAGGGCCAAAGAGCATGTTTCCTTATATTGCATTCTCCTTTATAATTAAAAATTTATAATGGGCATCCTTTCTATTATAAGTCCTTGCTAATCTAGTTTGGATTATAAAGAGGAATCATATTTTGATTATAGTCACATAAAGTGAAGGCCTACATCCTATTAAAGTTCTTTCATTTTACCCTAAACAACCTCCAATATTCCCTTATCTAGATATTATCATGGTCTATGCTAAAAACTATGATGAAAATAGAAAGACAATTGTCAATAAAAATACTCAGGAGCTATTTTTGTTGATAACAATGAGTGGATTTGCTAGTCTATTAGACCTAGGCTCTGAAGAAAAGAAACTCAACCATGTACATTGACCTAGGAAACTTGATAGAAACACATGAGAACTAAACTTAACAATAGATAGAAAATATATGTATATAAGAGGAATAATAGGAAAATGCAATCTGGTTCATAATCATAAGACTCCTTATAATTTTGATTTTTTTGTGCAATGGGTTTAGATAGTATATCCTTGCTAATAATGTGTTTGGGATTAAAAAGTCACAAAGAATTGGATGCAAACATTTTAGAAATGATTTTTATCCCCTACTAGTAATGATGTACATGTATATGAGTGTGTCATATCAGTTGTTATGTTTTCATTGATGTCAAGCCTAAATTGGTTAGGCATTATCTTAATTAAATAGAGTATTATATCATTTGGTTGATGAAGAGGGTTTGAAGAAAGTGTGATGATGTAAGTGTTGATAAGTGTATGGTATTCAATGGACACTTCAATGAATTATAATTTGATAGTATAATGTTGGTTTGATATGATTTGAAAATATTGTTGAGATCATGTTTAAGCAAGACAATTTGGTTGGTGAATGGAGTTTGATATTAACTAAGCTACTATAGTTGTCACCGAGCACCTAATAATGAAGTGAATATTGTGTAGTATTAATTGAGCATTTATAGAGTTAATCAAGCCTAGTATTGATCGAGTGCATGTAGTATTAACCAAGTGATGAAAAGGAATAACATTTTTGAAAATATTTAATTTGAGGTTGATATTTTTTGAAAATAAAGATTGTTTGAGAAGTTTCAAAGATAAGGATAATTTTTTTTATGGGATTGATAACTAGATAAATTTATAGAATATCCAATGAAGGAGGTATGATGATTTTATTTGAAGCACAAATTTCAAGGTGAAGGTGTGATAATTGAGTGTATAGATCCAATGAATCTTAGTTGGATGAAGATTTGATGATTGTAATTAAGCAACAAAACCTCAAAGATTCTAGAGGAGTGGAAAATAATTTCTATTTAAGGGATGAATGCATTGTTCATTATTATTAAGAAGTCGAAGAAGAAAACTAATAGCTAGAAGATAATCAAGCATAAATGAATTGTGAAGATCAAGTAAGAGAAGTGCTAGGTTGATGTGTTAGTGTGCAAATTAGCCAAGAGGGAGAAGAAGGAAGAAAGAGGAAAGATATTTAATCAAATAGATATCTAAAAAATAAAGGTAAGATAAATCTAACAAATCATTTCACTGTTGCATTCTAACCATTGTAGTAGAAAATATCTTCAGCAAGTGGACCTAACAATCTTATTTGTAAATCCATTATATGGTGACATTCAGTTGATTTTTTTTTAAGTCCTTTAAATTAGGCCACTCTATAGATATTTAGGAGTGATAAGGTCTAGATGATCTTTGGTAATAATCATTTAACAAGATTACATTAATAATGTTTATGTAACCTTTAACAAGGTAGGCTCTTAACTGAGCTGACTTCAAAAGAGTGAAATTTTTGGGTTGGTGATTCTTAGGTGGGTTTTCCCTTAACAAGTTTTCCACATTAAATACTTGTGTCAAAATTGTGTGGATGTTTACTATGTTGCATATTTATTTCAAATTAATTGTTTATTGTTGCAACTAAATATACATAAGAATATTAACTTTGATGCTCGGTCTATAAAGTTAATAGTTTGATTGAAATATTAAGTTGAATGTTAGATATGGTTACCCATCTAGTGATTTGAAAGATTAAAGAGTTTAAGTTTTTGGAAAAGTGTTTTAAGGCCTATAGGATAAATAGTTATAACTAATTCACCCCCCTTTCATTTATGTAACAATTTGTATCAGAGTTGAGTGCTTGAAGGAGAAAGTTTGAAGGAACTTGAGCTAGAGATTTGAAGATGTATAAGAGGGAGGTTCCCAAGTTGAACAAGAACTTTGCATTATGGAAAAGAAGAGTGATACTGTACCTATCAGGCATCAGATAATGTATTACATTATATGGATCATTAGTATGTGTTGCCTACCCCACCTATGACTATTGATCAAATGAAGGAAAAACAAGATCACAACATTTTGGAAATTGATGAAGATATCAAAGAAAATGACACTACAAAAGAAATGTGGGATGAGCTTACACTCTTTCTTGGTGGAGATCTGAATGTGTTAAGAGCCAAAGATGAAATACTGAGAAGAAAGTATGATGAAATGAGGGAGAAAGGAGACAACATGTCTTAATATAATAACCAAATCAAAGAAATTGTTAGTGTCATCAAAGCTACTGGAGGAGTCATCAGTGATGAAGAAGTTTTAAGTAAAGTACTAATAACATAACTGACTATTTATACATTTGGAGTATCTACTGTTATGGGATTCATAGATATGCCTAATAATATTCTTACTCTTGATGGTCTAGTTGATAGATTGACTACAATTTAATTGAGTAACTTTGATAGTAATTTACCTAAAATTGAGAATTCTTTCAATACATATCTAACCATTGGAAGTTCAAAGAAAGATAAGAGTATAAAATATGATAGTGATTCAAATTTAGATGATAATGAGGTGGATGAGCTTGAAGTGTTGCTGGCTAGAACTCTACCATTAGGTAAAGAAAGAGTCAAAGGTAAACTACCCCTGATATGTTTTAAATGCAATTAAGTCAGTTATTTAATTGTTGAGAAATTTGTGTATGTTGTGGCAAAAAATAATCAAATGAGGAAAGGCATGAAAATGAAAAATTTCATATATCTAATGTTTGTAAAAATGGCTCATGGATTATTAGTAGTGTTTTTTTACATCACATGACTAGTGATATTGATCATTTTGATAAGCTAGAAGAATATGATGGTGGAACTATTAAATTTGGAAATGATGTTCCATGTCTCGAGAAAGGTATAAGATCAACGATGTTAAATGATAAAATTAGATGTGATGATGCTTATTGGGTTCAAGGACTAAAGTATAATTTTTTGAGTGTTGCACAATTGAATAACACAAGTCACCGATTGGAGTCTCTAAAGAGAAAGGTAAAGATATTAGATGTTGATGGATATTTGATTGGAATTGGAGAGAAAACAAGAGGTAATCAATTTTACCTAGACCCTATAATGAGTATAGGTCTATTTGCCTCAGTTGAAGATGTATGGTTGTAGCATAAGAGAATTTTCATATAAACTTTGAGAATATGGTTAAAGTAAGTAGAAAGAATAAAGCGAGAGGCTTACTGAACTTGCATAAACTTGACAATGCAATGTGTAAACAATGTTAACTTGGTAAGATGACCAAGTCTAGTTTTTTCTAGCAAGTTTCATTCATCTAATGATATTCTTGAGTCAGTTCATAATGAATTGCATGGTTCTATGAAAGTTGAGAATTACTATGGTGATAGATAATTTTTTTTATTGATGATTATTCAAGGATAATGACAATTATGTTTTTAAAAGTTAAATCTAATTCATTTCAAATGTTCAAGTGGTATAAGGATAGAATTGAGAAGGAAAATTGTAAATAGTTAAAATGTTTCAGATCTAATAGAGGTAGTTAGTTTATGTCTAATGAATTTACTAATTATTATATTGAACATGGAATTAAGAGATAGTTGTCTGTGCCAAGGACACCAAAAAGGAATGTAATTATAGAGAGAATTAATGTATCTATTGTTTATTGTAATAGAACTCTTCTAATTGAAAAATGAGTTGCACAAATGTTTTTGAGGAAAGGTGTAAGCACTACTATTTACACCCTCAACTGAGTTCAATTAGAGAAAGGAAAAAAAAGACACCTTATTAACTCTAGTATGGTCAAACATTGAATGTAAGTTATTTCAAAATATTTGGAAGTAAGTTCTATATTCATAAAGATGCAAGAAATTTAAAAATGATTCAAAAGGAGATGAAGGTATATTCCTAGTTTACTCTACTAGGAGCAAGACATACAAATGTTTGAATAAAGTGACTAATACAATGATTGAAAGTGAAAATGTCACGATTGATGAGTTTGTAGATAAGAATGTTGAGGAGAGCATGAAAGAACCTAAGGATTACAAAAAGTTTGTCTATGTTCAAAATGATGCACCTACTACTACACTTATGCACCTAACAAATTCATTCCAATGGCTCATTGATAAAAAGAAAAAAGCCAACGAGAAAAAAAGAAGAGCTATTGAGAAACTACTTGCATTACTTGAACCACAGATAGAGCACCTTGAGGTGAATGTTGAGCCCCAACCTAGCATTGATAATGTTGGAGATCACACAACTGAGTACGTCTTCGCAAAGTATGTGAGAAAGGACCATTCACAAGATCAAATCATTGGAGACAAGAGTTTTGGAGTCATGAAAAGAAGTAAGTTGAAAGATAATACATGTTTGATTTTTGATTTTGAGCCTAGAACTATGAGAGATGCACTTGATAATAATGATTGGATCAATTATATGATTGAGGAGATTGAAAAGAACCATACATGGACACTAGAAACAATACCCAAAGACAAAAATGTGACTAGATATTCGAGGACAAAATAAATAAGAAAAAAGAAGTTGTGAGGAACAAGGCTATACTATTTTGTAAAGGTTATGCCCAAGAAGAAGTAATTGTCTATGGTGAGACCTTTGCACCTATTGATAGATTGAAAGGAGTATGCACACTATTGGTTTATGCAACTTATAAGAGATTCAAAGTTCATCAAATGGATGTTAAATCTTCTTTTCTAAATGGAATTCTGGAGGAAGAGGTCTATAATGAAAAACCTAAAGAATTTGTGGAGCCAAATAAGATGCGACTAATATGTAAAATAAAAAAATAATTGTATGGATTGAAGCAAGCATTGAGAGCATGGTATGAAATATTGTATTCATATTTTATCATAATTAGATTTGATAGAACAAGTGACAACAATAACCTATATTTGAAAAGTGAAGATGAACATAATGTATTGATTGCAAAAATATTTGTTGATGATATAATGTTTGGTGGCAATGATATGTTGTGCAAGTCATTTGCTAATCAAATGGGTGAAGATTTTGAAATGTCTATGTATGGTGAGATTAAGTTCTTCATTAGTTTACAAGTTCATCAAACAAATGGTAGAATATATGTGACATAGTCTAAGTACATAAAGGAGATATTGATGACATTTTGTATTGATGACTAAAGGCCAGTTGGAACCCCTATGGTCATTGGATGCAAATTTGATGCAGGAGCACCCTGGGTGTAAGAGAAATCTTGCATCACCCAAAAAATATTTTATTTTTAGTCTTTTCTATTTTGATAAGGACTAGTAGATAGGGTGGTTACTATTTATGAGAACTTGCTATTTTTAGTAAGTTTATCATATGAGCTCAGAATGTTCTCATTTTCTATAGGAAGGTTCATTTTAGAGTTATAAGCCTACCATAAAAATATCATTGCTCAATCTTAAGTATCAGAGAAGTTATTATGGATTTTCGGTGGAAAATTTTGCAAAAAAATCTTCAAGCTCACTATTGGAGGCCTTAGAGTTCCCAGCTAAGGTCCAAAAACCTTATAAAAGGATGCTAGCACCATTTTGAGCCTATAGATTAGGAGCTCACATTTCCAAAAAGTAGTTATAATAGCTAATCACAACAACAGTTCAATAGTTATGACCTTCCAAAGTTGGGCTACCCAAAATATTTAAAATAATTATCAAAGATGTATTTGGACAACTCTATATGTATTGATAAGTAGGAGATGATTTCCACAGCTAGTCAAATTGTGATGTGAATATCAGGATTTAACTGTGTGATTTTTGAGTCAAACTCGATGACCCATGTTTCATGAGTAGTGATTCAACATGAATCCATCTCTCATGAGAATAAATGGAACACTTACCATTCTATATGTATTGTTAGGGTCTGTCAGCCCTAGGTATTAAGTTTCAATGTCTAGAACCTTCCCAGGTGGCATAAAATTGCCTATTTAAGAAAGGCCCAAACATTGTCTAGACAACTTTGGGTGATAGTTCACAGCTTGTCTTGCAGATTACTGTAATGAAGGTGCCCATTTGGGTTAGCATATTGTACTTGTGAGTTATGTATTTTTGCATTTGTGGCACAAATAAGAAGTCCACATTTTGTTCTTGCATTTGTTATTGTTTCTTTGTTTTCTATTATGGTTTATGGTATTAAGGGGAGCATCCTTCATCAAGTGGTATCAAAGCTAGAGTTCTTGAGTGTGTGGAAAGATCACCGACTGTAAGGCAGTTCACACTAGGACCATGGTTTGGGTTGAGCATGTAGACAAATTGTCGATTGTGAGGTAGTTTACACTAGGGTTTCAACAAAAGTGCAAAAATTCCTCCACAAAGAGAGCACGGTGGAAGAGTCGAAGGTATTACACCTGAGCATTTTAGAACCCTCCAAAGGAAAATACAAGTGATGGAAGAATAGATTCAAAGAGGAATGAATCTTGTTGTACGAGATGATGAAAGTGACAATAAAAGAGAAGAAGAAGGAAATGCAGACCTAGACATAGTAGAGAAAGTTCTTAACCCAAAGGAGTTGAGGGATTTTAGGGTCATTTCCAGTATTGGAAAAAGACCTAAGTTTGATGTTCCCACATTTTTGGGAAATCTTAACTCAGAGGAATTGATCGACTAGATCAACGAATTGGAAGAGTACTTTGAATATGAAGATATTGAAGATTCAAATAGCGTCAAGTTTGTGAAGGCAAAACTGAAGGGTCATGCAAAGATTTGGTGGTAGGAGATCTAGTTGGATCAAAATAAAAGTGGAAAGGACAAAATCACTAGATGAGATTGGATGATAGATAAAATCAAGTGATAATTCATTCCCATAGATTATGAGCTTGATCTATTGAAGAAAATGCAAGGGTTGAATCAAGCAAGAAAATTTGTTCAAGAGTATGCTGAAGAGTTCTATTGATTTCTCATTAGAACTGGCCATGCAGAAGCTAATAAGGAGAAAGTCACTTGTTATCTTAGTGGGTTATGACTAAGCATTCATGATGAGATGAGTCTTGTTTGAGTGACCAGTATTGAGGAGACATAATAGTTTTCCCTAAGAGTTGAAGAAAAAATGAACAAGAAGTTTGATAACAAGAATAGTGGAAGAGGCCACAGTGGAAGATCTAGCATATGATCTAATGGAGGTCATAATGATGAATGGAAGAACAAAGATGAGGCTGGAAGTAGCAGTCATAACCAAAGGGGAAATGATTCCAAGAGTTTCTATGATTAGAACAATAGAAATCAGAGAAGAAGAGGCAAAGGACAAGGATCTACAAGAGGAGGCTTCTGTGGGAAATGTTTTCACTGTGAAGAAGAAGGACATAGAGCATTTGAATGTACCCAACACCAAGGAAGGATGAATCAAAGAATAGAAGGCTAGGATAGAATTGTACATGTTGATGAAGATGCCAGATCATCACATTCTAAAGATGATGAAAGAGGAGAGGTCCTAGTTAATAGAAGAGTCCTATTGAGTTGTGAGAATGAAAATGATCAAAGAAGGAGCTTGTTTCACACAAGGTGAAAATGTGAAGATAAGTGTTGTCATGTAATCATTGATGGTGGAAGTACTAAAAATTTGGTGTCAGAAATGATGGTCACAAAGTTGAAGCTAAGGAGATAAAAACACCCACGCTCATCCCATATTGCTTGGGTGCAAGATGACCACAAGGTCATGGTCAATGAGCAGTGCTCAGTGAAGTTCAAGATTGGAAGCTACCATGATGAGGTACTATGTGATATCATACCTATTGACATATGTCATATGTTGTTAGGTAGGCTATGGCAGTTTGACATGCATGATGTACATGATGGGTGAGAAAATACCTATACTCTAACCAAGGATGGAGTGAAACATAAGTTGAAACCTTTGAAGGATAAAGAAGAAAAGGTATATAGTGCTACCATAATATATTTTTTTGATGGAAAAGAGTTTCTCAAAGTTATGAAGCGTGAGCATATGTGTTTTGCTATAATTCCAAAAGATAGTAAAGAAGAAATAGAAGAGGTACCTACAGAAGTTGCAGATATGTTGGAAGAGTTTTCTAATATTGTATCAGATAATGTACCTAATGGATTGCCCCCAATGAGGAAGATTAATCACTAGATGGATTTGGTTCTAGGAGCCAATTTTCCAAACAAGGCAACACATAGAATGACACCAATAGAAAGTTAAGAGTTGAATAGACAAGTTCATGAGTTGTTGAAAAAGGGATTGATTCAAGAGATTCTAAGTCCATGTTTTGTACTAGCAATATTAGCACCAAAGAAGAATGAAGAATGGAGGATGCACATATATTCTTGCACTATCAATAAGATCACAATCAAGTACAAATATCTATTGCCAAGGATTGATGATATTATGGACTATTGGAGTTGAGCTGAGTATTTCACAAAGATAGATCTACAAAAAGGGTACCATAAAATTTGTATTAGATAAGGTGATGAGTGGAAGACTACTTTTAAGACAAGGGAAGGACTGTATGAATGGTTAGTCATGCCTTTTGGGCTAACCAATGCACCAAACACTTTCATGAGTCTCATGAATGAGGTACTAAAGGAGTTTCTGGGTAAGTTTGTCATTATTTACCTAGATGATATATTGATCTTTAGTAAGGCATTAGAGGAGCATTTGAGTCATATTCATAGGTGTTTGATAAGTTGAGGGAAGAAAAGTTGTTGATAAACTTGAAGAAGTGCAATTTTGTAAAGGAGTTGGTGTACTTGGGGTTTGTAGTCTAAGAAGAAGGTCTAAAAATGGACCCACAAAAAGTAAAGGCTATCCTTCAATGGTATACTCCAAGGAGTGTGATAGAGGTAAGATCTTTTCATAGACTGACTAGTTTTTATAGAAAGTTCATAAGAGGTATTAGCAATATTTGTGGACCTTTGACTGAAATAATGAGAGAGGATAGGCAAGCATTTAAGTGGACTATAGGAGCAAATAATAATTTTAATCTATTGAAATAGAAAGTTACTAAGCAACCTATTTTAGCACTTCCTAATTTTAATAAGGTGTTTCAAGTAGACTATGATGCTAGTGGTATTGCAATAGGAGCTATTTTGAGCTAAGAAGGTAGACATATTGCCTATTTTAGTGATAAGTTGAATGATGCAAAAAGAAAATATTTTGTTTATGATCAAGAATTTTATGCTATAGTGCAAGCATTAAAGAAGTGGCGACACTATCTTCTTCCTAAAGAGTTTTTTTTGTATACTGATCATCAAGCTTTGCACTATTTGAATAGTCAAGGAAAATTGAACCAAAGGCATTTGAAGTGGGTTGAGTTTTTGTAGAGTTATATATTTGTTTTGAAATGTAGGAATGGGAAGTCTAACAAAGTTGCAGATGCTCTTAGTAGAAGACAACTTTTTATGACAAAAATATAGATAAAGGTGGTTGGGTTCAAGGAACTCAGTAATTTGTATCTAGATGATCCTGATTTTGGTGAAGCATGGCAGGCTTGTATAGAACCTATTACACTTGACAGGACAAAGAGGTCAGATTTCATGATCCAAGATATGCTGTTCAAAGTAAGCTATTTGTGCATTTCTAGAAGTTCAATGAGAGAGAATCTCATCAAGGAGAAACATATGGAGGATTGGCTAGACATTTTAGCAGAGATAAAACTATAGCTTTGGTTGCTGAGAATTATTACTGGCCACAGTTGTAGCAAGATTTGAAAAAGTTTGTATAGAGTTGTAGAGTATGTTAGATGGTGAAAGGAGTGAAGTAGAATATAAGTTTGTATCAGCCATTACCTATACCAAAGAAGTTGTGGGAGGATGTAAGCATGGATATTGTTCTTGATTTATCGAGGACACAACATGGGTATGATTCAATTTTTGTGGTGGTTGAAAGGTTTTCAAAGATGGAACATATTATTCCTTGTAAGAAGACTAGTGATGTTCAAGAAGTAGAATTGTTTTTCAGAGAAGTGGTGAGACTACATGGTCTACCAAAGAGTATAGTTTCAGATCAAGATACCACTTTTTTTGGGTACTTCTAGTGTACATTGTGGAAGAAGTTGAAGATAGATTTGAAATTTAGTTATCACATCATCCATAGACTGATGGATAGATAGAAGTTGTGACTCACAATTTGGGAAACTTACTGAGATGTTTGGTTGGAGACAAGCCAAAATGATGGGATATCATTTTACCATAGGTGGAATTTTCCAATAGGAGTACTAGTTAATAACCATTCTAGATTGTATATGGGTGTAGTCCCAAAATGCTTCTGAATTGAAATAGTTGGATAAAGGAGAGACAAGTAGTGTTGAAGTAGAAGAATTTACTGAACATTTGAAGAACATCCATGAGGAGGTGAGGAAACACATCGTAAAAATAAATACATAGTATAAAATTAAGGCAGATGTAAAAAGGAGGTATAAGAAATTTTAGGTTGGAGATGAAGTCATGGTTCATTTGATAAAGGAGCATTTTCTAGTGGGTACATATAATAAGCTGAAGATCAAGAAGTTTGGATAGTGGAAGATAGTGAAAAGGCATGATTTTGGAAATGCCTATGAAGTGGAGTTCCTGCTAAATTGAATATTTTACCAGTATTTAATATTTTAGATTTGATAGAGTATTATGATGGAGGTGATGGAGATGAAGTTGCAGAAGCACAATAGAGTATTCTAGCAGCTAGTTCGGCTACAAAGGAGATTGAGGAGATACTATACAATCGTGTTGGCAAAAGTACAAAGAACATAACTTATGATGAATACCTAGTCATATGGAAAGGGAGGCCAGTAGAGGATTCATCATGGCTAGCAAGGGAGGAGGTTCACTATATATTTTTTCCTCAGGACACCTAAGACATGACAAAGTCACATCTCAAATTACCCTAGGTGTTTGATACAGGAGCATCCTAGGTGTAAGAGCAATCTTGCATCACCCAAAAACTATTTTGTTTTTAGTCTTTTCTATTTTAATAAGGACTAGTAGACAAGGTCGTTACTATTTATGGGAACTTGTTATTTTTAATAAGTTTTTCATATGAGCTTAGAATGTTCTCATTTTCTATAGGAAGGTTCATTTTAGAGTTACAAGCCTACCATAAAAATCTCATTGCTCAAGCTTAAGTATCAAAGAAGTCATTGCAAATTTTTGGTGGAAAAATTTGTAGAAAATCTTCAGGCTCACTATTGGAGGCCTTAGAGTTCCCATATGAGGTATGAATATTCAAAGGAAGGGCACTAGTGCCATTTGAAGGCTCTAGATTAGGAGCTGGCATTTCCAAAAAGTGGTTATAATAGCCAATCAGAGCAACAGTTCAAGAATTATGACCTTCCAAAGTTGGGCTACCTAAAATATCTAAAATAATTGTCAAAGATCTCTTTGGCCAACTCTCTATGTATTTTTAGGGTCTGTTGGCCCTAGGTATTAAATTTCAATCTCTAGAACCTTCCCGGGTGGCATAAAATTGCCTATTTAAGAAAGGCCCAAACATTGTCTAGACAGCTTTGGGTGATAGTTCGTAGCTTGTCTTGTAGATTACTGTAATGAAGGCACCCATGTGGGTAAGCATATTGTACTTGTGAATTTTGTAATTCCTCATTTGCAGTGCAAATAAGAAATCCATATTTTGTTCTCACATTTGTTGTTGTTTCTTTGTTTTCTATTATGGTTTATGGTATTAAGGGGAGCATCCTTCATCAAAATTATCTAAGGAAGACAACACTATTAAAGTGAATGAGACATTGTACAAATCAAAGTTACAATATGTAGTACACAAAAGACCTAGTTTTACACATGTAGTTGGTAAAGTTTTAAGATTATCAACTAATCCTAAGGAGACACATATGACTATAGTAAAGAGGATATTTAGATACTTGAGAGGAGCAAAAGATAATGGATTATGGTATAATAAAGAAGGTGATTTTGAGGTAAGATTCCATATAGATTTTAAATGGGATAGAAATGTTGATGATGGAAAGATTAATAGTGGTGGAGCATTCTTTTTAGGAGAAATATTGATGGCATGGTTTTTTGGTCTTAGATTGGTTTTGACAATTAAGTATCAACACACTTAACCAATTTCTAAGATGATATTGAGTATAATACAGATGTTGAACTACAGTGTGTGTCAAGCCAGAAATTCAACAGGTGCTAAGAAAATCTCAAGTGCCGAGTCACTATAGATGTCAAGTCACTATAAGTGCCGAGCAGAGTATAGATGTCAAGTGAGATAGAGTTACTATAAGAGCTGAGTGAGATAGAATTCTTATATGTGCAGAGCATTAGCAAATAGTAAGTGTCGAGTAAAAAAATCAACATATGAGTTTGTGCCTCCACAAAATTATATGTAAACCATTTTTGAGCTGACTAAGGATGACTCTCAAAGGATCTAAACAATAATATTGAATCTTTTACATTACCTATGTAATCAACATGCAACCAATAAGAAAAATGGAGAAGGCATGCAACCAATAGGAAAAGTGAAAGAATTGAGCAAGAAAAGAAGGATGAATATTGATCATAGATTCATACCTAACCCTAAGTCTTTGAAGCCTTTATAAGGAGCTTGAAAACCCCATAGTTCATGTATGAGAGAGAGTTTTTATGGGAAAATTATAGCAAAGTTCAAAGGGGTATAAAGACTTAGAGGAAGAGCAACATTGCAGAATTTAGTTGGTTAGAACAGAGCATAAGCACTTTGAGCAGAGACATATTAGATCAGATTGAGCAAAACAAGGATCTAGAATCAACAATTAAAGATTGTAAGTCATCAGAAAAGATCTACAGATGGAAGTCTACAAGCTTGGAAAACTCATAGAAAACCAAGTGATTGATATACAACTTGCTCTACATACTTTGGAAGAAGCCAGAGAAGAACTTAGAAAATCCTTAAAGAGAAGAAGAGAGATTGTCATAGCTGAAAATGATACACAACACAAGGAAATTGACACCTCAAAATTGTTTGCAAATGGAGATTCCAAGGAATTTGATGAAGCAATAACAAATCTAATGGAGAAGAATAGAACTCAAGCAGAAGAGATCAGAACTCTCAAGATTGAACAAGAATCACAAGCCGTGATGCTTTGTTAAGTAACTAAATAGAAGAAAAGAGCCATTGAAGATAAGGCTATGCTAGAAGAAAACAAGATAAACCTTGCAAATAGACTAGAAGAAAAATCAATTAAACTTGCAAGAATCTCCAACATGCAATTAGACACCCTAAGTCAGATGATGAATGCACATCATAAACTGAATGTTAAGGATATTGAGATCTCCACACTGAAGATGCAGAATGAACAACTACAAAATGACCTGAATAGAAAGAAGGAAATTGTAGAGAGATTCAAAAAACCCAATGAGGCCATCAAGTACTTTGAACAGCCACTAAAATCACCAAGAGCCAACAATGACACTTCAGGACTAGGATACACCAGCACTGAGAAAGGAGAGTCATCCAATACAATAAAAGAAAGAAATGAGAAAGGTAAGGACACTAAACCCACTTGTCATTCTTGTGGTAAAAAAAGACATACCTCTAATGTGTGCAAGAGTAAGAATGCCCATCAACACGACAAACCTAAGAACATGGGTTAGTGTCACAAATGCAACGAGCAAGGACATCAAGCACATGACTACATGACTAGAAATATCAGGACACCAAGATTTGAGGATCATTGCTACAATTGTAAGAAGTATGGAAATAGAGCTTTTGAGTGTAGAGCAAAGCCTATGTGGACACCTAATCAGCTAGCAAGGGGAAATAATCATGGACATCACTACAATTGGAACTACAACACTAGGTATAACTATCATTATTGTTAGGAATATGGAAACATCCTTGAAAATTGCATAAGAACACATGTCAGTGGAAATTATAGCAGATGGCTCAACCAAACTAAATGCTTTAGTTGTTTAAAGATTGGTCATATTAGTAGGAATTTCCCAACAAGGTCAAAGGCACCCAACTCAGAGTTCAACAAAGGAAAAGAGAAGGTAGATGTTGAACACATCAGAGGAGAGATGAATAAGACATGGAAGAAGAAAGATGGAAGCAACACATCCAATGAAGGGATCACTTCACCTGAAAGGTCAAGTGGTCACACTTCATCCAACTAAGTAAAAGAAGGTGTGTGGGACTGATATACAAAGCTTTATCATACATCAGTTCCTAAACAAGCAAATACTGAAAAGGAAAGATCAACATGAATAGGGATGCAAAGTTAATCCCAGTACATGTTGAGTTGATTGCCAGAGTCAGTAGAAGCCAGATAATTAGTTGTAGCCAAGTTAGTAGTGGAAGCCAAGTGAAAGGAAATTTTAGTTGAAGCCAAGTAAGGGTAACTGTAGTGGATGTCGAGTGTTTGAAAATCAATGGAAGCTGAGTAATGAAAAAAAGATTAAGAAGCCGAGTGGATAGTTGTAAATGCACTAAGCATTAAATGCTATGAAATAAGGGTATATGATTGCATTTTGAACCATTTATCTTCATCATGAACAAAGAGAAAAGATGAAGAAGAGTGCGAACAAATGGCCTCCAGTTTTAGGAAACCATAGGAGAAAGTGTCATTTGAGGTCCAAATAGTGTGAAACAAAGTAAAACAACCTAATTTTTGGCCAATCCTTGAAGTGGCATACAAAAACAATCTAGTCAGAGCCCTATCTATTATTCCTCCTAAGGTAGTTATGGTCCAGGATGTTAGGAGATGCTACAATTGTACGATTGGTGCTATTGGGGACATGGAAATGAGAGAAGCATATGATAGGTTGTGTGAAAATAGAGTATTAAAGGAAGAGTATCATCGTTGAAAGGAAGGGTTTGACCCGTGCCCTAGAATTTCCTACTATCTTCAAAATTGAATGGATCATGATAGTGTTGAGTAGGATTCATGATAGAAGTTTATGGTTAGAAGATGGCACAATAAAGATATTCATAGCGTGATAGGGTATCCAACCCTAGATTGGCCAAAGACTCTCAGAAGTGACTCTAAGGAAGAAATTAAGAAGAACACAGGAGCCAAATGGAACAAGAGAGGAATGACTATAGATACTATCCAAGAACCTCTTGTTGACTTTTCTATCAGGGTTATTTCTCACAAGTTTTATCAATCCAATAGACTTAATAATAGTGGATGTTGGCTACAAATTAGTCAAGAAGGATCATACTTATGATCTTGTAGAATTGCAATTGTAACAAATTAATGAGAACCTAGGAGCAATAAGGAGAACCAAGGGAGCCCAATGCAAATTTGGTGCAATTTTGATTTGCATATTTTTCTATGTATAGAATGAATTCCCATCCTTTGGAAAAATCAGCTGGAAAATTAATAGGACCATTTTTGCTCAAGTCAATGAATACATTGAACAAATGGGAGCTAATTTTAAAACTATTATGACAAGTTATTTTGAGGATTTTAAGAAATCTATGAAACAGAGATTGAGGATACCTATTTCATTGGTGTAACTACATGTAAATGATGTATGTTTTCTTGTAGATATTGATTGTACCTATATTCAAGTAGCCATACCAATGGTTAGATGGCTAAGACCTCTTGGATATGAGATAAACATAGATGTGGCATCTGTAGCTATAACAACATTATTAGCAGAAGAAGTAGATAAGAAAGCACCGCATTTTGGGAATTATGATGTGATAATATCAAAGGTAGATATGGAGTTGAATACTGCCTCCACATTGAAGAAAAAGGACAAATTGTTAAAGAAACTAAAGGCCAAATTTGGAAAAGGGGCAGTTGAGGCAGAGGAAGAAGAAGATGAAGAAGCTGATGATGATGAAGAAGAAAAAGGAAAAGAGCCATTAGCACTGGCCCAAGGCATGGATGAGGATGAAAAGGAAGAAGAAGGTGTGAAGAAGGAAGCACCAAAAGTAGAACCTAAGAAGAGTAAGACATAGAAACAACTTGCTACACAACCCAAAGGGAAGAAGAAAGAAGCCAAGCCAAGCCCAGCAAAATGTACTACAAGGGTAGACACAAGGGAAACAACAAAAGTGGCTAAGGAATAGGAGAAGAAAAAACCCACAGAGCAAGGAGGGCCTATAGAAAAGAAAAGAAGAAAATATGTTGCACCCCCAAAGTCAGATGAAGAGAGAACATAATCTAACAATGAGCAATTCAAAGTGATAAGACACACCACCAAATCTGATCTTGAAAATTTCTATGATAACATTAGAGATAATGAAAATTTAACTGGATTAAAGACCATTGATTTTAATAAGTTGTCAAGGGAAGAGCAAAACATAGTGGAAGAATCTATTTACACTATGATGGCCAAGTTCAAGACTACTTCACTTGAACTTGATAATTCCATGCCTAAGGAGCTAAGTTCCATTGTTGAAAATAAATGGCATTATTGCCTAGACATGGAGAAGGAAATAAGAGAGTCAACATTGGCTCATGTGATGCCTGACCTAACTAAAGATCAAATAAGCAAGGCTAGCAAGAAACATGGGAGCAAATTTGCACCCAAATATAGAGCCTTCAACATTTTACATAATAAAATTAAGGATGTTGTAAAGAAGTCCACACAAATGTGGAAATTGATTTATGGGCTAGCTACTATCAAAGAAGGATAGGAAGATCCCTTTGAGGGAAGAAATTATGAGGAAGAAGTGGAGAATGAAAAGGAGGAAGAAGGAGAGAAAGAGAAGGTAGAGGTAATAGTGGAGAAAGAAATACAAAAAGGTGATGAGGCAACAACTAAAGAACATCAACAAGAATAGAGTGTCCAAGACACACAATTGCCACCACATAGTCCTCCACATACAACACCTACATCTATAGAAACTATAATTGTGAACACTTCAATTAGAACACCAATCCATTGACTGTAGAGGATCTCAAAAAGATCCTTTACCAAACAACTTTGCAATCATAGTTGTGCACAAATCCAATTTTGGTGAGTGTAGAAGAGTTACAAAAAGCTATAGCTAAAATTACTAAGGAAAATGTGAACACACAAGAACCACCTTCACAACTTCCTATAGCTACAAGTGATCAACCAAAAGAGCAAGCAACACAAGACACATTTGCTAAGGTTGACACTACAGTCACAAAAACTACCGAGGAGCAAGTAAAGGAGAAAATAGGATAGAAAGATACCACTAATCCTACAACACAAAGTCAAGGTGTACCTCCGTTGATCACCATAATTGATCAAGGTAGAAATGAAGAAGACAAGGATGAGGAGAAAACTGCTAAGGAGAGAGAGCACGAGGCAATACAAACTTTGGTTAATTTTTGTACTACAGGGACTCCTACCAAGCAGCCAAGCACTGATGCAGTAGCACTACAAATTTCAGCACTAGGCTCGAGCTCTACCAAGGTAGCAAGGGTACTTCACTATGAAGACCCTACACTTGATGAAGAAATAGTCATACCAAGTTATGACTAGAAGACAATGAACCTAGCACAGATCAATGAAGTGCAAGAGGCACTGGAGAAGAAAAAGAAGTAGGAGATACTTAGAAATGAGTATAGGCAAAGGCAAACATAATTAGAAATCAAAGACATCTTTCTTGATACATTCAACTTGCTAGTACCTGATGAAACAAAGCCCATTATGGAGCAACTGTCCAACATAGTGGACCGGGTACAAAACAAAGACCTAGATACTAATGTTAAATTATTGGAATGGTCTGAGAAGAAGTTTCAAATAAAGGTTAATGGAAAGATATCTGGTGAAATAACACTATCACAAGTGGAACTGGCTAAGAAATTTGAGAAGATGAAAATAGTACTTCAAAACATATTCTCATTGTACTCCAAACTGTGTGACTCTTTATATTTCACACAAGAGACTAGCCAGAGAATATTGAGCTTGGAGAGGAACCTTAAGATATCAAGCACACAACTACCCAAGGATCTAGCTCAAAGTGAGAAGCATTTTGCCACAACACTTTACACTCAAAGAGAACTAGTTGTACTTATAGTAGAAGAGGCTAATACTAAGGCCAAATTAATATAGATATAGTCTACCATTACCCCACACCTAGACTTATTACATAAAGAAGTGGCCTATGCAATTTTTTTTAAAAAGAAAGATCCAAATCTTTCTACCTTAGAAGGCCTAGTAATCTTGCAACAGAGACAACCATCCATCTCAAAGCACTAGAAATTGCCTTAGACAATTGGGATGCTTCTTTGAAGATAATAATGGAGGTAAATAAAACATTTTTGGCTAAATATTCCATTCATTCTTAGGACCCTTTGACATAAGTGTCAAAAAAGGGGAAGATAATACATTATGTAGATAAAGGGGAAGATATACTAAATATAGGACATAAAAAGAATGAGGGAGATATAATAATTTGGGGGAGATAATAAATGTCACCTAGAGGAGGAGATATACCCAAAGGGGGAGATAATAAAGCCAAAAGGATACAAAACCTACAAGAAGATGTGTGAAAGGGGGAGTAGAAGAAAGGGGGAGCAGACATAGAGCAGATATAGACCAGAAACAAAGCAAACAGAAACAAAGGCAAAGGAATGATAAGGCAGATAAAGGAAACAACATGAGACATATCTAGCATAAGGAATTTTGGATATAGAAATGACACATCAGCTCAGGGGGGGTTGCAAATTTTTGAGGTATACAAAATTTTTGAACAAGTTTTTGAAGTTTTGTACATATGTTGAATAGAATGTGTATTATACTCATAGAGACCAGATTCATAATGCTTAGTTAAGTTTTTTTGCCACTCATGTCAAAGGGGGAGATTTTTGGTCTCAGATTGGTTTTGACAATTGAGTGTCAACACACTTAACCAGTTTCTAAGATGATGCCAAGTATAATACATATGTTGAGCTACAGTGTGTCTCGAGTCACAAATTCAATAGGTGCCAAGAAAAGCTCAAGTGTTGAGTCACTAAAGATGATGAGTCACTATAAGTGTCGAGTAGAATATAAATGCTGAGCGAGATAGAGTTACTATAGGAGTCGAGTGAAATAGAATTCTTATATGTGTCGAGCATTAGCAAACAATAAGTGTCGAGTAACATAGAATCAACATATGAGTTTGTGCCTTCACAAGCTCAAATATAAACCATTTTTGAGCCAACTAAGGATGAATCTTAAAGGATCTAAATGATAAGATCTAATCTTTTGCATTACCTATGTAATCAACATGTAGCCAATAAGAAAAATGGAGAAGGCATGCAACCAATAGGAAAAGTGAAAGAATTAAGTGGGAAAAGAAGGATGCATATTGATCGTAGTTTCATACCTAACCCTAAGTCTTTAAAGCCTTTACAAGGAGGTCAAAAAGCCCATAATTCATGTATGAGAGAGAGCTTTTATGGGAGAATTCTAGTGAAGTTCAAAGGGGTATAAAAACTTAGAGGAAGAGAAACATTGTAGAATTCAGTGGGTTAGAACAGAGCATCAACACTTCAAGCAAAGACATATCAGATTAGGTAGGATCAGATCAGACTGAGTAGAACAAGGATCTAGAATCAACAATTAAAGATTGTAAGTCATCAGATCAACACATTCTAATACTTTCTAGCCATTGTATTAGGAATTAAAATCCTATGGAGATAGGTTGGTTTAGCAGCCATATTGTAGATCCCTAACAGGGTTTTAAATCCTTTAATAGGGTAACATTCCAAGTGAGTGTTTGTAAATCCTTTAACCAAGTCACTTTTAACAGGGTGTAAAGCCTTTATCAAGATAGGCATTTCATAGGGTAGACCATTGGAAGTGGTCAAACTTTGTAACCTTAAATAGTTACATTTTTCTGTAGTGATAATTTGTCAGTGTCATCAGCACCCTAGTTTTACCTTCTCATTTTGGAGGGTTTCTGGGTGACCAAATCTTGTGTTATCTATTTTCATGCATGTCGTTACTTTTATGTTAATTAGATATAGTAAATGCATGTGAATGATCTCAGCTAAATTTTTTAAAAGGTTAAAGTTAGTTACTTCTGATTCAACCCCCCCAGAAGCACATATTTGTAAATTCCAACATGGTTGAGTAAGAAATAAAGTTGTCTTTCCCAGTTTATCCTTGAAGATGAGTGTGTTGTTTTTGCTATTAACTATTCAAATATTATCTAGATTAAGAAACTATTGGAAGGTAGTCAAGAGGAAGTCATTGAACATGTTACTATATATTGTGACAATACAAGTGCTCTTAACATATTAAATAATCATGTGATGCATGTAAAAACAAAGCACATATCTATCAAGTATCACTACTTGAGAGATAAAGTTCAAGAAAAATAAGTTAGATTGGAGTATGTGAAGTCTAAGGAGCATATTGCAAATATATTGACAAAACCATTTCCTAAGGATGCTTTTTAGTATTTGTGAGGTAAGTTAGGGGTCCTTACCCTATCCAAATTTCATTGAGTAAGGATGGATGTTACATCAATTCATGAATAATTAGAACATCTTTCTGGAGTTGATGCAAGAGTTCACTCTTTAGGACTAGTCCTAGAGTTTTGAAAAAGTTTGTAATAAAAATTATGTATTTGGTATATACAAGGTAAAAGGTAAAACTACAAGGTTTTATAAGTTTCTCATTGAATCTTATAGTTACCTTTGGAATTGTTGTAAGAGGGGGATGATATCAGAAAAGAAGATAACAATTGCCAACATGAAACAATGAATCTTTGTTTAGT
The DNA here is from genome assembly GCA_028749045.1 of Cupressus sempervirens. Classification (NCBI taxonomy): domain Eukaryota; kingdom Viridiplantae; phylum Streptophyta; class Pinopsida; order Cupressales; family Cupressaceae; genus Cupressus; species Cupressus sempervirens. Next base: position 511,075,267 of record CM053791.1, read on the forward strand.
AAAATGGAGAGGATGTGAAGAGAGGGAAATGATATCCTAGAAAGAAAAGAATATATGAAACAAATAAAGGAATATTTTTGTCAAAGGAGAATATTTTTGAAGTAGAGGTATGTATGGAGTTGACGCAAAAAGAATGATGGAGTACACCCAAAGGGGGAGAGATAGTCCAAGAGGTGAATGCTGTTGATGTGGTTGAATAGACAAGTATAGCCAAAGTGGAGCATATGATGCAAACCGAGAAAAATAAACTTGATGCAAAGATCATGAAGTTGTAAAGAACCTAAATGAAGTTAGAGAATTGAAGATTTTTTGGTATATGGAATATTGTTTCATAATGTCTAAATGATATATAATTTATGAATGTGTTGCCATCAATGCAAAAGGGAGAAAAATTTAACCCTAATTGATAATGTTATTAATGTATATGAGTTGTTATATTTTCATTAATGTCAAGCCTTAATTGGTGAGACATTATGCTAATTCACTAGTGTGTCAAATCATTTGATTAATGAAGAAGATTTGAAGAATGTGTGATGATGTAAGTATTGATAAGTGTATGGTATTCAATGGACACTTGAAAGAGTTTCAGTCTGACAGTATAATGTTGGTTTGACATGCTTTGATTAAGGGTTGAGATCATGTTTAAGCAAGAAAATTTGGAAAGTTAATGAAGGAGTCCAATATTAACCAAGCTACTATAGTTATCATTGATCACCAGATAAAGAAGTGAAAAATGTGTAGTATTAGTCAAGCATTTACAGTGTTAATCGGGCCTAGTATTGATTGAGCTCATGCAGTGTTAACCGAGCATTGGAATGGAATAACAATTTGCAAAGATTTTATATAGGGCCCACATTTAACAAAAAAAAAAATTGTTTAAGAAGTTTCAAAGATAAGGATGAAGTTTGGTATGAGATCAACGACTAGATTAATTCAAACAAGATATGATGGAGGTTTTTTTATTTTAATTGACTCAAAAATTTTAAGGTGAAGGGATGATACCTAAGTCTCTATATTTAATTAATCTTAGCTAGACAAAGATTTGGCGATTGTGATTAAGTGGAAAAACTTGGAAGATTCTAGAGAAGTGACATAAGTTTTTAATTTAAGGGATGAACGTATTGTTCATTGTTTCTAATTAAGTTGAATAAGAAAAGTGATAGCTAGAGGAGAACAAAGAAGAACTACATTATGAAGATAAAGCAAGAGATGTGCTAAGTTGATGTGTTAATGTTTGAATTAGTCATAAGAGAGTAGAAGGAAGGAAGAGGAAAGAGATTGAATGAAATAGAGATCTAACAAGAAAGGTAGTGCTAAACATAACATATCATTTCACTGTTTCATTCTAACTATTGTAGTAGAAAATATATTAATTGAGTGGACCTAAAAATATTATTTATAAATCCATTATATGATGAAATTTTGTTGAATATTTTGTAAGTCATGTGTTTTAGGTTACTCTATAGATATTTAGTAGTGATAAGGTCTAGATGATCTTTGGTGAGAATCCTCTAATAAGGTCACATGTTTGTAATGTTTAAAAAGTTAAGATCCTAACATAGCTCACTTCAAAAGAGTGAAATTATTGGGTTGTTAGTTCCTAGGTGATTTTTCCCTTAAAAGGGTTTCCATGTTAAATACTTTTGTCAAACTTGTGTGAGTGTTTACTATGTTTCATGTTTACTATTTATTGTTGTAACTTAGTATACCCAAAAATCTTGGTAATGAAGCTAATAGTTTAATTTAAAGATTAAGTTGAATGTTAAATCTCTTTACCAATCTAGTGATCTAAAAGATTAAAGAGTTTAAGTTTGTGGAAAAGTGTTTTAAGGCCTATAGGATAACTAATTTTAATTGATTCAGCCCCCCTCTCAATTATCTAAGAATGATTGTCAACATTCATTGTGAAAAACAACTAATAAGGTATAAATTTATTAAGCACATTGTTCATTGCATACAAGAACAATTATAAATAATTTAAAAAGGTTCACAAAAGACATTTAGTTTTATGACCTACTTGTGCTATATTTTATTATTATCAAAGCATCGTCAAATATTTCAAATAAATAAGCTTCATATTAAGGTTCAAAACCCAATATATGAATTAACACCTCTAATAAGGATGAGTGGAAACAAAAGGACCTATAACTATTTTGTAGACTTCCTTTTGGATCCCATTTATCATTAAATTATAGGCACTTCAATGCCTAGATTGCATGTCCTTGTAAAGCTTGCATTCAACTTAGAAGTTAAATAGAAGTGGTTGACTAGTACTTCATGGAAGAGTACAATGTATTAAGGTTCTATGGTGGAACCCTATGAAATTTTAGTACATGTGACAAAGAGGGTTTTTAAATTAGAATATGTACAAAATATGGAGAGTGTAGATGTACTCCTTTATGGTTAGAAAATAAATCATAGTTCCTTTATTTCCTTTCTCATACAGAGGGTTTACATTTGAGAGAAAAGGATTCAAAGTGGCAAAATATTTTTTTATAATTTTTTAATTTGATGTTGGTGTTATGATCCACTAAAAAAAATTGTTACAAATCTTATACAAAATAGTAACTCTACAACTAAATGTCAACACGAGAGTAAGTCATTAAGAGAAAAAATTAAAAATATTTACTCCTAGGAAGTAGTAAACAAAGAGATGGAGAAGTGTGCAAGTGAAAACAATATTTAATCAATACATGAATTGTTAGAAAAAATTATAACATTGCACAAACATAAAGGAAAAGTGAAGGCCAAGACATCCTAGAATTTCTACCAGAAAGTGGATCGTTCAACTAAAAAATTCTATACAACATATATGAAGACAATGAAGATGATCATTGGCCTCGAAGAAAAATTACTAATTTTTTGAAAATGAGGAAGAATCTAGGTGACCAAAGACCTCTGTGAATCTCAATACTTTGGCTGAGAATAAAATATTTGGCAAATTGTGGGATAATAAGTGTACACAGTGGAATCAAGTATTCATGAGACCTTGGTGCAGAGTGTAATCGAAATAACAACGAGCTAATATAGACCCAAGAAATTACTATTAAACAAAGACTCCACAAACATATCATGTTTCCCTAACTACAACCACTAAAAGTGCTCTCAGACTAGCATCTTACTGATAGTTCTAGAACGGGAGTATGCTATGAATGCAAATCTATGAAAACCTATGATAGATATATATGAAAATGTAGATTATGTGAAGATAATAAAACTACAATGTTAGAATCATGTGCATATGTAAGTCTAAATGATATTAAATGATACTAAATAAATGCTAAAATGATATCAAAATGTCTTGAATTCTCTATAATAACAATGCTAAAAGGGATGACAACTCTAAATGTACCTATAGTGTAGATGCCTACAAGTTGGGTCCTTTTGCTCTTGAATCTCCCTCCTATTTATAGGATTTCAGAAGGGGGTTGGGGTAAGGATCAAGATTTTAATTTTGACTAGAGGGTAATGGTGAAACTAAAGGCACCAAGAGGAAGAGTCCAACAGACTTTGTTTGTGAGAATAAAAGGAGGATTTTTCAATTATTTTAATTGTAAAAAGGAGGTTTTTCACTTTTGAGAGGATAAATGCTTTTATTGATTTATTAAATGTTCCATTTATTTTCAAATTTTGTCTTTTCCTTTTTCCCTTTTTTTATTTCATTTTATGATTTCATGAATTGCTTTTCCTATTTTTAAAGTGATTTAGGTCCTTTTTTATTTGATAAGTGATTGATTGATTAATGACTTGATGTTACCATTGATTTGAAAGTCTGTTGTTTTCCTCTATTGTCTAATGTTGTTCTTAATTTGTGTTGTTTGATCGAAACTTGTGTTGTTTTAGGTCTTTTCCAATTTTAGTGTGTCTACAAATGTCCCTCTTTGAGCTAATATGTGAAGCATATTAGTTCAAAGACTTTCTTGATTTTCTAATTTTTAGCCAATTTTGTTGTTTGATTATTTGATCAAAGATGTTCACTTGATTTGAGGTTGGTGTGATGCTTGATTGTTGATAATTTGATGTTTGATTTGATATTGTGATGTTTTAAAATCATTTATTTAAAATAATTTTCTTGGATGCCCCAGTTTGATTTGATGTTGAAATTTTGGCTAGGATGGAACATTTTTTATATTTGAAAATGGTTGATGCCCTAGTTTGATATGGGTATACTGCCCCCTCAAAAATGAAATTGAAAAAATTGATGTGCCAAAAAAATAGGAATATTCTAATTTTATTTTTGAAAATGTTGATGAGAACAATTAATAGTAAAGTGGGGTAGATGGAGGTGATCAAGGTGTTTTGGAATGATACCTAGTTCAATAAAATGGGTCAAAAATAATAATTTGGGTAGATAGGGTTAAAAATGTCATAAAAATGCCCCAAAGAAGGGTTAAATTGGTTAGAAGACATTTTACCCTTGTGATTTTTACACTACCCTTTTACTTTTTATGTTTTGGAGCTTTGAGCCAGCGAGGATGGTTGTCTCATTATGAGATCATAGATTCAAGAGGGGTCATATATATGATCATTTGGCCAACTACGGTGCCCTACTGAGTCATTGATATCCTCTGTTGTTTAAGATTTTTGAGTTTTTGTATGGATTTTTTAATTTTTGCATGGGTTTTCTTCGTAAATGTGTAATTTTGACATTTTAGCACATTTGATGTTTCTTTTAATGCATTCAATATATTTTAACACATCTGCAATCTATAGTAGCACATCTATAGGGAAAAATAACTCATTTAAAACCCTAGGGACATAGTCAAAGAATGCATAGGGACAAACTGTAGCACAAGCGTAGGGTTTTTTTAGCACATTTAAGTGTTTCAGCATATATAATCTATAGAATAGCACATCTACGCATTACAGTTTGTTGGTTCAAGCTACTGAAAAATATCGAGTTGGATGTATGCATTATAGTGCATATGAAAATTGCACAAATGCTTTATTGAGTGTAGCACAGTCAATTCATTCAATAGTGTATATAAAAAATATAGTAGTGCTTACACCAGTTGTAGTGCATATAAAAAATATAGTAGAGTGTGTGTTTAGTTTAAGAGCAAAAATGACTTTTGTAGTGTATCTATAGTTTGGAACAATGTGTTTGATTGATTGGGTTGCACAAATGAATATTAAAGTGCCTATGACTGTAGTAACAATGCATACAATGTGAAAAATAGTGCAAACCACTTTTATATTACTTGTGGAGCTTCAGATAGCGCATATAGATAGTGTAAGGTGTGTCTATTAGTAGAATGGCCAGATAGGTGAGTTCAACTATGTATAGCATTGTTTAGAGCATAGGATATGAGCCTGATGCAAAATTGATGAATCTAGGAGCAATTGGGATACTTGTTCACATAACAAAGCAAACAATAGTGAATGTGTAGTCACAAAGTGATGTGTATAATCAATCCGCTGGTATTGGATAGGTAGAAGAAAATGCCCCCCTCAGGATATAAAGTAAGGAAACACAACATGTCCATCTTGAGATATAGATTAGGGAAAATAACTGGTCCAAGATAGAACCATTAGCTCAATAGCTAGATGTTGATATTTGATTGATGTAGTCATTGTTCAATTGTTTGATGAAAAAGGTATGTAAGAAGAAACTCATTGTTCGGGGATTGTACTTGTGGCCCTTGGAGTTGATAGGTAGATTTTTTGTAGTAGAGAAATAGGTGATCAATAGATGTGGTTTTTTCTATCTATTACAAATGCCTCAGTTCCAAGTGAATAGAGATTAATTGATAGTTGTGGCTGAGTGGTGGTGCTCAGACCACAACACCTTCCATATGCCACTTGGGGAGATGGCGATCACCCCAGAGGATGCTTATAGGATACTTAGGATCTAGGCTATCGATCGGACAATGTTCAAAGATATTTGGGGATGATAGTGTGTCCTAGTTCCAGATGCTATAGTACAAGCAATTTCCTACAGTATTAGCTAGATTGATAGGGGAATTTCTTCTACCAAATAGGTGAGGACACAAATTTCCTATGGGATGGGGTCATATTATTTAGGATATGATTGATAGAACACGTAGATTTTTGTGGGGGAGATGCATATTAGCCTACCTCTATCATGATTTGGATCAAGTGGTGTATTCAAAGGTGACTTCATTGTCAGCAGGGGTAGTATTACTACAGATATGGACATGGGAGCATCTTCTTATTACTCAATCAATATGTATTCAGTAGTAGCCATAGGATATGTCATATATATATACATATTCAAATGTGATCATTTAGCCACATCCGAACAAGATAGAGTATTGGTGACGAATGTTGGATGACCTTGATGAGGTCATAAATAGGCCATACTATTTTATAGAGCCATGGGCTAGGGATGATGATGAGATGGTGTATTTTATTCCCCATGATATCTACTAGGTTAGGTACCTACAGTGATAGAGAGATTTTGTTTCAAGAGGGTGGTTAGACAATTTGGGTGATGATAGGGCATGCCATAAGTATTTGTGCACTATGCTTAGGTGCAGTCAGAGAGGCTAGTATGGGGGCCGATATTGGAGTATGAGGTGTATTATGAGGTATTCATGTAGATGATAGAGACACCTCAAATATGGTCTTTAAGGGATGGAGAGACAAATGCGTGGATGGAGGTGGATTATGCACAATGGTTTAGAGAGCACCCATTCTCGAGATACATAGATACGAGAGAGCTGATACCTAACATTGAGGAGTCAAGTAGAGGGGCATATGATGATGATTAGGGTGGCTGGGTGAGAGGAAAGGGTAGGTGTCAAGCTAGAGGCAAAGATAGGGTAAGCGGGAGATATGGAGGTTGAGGTCAGGCAATAGTATTGCCACAGTGAAGGATTATTGTATAGGGCCCAGTGTAAAGATTGGGGGACGTTGGAGCAGAGAGATTGAGGGTGGTTTGTTGCCAACATGGGTTGATGATGAGAGGAGGCACATGTAGTAGTTTAGGATTGAGCTACCAAGTAGATGATATGGGTCATGATAGGACTGAGCAGAAAAAGGCTAGATTACCAAATGATGTGCAATTTATTAAGTGATAGAGGCCACATATACAGGTCTTGATCATGGGTGCACAGGGTTTAAAGACATAGGGGTAGTTGTAAATATAGCCATAGGTGGAGCTACTACCAGATATACAGAGTGGGTCATCAGGAGTGGAGACTCAAATTAATGTTATAGAGGAATAGATGGGAGTGATGGGGACACAAATTACCCAATTGACCAGTACTTTGCATGCATTTATAACTTTGATGACACCAAGGCCTCCACCACTATCACTGTCACCTAGGATAGATGGGGCTACCATGAGTTAGATGACCACAACTATTCCTATGACATCAGTGATAGATGTGACAGAGAAGGCTCCTTGAGATGGGAGGAGTGTCCATAGCGAGCAGGGACCTCCAAATCAAACACATACTAATGATGCAAGTGGTGAGATGCAATGTTAATCTAGGTATCATTGTGCATTGCATTTTGTTGGTTTAGCATGTATATGATTTATGATGATGATCTGTTGATGTTGACGAATTAACCTTTTTGATAAATGATTATTTGAGCTTTCAGCTATCTTGACCTTTACATTTGTTGTATCATGGGTTTTATATATTTGATGTTTATGGATGGATGTATGTGATGTTGTGATTTAATTTATATGATAGTTGTAGATGTTGATGTAATGTAGTGTATAATGTAATAACCTGATATGTGGATAATGAATGTAGAAAATATTTATATAAATGAAATATATGAATGAAATGTAAGAATGAGATGTATAAATGAAATGTGATGTAATGAAATAAAATGTGTAAATGAAATGGGATGTAATGAAATGAAATGTGATGGAATGAAATGACATGAAAAATAGAATAATGGAATAGGTGGTAGTGAAAGTTATTTGATAAAAAGATGAGATGAAAAATAAGGCAAACTAGAAATGATGATCAAATTGAATGAAATGGGTGATATAATAATATATGATGAAAGATGATTAGGATATGAGTAAGTGAGGAAGAAATAAATGAGAATGAATATGAAAATGGAAATGGTAATGAGTAAGATGTGAATATGGAATGAAAAGAAGGATTAATGAGAGAAAAATGATATGATGATAATAATGAAGTGGAATCAAAACCAAAGATAAAATAAATAGAAGATTGAAAATGGTATCAGTGAAAGAGCAATGATTTAATATATGATATGTGATGACGATGGAATGAAAAATGAAATGTGATGAAAGAAGAAAGTGAAAATGAAAAAGATGAAAAATGAAATAATGAAGTGAATATTAAATGATGTTTAAAAAAAAAATGAAGATGAAAATGAATAAGAATGAATATGTAATGCAAATGAGGAATTGTAATGGATGAAATGAGGATGCAATGAGAAATATCATAGAAAATGATAATAGGGGTGAAATGATATGAAGAGAAGTAACTCCACTTTTGAGATTCAAAAGCCACAAAGGAACCTTGAGGCTCTAGTGAGAAGGGTGAAATGGTGAATGCATAGAGTGTGATAAATAATGGGAGAAAAAGAAGTGTGGTAGGAGGGAAGAGTGACCAAAATTTTTTAAGATTCAAAGGTCATATAATGCAATGGATGATATGAGGGATGTGGCATAATGAGGGAATGAAATATGATAAGAGGAAATAATGGCCAGAATTGTTTGAGATTCAAAGGTCATGTAATGCAATACGTGGAATGGATATTATGGATAAGAAAGTGTGTTGTGAGAAGACAAAGTCCACAATAGTTGAGTGTTAAAAGCTTGCTTTGATAGTGATGTTGTTGTCTGCCTTTTGATAGTCAGTCCTAAATTATGTTTCTAATTTTTTGAATGATGTTGCATAGGTGTGCTAGTTTAATCCTAATTTATGTACCAACCATTTATTTTTAAGTTACCCAAGATGAAATGCAAACCAAATGTATGTAGCTAATTGCCACATTTTTTAAAGAGATGCAAATTAAATGTCATCATTGAGTGCCTAAATAAAAAGTGACATAGTATAACCACCACTAGCTCAGCTACGATGATATGAATACTATATCACATTGAGAATCATGACCAAACACAAACAATGTACATGAAGGAAATGATAACTATTAAGAATAGAAGTTATTTCCATAGTAAATGAAAACAAACACATAAATAGACACATGTTAGATAAAGAACCTCACCTAGGATATCATGCAAACTTGGTCGAGGTACACATGCCTTCCAAATGAGAGGAGGCACTTACAAGTGGACACCAATAATGCATAAAATCAAAGAATCACTGGAGCAGAACAATGACAACCAAAGGAAAATAAAAGATCATGGCTTCATCTTGGTACCTCTAGTGAAATACATCATTGAGGTACTAGAAGCACATAACAATAGAAAAACCATTATTTGCAGACCAGTAGTGCCAACAATTGTGTGCAATAGTGTCAAGTTTGTTCAATTCTTTGTTGATGAAATTGTTGTAGGATTACGGTAACAAGTTGTGGTATGTATCATAAGAAATTTGATAGTGGGATGCATGGTGATTGTGTTGGAATATGTGTTAGTAGGGATCAGGGTGTTATAATGTCAGAGTGGAGTGACAAGTATACTTGGTAGTGGTGCCATGGGTTGTTGCATGGAGTGAACATGTGGCAATGATGGGGAAGTGTAGTGTGTGGTGAGTGACAACCATAAATAGATGAGGAATCCACATATGAAAGGAATCATAGTGAAGGAGATAGTGCAATGGTGTAGTTTGTTCGAAAGGCCAATTAAGTGTGTGATTAAAAGCATGTCAAGTTCACCAGATCAGTCACAACATGAGGATGATGTTAGCTAGGGAGTATGGGTGAGGCAAAAACAAAGGGAAAAGTGCATCCAATGTACATCAGTTGAATTGGTGTATCAACCTGAACTCCAAGAATTAGTTCATGAATAGGGTGAGTCAAGTCATGTAGGGCTAGCATAAGCACGAGCTGGGGGTTTGGGAGTCAAGGTGGAAGAAACTCTTCTTTCAATATTGATAATGTTGTCAAGGAGCATAATGTAGTAGGATTTTTAGGTGGAACTAGGTGATGATCTAATTATGTAAGTGGAGAGTAATCCTCCTAGGATGATGAAGAGCATGTTAGAAGCAACAATGGAGGTGGGGGAGATGGATTCTCTAGAGAAGACTGCAGGAAGAGATCAAAGAGTGACAGAGGATGTCACTATGGGTGAGGTGACAAGAACAATGAGTCACCTAATTAGCCTCAGGATTCTAGGACAAAGGTTAATGAAAGAGGAGAAGGGTGTATTAGGTATTATGGAGTCACAACCAGAAGTAGAGGGCGAAGTGCAAGCAACAAATGAAGTGGAAAATTTACAGAAAATGCTGGCCATAGGGAGAGTCTAGGTAGAAAATGTGGAACAAGTTATATTTTTCTTAGGGTTGATGGAGAAATCTCATAAGGATGGAGCAAAAACATAAGTGAGATGGATCCAGATGGTGGTGAATAGGAATAATCACAAATGTGGTCATTGGAAGCAAAATTGTGAGTGGAACAATCACGAGCAGAGGGAAATGATGCAGAGATCTGGACTGAGTGAGCACAAGCACAAAGGTTGTAGGAATCATTAAGGATGGCACAAGTAGGTTTTGAAAGGGTATAAAATGAATTGGTGTTATTACAGGAATAGTCAAAGTCTTTTAGGGAAGTGGTGGAAAAAATGAACACCATGTCAGTTCAGCTGCAAGACCGGTTAGCGGCTAGTGAGTCAAAGGTGAGGTAGTTGCAACAATGATGGAATGAAGCAAAAGTAGATGTGGAACACTGTAGAATGGAAACTAATCACATGTAATAGAAGTGGGATGTGGCTCAATGAGCGATCACTGTGTCCGGTATAAATAAGTTGGTAGATAATTTGTTCATGGATATGCTACAGGCTACAAAAGTACACCAAGAAGCTACCTATTATATGGGGTTTTATTACTATTCAATCCCTAATGAGAAGTGATGGGAGCCCCAATTCATGGATACAAAATTTATACAATTTTTTATCATGTAATTATGCGGTGGAAGATTCTCGATATCCATGGATGTTGTTTGGTTGCAAGGAGGATCAACACCAGGGGCCTCATCTTCTGGGACTAGGCCAAGGGAAATGCCCCTAGTTAATCATCCTATCCTACCACCCCCATAAGGGAGGAAAAAATAATTGATCCTTTAGATGTTTCTTTGAATATAAGATTGATGTTGATGCCGCAATAATAATAAAGAGTGTGTCATTTTGATGGTAGGAAAGAGGGTGACTCACATTCATTTATGAACAATGTGATTGAAAGCATTGATATTTATTGTCATTTCTATTTTTTTATATTTGATATGTTTTGGATGTTTTTGGCATTTTTAAAATATTTGGAAGGTTGTCAATATCTATAAAAGTGGGAATGATGGGATAATTAGAAGAAGATTAACCTTCACTTATGTGTGGTAACTGAATGTTGATGTGAACTCTCAATAAAAGATGAGCACAAACTTGTGTAACATTTTGAGAGAAGGAATGCGCAAGGTGGAAAAAGTAGGAAGTGATAAACCACAAATTGCAAAGCACAATTTTGTATATATTGATAGTCTTTACAAACAAGTTAAGGGCCAAAGTTAGGATTTTCCTCTAGGTGTGTGCTGAGATGGATACTCACTATGCTTGTGAAAAGGTGCTTGGTCCTATAAGAGGCTTTGATGGCTAAAAAAAGTGCTAGAGGGGCCTTGAAAAAGGCATTTGGGCCTAAAAAGGTGCTATGAGGCCTTTAAAAGGTATGTGGGTCGTCAAAGGTGTTTGGGCCCAAAAGGCACTAAAGGGGCCTTAAAAAAGAGTGTGATGTTGTTGTGATCTCTCAAACGTACACTTACTTATTTTGTGCCACTGTTGAGTAGTGATGAAAGAGTATGATGGATAACTATAGCAATCCAAATGGTGTATGGATTACCAATGTCTCCTTAAGTTGTAAAGATGAGTAATGAAATCATAAGGACCTTTCAAGATAGCATTGATATATTTGTTGAAGGATATTGGATCAATTGTGGTCTCTGCAACATAAATAAGACTGAAAATCCATTGGGAGTTGTTGTTCTTGACAGGTGGATTTGTAGTAATGAATGAATGCACTTGTTTATTGTTTTAGTTGAAAGTAATAGAGAAATAATGTGGCATAAAATATTTTAATATTTTTCAACGTAGGGGGCCTCACCATTGATTTCATATAAAATCAGTCAAGGTACTCAAACCTATCTTGAAGGAGCAACAATTATAGATGGACACCAGATTGATGTGAAATCAATGGATCATCAAATTGAAAAATACAAAAATACTTTATGCAAAATTAAATAGCTTTTTTTAGATGAGTTTTTTATTGTTTGGCCTGAGTTTTGTGCTATTTTTTATGATTTTTGATATTTTTTGACTATTTTTGATGATTGTTAATATTTTTTTGAATCTTTTTGATGATTTTTGAATTTTTCTAACCAAAATTTAGTGAAATGATAGAGATAATAAAGAAATTTAAGAATAAGCTTCAAGACATCATTTTGGCATAAAGGGGAAGAAAACTGAGATGCCAAAAATTTTGTTTTCACACATAGAATATTTTTGGGTTTTTTGGAACTTGTCACCAAGGTGCGTAGGTGTGCTTTCAAAGAGGTGCACTAACAGTTTTGAAAAAGAAGTAGTGTACCAACAGTTACCTGTCAATTTCTATTTTAGAGCATTCCATGCATCAAAAATACATTTTGACGGTAGTTCAACTACCAAAAATGCCTAAAGAATGCCGAGCTTCCATTTTAGAGCTTCTAGAGACTTCCAAATCATGTTACAACTTCTATCATCTTATATTGTCATCTTTTATTCTCTCATTCTTTTATTCTTTTTGTGTCATGTAAAGGGTCATGAACCCATTAATGGATATAAACAAGGGTGGAGACCTACTTAGCTCCATTTAGAGAGTCAGTTTGTATAAAATTAGATTTGTTTTATTAGTTTTTAGCATAAGTTTGTATTTAAAGAGCTCTCACTCCTAATACAAAAGGAGGAGGTGATTTCTTATAAATATAGGGATGTAATATGTATTTCAAACCATTATATATAGGGATGTAATATGTATTTCAGGCTATTATTTTGATACAATAATATATGTTATTGGTGCTCTCATTCTGAGTGTAGTTATTCTTTTTGGAGTGTGTAATTTTTGTGAATACATGTTCGTGAATAACAATTGGAGCCAATAGTTTTATTGTGTTGTTATGATTGTGCAATCTATTAGTTCTGGTGTTTTTCTTGTGTTAATGAATTTTGATGTTGTGACAAATTAGAGAAAGGATCAACTTTATTATTACATAGTGTCTTGTCTCGTGTGAGCGTATTTTCCTTGGCCTCATGATTTGGTGAGACGTAAAACATATTGTTATTATTGAAGTTCCCATTGATGATTGCATCAATGGAGTTGAGGAAGCGCTACTCCTAATTTCATTGGTTTCCTACCCGATCCTTTTAATAATTTAATTTGCAAATATGTTGTTACTATTGGCTTATGTCCATTAGGAATTTCTCTCTTATTTATTTTCTTTAATCTCTCTTTACTCTATCTTTTTATTTTCTTTTCAAACACTTGGTTAAAATAGGAATTCATATAGTTGCATCGATAAATTGCATTCATCATAAAAAAAAAAATACAAAAATATATATATTTTTTATGGTTATATTTCAAACAAAAATAGATTATGCAGATTGGTTAGAACCAGCAAAGGCCTCCTTGTGAACATACACATTTGTATTCAATTGAGTTACCTATTTGGTTGAAAAACCCATCTAGAACCATGGAGTTGATCCTTGACCATCTTTTCAAGAGAGGGATTCCAAAGGATCTATGTTATTCAACATCATGCAAAATGATAGCTCAACACAACAATAAAAAGATACACATACAAAATAACATCACATATGTTAACTATGAAAACCCTTGATCAGAGGCAAAACCCTAGTGAGGATGATACCCACAAAATGATACACTAATATAAAAGCTCCTTATAAAAGGATAGATTCTGTTAGGAGCCAATAAAATTCATGTAGTGCATATCAATCCCTGTTAGGATATTCCAACCATGTTAGGAGTTGTGCCAACCCTATTAGGAGTTGTAGAAGGCAAATGAACCAATTGTCTAAACAACTTTAGGGGCAAGACCACCGAACTCACTGTTCATTTGGCCTCTATATTATTCCTTTCAGAATAGTAGAAATGAAAATGAAATCAACAACTTGAACTCTTTCTCTTTCCTCTTGTTGTGCCAATACCACACTAAATACCTTTCAAATCTTAATACCCGATCTTTGAATTCACATCACTCTGATCCCTTTGATTGTTTACACACATTTATCAACTTTGTATATCACTTGTTCAATTTATAACTATACTTACATGTTCACTCTTTATCACAAATAAAATAACCTTCCTTTATACCATATCTTCAAAATAATTATTTGAGTCGGCCTTAAGGCTTTCTCAATTAATTATAATAGTACCTCATTAACATATTTCAATTCATTACATTTTTTTGCAATTACAAAAAAATGTCGGCTCACAGTAAATACAATTTCTCACATGCATGACCTTAGACTTCATGCACTTGTTTACGTCATCATTAGGATGTCAACTATCACTATCTAATTTCGCTCACCATAATTCTATCCTTGTTAAGAGATATAATTCAAATACTAGAAACCACTTTTGAGGTACTTTATTTGCATACTGTGTTTTGTAAATCACCAATAACTCTCACATGTCTTTGACTATTAGCATAGACACTTATCTACATCATTAGGACATTATTGAAGAACATATCCTCAACTACACTTGACTTCACAATCATTACATAGTCTATAAAACCTCATTCTTTGTCTACTACTTTGTCAATCTTTACAAAAACAATACTTTGTTGACATCAATAACAAACGTGGTCATGAATTCAATATGTCAATCATGCTAACAATCTCCCTAACTATTCTAGAAATACTTAGGATATTCCCATAAAGTAATATCATCAGCATTCATGCTTACAATCTTCCCTTTTGGAATTGATGGAAACATAGATGAAAAAAACCTAAGCTCCAAGAAAACCTAATCCAACTTTGTTGTTGCTACTATTCTCATCTTTTCAAACTCGCTTCATCAATCAAATCCAAAACTCATAGGAACAACACTCCACCTATGCTTCATCATTTTTACATGGATGTCATAAATTTTTCATACTTCTCCTTTGGTACAACTCTCCCCCATACATTCTCTACCATATACATCTCCCACATACTATCAAAATATATTTTATATGTAATCTCTCCCCCATTGCCATCAATGAAAAATGTATCATTATGTCAACCAACTACTTAAAGTATTCAACCAACTCAAATGTCCAAAGCTATTATTTTGTACCAGTTACCAAGAGTCCTTAGTGACTCTGCTCAATCATAGATACTCCCCCATATAGGAAGCATCAACATTCAATCTAGATAAACAATAGTTCTATATACCATTGGATTGATGCACTCTTTGCATCATTTACTCTGAAGTAGGTAGGGGCATAACCCCAAGAATACCTCACAAATACTCAAATGTATCCTTAGGGAAAGGCTTCATAAAAATATATGCAATCTACTCTTTTGTATTAACATACTCTAATCTTATTTCTTTCTTTAGAAATTTCTCTTTTGAAACATGATAAGTAATAGATATATGTTAAGTATGATAATTTAACACAAGATTCTTAGATATACTCACTGTACTTGTGTTATCACAATGTATGATAATAGGTTTTGAAGACTCTATTCCAATATCCTTCAACATCTATTTCATCCACATAATCTAATTGCAATTTTTTGTTGCTGCTATAAACTCTACTTATATTGTACTATGTAAAATAAAATCTTGTTTCTTTCTCAACTAAGAAACAAATCTTCCTCTAAGGAAAAATGCTCCACCACTTGTACTCTTTTTGTCATCCATACTACCTGCTCAATCAGTATCATTATATGCACATAGAGTAAAGTCATTTGATCTATCATACCACAAGCCAAAATCACGTGTATCCTTCAAATATCTAAATATTTTCTTCACTACTACATAGTGTGATTCCTTAGGGTCTTCTTGAAATCTTGTTACTATACCAACCACATTTTCTATATCTAGTTTGGTGTGAGTTAGATATTGTACCTCCAATCATGGATCTTTACTTCTCCTACTCAATTGTAGGTGTCTCATCTTTGCTAGATAACTTGTGACCAATTATCATAGGTGTTCCAATAGGTTTACAACTTTCCAAGCCAAATATCTTCAACAATTCTATCAAATACTTAGCATGTGCTAGGAAAATACCATCACTATTCTGCACAATCTATAAACCTAAAAAATATTTTATCTCACCAATCATCCTCATCTCAAATTCATTCTTCATTTCCTCAAAAATTTGTCACTTGCTTTGTCATTACCTTCAAATATTCTATCATCCAAAAATATCACAATAATCAAAAATCCATTTTCAATTTCTTTCAAATACAAGTTACTATCGGTAGTACCTTTAGTGAATCCCAACTTTGCCAAATACTTGTCTAACCTTGCATACCGGGTTCTAAGTGTTTGTGTTAGTCCATACAACACTTTCTTCCAATTGTGTTCCATGTCTCCTTATGCTATCAAAGGAAATCCTTCAAGCTACTCAATGTAGACTTTTTCTTCAAGTTTTCCATTCATAAATGTTGACTTTACATCTATCTAACACACTTTGAACTTATTACTTATTGTATAAGCCAAGAATGTCCTTAGTACATCAATTTTGGCAATAGGGGAAAATGTCTCTCCATAGTCTATACCTTCTTTCTATGAATATCCTTTACATACCAATCTTTCTTTATTTCTCATAAATTTTCCTTATTCATTCATGTTGTTTTTGAAACCCCATTTAGTTCCTATAACATTCTTATCTTTAGATCTAGGGAACAATTCCCTTGTCTCATTCTTCACAATTTGATATAGTTCTTCTTCCATTGCTTGAATTCAATGATCATCCTTACATGTCTCATCTATACTCTTTGGTTCAACTTGAGAAATCAAACATAATTTTTTATGTACTTTATTTCTTTTCATAACTCCTTTTTCTTTTCTTCCAATAATATAATTAATAGGGTGATTATTTGTCAAATTCTTCTTAGGTGTAGGTTTCACTGACTCAATTCTGTATTCTTGTCTAGGTTCAGATCTTGGTTCTTCTTTTTGTTCAACAATTTGAATATCATTATGCAAATCATTGTTAGTCTCAAAGAAATTTCCAATATTTTCTATGATATGCTTAGGATTAGCTTCTTCATTTAAATTATAATCAAGCATTCTTTCTTTAACTCCAAACTTCTCATCCACTTTCTCAACAGTAGTCTTAGTTCTCTGATTAAAAAATCTATAAGCTTTTATTTTCAATGAATAACCAAGGAAAATACCTTCATCACCTTGCATCAAAGTTACCAATGTCATCATCTCTCTTGATGTAACATTTAATTCCAAAAATTCTAAAATATTTCACTGATGGTTCATGTTGAAACCATATTTCATAAGGTGTCTTGTTCCTACATTTTTGATATGTACTATGTTCATTGTATATACTCTTGTATTGGTTACTTCTCTCCAAAATGTCTTTGATACATCATTCTCAAAAATCATAACTCTAACTGCCTCTATTATAGACCTATTTCTTCTTTTAGCAACTCCATTCTTCTAAGGAGGCTTAGGAGCTAATAGTTGTCACTTAATGTCATTCACTTCACAAAATGTGTTAAACTCATTTGAGGTAAAATCTCCACCTCTATTAGATCTTCAATATTTAATCTTTAATCAACACTCATTCTCAATTCTACTCTTAAACAACATAGACATCTAAAATGCTTCACAATTTTTTGTAAGGAAAGCTACCCACATCATCCTAATAAAGTCATCAACAATAATCATGAAGTATCTTTCACCATAGAATCCTCCTGTCTTAATGGGACCACTTAGATCTGTATGAAAAATCTTCAATTATTTTGTTGTAGTAAACTTCTTTCTAGGAAAGGAGCTTTTCTTTTGCTTAGCCATAAAACATTCCTTGCACACAACATTAGTAGGCTTCATAATTTTTGGTAAATCTCTAACAACATATGTACTACTATCCTTCACAATATTACCAAGGTTTATACATGACAAAACCTTCTATGCTGCAACCAACTATTATCAACTTTTGCAGCCAAACATGTCATCTATGTAGGATTCATTCCAAAAATATCACCTTTGGATCTTGTACCAATACCAATCAACTAATAATATATGTCCTTAATAATGCAATTCTTTTCTATAAACTGTAACTAGTATTCCCTATCAAACAAGTTCTCAACATTCAATAGGTTATGCTTTAATCCATCAACAATGTACACATCATATGTGTTAGTTTTCCCATCAAATGTAATAGATCATATTCCCTTGATATGACAAGTCGTGTTATTACTAACTCTGACTATACCTCTATCATGACTATTGAACTTAACAAATTTATTCATTTCACCAATAATATGATGTGAACAACCATTGTCTATGACCCAGTCAGCTTTCTTTTCAACCTGCAAAACTAGGGTTTTCTCCTCTCTGACTTCTACTTCAAGGTTTTCTTCTTTTATAGATACAAATCCTAACTCATCATCACTCACTTTGAACTCTCTCATCTTATGATGCACACAAAGACTTAAGCATCATTTATTGAGGGAATTAGTCCAATACAAAAAAGTAAGATTAGAATATGTAAATGCAAAGAAATAGATAGTTAATATATCACTAAGGCATTACCAAAGGATTCATTTATGTATCTAAGAGGTAAGTTATGGTCATTCCCCTATCTTAAGAAAACTAAGAAGAGATGAAACATTTCATCATTTATTATTATTAGAATATCTTATAGATTGATGTCGAGGTCACACTATAGGACCTTTTTAAAGCTATGAAAAGATATACAAAGTTATTAGTTGATGAAGCTCCAAGTAGGCACATGCTGACACAATCAAGGAAAAAGATGAAAGAGGGAGAGATAATTCAAAGAATAGTTTGTATAGAATCTCATGAGGGAGATGATGTTTATAATGGATGCTATATTTTGTATTGTTGTCAAAGAGGGAGATTAATTTCAACTTATGATCCAATATCTAAAGAATTTGAGAGAGATATTAAAGAGGGAGTCATTACAATTGGTATTACATTGAAGAATCTCAATTGGTATCATAGAGGGAGAATATTGGATATTTCATGGATGAGAATCAAAATGAAACTAAGGATATTAATGAATATTTGATATAAAACATAGAGGGATTTTTCAGTGAAAATCAAGAGAATCATTTTCCCATTGCATGGTAACTAGAGGTATTTTCATCAATACCAAAGAGGGAGATTGTTGGAAACTAAAATGGGAATAATTTTTAAGTTATCATTGATGTCAAACCATACTAGTAAGACATATTCTAACAATGTAGAGAACCATATCAGTGGATTGATGAAGAGGATTTGAAAAGAGAATATAACAAGATGAACTAGTAAAGTTGTTGAGTAAAGAGGAGTAAGTATGATGGAACTACAATGGACACTTGATCATTAGTATTTGAAAAGATAATGTGTTGATCATTGTATTTAGTGAAGAAGAAAGATGAGTTGAAGTGTAGAAGAGATGATTGTTAGAAGACAAAAACATGTGTAAAACAATAAGCTTGATCGAATGATAGGTTACTAGGTCAATGAAGAAGCTAAAGAAGAAGATTAAGGAACTTAAGTAATAGTTGAGAAAACAATATTAGTCAAGTGATGGTAATGGTCAAGAAAGATGAAGGAAAACTAAAGTATTGACATAGTGAGGTAGTATAAGTTGAGCAAGATAGATCAGTAGTGATGGGCTACATAGTGATGACCAATTATCAACATATTAATACTTTGTGAATGAATCAAGATTTGAGTTGACACAATTGAATTTATGGAATAGTCAAAATGTGTAAAAGATAATGATTGATGAGATGGTGTATTTAATACATGAATTGATTTTTTTAGGAGATCTAAGGCAAGAATTTAATGTGAAGTTTCTAGAAGTTTCAAGAAAGAAGAAGGACAAAATGATGTAAAAATTTAATGAATATGATCAAACCCTAAGATCTATGGTTGTATTTCATCAAAAAAATATTAACTTTCCTATTTAAGGAGGCACAAGAGATGTTTTATAGTTGGTTTTTGGACTGGAAAATTTGAGAAGACAAGTGAAGAAAAAATTTGCAGAGGAAAAGTGAGAAGTTGGTAAGTAAGATTGCTTGAAGAGTTGCCAAGCCGATCAGAGATGGAGAGTGTGATGAAGTCTAGTCAATGAACCTGGAAGGAGTTGAATAAAGATCTAAACTTGCAAAGTGAGTTGTATTTTATTAGATCAACCCAGTTGTTACTATCTAACCATTGTGGTAGTAACCTAACAGTCATATTGTAAATCCTTTAATCAAGGTAACATTCTAATGGGATGTTTTAAACACCTCTAACAAGGTTAGTCCTAATGGGGTGACTAAATCCTTTAATAGGATCACACACAATAGTGTGTTTTGTAACCTTTAATAGGGTTGGCTCTTAACTAAGCTCACTTAAGAAGAGTGAAAATTGGTAGCATGTTACTTGGTGGTTTTTCCCAAATTGGGTTTCCACATTAAATCATGGTGTCATACTTGTGTGAATGGTGTGTATATATTTCATGATATTTATAGTTATATGTTTTTGTTATTCAAAATATACTAAATGGAGAGTGAAGTGATGATATGAATAAGTTGAATTATTGATGGATCATTATTTCTTGATTGTATTTGTGAGTTTGATTAAGTTGTTTGAAGTTGTTAAAAGTTGAATTGGTACATCTAGACCCAAGGATAACTGATTCACCCCTCTCTCAGTTATTATAATCATTTTAGCACATATATACTTATTTTTTATTGAAAAGGTCTTTATACAAAATTATGAATGGTATCTAACCAAATTTCAAACCAAATGACCATTTAGGAAGGATTTGCATAATTATGCAAATGTTGTCCAACAACTTTACAATATTTCTTGCAACTTTTGGCCAATCAACTCTTTATGGCTTTCCTAACTATGGAAATGATTCCAAATGGTTATTGAATGACTCCTCTACTCTTTATAGAATCTTTCCTATGTTTATTTTGACCCTTGTGACCAATTTCTCTTAATGGCTTATAAACATGCAATCAAGGCAAAGGCCATATACTATGGATCTTATTGCCTCAATTACTTAACCTATTCCATTCCTATATCATTTGGAAGTTATGTTCAATTATTTCTTGGGGTTCTCCTACACCAATAGTTAAGTGGCTCAAAATAATTTCATAAGGTCACTCCTAACATGTTAAAGCTCCTAATAGAGATTCAAATAAATCTATTGACCTAGTTACTCCTAACAAGGTCTATTCTATAACATAACTATCATAATATTCTAACAAAATACTTGTGGATATCAATTACCATTGTATTTTTTATGTTAGAAATAATAGTCAACAAAGATAACTGTGGGGGTGGGGGTGTGAATCAATTATCCAACAATTAAAATGTTTATCTTCTTTAAACAAACTTAAACACTCAACCAAAGTAAACAACAACCATACAAAGATGCACATAGATAATTACACCAGATATGTTGACTTGGGAAACCCTTAATCAAAGGGAAAACCCTAGTGGGAATGATGCCCACAAGATGATGTACTAATATAAATATTCCTTGTTAGAGGATGGACCTTGTTAGAAGTCTATTACAACATTTAGTACAATGAATCCCTATTAGGAGACTTTGAATCCCTGTTAGGAGATTTTAACCCTAGTAGGAGTTGTAGTATAATGTATGCAAGAAGAGCCCACTACCCAAACATGCAATTTAACCTACAAGAAGAGCTCACTGCTCAAACAAGTAATTTACTGGTATCTTCTTCTTTCCTCTACTCTATCAACCAAACCAATCATTTTTAGACCTTGAAGACCAGGTCATGAACCTCAGATCCAAATACCAAACCTTAGATCACTCATTAAAACCTCAGCAATGAAGTTTCCTTCAATTTCATATTCTATATTCTTCGCTACTTTTCGAACATTCACAATTCACATATTGTTATATCACAATAAAGGAAAATGTCTTTCCTTTATACTGAGTCCATAAAACAATTCTAGAGTCATCTATTAGTCTTAATTAATTATTATAGGACCACTTTAAGAACACGTTACACTTAGCAATAACCTTAATCTTCCACCTTGCAACTTGAATAACTTTTCACACATGCAATATTATGATGAGCGAGCTTATCCACATCATCCTCAAAATGTCTTCTTCATTTCATCAACCTCATCCTCAAGATATCAACTCTACTAAGAGATGTAACAAGTTTATTAGAACATGCCTCTATAAACTTTATCTCAAAACAAACATCACCAAAACTTACATAACTTCTTCTAGACTTATCCTTTCTACTTCAGATGTTGACTACATATACCAAATACTCCAAAGCATCTCCCATAACCTTGGGTAGTTATCATGCTCAACTATTCATCAATACCAACTTGATCTTTCTACTATTCTTCTATTAGATACCACAGAAGACATCAAACATGCTCTGTTCGCATCAATGACAAACTCAGTCATGAATGTAACATATCATCATCAAACCAATCTTCCAACCATCTCCCCCTTTGACATTGATAGAAACATAGATGAAAAAATTCTAGTTCCATGAATACCAACAAAAGACAGAAAGTCTTCACATCCTCTTCATCAATCATACTCCCTCATTGATATACCTCAATGTACTTTGTACCAAAATATTATTACAAATTCATGCCAAACATCTCCTCTTTGTTATGCAATAATTCTTCCCCATGGTATGATGTTTTTCATACCAAAATTCTCCCCCATTGACATCAATGTCAAAGGTTTCTACAACCAACATCTCTCCATCAAACTCTACAACAACTAATACTTACTCGACTTGAGTGTCAAAAGACACTATTCAAACCAATATCAAAAAGAGCCCTAGATGACTCTGTTCATCATAGATACTCTCCCATACAATAAGCATCAGCATCTAGTCTAGAAAAACAATGGTGCTTTATTATCCTAGACTGATGTAGTCTTGCATCTTCTTCTCTAATGTAGGAAGGGGCATAATGCCAAGCATACCTCACAAATACTCAAAAGTCTCTTTTGGAAGAGGCTTAGTGAATATATATGAAATTTTCTCTTTAGTGCTCACATACTCCAATTTGATTTCCTTTTCTGCAACTTTTTCTCTCAACATATGATACTTAATAGAAATGTCCTTAGTCCTTGAATGCAATACTAGATTCTTAAACATGTTTATCATGCTTGTGTTGTCACAATGTATAACAATAGGTTCATTGATTTCTATCCTTATATCCTTCAATATCTTCTTCATCCAAATAACTTGATTGCAATTGTTTGCTGCTACAACATACTTTGCTTCTGTTGTACTTTGAGATGAACAATCTAGCTTCTTGCTTAACCAAGAAACCAATCTTCCTTCAAGAAAGAAAGATCCTCCACTGGCGCTCTTTCTATCATCCATATTGCCTACCTAATTTGCATTAGTATAAGCACTTAAAGTAAAATTATTAGATTTTTCATACCATAATCCAAATTCTGAAGTTCCTTTCAAATATTTGAATATCCTTTTCATTGCTACATAATGTGCTTCTCTAGGATCAACTTGAAATCTTTCAAAAATTTCAACTGCATTTTCTATATCCAGCCTTGTGTGAGTTAGATATTGCAAACCTCTAATCATAGATATATACTTCTTTAGCTCAATAGTAGGTGTCTCATCCTTTCTAGATAACTTGTGTCTAGTTACCATAGGTGTTCCAACAAGTTTACATGTTTCCAAACCAAAAAATTTCAATAAATCCTTCAAGTACTTAGTCTTAGAAATAAAGATTCCTTCTTTATTTTGTATTATTTGTAATCCTAGGAAATATTTCATCTCTCCTATCATACTCATTTAAAATTCTTTCTTCATTTCTTCTACAAACTTCTTACTTTCTTCATCGTTTCCTCCAAATATGATATCATCAACAAATATTATCAAAATCATCAAACCATTATCAGTTTCTTCCCAATACAAATTACTTTCTACCATACCTTTTCTATATCCAAGCTTTGTCAAATGCTTGTCCAACCTTGCATACCAGGTTCTAGGTGCTTGATTCAATCCATATATTTCTTTCCTCAATCTGCATGCTATGTCCTTGTCATCTGTCAAAGGACATCCTTCAGGCTGCTCAATGTATACTTCTTCTTCAAGTTCTCCATTCAAAAATGCTAACTTGACATCCATTTGATATACTATGAATTTCTTCTTAGCTGCATAGGCTAAGAATAACCTTACAACTTCTATTCTAGCCACTGGAGCATAAGCCTCCTCACAGTCTATTCCTTCTTGTTGTCAGTAACCTTTACATACCAATCTTTCTTTGTTTCTTACAAATTCTCCTTACTCATTCATCTTGTTCATGAATACTTATTTATTTCCTATCACATTCTTATATGCTAGTCTAAGGACTAATTCCCATGTCTCATTCTTTACTATTTGACCTAATTTCTCTTTCATAGCTTGCTTCCAATAGTCATTTTTACATGCTTCATTTGCATTCTTCAGCTCAACTTGAGATATCAAGCATAGTTCTTCATTAACTCTACTTCTTGTCATCACACCTTTGTCTTTGCTTCTAATGATCTATTCAGATAGGTGATTCTTTATCATGTTCTTTGCTAGCTCAACTCTTGGCTCTACTAAAGGTTTTGAGCCTTGTTCATATCTTTGCTCTCCTTCATTCTACAAATCATTTTTAGTCTCAATAAATACTTCATCATTCATTGGCTTAGTAACAACATCATCATCTGAATTGTAATCAACTATTCTCTCTTGTACTCTAAATTTCTCATCAATCTTCACATTAGTAGTTTCCATAATAGTCTTAGTTCTCTGATTATAACATCTAAAAGCTTTGTTTTTAAATGAATAACCAAGAAACATACCTTCATCACTTCTAGCATCAAACTTACCAATGTAATTATCTCTCTTTATGCAACACTTCCAAATATTCTGAAATACTTAATTGTAGGTGAGTAACCAAACCACAGTTCATAAGGTGTCTTGTTTTTGTCTTTCCTGACTTGCACTCTATTCATAGTATAGACTATTGTATTCATAGCTTCTCTCCAAAATATCTTGGATACATCATTTTCTACTAACATAGCTCTACTTGCTTCTGTAATAGACTTGTTCCTTCTCTTTGCAATGTTATTCTATTCAGGGGTTCTTGGGGATGATAGTTGTCTTTTAATTCCATTTTCCTCAAAAAAAATGTTAAACTCATTCAAACTAAATTCTCCTCCTCTATTTGATTTTAAACATTTAATCTTCACACCAGATTCATTCTCAACTCTATTCTTGAATATCTTAAACTTGTCAAATGTCTCAGATTTCTCTTAAGAACCCACATCATTTTAGAAAAATCATCAACTAGAATTATAAAATACCTTTCATCATAGAAAACTTTAGTCTTTGTAGGATTATTGAGATCTGTGTGTACAATCTCCAATTTTTCTATAGTAGTAAAATTCTTGTTGGGATGTCATGTCCCCTTTTCAAATAATTAAAAAATAATAAACTTTGTTAAGGCAGGCAGGCTCCAAAAAGGTGAAGTTTTGGCAAAAGGGGCTAATCTTTGGAAACCAATGGACTAATAAATAAAAATTATTATTAAATTGTATTTTATTAACCCCTCTTGTATGTGAGTTAGGGTTATGCCCTCTTTTAACGAGTTTGGAGACATTTTGGGCTCATTCCAGAACTTGATTTTTGCTCATTTCTTTGTTGTTCTTCAAAGGCTGCCAAACCTGTGGAGAAGGAGACCCAAGAACAGGATTTTGTAGGTTTCTATGAAGGCTAAGAATGGGATTTTGAAGCTATTCCATGTGCATACTCATACAGAGTTTGCCTTTGTGCTGAATAGTGCAGATTTGTGGGTTTTTGGGTGTGTTTTTTATATATGAGATTGGTGTTTTTAGTTGAGTATTTCATATCAGTTTGGGTTGCTGCTGTATGTCAAACTTTTAAATATTAAAATAGAGCTGAATATATGTATTGGGATGTGATTAAACTTTTGAGATAGATTATTGGTGTTTTTGTGGTATTTTCGGGCATATTTTGTGCTATTTCGGGAGCCCGATGAGCATAGTTTTTGTCCTACATTTTTTAGCTGTTGTGTAAAGGCTATACGGATCTGGAAATGTCAATTTGTAGGCTGTTATGCTGCTGAAATTTTTTCAAAAATGTCCATTTTCATATTTATTAATAATTTTTGAAGTTGTGAAGCTTTTGGCACTATTTTCAGCATACCCGATTTGGGGTTTCTTGAGAAATTTGGTGGATCTTTGGAATATTAGTTGTTTGATTTTAAAGATCTGATTTGAGGCTTGAAATATCATGTAAAATCAGAAAAGGGACATTTCAGTGGTATCAGAGCCATGATCTTGCCAGCCTGAGGGTTTGTAGAAGTTTGCATGTCAGTTTTAACAACTACCCAGATCTTGCATGTAAGTTTTGACAACTACCCAGATCTTGCATGTTAGTTTTGACAACTACCCAGATCTTGCATGTCATATTCTATGGTTGCATGTTGCTTCTAATTAGTTGCATGTCAAAATTTATGGTCGCATGCAACTAAGTGAAAGAGAAAAAAGATATTTGCAGCGAGAAAAGAATAAAGAAATTTTGATCAAACCTCCAGTTGAAAGTAAAAGTACAAAATCCAAGGAAGGGAAAAGTATGGCTGATCCAGATGAGATGGCAAAGAAATTTTTTCAAGAGATCCAAAATACTCAAAAACAAACAGTGGATAGTTTGGCAGAAACTAGAGAGGCTTTGCGAATATTGACAGAAAAACTACAAGGAGTTGCATCTATTAATGAGAAAGGGAGCACTTCAGAGGAGCCAAGAAATCTGAAATCCACACCATCTAAATCAACCAAAACTATTTTCTTTCCTATAGATGAGCCACCAGTACCAAATCTAGCCATTAATCCCGTGGAAGAGGTTACAGGTAACTTGATTGCATTAAGAGCTACTTATAATGTGGCTTAGATGATGACTTTCGTAGTTCGGTTCCTTTTAGAGAATATGTGGATATGATGAACACTTTGATGCCCAAGAAAGAGAATAAGAGGGAGCATGACATAAGTGGAAGGGAGTTCAAAAATAAAATAAGCAAGTTTACAGCACCTACTTTTGATGGAACAAACAAAATTTCAGCTAGAGCATGGCTACAAAAATTACAAACTTTCTTCACACTAAACCCCATGAAGGAGAGTGATGCTGTTCAATTTGCAAGTCTACACTTGGAAGATGCAGCCTATGATTGGTGGTATCATGGAATGACTACTCAAGGTCATGATCAGGTAACTACATTTGATGATTTCAGTCAAAGAGTGATAGACAGATTCGACCTCAAGGATGATGAAGAGTACTTTAAAGAATTGTCAAAGTTGAAGCAAACCAAATCAGTTAATGAGTATATAGAAGAGTTTCAAAAAGTGGCTGTTATGGTACCTGATATGAGTGAAAGGAGGATTGTTTATCTTTTTCTTGATGGTTTAGAAGATTTTGTTAAGGGTTTGGTTAAGGCTTTCTCACCCTCAACCTTACAGGAAGCTATCAAAAGAAGCTTGCAACTTGAAACTTGCGTGCCTATGAAATCAATCACTAATCAAAAACCCCCAAATCTTTGGCAACATAAGGGAAATTTTCAGAAAAAGACTTTCCCAACACTACCACCAAAAGATGTGATAAATGTGGCAAAACAGAAGGTAGATGAAGAGACTAGGAGTGAATTACGAAGGAAAAAGCTTTGTTTTACTTGTAGAGAACCATGAGCTCCAGGACACAGATGTTTGGGGAAAGGTCAAGTGCACTATATTGAAGTTGCTTCAGAATCTGATTCAGATGAGCATGAGCAATTTCATGATACTAAGGAGGAGGTAGAAGAAGAGAAAGAAAAAGAAATCAGCAAGGATGGCACTTTAGCAGCATTATCGAAAGTCCCAAGATACCATCCCTTTCGAATTCGAGGGGTACTAGCAGGGCAAAGGTTGACAGTTCTTCTTGATAGTGGGGCAACTCACAATTTTATTGATGAGGGATTTGTCATGAAAAGAGGGCTTAAAGCAGATGATTTTGAGGGATTCAATGTTACGGTAGCTGATGGATTCACTATGCCTTGCACACGGGTGGTGAAACAACTCAAGATGACCTTAGGAGATTATGAGTTATGTGATGACTTCTATGTGGTTGGTATTGGGGAGACAGATCTTGTATTGGGTGTTCAATGGTTGCACTCTATCGGAGGCTATTACATGAACCATCAAACTATGGAGTTTAAATTTCATTCTAATGGGAAAGAAGTCGTATTGAGAGGTTTATCGAATGGAGCACCTACGGTAGTCTCTGCAAAGAGGATGGAGAGGACTTTTCAAAGAGGACAAGTAACATGGGCAGAAGGAGTCATAATCCAACCAACAAGCTCTCCAAAGAATCAAGGTAATTTCCATTTTGAAATTCAAAATATTCTTGATAAGAATAGTATAGTTTTCAATGATTTGCCTCCAGGATTACCACCAGATAGAGGTTTTGAGCATGTTATAGAGTTAGAACAGGGTGCCAAACCAGTTATAACAACCCCATACCACCATCCAAGAGGTTATAAGGAAGAAATTGAAAAAAATATTAAAGAACTCCTGGACATGGGATTCATAAGGCCTAGCTCTAGTCCATTTGCATCATCTGTGGTACTTGTCAAGAAAAAGGATGGTACAATGAGAATGTGTATAGACTACAGGGCTCTAAACAAGAAGACCATAAAAAATAGGTATCCTATACCACGCATAGATGAACTCATTGATGAGTTACATGGTGTTGTATACTTCTCAAAAATTGACTTAAGAACAAGGTACCATCAAATCCGAATGAGGAGTGAAGATGTGGAAAAGACTGCTTTCAGATGTCACTATGGGCACTTTGAATTTCTTGTTATGCCATTTGGACTCAATAATGCACCTGCAACATTCCAATCTTGTATGAATAAGGTATTCAGTCAACATCTTCGAAAATTTGTTTTGGTATTTTTTGATGATATCTTGATATATAGTAAAACATGGGAAGAGCATCTAAAGCACATAGACACTGTTTTGGGAATCTTGGAGCAGCAATCCTTCTATGCTAAGCTATCTAAATGTGAGTTTGGTTTGACAGAGATCCTATAGTTGGGACATATTATAAGTTCTAAAGGAGTACAGGTTGATCAACAAAAAATCCAAGCAATTTTGGATTGGCCTCCACCCACTAATCTTACACAGTTGAGAGGTTTCTTCGGGTTGTGTAGCTACTATAGGAGATTTTCCAAGGGATTTTCTCATCTTGCTGCCCCCTTGACTGATTTGACAAAGAAAGGAGCTTTTGTTTGGATAGAAGAGGCACAAAAAACATTTGATAAGCTTAAGGAGGTAATGAGTTCATGCCCTGTGCTTGCAATTCCAGATTTCTCTTTACCTTTTGTTGTTGAATGTGATGCTTCTAGAGAAGGTATAAGGGCTGTCCTAACTCAAAGGGGACATCCAATAGCATTTGAGAGTAGAAAATTAAATCAATCAGAGAAAGGTTACTCCATCTATGATAAGGAAATGTTGGCAATCATGCATGCACTTCATAAGTTTAGACAATATTTGGTATGTGGGAGATTCATTGTAAAGACAGACCATAATAGCCTCAGGTTGTTCTTGAACCAAAGGGATTTGAATGATCATCAACAAAAATGGGTAAGCAAATTACAAGCTTATGATTTTGATATTGAATACATGAAAGGAAAGAATAATGTGGTTGCTGATGCTCTCTCAAGAAAGCCCACTTTGTGTTCCTTATCATCTATCTCTGCTGATTGGAAAGTCTCCATAATTTTAGAGTATGCTAAAGATTCCTTTGCCACAAAGATTTTGGATAATTTAGTGGATGATAACAGGTACAAGGTTGCTGATGAATTGATTTATTACAAGAACAGGATCTTCCTAGTGCCAGGGTCAAAAACTAAGGAGAGGATATTGAGGGCCTTTCATGACACACCTTTGGCTGGTCATCAGGGATTCTTCAAGACATATAGAAAAATTTGAGAGTGGTTTTCATGGAAGGGTATGAAGGAGGATGTCCTTAAACACATTAAGGAATGTATGGTATGCCAACAAAGCAAGAGTGAGCAAAATTTTCCTGCAGGGTTGTTGCAGCCACTTCCTATTCCCGAACAAAAATGGGAAAGTATTTCCATGGACTTCATCACTGGGTTGCCCAAGGTTCAAGGTAAGGATTGCATATATGTGGTGGTAGATAGACTAACTAAGTATGCACATTTCTTTCCTATCACATCTGATTTCAAGGCATCACAAGTGGCCGAATTGTTCTTCAAGGAAATTTTTAGATTACATGGCTTGCCTAGAAACATTGTTAGTGACCGGGACAGTAGATTCCTCAGCTCTTTTTGGAAGGAGCTCTTTCATTTGGTAGGAACTGAACTCACTCCCAGTACTAGCTATCACCCTCAAACAGATGGACAAACAGAGATAGTTAATAAATGGATAGAGGGATATTTGAGGAACTATGTTTCAAATCAACAACATGCTTGGGTGAAATGGTTACACCTAAGGGAGTATTGTTACAATACATCTCATCACATGTCTATTGGTATGCCTCCTTTTCATGCTCTTTATGGTTATGATGCCCTTTCTTTTGTTGATCTAATACTTTCTGATAGCAGAGTACCCGCAGCAAGTGATTTCGTCAAGCAAAGCCAAGACATAATAAGGTCCCTCAAGGATAACCTACAACATGCACAGAACCAACAAAAGATATATGTTGATTGGAAAAGGATTGAAAGATATTTTGAGGTGGGAGATTTGGTATTTTTTAGGTTGCAGCCATATAAGAAAAGCACCTTGAAGAGGAGTGGGGCAGAGAAGCTCAAGCCAAGGTTCTATGGGCCTTATAAAATCATCAAGAAGGTAGGAGAGGTAGCTTATGAATTGGAGCTCCCACCAAACAGCAAAATACATAATATTTTTCATGTTTCTTGCCTAAAGAAGGTTCTAGGACAGAAAACCATAGTATCTATAGAATTACCACCTCTTGATGATGAAGGGAAATTAGTTTTGATACCAGAAGAGATTTTGGATACAAGAGAGAAAAGATTGAGAAACAGGAGTGTCATAGAGCATTTGGTCAAATGGAAAGGATTACCCCTAGAGAATGCAACTTGGGAGGGAGCACATATTCTTGAGAATTCCAACCTTCATTGCATGAGGACAAGAATTATTTGGGAGGGGAGGACTTGTCATGTCCCCTTTTCAAATAATTAAAAAATAATAAACTTTGTTAAGGCAGGCAGGCTCCAAAAAGGTGAAGTTTTGGAAAAAGGGGCTAATCTTTGGAAACCAATGGACTAATAAATAAAAATTATTATTAAATTATATTTTATTAACCCCTCTTGGA
Organism: Cupressus sempervirens; assembly: GCA_028749045.1. Classification (NCBI taxonomy): domain Eukaryota; kingdom Viridiplantae; phylum Streptophyta; class Pinopsida; order Cupressales; family Cupressaceae; genus Cupressus; species Cupressus sempervirens. The sequence goes on from CM053791.1 coordinate 511,106,975, forward strand.
TGTGAGTTAGGGTTATGCCCTCTTTTAAGGGGTTTGGAGGCATTTTGGGCTCATTCCAGAACTTGATTTTTGCTCATTTCTTTGTTGTTCTTCAGAGGCTGCCAAACCTGTGGAGAAGGAGACCCAAGAATGGGAGTTTGTAGGTTTTCAGGAAGGCTAAGAATGAGAGTTTGAAGCTATTCCATTGTGCATGCTCATACAGAGTTTTCCTTTGTGCTGAACAGTGCAGATTTGTGGGTTTTTGGGTGTGTTTTTTTTGTATAAGTTTGGTGTTTTCAGTTGAGTATTTCATATCAGTTTGGGTTGTTGCTGTATATCAAACTTTTAAATGTTAAAATAGAGATGAATATATGTATTGGGATGTGATTAAACTTCTAAGATAGATTATTAGTGTTTTTGTGGTGTTTCCGGGCATATTTTGTGCTATTTCGGGAGCCTGATGAGCATAGTTTTTGTCTTACATTTTTGAGCTGTTGTGTAAAAGCTATACGGATCTGGAAATGTCAATTTTTAGGCTTTTATGCTGCTGAAATTTCTGTAAAACTGTCCATTTTCAGATTTATTAATAATTTGTGAAGTTGTGAAGCTTTTGGCACTATTTTCAGCATACCCGATTTGGGGTTTCTTGAGAAATTTGGTGGATCTTTGAAATATTAGTTGTTTGATTTTAAAGATCTGATTTGAGGCTGGAAATATCATGTAAAATTAGAAAAGGGACATTTCATGGGAAAAGAATTTTTGTTGCGCTTTGCCAAAACACACTCCTTGCAAATTATGTTAGTAGGCTTTACAATCTTTGGCAAATCTCTAACTACAAACATTTTTCTAGTCCTCACAATAATATCAAAGTTTATATGATATAATCTCTTTTTCCATAACCAACTATCATCTACCTTGCAACCAAAAATGCCGTTTCAATGGGATTTAACTAAAATACATTACCTCTAGATCTAGTTCTCATTCCAATTATATTTCCATCTTTATCTTTGATCATGCATTTCTTATCTGTGAATTGCAACTGATAACCTTTGTCTACTAGTTGTCCAACACTCAAAAGATTTTACTTTAAACCATCAACAAAGTAAACATCGTCATTATTAATTTTACGATCAAGAGTTATAGATCCAATACCTTTTACTTGGCATGTTGCATTGTTTCTCCATCCTAACTTTTGAAGTCAACAAACTTGTTCATATCACCAGTCATATGATGTTAACAACCACTGTCTATTATCCAATTAGATTTCTTCTCAACCTATGATACCAAAGCTAGCTTCTCTAGATTTTTTTCTTTAATTGTCACAAATCCAATTTCATCATCACTAGCACTCAATTCTTGTTCATCAAAATCATAATCTTCATTTGCATACAAACAATCTCTATCTTTTCTAGGCTTATAATTTTCCTTATACTTTTTCTCCCTTTTCAGACAATTAGATACATAATGGCCATATTCATCACAAGTCCAACACTTTAGATTTTCTTACCTCCTTTCTCTCTTCTTACCAGAAGGGCTACTACTTTATCAATCTTTCTGTCTTCTTTAGATCTATTGCTGCTAGAAAAATCTCCTCTAGCACTTGTGCTCCTTGATAGGTGAGGTCAAATATTCAAGGCACTGAAAGTTATCCCTATTTTGGTAAACTCTCTAGACTATCTAAATTCATTCTCAACTACTTCAAGTCTTCCACGCAATGACTCCTTAGTGAAATAATTGATACATGATATCAACAACTGTATCATCTGAATTGTTGACTTGAATGGTGGTGTTAAAGTCTTCAATATCTTCCATATAACCTCATCATCTTCTTTGTTTCCTCCTTGAGCTTTAATACTTGCAGTAATTTCTGATATCATGCTTATAGATTCATCTTCCATCATCTTAACATCTTGAAATAGAAAAATCCAACTTTGTAGCTTCAATTTCTTAGAATTTTCATCACCTTCAAAACTATTTTCCAAAGCTTTCCAAATCAAATGTGAAGTAGGAAGTGATTTTACCTGATTGTACTCAATCTTGGGAAGTGCAGTCAATAGTGCTTCTCTAGCGCTCATGTCACACATGAAAAGATATCTTTCTACTTTAGAGAAACTTTCCAACTCATTTTCTTCGCTGATTTTGTCAAGATCCAATATCCAAAACCCATACATAACAAATGTGTCTTCATCTTTTCCTTCCAGCTATCATAATTTGTTCCATCAAACTTTGGACTATCTTTCCTGGACATGTTTTCCATGGATCTCCCAAAGCTGTTAAACTTTTTCTTCAACTTCCTGATGCTCTGATACCAATTATTAGAAACAATAGTCCACCAAGATAATTGGTGAGGGGTGGGTGAATTAGTTATCCAACAATTAAAACATTTATCTTCTTTAAACAAAATTAACCATTCAACCAAAGTAAATAACAACCATACAAAGATGAACATAGACAATTACACCAGATATGTTGACTAGGGAAACCCTTGATCAGAGGGAAAACACTGGTGGGAATGATGCCCACAACATGATGTACTAATATAAAAATTAATTGTCAGAGGATGGATCCTATTAGGAGTCTATTACAACATTTAGTACAATGAATCCCTATTAGGAGACTTTGAATCCCTATTAGGAGATTCCAACCCTATTAGGATTTGTGTCAATCCTATTAGGAGTTGTATTATAATGTATGCAAGAAAAGCCCACTGCCCAAACATGCAATTTCAACTACAAGAAGAGCTCACTACTCAAACAAGTAATTTATTGATATCTTCTTCTTTCCTCTAGTCTTTCCTCTATCATGTCAACCAAACCAATCATTTTTAGACCTTGTAGATCAGGTCACAAACCTTGGATCCAAATACCAAACCTCAAATCACTCAGCAAAACCTTGGCAATGAAGTTTCCTTCACTTCTACACTACTCTACTCAACTTTGCATTCTGCACTCTCTGCTACTTTCCAAAAATTCACAATTTGCATCATGGTATATCATGATAAAGGAAAATGTCCTTCCTTTATAATGAGTCCATAAAATAATTCTTGAGTTGATTGTTAGTCCTTCTCAATTAATTATTATAGGACCACTTTAAGAACATGTACACTTAGCAATAACCTTAATCTTTTGCCTTGCAACTTAAATAAATGTTAGTACATGCAATATTATGATGAGCAAGCTTAGCCACATCATCCTCAACATGTCTTCTTCATGTCCTCAACCTTGATCCTCAAGATATCAACTCTACTAAGAGATATAATAAGTTTACCAGAATGTGCCTCTGTAAGCTTTATCTCAGAATAGACATTACCAAAACTTACATAACTTCTTGTAGACTTATCCTTTCTACTTTTGACATTAACTACATATACCAGATACCCCAAAGTATCTACCATAACCTTGGGTGGTTATCATGCTCAACTAGCCATCTATGCCAACTTGATCTTTCCGATGTTCTTCTATCAAATACCATAGAAGACATCAAACATGTTATGTTGACATCAATGACAAACACAGTCATGAATGTAATATATCATCATCAAACCAATCTTCCAATCTTACAACATTTTCAAAGATAAAAATATTTGTGTACTATATTATTTGTATGGATGCTTGTATGTGTTTCTTTATATTTAGGTTTCATGAGTTGACATAAATGGATGAATTAATACATTGATGATAAGTTGTATTTTGACTTTGAAGTTCTTGATTAATGATTCACCCTACTCTACTCCCAAATAATCTAGGACCTTGATATGTTAATAATATGTATCATATATTTGGTCCTCTTTGCGGAAAATATAATATCTTAAGGAAAATATCAGGATATTGAACAAGGAAGGTCTAAAATTCTCAGAGGATAAATTCTCAATTATGTGTGATAGGATTGAGCTCTACATTAGATAAATAGGCCCACAATAATGGACACATGTGGAAACCAAGCATACAAAGCCTAATGGACCTCTAAGTGCATATGAGTTCAAAGTGGAGATAGAAAGTGTACCAACCTTAAATGAAATTGTACGTACTCTATTTAATGCATTTTTTTGATATTGATGGACTTAATAATAATCATGATATTTGTAATCAACTTAAGTTAATCTATGGTGGAGATTTTCATGTTCAAAAGGCTAGAATTGAAAGATTGAGATGAATGCATGATGATATAAAGATGATAGAAGGTGAAAAGGTTTCTCAGTATGGTCACAAATTGAAAGAGGTAGCACTATTACAATTATAAATACTTTGGAACCCTTAAAGATGATGATTATTGGAACTACAATTGGAAAAATTGTTATATTGTCATTGATGTCAAACCTTATTGGTAACGCATTTTCTAACAGTGTAGAGTGCCATTTTATTTGATTAATGAAGAGGATTTGAAAAGAGAGAAAACAAGATGAACTAGTCAAGTGGTTGAGTAAAGAGGAGGCAGTAAGATAGAATTACAAAGGGCACTTGATCAGTTAGTATTTGACAAGATAATGTGTTTTTTTCTCATTGTATGAAGTAATTAAGAAAGATGAGTTGAAATTTAGAAGAGATGATTGATAGAAGTTAAGAAGTTAAGTAAACTCTTAGTTTGACTGAGTAACAAGTTACTAGATCAATGAAGAAGTTAAGCATTACTAAGAAGAATATTAAGAACTAAATTATTAGTCAAGAAATGGTAATAACCAAGAAAGATGAAGAAAATTGAAGTAATGGCCAAGGATAGTAATGGTTGAGAAAGCCCATGTAAGTTGAGGGAGATTGATTAGTAGTGATCGAACTACCTAGTGATGACAACTGAAGAGCATAGTGATGACCAAGTGTCAACATATTAATAGTTTGAGAAAGAATCAAGATTTAAGGTTGATACAATAGATTTTATGGAATAGTTAAAATGCGTTCAAGATGAGGATTGATGAGCTAGCATATTTATTGTATGAATTAAACTTGATGAATGTTCTAAAGTGAAGCTTCAATGAGAAGTTTCTAGAAGTTTCAAGGAAAGAAGAAGAAAGACAAACTTATGTACACATTCAATGAATCTAATCAAACCCTAAGATCTATAGTTATGTTTAAGTGGAAAAGATTAAACCTATCTATTTAAGGAGGCATATGAGATGTTTCACAAGCTGGTTGGGGAATATGTGAGGAACAAGCGAAGAACAAGAGTTGCAGAAGAAAAGCGATAATATGGTGAAAAAAAGTTTGCTTGAGGTTTTTTCAAGGATATCAAAGATGGGGAATGCAATGAAGATTAGTAAATGAACCAAGAATGAGATAAGTGTTGATATGAATAAGTTGAATTACTGATGATTTTCTATATTGGCCAAGTGGATTTATGAGTTTGATTAAGTTATTTGAAGTTGTTAAAATTTGAATTGGTAAATCTAGACCTAAGAATAATTGATTCACTCCCCCCCAGTTATTCTAATCATTTTTAAATTTTTGTTGGTAAATAAGATGTTCATAACCTTTCTACATGTTTATACAATTGGTTTTTATGTATTGTAGGAGTTTAGAACTTTTGAGAAAGTCTCTATTGGTGGGATAATCAATAACCATACTACTTTTGAAATGAATAATTATGAAAATAGTATCCCTAATATTGAAGCTTCTTTTAGAATCCTTTATCATTGAATCTAGGAAATAAAGGTAAAGAAATTTCTACACAGTCTATTCTTTGTGATCTCCAATCATTTTTTTGATGAAGAAAGGGAACAAGATGAATTTGAAGATTTGATAGCTATGAGATTACCTATAGATATAGGTAAATATAAGGGTAAAGCACCATTGGTTTGTTTCTCATGTGAGAAGACTGATCATATTGTTTCAAGATTTTATAACTGTAATTCTTATCAAAAAGATGAAAAAAGGAGATTCAAGGAAAAAGGAACAATCCAATTCTATATTACAGTTGATGAGGAAGAAGTTAAGGGTGATAAATCTAATGACAATGATGGTTAATAATGCATCTTTTTTGTAGTGAGGGAAGATAATATTGATGGCAAGAAGGCTATTGTTTCTAATGTAGAACCTAGTCAAGAATGAGTGACTAATAATATTGATTCACATCACATGACTAGTGATAGAAGCAAGTTGAATTAGCTTGAAGAGTTTGATAGTGGTCTTATGAGATTTGGAAATAATACTTCCTGTATAGTCAAAGGTAAATGATCTATTTCTTTGAAAGGAAATAATAATTTTGATGATGTCTATTTTTTCAATCCATCCAGCATAATTTTTGATGATGTTATTTATTAGTGTCAAACACTTAGTCATTCACAAGGAAGGGTTATTCACTCATCACTACGACTAAGTCATTCTATATAAGTTGAGCTAAAAAGTGAGCAATAGTTAGTGTCGAGTGAACTAATGGTTATCAAGTATTCTAATGATTTCCAATTTTGTCAAGGATAATAGTTGATGTTGAGTGATATAGAGCCTAAGTCATTTAGTTTAGGTTGAACATAGTTAAGGATAAGGGGCATCATGTTGAAATAGTTTATGCTAAGTGCCAGTGTTATGTAAGTGTCGAGTAACACAGTTTAACATATTTGTTTGGAATGACACAAAATCTAAGGCAAACTATTTTTATCAAGTTGGAAGCATGTTTTGAAGATAGAGGAAGTAACCAAGGAAGTGATTACATGTTTAAAGAAGTATCATTAATCATTATGTGAGGTAATCCACCAATTATGAAAATGCAAGGAATAAGTGGAAAAACTATTGATTCTAGATCATTGATTTGGATCTAGAAGGTTCACCCAAACATTTATTTGAGGGTCTATGACCTATTTTGTATGAATGGGTATGTGTGTATCAATATTCTAATTGCATACATAGTTTTGGAGGTGAATCAGATTGTTAAGACTGAGAAATGTAGTAAAGAGTTTTGAGAAATGATAGAGAAAATCTATCACAATAAAGTGATATTATATTGCAAAGAGGAGATATATTATCAAGCTTTGGAGTGCTAATTTAAGGATTTAGTATTGAAGATTCTAACAAGTGTTTCAGAGTTTAAATCTCTTAATAGAGTAGCTTTAATATGCTTATGTAAATCTCCTAATAGAGTACTCACTCAATTGTGATGTAAAATCCTTTAACCAAGGTAGAACCTAGTAGTTCTTTTAGCTTTTAATAGGGCAGACCCCTTATAGGGAAGAACACCAAAAGTGATGAAATCGTTGTAGCCTTAACAAGAACAACTTTATTTCTATGGTAGTGAAGATTTTGTGGGTGTCATCCTGACCATAGTTTTAACTTCACCTTGGAAGGTTTCTACATTACCAAATATGTGTGTTAATGTGTTATATGTTTATGAGTCTACATTCATGCAGTTAGAAGGTAGATTTGATATTATGCTGATGTGAATGGTTACATTGATATGATATGAATGTTTATGAGATTTTATGTGGTGATATCAAATATGTTTCATGTTTGAAGTGAAAGAGGTTTTAGAGATCCTAATTCACCTACCTCCCCCCTCCCTCCCGCCTCTCAGTATCTCACTTTTACTATTAGATTTCCAACAATTGGTATCAGAGCATTGTACTCTTAAAAGAAGTCTAACTAGTTGGGAGTTATAGATCTTCAAGATGGAAGCCTACAAACTAGGAAATCATTCAAAACTAGAATATTGATTTTTATGTTGCTTATGAACAAGTCAAGGCTACAAAGGAAACATTAAGGCAATTCTTGAAGAGAAGGAAGGAGATAGAAATACAAAAAATGAAACCCAATACAAAGAAAATATTGTTGAATAAATATTTGATGAAGGAAATTCCAATGAATCTTATGTGAAACTAATATATCTATTGGAGAGGATCAATATCCTGAATGAGGAAGTCTGAGCATTGAAAAGAGAACATGAAATTCAAGAAGTGAGGCTATGTGAAGTGACCGAACAAAAGAAGAAGGTTGAGGAAGATAGAGAAAAGATTGAAGATGCCAAGGCAATATTTGATTAAGACAAGAGATAGTTGCTTACAATACTTGATGAAAGGATCAATGAAGTATAGAAGCTAACCCATAATTAGTTTGAGATGATTAATCAGTTGTTAAGTACAAATCATGAGATTGCAAGAAAAGAGTTGGAGGTTGTAAATTTGAAATGTGATAATGATAGATTAGAGAATGAGTTTAAAGGTGAAAAGGAATTTTTTGAGAGGTTGGACAAACATAAAGAGGTTATAAGATTTCTAAATAAATAGATGTATGCACCAAGGAGACCACATGACACTTCTAGACTAGGTTATGTCGAGTTCTTATTAGGTGTTGAGAAAGTAGATCAAAGGAATATGAATGGAACGTCAAAGAAGAAGAAGCCCACATTCTATCACTATGCAAAACTAGGCCATACAAAAATTATTTGCAAGAGAAAGATTAGTAAGTCAAACCCTAAACCCAAATTCAATGGTTATTGCTTCACTTGTAACAAACAAGGTCATCAAGCACATGAGTGTAGATCAAAGGAAAATAAAGAACTAACTACTTCTAGATTTGACGGTTATTGTGATAAATGTCATAAGTATGGTCATAAAAAACAAGATTATAGATCTAAGGCAAAGAACAATTGGACCCCTAAAGGACAAGGAAAACCACCTAAGCAAGGTAATACCATAAATTGGGATTAGTTGGATAAATTTTCAATATTGTGAAAAGTATGGACACATTGCAACATAGTTTGTTAGGATACATCTCAGAGGAAGATCTAGTAACTAGAGGAATTTCAAACTAGTATGTTTTAACTATTAGAAGGTCAGTCATCTAAGCAAGGATTGTATGAACTGAGAACCAGCACCAAGTGTTGAGGTAAACAATGAAAAGGAAAACATCAATAATGAAGAAGTAAGGAATGAAATTAATTAAACATGGAGAAATAAGTTAGAAGGAGGAAATAGTGCAAATGGATAAGTTATGACCACCGAATCTAATGGATTAGGTGATTCGCCCACTTAAAACTAAAATAATAAGGTATATATGGAAGTGTATTTCAAATTTCTATATCATACATTAGTTCCTAATAACATATGCATGTAAGTCCAAATTAGCATAATAAAGATGCATAAGGATAGAAGTTAATGTTTGAGCTTAGATGAATTATGGTACCAAGTTGAAAATTTGGTAGAGATTGAGTGTCAGTTTTGAATGTTAGTATGAATTGGGTCTTGATACTAATTGAGCGAAGTTGAAGGATGTGTTTGTATCAAGTTTCATTGAATAATTTGACAAACATTTTATACCCTTAGTGTACACCTAATAATTGAACAAAGAATTTAATGGAGATTCAATTCAACCGTTTGAACTTATATAGTGAACTTTGAAGATCATTTTAACTCACTAGGTTTTCACATTTACAAAGCGAAAGAATTCAAGCAATTTGTAAAGTGATTTGTGGGAAGTTGTGAAGATATCAAAGTGTGTGTCATCGACTTAACATGTAAGTTGTAAAAAATTGTATTTGAGCTGAGTGTTGAAGTTGTTTAATTTTGAAACCCTAAATTGTGAAAAGGCATCATCTGCATTTATTAGTGAGAAGAAGGAGGCATTAAAGGAGAGAAATGCATAGATTGTGTGGGGCATGTCCTCCACCTAAATTTAAGGAATACATATAAATTGCTTTAACATGATATTCTTAAAGGGTGTTGTCTGTAATTATATCTAGAGTGATTAAGGTACATTATGTTAGGTCATGTTATATGTGCAAGATTGGAGAGATTGACGATCAAAGGAATGCTTATGATAAGTTGTGTGATAATGGAAGACTAAGAGACAAGAACAAGGTTGTGGCTGAGAAATGGGTAACTCTTTTCCTAGCATTTCTAAAGGTATTTCAGGTTGAATGGATAAAGATTGTGTTGAGCGGAATACATGACATGAAATTGTGATTGGAGAATGGACTAATCATAATCACAAAAACAATCATCCATCATGTGACTGCATACCCTATTTGGATAGAGTGAAGATAGCTCGATGTCAAGGAATGGATGTAATTGAAAACCTCAGACATACAAACTAGAATGGCATAGGTATGTCGATCAACACCATATAAGACCCTATGATCGAGTTTTTATTTGAGTTATAGTGCACAAGCTTTATCAGTTAAGTTGATTGAACAATGTGTCATGTGTAGCTATTGATATGGGATATAAAATTGTCAAGAAGGATTATAATTATGATTTGGCCAAGTTACAACTAATCCAACTAAAAGAGAACCTAGGAGTGATAAGGAAGGCAAATAATACATCATATAAGTTTGATTCTCTCATCATATGCATATTTTTCTATGTACAAAATTCATTTCCCACTGTTGGAGATGTAATTCGGGATAAAAAGAGACCAATCACCAAGCAAATAAATGAGTTTATCAATCAGATAGTGATATTTTTGAAACCATAATGGATGGCTATTTTGAGGATTTCAAACAAAATATGAAGAACAAATTCAAAATCCATAACACATTTGTGGACCAATACTACAATAACATATGTTTTCTTGTTGATACAGATTAAATGTATGCTCAAGCTCTAATTACTAGAGTGGAATTTCTAAGACCTCTACATTATGAGGTAAATATTAATGAAATTTTAGATGTTATCACAATACTGTTACTTGAGGAAATTGATAAGAATGTCAAACCCTTTGGCACAAATGAAATAGCTAAAATCAAAATGATGATGCAAATAAAGGTGTTGGAAACTTACAATTGGAACAATTGTTTTTTTTTCATTGATGTGAAATATATGGATGGGATATATAGCTACCTAATCTATATGCAAAAAAGAGTGACATGCTACTATTGGTTTTTCCCAAATTGGGTTTCCACGTAAAATTCTAGTGTCAAACTGTGATGAATGTCTTATGAATGTTTTACATGTGATGATCTTTTCATTATGAAATACAAATTAATTTAATGACAATTTTATAGTAGTATCTGTGCAATAGTAGGATAAGAAGGATCAGCAAAATATTGATGTGTTTAATGTTTAATTGTTCAAGTGGTACATATAGACCTTGAGTAACTAATTCATCCCCCCTCCCCTCCCTCTCATCATCTATTCTAAACATTTCTAACAAAAGGTTCCTAAGATGGCTAGAAAAAGGAAGATGATGATCCAAGATTTAGAAGGTAAACTTGGAGAAGCACCACTATAGATAAGTAGAGGAAAAAGTGAAGACATCAGCAATGATGAAGGTGATGAAGAAGAAGAACATGAAGGAAAAGGAAAACAACTAGTTTTTGTTGAGCCCAAGGTGACTAAAGGAAAAGAGATCATTTTGGTTGACCCAAAAGTGAAGAAAAGGTTGAAGAAGGTGGTAGTCAATCCCAAAACCACACCACAAAGGATCACTGTTGATATCTTATTGAAAAGATCATTTGAAAAGAGTATTGTTAAGAAGGAGATTGTTGAAGAAGACTATGTGCTTCAATCATTATTTTTTCACTGATATCAAACCTATTTTTTTTGATAAGGTAATTGCTTATATGTTTCAAGTACTATCACTTAGTTGATTGATGAGGAGGGTTTGATCAACAAGATGTAACAAAAGTACCTAGAGAAAAGATTGAGTTATGATTATGTAATGAAGTACAAGGATCAGTTAAGATAGTGATAACATAATGTATTGATGATCTACTTGAGGTTACAAAATGGTTGGCTACACTTACAAAGTTCAAAAGAATAAGTTAAACAAAGTTCATCTACCAAGCTTGACCAAGTGGATAGTAGGTGTCGAGCAAAGTTAGTTCAAGCCAAGCAAAAAAGTCCATTGGAGTCAAGTGAAAGAAAATTCTAGTGGATGTTGACCAAGACAATAGATGTCAAGTAAATTTAAGTTGATGTCAAGCACCAATAAAATCCAGTTGATGCCAAGTGATTTTATAGTTGATACCGAGTAACACAGTATGTGTCGAGCATTAGAAGATTGATATTGCTAAGTTGTTGCATTTTGACAAAGATAGAAGATTCACCAAATAAAAGCTGACAAGTTTGTTTCCTTGGAACTTTTGAATTAGGAGGAAGATAAGATTGATGAGCTAGTCGCACAAAATCTTATGAAAATCATTTTGGAGGCAAATTTAAATGGATTCTAAGAGAAATTTCTAGAGAGGACAAGATATGGGGTAGATACATTGTATCCTACCTAATCCATCCAAAACCATAATTTAGACAAGGGATAATGAGTGGGAAAAAGTTCCAATTTCCTATATATAGGAATGTCTAGTCATGAAGCAAAGAGAGTTAGAGAGTTTAATGGAAGAATCTGAGAAGGAGAAGGAGAAAGGGGTTTTTGCTTCATCAAGTGACCCAAGAGAAGAGTCTACAATGACATACTAAGAAAGAAGGCTTAAGAAGATGAATGCTTGAAGGGTGAACAAGTTGTTAGAGCTACAAAGAATGGAAGCCAAGTAGAATTGAGGACTGAATAGAGATCTATAATCTGCAAGTGAAGTTGTAAGTTGTATCAGATCAAAGCTCTACTGTTACTTTCTAACAATTGTATTAGTCTAGGGTAAATCCTTTGGAGTAAGGTTGACTTAATAGTCATTGAAAAATCCTTTAACAGGGTGGCATTTCAAATGAATGGCCTAAAGTCCTCTAACAAGGCTCACTTTTAATAGGGTGATTGGAATCCCTTAACTGGGTCACATTTAATAGTGTGTATTGTAACCTTTAACAGAGTTGGCCTTTCACAGGGCATCACTTTAGAAGAGTGAAAAAGGAGTAGCATGTTACTAGTGGTTTTTACCAAATTGAGTTTCCACATTAAATAATTGTGTCAAATGTGTTGATGAATGTGTTGTGTTCCATGCTTTATATTTCTACAAGATTGACTTGACAGCAACATGTAATATTTAGTAGATGCACAATGAATGCATGAATGGGTATGAATGTTTTATGGGTTTGTTGAATTGTGAGAAAAGTTTTATTTGTACATTTGGACCTTGAATAACTGATTCACCCCTCTCTTAGTTATTCTAAAATTATTCCAACAATTGGTATCATAGCCATCTGCTTACGAGGATTAGTTTTAAGGTACTAGAAGCACAAAGATCAAGATGTCAAAAAGAGAAGTACCCAAGCTCAACAGAGATAACTTTCTTGCATGGAAAAGTTTGATGAAGCTAAAACTTGGAGGACTTAGAGATCATGCACAATCTTCCATTATAGTGGAGCATGTTGATCCAATAGGAGCCCTAACTATGGAAGATATGAGGAAAAAGAAAGAACACAATTAGGCGATGTTGGAGATTGCCTCTACCCTAAGCTATGCCGAATTTGATGATATCAAAGGATGTGATAGTGCAAAGAAGATGTGGGATTCCGTGGCCACCATCTATGGAGGAGACAAAAAATTTCAAAAAGCCAAGTCAGAGAGTCTCAGACATAAGTTTGATGACATGAGAATGGAAGAAGGTGAGAATATTTCTCAATATGTTGCTAGGATAAAAGAAGTTGTTAGTGCAATAAAAGGTGCTACTGGTAAAATAGATTATGATACTATGCTAAGTAAAGTGTTGAGGATATTACTACCCATTTATGCCATTAGAGTTTCTACAATCTAGGAGTTAGGATGTATACCAAGAAGTGATCTAACCCTTGAAGGTCTAGTAGGTAGACTCACTGCTTTTGAGCTATCTAATTTTGACAACTACAAACTAGAGAGTATTGAATCATCTTTCAAAGCAAAATTTTTACTGAAGGATTCTAAGGAGATAATGTAGAAAAAGAAGAAAAGAAATATAAATTATGAATCTAGTAGTAGCAACACAGATGAGGAAGACATTGAACAATTGGAAGCATTACTGGCAAGAAGATTTCACAGAGGCAAAGGCAAGTTCAAAGGTAAGTTACCCATCATTTGTTTCAATTCCAATGAAGTTGGTCATATTGTTGCAAGATGTACATAGAAGAATAACTATAGAGAAGGAAAAAATCACAAAAATAGAAGAGAAGATGATGGCAAAGACTACAGAGACAAAGGCACAAAGTCATGCTACATTGCTAATGATCATGATGATGAAGTGGTATATGTTGTAATGAAGGACAAATCTAATGAGGATGAGGCAACTACACTTGTGACTTGTGTGAATAAGAATGATAAAAGGATCATTGACAGTAGATTCTCAAATCACATGGCTAGAGACAAAAGTAAGTTTGTCACCTTAACTTTTTATGATAGAAATAGTGTAAGGTTTGGTAATGATGCACCATGTTTGATAAAAGGAAAAGGGCCTATCAAACTCACAAAGAAGATTTCATGTGACAATGCTTACTATGCTGAAGGATTGATTATAACTTGTTAAGTGTGTCACAATTGAATAATTTGGGATGCAAAGTTGAGTTTGAAAATAAAACTGCCAAGATATATAACACAAATGGAAACTTGATTGGAAAAGGTGATCATACTAAAAGTAATTTGTTCTATCTAGATATAGAGGATGCTACTTGTCTTATTGCAAATTTTGATGATGTATGGCTTTGGCACAAGAGATTATGTCATGTTAATTTTGATAATCTAATTAGTATCAGTAACATGAAAAGAGTTAGAGGTTTGCTTAAGTTGAAAAAATATGATAATATAGTATGCAAACAATGTCAACTAGGCAAAATGACAAAGTCAAGCTTTAAAAGTAAAGCTTATACCTTTAAAGAAATACTAGAAATTGTTCATACTAACTTGTGTGGACCTATTGAAGTGCAAATCTATAGAGAGGCTAAGTACATAATGCTATTTGTTGATGATTACTCTAGGATGATGACAGTCATGTTTCTAAAATAGAAATCTGATGCATTTCAAATGTTTAAGTGTTACTTGGCAAGAGTTGAAAAAGAAATAGGTAAAAGTCTAAAATTCTTGAGATCAGATAGACGAGGAGAATTCACTTCAAATGAGTTTGAGATGCTATGTCATGACTAAGGAATCATAAGACAGACATCTGCACCTAGGATCCCTCCACAAAATGGAATTTTTGAAAGAAGAAACAAGTCTATAATGGACTGTGCTAGAACACTTATGATGGAGAAGAATGCTGCTTTGAAATACTGAAGAGAAGCTTTAAGTACTGTTGTATATACCTTGAACCATGTGCAAGTCAAGAAAGTTACTCATTCAACACCTTTTGAAATATAGTATGGATATCCACCTAATATGAAATACTTTAAGGTATTTGGAACCAAATGTTATATTCTTAAAGATGTTAGGAGTGGAAATTTTGATGCAAAAAGTGAAGAAGGTATATTCTTTGGTTACTCTACAAGAAATTAAGCTTACAAGTGTTTAAATTCTAACGCTAAAAAAATTGTGAAAAGTGCAAATGTAAATTTTGATGAATTTATAGAAGTGCATTAGGCTGAACCTACAAAAGAACCAAAAGAATACAAATCATTTGTATACTTCTATGAAGGAATGTCTAATGAAGAAGATACTAAAAATCAAGTTGTAAACCAACAGCAAGTCTCAGTAACTGCCAAGTCACAACTTGTGAATGCAAAGTTGCATTTAGGAACCAAGCTACATTTAGATGTTGAGTTGCAGAATGAAGAAAATGTACATTATGATTTTAAGATTAGTATACAGGAAAGAGATGTTGAGATACCTAACAGAGATGTACACAATGATACTAAAACTGAGAGACAAAATGTAGTTACAAGAACTGAATCAAGATTGTCCAAATATGTCAAAAGACATCATCCTGCAGATCAAATCATTGGAGACAAAGATGCAAGGCCAACGACAAGAAATAGATTGAGAAGTGAATCATGTTTATTAAGCATGAAGGAACCTAAGATAGTAAATGATGCATTAAAATGTGATGATTGGTATAAGGCTATGGATGAAGAAATTCAGTAGATAGAGAAGAACAAAACATGGAATCTAGTTCATAGACCAAAAGAAAAGAATGTGATTGGCACCAAATGGGTATTCAAAAACAAGCTAGATGAGAATGGTGAAGTGACAAGGAACAAAGCAAGACTAGTTTGTAAAGGATATGCATAGGGAGAAGGAATTGACTATGGTGAGACATTTGCCCCTGTAGCAAGAATGAAAGGAGTGAGAATTTTGCTTTCTTATGCTACATACAAAGGTTTCAAAGTCTATTAGATGGATGTTAAATTTGCATTTTTGAATGGCATACTAGAAGAGGAAGTCTACATAGAATAGCCATAAGGATTCTTTGATAAAAATAATAAGAACATGGTATGTAGACTGCACAAAGCCTTATATGGATTGAAACAAGCACCAAGAGCATGGTATGAGAGACTTCATACTTATCTTGTGAAGATTGGATTTGAAAGGGCTGATGATAACAGCAATTTGTACATGAAGACAAATAAGGACAAATGTATACTATTATCTGAAACATTTGTTGATGATATCATATTTGGAGGACAAGATGCTTTGTGTAAGGACTTTGCAAACCAGATGAAGCAAAAATTTGAAATGTCAATGTTTGGAGAGATCAAATTCTTTATGGGATTATAAGTATATTAGATGAAATATGGTATATATATCACTCAGTCAAAATATGTCAAAGAGATACTGAAGACATTTGGACTAGAGGATTCCAAACCAGTAAGTACGCCTATGGTGATATGACTCAAGCTATCAAAGAATGATGATTCAACTGAGGTGAATCAAACATTATATAGATCCATGATTGGAAAATTGCAACATGTAGTACATAGAAAAGCTGATATTGCAATAGCTATTGGAATAGTTGCAAGATTCTTTGCAAATCCTAGAGAGAATCACTTGATGGCTATAGAGAGAATAATGAGATACTTAAAAGGAACAAAAAAGTTTGGTTTATACTACAAGAAAAGTGAAAAGTTTGAACTGAGAGCCTACACTGATGCTGATTGGACTGGAAACATTGATGATATAAAGAGCACCAATGGAGGAGCATTCTTCCTAGGTAAAAGATTTGTTACATGGACTAGCAAAAAATAGAGTTGTACTTCCCAATCTACTGTTGTAGTAGAATATGTTGTTGATACTATTATTTGCACAAACATTGTATGGATTAAATAGCTACTTAAGGGAATGAAGGAAGAAATCAAAAAACCAGTGACACTTTATTGTGATAATACAAGTGCTATAAATATATCAAAGAATCATGTGATGCATACAAAGACAAAGCACATTGCAATCAAGTATCATTATGTAAGGGAATTGGTTCAAGATAAAGAGGTGAAGATGGAATATATTAACACAAAGGAGAAAATTGTTGATATCTTCACAAAAGCATTACCTAAGGATGCTTATGAGTATGTAAGAGGTAAACTAGAGGTGATACTCCTGTCAAAGGCTATGTAAGAAACAGAGGGAGTGCCATGCATCAATTAAGCTGATATAAATTGATGCAGTGGATCTTACTTTAGGAACTAACTAAAGTAATCACAAAACTAGAACTACAAATCAGTCACAAGAAAGGTGACAGATGGAGAAATTGAAGAACCTACAAAATCTTATATCTGCATATATTAAAGATGCCATGTGTTTAGTATATGTCTTTGGAATTGTTGTCAAAGAGTGAGAAAGTACATTAAACTAATCAAGTGCAAGAGGAATAGTGGAGAAAGTACATCATCTAAAGATCAATTCAATATTAAAGAGAGGCATAAGAAGGAAGTAAGAGGGAGTTATATTTTGTAACCTAATCAAAAGATGGCAGTTGTTGATAGAGGGAGAAACTTCAATACAAGTTTTCTTTTTAGTATTGTCTTACTATTTTAACCTAGTTAGTTTGATTGAACAAGATGTTCATCATTTGATTGACTTGGTTGATCAGTTTGGTTTGCCATCAATGCCAAAGAGGGAGATTGTTGATATCTAATTGAAAAGATCATTTGAAAAGAGTATTATTAAAAAGGAGATTGTTGACGAAGACTATGTGTTTCAATCATTGTTTTATCACTGATGTCAAACTTGCTATTTGTTGATAAGAGAATTACTTGTATGTTTCAAGTACTATCACTTAGTTGATTGATGAGGAGGATTTGATCAACAAGATGTAACAAAACTACCTAGAGGAAAGGTTGAGTTATGATCATGTAATAAAGTATAAGGATCAGTTAAGATAGTGATAACATAATGTATTGGTGATCTACTTGAGGTTACAAAATGGCTGGCTACACTTAGAAAGTTTAAAAGAATAAGTTAAAACAAAGTTCATCTACCAAGCTTGACCAAGTGGATGGTAGGTTCCAAGAAAAGTTAGTTCAAGCCGAGCAAAAAGTTAGTTGGAGTCGAGCGAAAGAAAATTCTAGTGGATGCCAAGAAAGACAATAGATGTCGAGTAAATTTTAGTTAATGTTGAGACCTAGTAAAATCCAGTTGATGTTGAGTGATTTTATAGTTGATGCCAAGTGATATAGCATGTACTGAGCATCAAAAGATTGATAATGTCAAGTTGTTGCATTATGACAAAGATCAAAGATTTGCTAAATAAATGCTAACAAGTTTGTTTCCTTGGAACTTGTGAATAAGGAGGAAGATAAGATTGATGAGATGGTGGCATAGAATCTTATAAAAATATTTTTGGAGGCAAATTCAAATGGATTCTAACAGAAATTTCTAGAGAGGACAAGATATGGGGTAGCTACATTGTATCCCACTTAATCCATCCAAAACCCTAATTTAGATGAGGGATAATGAGTGGGAAAATATTCTAATTTCCTATATACAGGAATGTCTGGTCATGAAGCAAAGAGACTTAGAGAGTTTGGTGCAAGAACCTAAGAAGGAGAAGGAGAAAGGGGTTTTTGCTTCATCGAGTGACCCAAGAGAGGATTCTACAATGGTGTACTAAGAAGAAGGCTTAAGAAGATGAATGTTTGAAGGGTGAACAAGTTATCATAGTTACAAAGAATGGAAGCCAAGCATAATTGAGGCCTGAACAGAGATCTATAATCTGCAAGTGAAGTTGTAAGTTGTATTAGATCAAATCTCTAATGTTACTTTCTAATAATTGTATCTATTTAGGGTAAATACTTTGGAGTAAGGTTGACTTAATAGTCATTGGAAAATCCTTTGATAGTGTGGCATTCCAAGTGAATGGCCTAAAGTCCTCTAATAATGATCACTTTTAAAAGTGTGATTGAAATCCCTTAGTTGGGTCACATTTAACAGTGTGTATTGTAACCTTTAACAGGGTTAACCTTTCATAGGGCATCACTTTAGAAGAGTGAAAAAGGAGTAGCATGTTACTGGTGGTTTTTCTCAAATTAGGTTTCCATGTTAAATCATTGTGTCAAATGTGTTGATGAATGTGTTGTGTTTCATGTTTTATATATCTGCAAGATTGACTTGACAGTAACACATAATATTTAGTAGATGCACAATGAATGCATGAATGGGTATGAATGTTTTATGGGTTCCCTGAATTGTGAGAAAAGTTTTATTTGTACATACGGACCTTGAATAACTAATTCAACCCCCTCCCCCCTAGTTATTCTAAAAGAATTCCAACAATCACTAGGCAGAGATCAAAGGCAAGAAGTCATGTAGCTTCCAAGCTAGTGACGAAAGGAATTATAAAGATTGGAAGGCCAATTAAAGGAAAAAGTCCTAGGAAGAGGACATCATATGCAACAAGGACCAAGCAAAGCTAGCAAAAAAATAAACTAAGGATAAAATCAATAGTTAAGCCTAATGATGATGAGGAAAATGAGGTAGAATGGACAGAATCTGATGACTTGAGTCAATTCCAAATTGTGCCAAGGAAAGAATCTCAAAATATTGATAAGGTATCTGAAAACTTGAGAAGTTTAGTATGTTTAGCAGGATTTAATTATATTAAATATGAAATCTTACAAAAGGCAAAGAAAAAAAAAAGTTGAACAAGTTTTTATTGACATGGTGGTGAATTTAAAGTATACACCAACTAAGTTAGGCTAAAGATTACCTGAAGAGTTGTATAATAAGATAGATGCAAAATATAAATGGGCATTATCTATAGAAAAAAAAAATGATAGAGGTTGTATTAGCCCAACTTATCCCTAATTTAGGAAAATAGCACATATTAATATCCATGAAAGGTTATGCTAAAATGTTTATTCCAAAAAGAAGGACATACAAAATTTTGAAAAATAAAATTGAAGAGGTTGTATAGGAGAATAAGATAGTATGGAAGAATTTTTTTGGTCTTATGCCTATAGATGAGGAGAAGGAAGAGAAGGATGCAGGAGAAGTAGAGTTAGACAATAAGGAAGACATCAATGACAATGTCGAGCAATTAGTAGAGATAACTCATAAGATGACATAGAAAAGTGAGAAACAGACAAAAATACTCACCATAGAAGATGAAACTCCAAAGAATGCAGTGCTAGTTGTGACTAGTAGTAAGAGTCAGTCAGTTAGGATTGTGTCTATTCAGAAGGAAAAGAAGGAGTAAGCTCCTAAATCAATCAAAAATGTATTCATGAATAGCAATCCATTGATTGTATAAAACAAACAATATCCTAATATTAGTGAGAAGAAACAATCTCAAAAGATCACATTAGTCTAATTAATACATCTACAGTTATTTTTTATGCTAATGTACAAGTGCCAGGAGAAGCAAAAGATGATTTTTTTGTTGCCAAGCAAAAGATTGTGTTAGCCAATGAAGAGAATGATTAGTCATATGTTTCTAGCAAGGGAAATCAAGAGGAAAATGGAGAAAGAGAGCCAAAATGCACAAGTAGAACAATCTACTACTAGAAGTGAAAGGCCAAATGTCTCAGGACCTCAGATTGAGGGTGCAAAAGAGATAATGCAACTGAGTCCAATTGTTGAACTCGCATCGACTAACAAATAGATACTAGAAGAAGAGCCAAAAGGTGTTGAGGGCATACAAACAATTATACAAAGATCGGGTCTAGAGCTCCAGACTCTAAGTTTTCAATTATCATTTTCAAGCTCTAGTACACTAGATTCAAAAGGGAAGAGGATTAAGAAGAAGAATAAAGTGAAGTCACCTAGGAATCTAGTGACACTAGATGAAGTTATTGTGATTCCTCATCAGGACACTAATAAATTGATATATAAGCATATGAAAACATTGCAAGATCTATTGGCAAGGAAGATAAAACTAGAAGAGTTGAAGAGGGAACAACAAGAAATACAAGTATTGCATGAGATTACAGATATTTTCCTACAATCTTTTGATGTGGAAAACCTTAATGTGCAAGCATATGTCATGGCTTAATTATTTTAGATTGTGGAGAAGGTCAATGAAGCAAATGTTGATACAAATGAGAAGTTGATGTAGTGGACAACGAGATTTTTTTTCAAAGAAAGTCATGGAAAAAGTTTCTATAGATTTTGTAGTAAGGAAATTTCACCTCTCAAACCTTGTAAATATTATGGGAGAATTCATTAAGAATATTCATTCTATGTACAAAAATTTGTGTGATGACACATATTTTACTAAGAAAAATTAGGAGGTTATAGATAAGCTACAAGCTGATTTATAGTATTTTTGATGTAAACTGACCATGAATGCAAGTACAAGCTTATTTCATGTCAATAAGTTTACATTTTCCCAATCAAGGTTAGTAGATTATATGGTTGTAGATGAAAAATAAGGGCTATGCTTATTCTAATTTAGACAATGTATATACCTCACTTTGAGGTTATGCAGAGAGAGATACAATTAGCAAAGGAGGTAGTATAAAGAGATCCAAATCTCTCTACTATTGATAGTTTGGTAGATCTAGCTACTACACTATAAATTAAGATTCAAGTTTTGGAGTTAGTAAGGACAAGTTGGGATCATGCTCTCACCATGATATTGCAGATTCACAAACCATTTTTGGACAAGTATGATTTGTCCCCTACAACCTCGTAACCATGAGTGACAAAAACAAGGGAGAAAGATACATGAAAGATATGTGAAGAAAACAAGGGGGAAATATAATAAACATGGATGAAAGATATGTGAAGCAAACAAGGGGAAAGTCTAATGAATATGGATGATTGTAGAGATTTTTGCAAATTTTATCTTAAGATATAAAAATATGGATGAATAGGGTTTATAATAATCACATAAAGAGACTATAAACCCATATTTTACACAAACATATGAATTATAAGGGGATGGAATATAAATTTGGAAATTCTAATATTGAAATGAAGAAATGAAAGTACTTACTTCCGAAAAAAAACCTACTAAAAATCTTGTCAAACAGTCTTAGAAATTGTTTTTTTCTGCTTCACTAAATCGAAACTATGAGATCTACAAAACCCAAAAATATTTTTCTTTTCTCAGCTAGGTCAACCTTGACCCAAATGTGGGGTAAGATCTTACCCCTTTATTTCTAACCTTGACCTACACTACTTTGACGATAATTCTATGTGTAGATCCTAAAAGTTCGATGAAAAGGGTATCCAGATCTACACTTATATTCATTCTCATGCACCTATATCTACAAGAATAATGGGTATTCCCCTTAATACCATAAACACATAATAGAAACAAAGAAACAATCGTAATTGAGAGAACAAAAAATGGGCTTCTTATTATCACCGCAAATGCAAAATTACAGAATTCAAAGTTACAATATGCTAAACCACATGGGCACCTTCATTATAGTAACCTACAAGACAAAGCTATGAAATAAAACCCAGAGTTGTCCTAGAAAATGTTTGGGCATTTCTTAAATAGGCAATTTTATGTCGCTTGGGAAGGTTCTAGACATTCAAACTTAATACCTCGGGCCAATAGACCCTAATAATACATATAAAGTTGACCAAATACATTTTTGACATTTATTTTGGACATTTTTGTGAGCCCAACTTTGGAAGACCATAACTCTCAAACCATTGCTCTGATTGGCTATTATAGCCACTTTCAAAAAGCCTAGCTCTTGATCTTCAAGCTCAGATCTACAAAAGTGCCCATCCATCAAGTTTTTAAACCTCATCTAGGTACTTTAAGGCCTCCAATGGTGAGCCTGAATTTTATATACCAAAATTGAAAAAAATCTATAATAAATCCATGAATACACATGATATGGCACTAAGCCTCAATTGGTAGGCTGATATATCCAAGATGAATATCCACCCTCTGAAATTAGAACTAGATTTAAACTTTAAAAGGGTATCCATATTTAAACTTCAATTCACTATCTTGTACCTATACCTACAAGAAAAATGGTTTTGTTTTTTAGATGAGGGGTTTTCCTTGGTCAAACCTCAATCTAAAATCAACCTTAATAATGGAATTGAAATAGAGAATGCTAGCAAGTAGTAGAAGTAGATATAGCAATGAACCTATGATATTCAATAGATATGAAATTGTATTTGAAATGTAAACAAGTATATTGATATGAAATCTTGGACTCAATAATGTAAATCAAAATCATAAATGTAAATCAAATTGTCCTTGATTGTATGCTTAAAATCCACCTTGAGGGAAGAATGAATAGATCTTGAATATGAACAAAGGATCTTGAAGGAAGATCACACCATCATGATGGATATATCTAGGGTTTGAATAATGAACCTTGAATGCTTGAAACAAATTCCTTCAAAGGCTTGAATGCTTGAATCTTTGATCTTCAATGGAGAACATGAATGCTTGGATGGGTGATTGCTTTCTCAGTTGATTTGATTGATTGTATTTTCTTGGGAGAAAACTTTATCTAAAAACTTGATTACTTGATCATGAAAAATGGATTACTTGATCATGAAAAATGGATGTGAAAATGAGAGAGGAAGGCTTCCTTTTATACTAGTCTAGGGCACAAACTTATAGAGAGGCTGGCATAGGAGAATTAAATTCTAATAAATCCTTAACCCCTAGAAATAGACCTGGATTAAATAAAATTTAAGAGTTTACTATTTTGAAGCCTAAAACAACCAACCTAGAAGTGAGAAAACAAACTTTTGAACTTCTCCTTGCATCCGAAAAAATTTCCAATGAAAAGGGGGACCTAGGTCAAGGTAAAGTTCAACTTTGACCTAGGTCAAAGTTGAGGTCATCTATGACCTAAGTCAAGGTTGAGGTCAAGCTAGAAGGGAAAAAATTACCTAGGGAGGCCCAAATAGAGCCTTAAACAGGCACAGAAGATGGGAAGGGGGAAGAAAATAGGAGACAACTTGATGAAGGCCCAAAACATCCCATAAGGAGGGATGAATTTTTTTAACATAAAGTGCTTCCATTTTAAGGTGATACATTTACTATTTTGAAGTTTTGTATGTATATACAGAGTACAAAGTTAGAACAATATATACTAAGCTAAGGTATGGATCATTTCTCATGGGGAGTACTTCTATTTCATTTTTGTAATGAACAGTCATGGCAAAGTGATTTTTCCACTAATGTCAAAGAGAGATATTTTTTATCCCTAATTCATATTGTATATTAGTGTCAAATACTTAGTCATTTACAAGGAAGGGTCATTTTGTCATCACTGTGACCGAGTCATCCTATACATGTTGAGCTAAGAAATGAAGACTGTTAATTATCCCAAGTTATGTACAAGCAATATTTATTGTCGAGTGAGTTAATGGTCATCGAGTACTCTAGTGATTGCTAAGGTTTTGAGGGATAATAGTTGACGCCAAGTGATACAGAGGTTGAATCATTTAGTTCATGCCAAGAAAAGTTAAGGATGAGAGACAACATGTTGAAACGATTTATTTTTTAACTCCAGCGTTATGTAAGTTTCAAGTAACATAGTTTAACATATTTATTTGGAATGGTACGAAATCTAAGCTAAACCATTTTTATCGAGATGGAAGTATATTTTGAAGATTCAAAAGGTAATCAAGGAGGTGATTACCCATTCAAAGGAAGATCATTAATCCATATGTGAGGCAATCAACCAATTAGAAAAAATGCAAGGGTTAAGAAACAAAAGGATTGATTATAGATCATTGATTGGTTCTAGAAGGTTCACCCAAACATTTATTTAAGGAGGTTTTATGTCCTGGTTCTTATGCATGGGCATGTGTTCCTGAAGATTTTGATTGCATACAAAGTTTTGGAGGTGAATCAGATTGTTAAGACTGAGTAGTGTAGTGAAGAGTGTAGACACCCAAAAATTGGCAAAGACCTAAATTATACAATTTTGATTAATCAACGCAAATTAAGGAAGAAATTAGAGGGAAAAAAAACTTTAAAATTAAAGATTACATTAGGTCATTAATTGATTAAATCGTCTATCAAATCAATAAGACCTAAATCAACTTCAAAAGAGGAAAAAAACAATTCAAAATCATAAAATGAAATTCAAAAGGGAGAGAGAAAAAGAAAAACTTTTGAAAATAAATGAAACTTTTATTAAATCAATAAATCCATTTATCCTCACAAAATGAAAATCCTCCTTTTATATTATAAAGAATTGAAAAAAATTCATATTTAGTCTCAAATCAAAAATTTTGGGCTCCTCCTCTTATCTCTGATGAGATATTTTAGTTGAAAAGAAATCCATATTTAGCCTCAAATCAATACTTTTGGGCTCCTCCTCTTATCTCTTATGAGATATTTTAGTTGAAAAGAAATTCACAATTAGCCTCAAATCAAGACTTCTGGATTCCTCCTCTTGTCAATTATGAAACATTTTAGTTAAAAAGAAAAATTCATATTTAGCCTCAAATCAAGACTTTTGAGCTCCTCTTGTTGTCTCTTATGAGACATTTTAGTTGAAAATAAATCCAAATTTAGTCTCAAATCAAGACTTTTGGGCTCCTCCTCTTGTCTCTTATGAGACATTTTAGTTCAAAAAAAAATCCACATTTAGCCTCAAATCAAGACTTTTGGGCTCCTCCTCTTGTCTCATATGAGACATTTTAGTTGGAAATAAAAATCTACATTTAGCCTCAAATCAAGACTTTTGGGCTCCTCCTCTTGTCTCTTATGAGACATTTTAGTTGAAAAGAAAAATCCACATAACCCACAAATAGGGACTTTTGGGTTCCTCCTCTTGTCTCTTATGAGACATTTTAGTTGAAAAGAAAAATCCACATTTAGTCTCTAATCAAGACTTTTGGGCTCCTCTTCTTGTCTCTTATGAGACATTTTAGTTGAAAAGAAATGCACATTTAGCCTCAAATCAAGACTTTTGGGCTCCCCCTCTTGTATCTTATGAGACATTTTAGTTGAAATAAAACCCGCATTTAGCCTCAAATCAAGACTCTTGGACTCCTCATCTTCTCTCTTATGAAACATTTTAATTGAAATGAAACCCACATTTATCTTCAAATCAAGACTTTTGGGCTCTTCCTTTTGTCTCTTATGAGAAATTTTAGTTGAAAAAAAAATTACATTTAGCCTCAAATCAAGGCTTTTGGGCTCCTCCTCTTGTCTCTTATGAGACATTTTAGTTGAAAAGAAAAATCTACATTTAGCCTCAAATGAAGACTTTTGGGCTCCTCCTCTTGTCTCTTATGAGACATTTTAATTGAAAAGAAAAATTCACATTTAGCCTCAAATCAAGTCTTTTGAGCTCCTCCTCTTGTCTC
Organism: Cupressus sempervirens; assembly: GCA_028749045.1. Classification (NCBI taxonomy): domain Eukaryota; kingdom Viridiplantae; phylum Streptophyta; class Pinopsida; order Cupressales; family Cupressaceae; genus Cupressus; species Cupressus sempervirens. The sequence continues at coordinate 511,133,404 of CM053791.1, forward strand.
TTATGAGACATTTTCAATTTCACTTCTATCCACCAATTAAAATTGAATTACAAAACTTGGTAAAGACCTAAATTACGCAATTTTGATCAATCAACACAAATTAAGAAGGAAATCAAAAGAAAACAACAAACTTTCACATTAAAGATTACATTAGGTCATTAATCAATTAAATCATCTATCAAATTAATAAGACCTAAATCAACTTCAAAAAAAGAGAAAAAAAAATTAAAATGGAGAGGGAAAAAGACAAACTTTTGAAAATAAATAAAACTTTTATTAAATCAATAAATTCATTTATCCTCACAAAATGAAAATCCTCTTTTTATATTATAAATAATTGAGAAAAAATCATATTTATCATCAAATCACGACTTTTGGGCTCTTCCTCTTGTCTCTTATGAGATATTTTAGTTAAAAAGAAAAATCCACATTTAGCCTCAAATCAAGACTTTTGGGCTCCTTCCCTTATCTCTTATGAAACATTTTAGTTGAAAATAAAATTTCACCTTTAGCCTCAAATCAATACTTTTGGGCTCCTCCTCTTGTTTCTTATGAGACATTTTAGTTGAAAAGAAATGCACATTTAACCTTAAATCAAGACTTTTAGGCTCCTCCTCTTGTCTCTTATGAGACATTTTAGTTGACAAGAAAAATTCACATTTAGCCTCAAATCAAGACTTTTGGGCTCTTCCTCTTGTCTCTTATGAGACATTTTAGTTAAAAAGAAAAATGCACATGTAGCCTCAAATCAAGACTTTTGGGCTTCTCCTCTTGTTTTTTATGAGACATTTTAGTTGAAAAGAAAAATTCACATTTAGTCTCAAATCAAAACTTTTGGGCTCCTCCTCTTCTCTCTTATGAGACATTTTAATTGAAAAGAAAAATCCACATTTAGCCTCAAATCAAGACTTTTGGGTTTCTCCTCTTGTCTCTTGTGAGGCATTTTAGTTGAAAAAAAATGCACATTTAGCCTCAAATTAAGATTTTTGGGCTCCTCCTCTTATCTCTTATGAGAAATTTTAATTGAAAAGAAAAATCTACATTTAGCCTCAAATCAAGACTTTTGGGCTCCTCCTCTTGTCTCTTATGAGACATTTTAGTTGAAAAGAAATGCACATTTAGCCTCAAATCAAGACTTTTGGGCTCCTCTTCTTGTTTCTTATGAGACATTTTAGTTGAAAAGAAATGCACATTTAGCCTCAAATCAAGACTTTTGGGCTCCTCCTCTTGCCTCTTCTGAGACATTTTAGTTGAAATAAAACCAACATTTATCCTAAAATCAAGACTTTTGGGCTCCTCCTCTTGTCTCTTATGAGACATTTTCAATTTCACTTCTATCCACTAGTTAAAGGTAAAACTCAAATTCTTACCCCAACCCCTTCTAAAATCCTATATATAGGAGGAGAATTCAAGAGAAAAGGGACCCAAGTTTTAGGCATCTACATTATAGGCATATTTAGAGTTGTCATGTTGTGTATATTAGCATTGTTATTTTAGTAAGTTTATTTCATTTTAATAGCATTTTAGCTTTGTTTTCGTGTTATTTAGTATCATCTTAACACATGTTTAGATCATTGCACATTCATTTTGACAGTATTCTAAGAGTTTTTACTCGCATGTAATCTGTATTTTCATCTTAGATCTTGCATACATACTGGTAGATTTGCATTTTAACCATACTTTTCATTCTACAACTATCACTAAGATGTTGGTCTAAGATAATTCTTAGCGGTTGTAGTTAGAAAAACATGGGACATTCATAGAGTTTGCATTTTGAAAATAATTTTTTGGGTTTAGTCTAGTTTTTTGTCATTTTATCTGCACTATGCATTAAGGTTTCATGAATACACAAATATTTCATGTACAAAATGGCACCCACCATGGGGCTTCATATTAAAGCCTCTTCATTTTTCAAGTTTTCTTGCTAATCTATTATTTTTCTTTTAGATCTTCTTTTTCTCTAGTTTTGGTGTAGATCTGATCTTTTGTAGGTTTTATAACATGTGAGAAACTTCATAACAAGATCAAAAAAATTTCAAAGATGTTTCCTAGCTCACAAAGATCAGATATGCCACTCCCCTGATATAGCAGCACTTTTACACACCATTTGAATGCTTTTGCTTAGTTTTTTAATGTATTTGAATTATTCTATTGCACATTTGATCATTCTTATAGTGCATTTGATCATTCTTTTAATGCATTAGAAAAAATTTATAATGCATTTGCTTATTGTCATAGCACATTTGCTAATTTTTGTAGCACATTTGAAGATTCTTATAGTACATATACTACTTTCTATGATGCATATGTTGTTTTTTGTTATGCATCTAATCTGAGCTATTAACCTTCACATCTAATGTTCAAATCTAATTTTTTATTGTTTACAGACCTCATCTAAGCTGGTAAGAACTCTTAGGTTGCTAGAAGTGTGTGAAAGGAATGAAGACCCTCAAAATGAACCTAGCCTTTGCTAGCTCTGAAATAGGTAAGGAGATTTGAACCCTCATGAATTAGATTATGGCATTTTATTTTAAGTCCATAACCTACTCTAAGTAGTACGTTTGACCTCACTAATCTAATTAGATGTAGGCCTATGCTCTCAACTCATGAGAGTTGATCAAAATGTCAAACCTTCTATGAGGATTAGTAATAGTCAAACAGGGAAAGAAAAAACACATACTTTAACTAGGAACCCCTTTGTCTACTGTAGTTAAGGGCTTGGAATTGAACAAAACTTTTTTTTTGTGTTTGGGAGGTCAAAACAATAGGGATATTCTCTCACTCTCCTAAAGTGATCAAATTCTTGAACATGTTTATGATTTCCATTTTCCTACTTTCTACTAGGTAGGATTACTCAGTCGTATAAAGGTTACCTCTTGAGTTTCCTTAGAAGGGTCGGTGAGAGAGAATGCCTCTCAATCTTGCGTTCTCAATCGAATGCAAGCCACATGTGTTTGAAACATAGCATTCCTCTATTAGTCCCATAAGGGATTGTGACAAACCTCCTTAGCATTGGTGGGAAGCTCTCTGTTATAGGAGAGATAAATCCAAACATTGATGGTTAAAAACTAAAACCCACAAGTCACCAACTCTAAATAACCTTGTTAGGAAGCCCTCTTTCTTCCATTTTCTAGGTGTATATAGTTTTATATTTTATTGTGGCCTTTACGATTGTTATTGGATGTCTTTAAAATTTTAGTAATAAACTCTAGTTTGAATCACAGTCCTTCCAAAAGATGTGACTATAAACTAATAATGAGAACCAAGTTCAAAACTAGAACATCAGTGAAAGACTCTGAAACAATGCATCTACCACTTCAAACAACCCATCTAGATAATCCTATGACACTTTTGAACTCTTTTATAATGCATATGGTAGATAAAATAGCACATTTGAACATTTAAATAGCATGTATGATTAGTGAAATAGCGCATATGATCAAAAAAATAGTGCATTTAATCAATCCTATGACGCATTTGAGAAAGAACCTAAAATAGAGGCTATCAGCATACTCGACATTTGCAAACGAACAATTGGATACCCTTTTTCCCATTGATATTACCTAGACTAGGAGATCCTAAATTGACCAAAACCATTTTTGAAACAAGAAAAGCTACAAATGATATTATTAACCCAATAGCTCTCATTAATTCATTTCACATATCAAGTCGAAAACATCTAGAGAAACACATCTATTCCCTACTTGACTTTGCAAGAGTGAACTTATCCTATCAATATTTCTAAAACACCTTGTTTATCCTAGCTTGTTACTCTTAACGAATCATGGTCAACAAAGAGCCTCACATTGTGAAAATGCATAAGAGTTAGAGGAATCCTATTCATTTCTCATGCCACTACCCAAAACCAGTGTAACTACAAAGCCAAAATGATTACCTATATGGGTGAGTTCTAGAATAGCCAATAGAACTATCAAATGCACAAAGCCTCTAGATCTCATCGAACCTATTACCCCAACAAATCATTCACCAAATGTAGTTACTCATGAGTTACCCCTATTCAACCAAGGTTCAAAACCCTTTGCCAAAATGGGTTCATCTAACATATGGGATTAAAAGAGCATTGAAACTAAAATTGAAGATTTTCAGTAAAATCTTGAACTTGTCAATATCATGGACAAGATACTTGAAAAATACAAAGAACACTACTTACTGGCATTAGTACAACAAGGTGCAAAATTATTGTTTGACTTTGATGTGACCAATTTGAAACAAGACAAAGAAGATTCACACTTAAATATTGTCACACAAAAATTACAAGACTTAAAGTTAGAAATGGAAAGAATGAAGTGAGGGAAAATTCAACCAATAGAGTTTAGCCTCAAAAAGGTTGGTCCTCTACCATTTGATAAAAGCATTACCTTTACACCTTTCATTCAAAATGTGTAGATACCAAAACATGGTAAATATTTTGGTACATCGGATCCATAAGATTACCTTTGACAATTATATGCACTAAGTATGGAGTTTTTCTATGACACGACTTACCTAATGCATCTATTTCCTAGGAGCCTTGGGGGGCAAGCCATGGAGTGGTTCTCCAAGCTACCCTCCAAAATTAAAACCTTTAATCAATTGGCTTTCATTTTTATTGTCCAATATTCCTATAACATCGAAAGGGAAGTTACAATGATCAATTTGTGTAACACAAAACAACTTCCTAGTGAATCATTCAAGGTCTTCCAACAATGGTGGAGACACGTGTTTGCCAAGTATCATAGAGACATACCATAAAAAGAGAAGATAGACATCTACATCAATAGTCTCTCAAAACCCATGAATTACTAGTTGCAACTCCAAGGGCCTAAAGATTTAAGAGCACCTTAGAAAATGTTGCTAAGGTAGAAGAAACTTTGATAAACAAAAACACTATTAAATTATCTAAAGATGGTAAGGGTTTCTCCAACAATTCCACATAGAATCACAATTCCTCTAATTAGTCCACTGACAAAAAAAATTTTGGTGGAGAAACAATAACGAAAACATCGCCAATAATGGGGTGGTTGAAGCCAACCATGTCAAACCTCAAACCCAACCTACTCTAAATTAACTAGATCATATTGTTAACAACACCAATCTAAACACACATCAACAAGATAACATCAATCAATTTTACTGACATAACATGACAACTCCCTCTAGGTCTAATCAAAAAGTTACTTATAATCAAGATCCTCCCCATGAAGATATTAGTCTTCCAATATACCCAAAGAGTATGCACCTATCAGTGTGTCTTATGAGAATGATTTATAAACCATCTTAGCTGATGAACTCATTGTGTTACCCGAGGCCAAACCCTATGAAACCCAAGTCAAACTAAAGTGGTGGAATGAAAAACACATTTATGCCTATCACCGAAAGAGGGAGCACTTAACAAATAATTGTTTTTCCCTTAAGGGGGCCATACAAAAATTAATCAATGATGGAACTATCAAAGTAAATAACCTTAGCAACAATGAAAACCAAACTACCTTCAAGAACCCTTTCATGAGTCATGAAAAGGGTGAATCCTCTAGAGATAATAAGAAGGCACCTCCTCATGATACGGTTAATTATGCACATCAATACAATAACACCAACAGCATGATCTCTAGATTTGATGACACTGTAAATGTCATTGTAATTAAGGACAAAAATAAGAAACAATCATCAAATGTTGTTATCTGAGGTTAGGCCTCTAAAGTCATTTTTCTAGGACCTGTGGCAAATTTTGATCATGTAACTATGAGTTCCTCCTTGCCTAAATACAACCTAGTCAACCAGTTCCTTAAGACTCCTGCTCATATCTCCATTTTTGAGTTGTTGCAAATCTCACTAGAGCAAAAAGAAGTCCTCATTAAAGCCTTAGTGCCAAATGACCTGGATGTGAGTAGGTTTCAAATAATGGTCAGCAATCTTGTGGCTCCTCATTGCATCTCCTTTTCAACCCAAGATGACATGTCTGTCATCTAGTCACAAAATTCTCCTCTGCATATTGAAGTCTTTATTCATAGAAATAGAGTTAAGAGAGCATTAGTTGATGGTGGGGTAGGTCTAAACATTTGCACACTAAATTTAGTGAAAGCCCTAGGATATACAGAAGATGTTGTTGATCCAAGGAAGAAAATCACTATTAAAGCTTATGATGACAAGGAGAGATCCTCCAAAGGCATGGTTACTCTACCAATCAGGGTCACACCAATTGTGAAAGAAATCATTTGTCAAGTCTTAGACTTGCAATTAACTTATAACATCCTATTAGGAAGACCATGGATTCATGATATGTGTCGGTACCCAATATAGAAATGGTTTTAAAACTTGTGATTTATTTTTTTGAACCACTTTGAACTAGAGTTCAAAGTAGTTCAAAGAGGTTCAAAACAATTTTGCAGTTCGAATTGGTTCAACTTGTTGGGATAGGTTCAAATAATTTTACAGGTTCATTGGTTCAATGTGCATAACAGATGTGTTCAAATAATAGTTATCAGAGGTGCAAGGTTATGGTTGGAATCTTCAGTGCATTTTTTTAATGGTTCAGTCTACATAAGAAGATTCACAGTGGTTTAGCGGTTCAAATGATCCATCCCATAGGTTTGAATGAGTTTGGTAGTTCAAAGAATTCAATTTTTTTGAGATGTTTTAAATGGTACAAAAGGTTCATGGAGTATAAAATGGTTCATAGGTTCAAGGAGCTCAAATAGAGGTAGATTCAATGTAAAGATTCAATAGTTCAGAGTTCAGGTTCAAAACATGACATGGTTCAAAGTGGTTCAACGGGTTTGACAATTTTATATAGCTCCACTAAATCTTCAATAACTTTTGACTTGGCTATAATTTTCTCAATTTCTCTAGTCAGGTTGTGAGGAATTAGGATATCTCCAACATATCTTAAAATGAAGGAAATCCAATAGTGGAATAATTAGTTATGGCCCCCGCACCGAGACCCATTTGACTATCAAAAAAAATCTGCTCAACAGAAATTTTTTATTATTATTTTGGACTGATTTATTCATTTGCCACTTGTCCAAATATGCTAAGATGACATTTGATTTAGTGAAAAATCTATAAAAACTAATTATCATAAAAATCAAACAAAATCTATCAAGGAAGGTGAAGAGAAATGGTTTCAAGATTCAATTAGGGAAACTGAAAATCCATAGGAAGTGAAAAGATAAATAAGCCAGCAACAGCAAGACCAAGGGTTCCATCTTTTCTCTCGAAGGCTGTAGACTGTGGGCTACAGAAAAGGGAGAAGTTTTTAGAGTTATGCCATTTTCTTGTGAAAGTTATAGGGAGTAGAGCAAGTTTCCATTTTCCTGTTCTGGACTATGTGTTAGCAATAGGAAAATTTTGATTTGTTACAGCTTTCTTTAATGGTGATTGTAATTGCAAATGCATAATAAGGTCTTTGCATCTTTTATGCTTTAGGGAAGGGAGACTTGAGAGTTGATTGTATGTCAAAACTTTGAGTTTGAGCGATCCTCCTTCCACTAATTATGAACTTTGTGTCACTTTAGTTTTCTCTAAACTTGTTTTTACCATCATTGTTTCTTGTATACATTCTCTGTTTCAGCACATTCTCAAGAAGATGGAAAATGTATTTCTTTATTTCATCCTTTGTAGCATGTCAGGGTGAATGAACTTTGTGTCATTTACCATTTATTTTCTTGTAGTTGTTTAGTTTTTCTGCATCTACTTTGTGTTTATAGGTAGATGTTTGAAATCATTTTGTGCTTTCTAGTTAAAAGCACCCATAATCAATTCATTGTATATCTTACACGGGGAGTTGTACTCAATAAAATTCAGAGGAAGGTTATCAATCCAATGATAACTTGTACAACTATTGGTGCTGATTTGTCCTCTCACTTGGGCATTCAAGGTCATATTGGCACACATTTTCTTCAAGGACAATCTATTAACTAACAACATGTAAGTTGTTCGCTCCACTTACCATCAACATCTTAAATTTCCATACATGGGTCAAGAGGTGACCATACTGGGGAACCAAAACTTTGCACAATATTGTGATTCCCTTGTTCCTCATAATAGAGATGACACTAGCACCCTAATAGATGACATTAGTTAGTCCACATCGATAGACACTTCATGTTCTACCAACTGAAATAATGACCACTCATCTACATCGACTAAGGGTAAAGATAAAGTTGGTAGTTCAAGTTCTTCCCCTCCTTCACCATCATCATTAAAGGACCCTAAATAGATGCATCATGAAGAAATGGATAGGTTGATAAAGGATTCTGATAAGAAGTGTAAATTGTAATTCAAAGGGGTAGGTGAGTACTCAGTCTCCTTATTTGATCCCCCACTCTCTCCAAGATCTCATGGAAAACCATCATCCACCACTAGATTGTATCATGCACATTTTGTTAAGGCAAGTGGAGTACCCCCAAGCACAATAGAAGAAATCAGTAAACAAAATATTGACATCTCCCCATCTACACAAAAAAGGTTTTGATCTAATGAAAAAGATGGGATATACGGGAGATGGTCTCTTGGGGAAATGGAAAGGCATTGTCAAACCTCTTGTAGCATAGTTCTAGTCCAACAAATCCAAAATAGGGGTAGGGTATAGCAAAAAAGGCAAGGTACAGAGCACCCCTAATTCTCTTCCTAAGCATAGTGATTCTACCTCATTTTCTCTAGCATGGCTACCGAAAGAAAGAGGTAGTAATAGCAAGAAGTCAACTGATATAATAAATGTAAATCTATCTCTCCCCGATTCACACCACACAAGAGAACCACTCATGGACACCTCCAATAATGAAGATGGTGATGACTCCACTAAGTGGGAGTTTGAATCATTATTCAAAGAGTCCATCCATGACAAAGAATGTGATGTTGTTCATATTCCTATATCCAATGATTTCACTGCACAAGGATCAACCTCTCATCTGGATCTTACTTCACTAAGAATCAGAATGCAACAGAACAACTTAGGGGCTACTACAGAATAGACACTTCACATTGCATCATATGAGTATGATTAACATATTGAAGAGTTCCAATTTTAAACCCTATTTCCTAATTTCTTTCCAGCAAAAGTCAAAAATGACTACTATGAGCCACTCACCAGCTCTACTTTTCTTGACACTTTAGAGGAAGCACATGTCATAGACCTAACTAATATAGGATATGAACCATCTAAAAAGATCATGTCTTTGAACCCCATGAAACCCTTTCCATATTATGAGTCACTCTCCCTAGTCCATCCTGAACTCATTTGTTGGGATACAATAGAGCCTCGCCATATCCCTCGTTTTGACACTAACCGCAATGTCTTTGTCTACCTTAACACAGTTGAACCATCTCATCCATGAAGAACCAAATAAATGCATGTAGTCAGGTATGATATCATACATCTTAGTCATACTAGTATAGGCCAAGTAGTTCATAGCCTTGAGGATCACTACCAAGTTGTAGCCAATCTTGAGAAAAAAATGGAAATAAATAGAAGTGATGCATCCAATGGTGAAAACCCAACTATGGCACCCACGGATGAGATGATTACCTATGCACTCTAAAGAAAGATCATCCATTTAATCAAACCAACCAAAAAAGTCAATATTGGTGCAGAACAGGAACCAAGGATCATCTATTTGGTGCAGTTTTTAAGCATAGAGGAAAGAACAACATTCATTCACTTCTTTGTAGATAGGCAAATAAAATTTGCATGGTCTTATGCGAACATGCTAGAATTAGAGCCAACTTTAATCCTCCATCACCTCAACATTTCTCATGAGGCCAAGTTGGTCAAACAAAAACTCAAGAAGATGCATCCCCACGTAGCTCTACTAGTCAAAGTGAAATTAGAGAAATTGGTCAGTACCAACTTCATTTGACCCCTACCGTATGCTTCATGGATATCAAAAATTGTGCCTATATCAAAGAAGGATGGTAGCATACACATCTGCATTGATTTTGGGGATGTAAACAAAGCATGTCTTAAAGATGATTTCTCCCTTCCCAACATTGACACCATTGTAGATCTAACAGTGGATCATTCCATGTTTTCACTTATGGATGGATTTTCAAGGTATAATCAGATTAGGATAGCTCCAAAGCACCAAGAGAAAATAGCCTTTACTTGTGCATGGGGCATGTTTTGTTGGAATGTGATGCCCTTTGGGTTGAAGAATGCAGAGGTCACCTATCAATAGGCCATGACCACTACTTTTCATGACATGATGCACATCTTTATGGAAGACTATGTAGATGATATCCTTGCCAAATCTCACACTTGAAAAGAACATCTCCCTATCTTGGACAAGATAGTTACCTGCTTAGAAGCATTCAAAGTTAGGTTAAATCCAAAGAAATGTGCTTTTAGTGTCAAATTTGGAAAGCTTCTAGGATACATTGTCTTGGCCAAAGGGATAGAAGTTGATCCTAAATAGTTACAAGCCATAATTACCATGCAATTTTTGAAAAACCTGAGTCAGCTACATTCTCTCCAAGGAGGGCTTCAATTAGTCTATCATTTCATTTCCTAGTTAGTAGAGAAGTGTATGCCTTTCACCCACTTATTACACAAAGACATAATTTTCAAATGGGATGATCAGTGTCAAAAAGCTTTTGATTTACTCAAAACCTACTTGATGAATCTTCCAATGTTGGTGCCTCCAGTGTCACACAAACCATTACTATTGTATATTTTCGTAATTGACAAATCAATTGGAGCCCTCTTAGCACAAGAAAATGACCAAGGAAAAGAAAGGGTCATTTATTACATCAGTCGCACCCTAGTCAACTATGAGTTAAATTACTCCTTTATTAAAAAGGCATGTTTAGTCAACTATGAGTTAAGTTACTCCTTTATTTATGAAGATTCCCAATTGATCATCAATCAAGTCACCGACACATATCAGACCAAGGATGAAAAATTGTTGCCTTACAAACATATGGTTGATAGACTTAAGGTATGTTTTGTTCATATTACTTTTGAACAAATTCCCAAATACAAGAGCAGAGTAGTAGATGTCACGGCCACCTTGGCCTCCTTGCTTCAGTTATTCAAGTAGCATGAGTAGTATGAGTTCTCAGTAGAAGAGTTGGTTCAACCTACATTTACTCAACCTGATTGCCTTATCATTTGTCATTTAGATGCTCTTTATTCCCTCTGGTATAACCCCATCATCACTTACCTTCATGATAACATCATCCCCTTTGATCTTTCCCACAACCAAAAATAGAATTTCATTCGACAAACCTTGTGCTACACTTTGGTGGTTGATATGCCATATAGAAAGGGTCTTGACAGTACTTTGTTTAGATGTCTTGAGAAAGATGAGTCAAGATTCTCTCTGCAAGAAGTCCATGCAAGGATTTGTGGTTCACACTCTAGTGGTTTTACATTAGCAAAGAAGATTCTCAAGATGGGTTATTTTTAGCCAACCATGGAAAAGGATTCTATCGACTATGTTAAGACTTTAAAAAAATGTCAAATCCATGGTAACCTTGTTCATGTGCCAGCCCAAGAACTCAACCCATTGGCCACACCATGGCCTTTTAATCAATGGGGTTTTGATTTAATTGGAGCCATCCAACCACCTTCCTTCGGTGGTCATAAATGGATTATTACTACCATAGAATACTTCACCAAGTAGGTTGAAGTGGCACCACTTATTGACTCAATGGGAAAACAAATCTCTTCATTCATCCTAAACCATATCATCTGTCAGTTTGGAATACATCATGTTGTTCTCACTGACAACACCTTGTGCTTTAAGAATCAAATAATTAAAAAATTATGTAAGAAATTTCACATTATATACCACTCATCATCAATTTATATATTGATACATACCTTTCAAACTCATGTTGTAACAAGGTTGAAACCTCATTAGTATTCAACAGATCTCTTTCACAAACTTCTCCATCTTGATTGCAATTATTTCCCAAATAATCTGAAGAACTTATAATAGTAACACCATTAGTCGTACAATTTGAACAATTAGTAGTAATTTCATAATACATATCCTCTTCCCTACACCACATCTGGACATTAGATGCGTCGCTACATTCAACTTCAATTCAAGAAGATATTTCAAGACTACTATTATAACTCTTTTCATTCTCAAACATATTGTCATAGGACTCATCACTTTCACTATGACTATCAACATTTCCAATTTCAACAATACAGTAACCATTCTTTTCTAAATAGCCTTCACATTCTCTAAATACTCTCTCAAAGTATTTGATCTTTTCAAATCTTGCTTTTGCTGTCCAATGTACTAAATCAGGCATGAAGACTAATAAAAACACAAAAGCCCATGATAATTCACTGGGCCTTGCTGAAATGGGAAGCTCTAAGATTTCCAACTTGAATTGCATGTAAATCTGAATTGCATCTAAGTCATCTACACTTCCCACATTCCTTCGGATAGAAGAAATGACTTGACTATGAAGCTTTCCATACAACATAAACAAATTTTCATGTACCTCTTCATAGCTTGACAGAGTATTATCAGATCTACAATCTGAATCCATTTTGAGAATGAAATCTGTACCTCTTTATCCTAGTGCTAAAAATCACTGAATAGAGGCAACCCTTTTAAACACTTGACCTTCATGAAAAGAAACATGAAAATCAAAATACCTCAAGTGCTAATGCTGAACTTTGATCTGCTGATTTGGCACAAGTGCAAGACTGAAATTCTTTACACCACTAATCAAACTTTGTAGAGTCACCACCTCCTTTCCAGAGGAATGAAAAAATCACTGCTGTGATCTATTCTTACATTTCAATTCTTTATAACAGCAAATTACAACAACACTTTTAAGAACTCATCAAGAATCTAAAACTTTCTCTTCAAGAAACTACCAAAATCTTCAGATCTACCCATACAACTAAAAGTCCTTCAAAATTTAGCAATAAAATCAACTAGGAACAACTGGTATAGAAATTTGAGAGTCGCCACTCACTCATGTGAGAAATAAAACATAATTTGTCACTTGACAAATATGAACCAGACCTTCAATGTAGGAGAACTTGTAGATCATTATTATCTTGAAAAGAAATTACACTTTATAAATTGATTATTGACTCTAAACTTTCTTAACAGCACTTGCAAAGACTGAACTGGTTGAAGATAGACCTATAATAGTCATAGAACACAATTTACATCCAGTTTCACAACACACTGTTGTCCATGAATAAAGCTTGACTGGGGATCACAAAATATCAATAGAGAAATGGTAAACACCTCACATAACCCTGTTGTTGTAGCATATCCTTCCTATTGTATTGAATCTTCTTCAAATTCTCAAGGTTTGTCTTATATCATAGATTCAATACAGTCCCTAGCAGAGTTGCCATTTTGTTGGTGCCTCGGATGGGCAAAACCCAACTAAGAGTAGGACTGAAATTTTCAATGAACACTAGAGACTCTTGTCCTTTCAACAAAATGGATTGCCATCTTATATCCCCAGCAGAGTCACCATTTTTTTGGTGACTCGGATGGGCAAAACCCAACTGAGAGTAGGACTGAAATTTTCAATGAATACCAGAGATTCTTGTCCTTTCAACAAAATGGATTGCCATCTTATATCCCCAACAGAGTCACCATTTTGTTGGTGTTTGAAAACTCTTGAGGGTTTTCAATTATCCCCATGAGAATATGACACATCTAGGGGCAGCTAACTCCCATTATCAACACGCCATTTCAGACACTGGGCCAACTATAAGGCATGGCCCTTCTTCTTCAGGCTCTGCAAGACCTAGGCGGGTAGACCTGAGAATCAATTGATACCATACCAGTGCAAAACATATCCCTAAATCTATTTAATGCAGATAAAAACCCCTATATCTCCTAATGGCCTATGAAACAACACAGATCTACAGTAGCTAGGTGCAAACCTATGCTAGTCATAAGCTGAGTGAGGGTTAGTTCTATTATAGCTCTTCAACATAAAAAGTAAAGATCGTTTGATTAATGATGTTGATTCAACAAAACCTCTAAAATGCAGCAACATGAACAAGTGATCCTATAAACGACCAGTGTCTTATCTATTGGGAAAATCCATGAATCAAATGTATACATATGAATATCTGAGACATATGTGTATCTTCAGATATATGATCTATCCATCTAACTTGTAAATGGACATCTATGCTCAATATGAACCTCATTCTTACATGATATCCCCATCAGCAAACCTGCAATCCTATTGATTCTCTGAAACATTTAAATAACCTCTTGGGTTATAAGCAACAATGAACTAACATACAGCCTTAAGGAGCTACAATTACAACCTAAACTCTGTTCAGAGATTGTAAAACATTGAAGATCACTAATAAGGGAGACGAGAATCAGAAAGAAACTAATGAAATTCCTGCTCCTTTGTATTAATTTCCTTGAAACAATACATTTAAAAGCATGCAATCAAAACATGAAAACACCTAACATGTCTGAACTATCTGTATTATCTTTACACTTGCTACTCACATGAGAGAAATATGTTGAAGAATGGAGGTGGAATCACAGTTTTGGATCCAAAGAAGTGGTCTCACAGAATGACTATAAATTTCCTACCGACAATGGTTTCACAGTCACAAAAAATTGGAACCCAAAACAATAGAGAAAGAACAGAAAGATATAGGAGAAGTTAATTCTCGAATCTGAATCTACAACTGACATCTGTCAACCTAGAAAAACCTTCTCAACAAGTTCAAAACAACTTTTAGATCTTTTCCCTCAAATGCTAATCAAATCCTTTTTAGTTATGGCTCTAAAAGCATCAAATATCTAAAACTATGATTGAACAAATTTTTGATTTGATTCTTGATCTTTACCTATGGTAAAAGTGAAAATCAGTTTAAAATTTGACTTCTAAAAGCCAAGAAAATATTTTGGAACTAATTTTCTACACATTCAGATTTTACCAAACCTTCCAAACGGCTCTGTAACAAACTCTGATGCTTCATGATGAAAACTAGTCATTGCACTGAGAATGCCCCAGATTTCACAAAATTGCTTACAGACTGAATTGGTGAAGATCTGTGCATAATCTGACCCCAAATTTGAAAAATTCAGCTTCTCCCGGTTCCAACGATATATTGAAGTGTCTATTTCTAATAAAAAATGCCCCTGATATGGCCATTTGAATATCTGGTCCTGGACTGTGACTTTGCATTTAAAATGAAAAATTTTTAAAAGTATATAGTCAAAACTATATAAAATTTCAAAATGATTCAAATTTTTCATTTTGTGCGTGGTTCCTCTATAAATTTTTATTTTCAAATCATTTTACTCTATCCTCCTTATTCAAATGCCACTTGTCTTCTTTATTTGCCATCAACATTTGAAACATGTTTAATTAATTGATATTTTATGTATGTCTCTTATATCCCGTAGCCCCGGGACCCTCAAATTTTTGCTTTGCGACATTCTCACAATGAAAGCCTTTCCTGTAGCATCGGGACCTTTGAAAATTCATCCTCTGCTCTTACGATCTAGGCCTCTTTACGCTTTTATGACCTTGAGTTTGAGCGTAATACCGGAGGTCTTAAAAATTTTGCTTACGCTCTTACGTTCACCTCTCTTTAGCATATCAGCCTAGCATAGCATCATAGAGGCTCGAAGATTTCTTCACGATCTTACGATTGATCATAAGATCGGAGGCCTTCACTTTTCAATCTTCGCTCATACGCTCAAGCGTAAGACCAAAGAATCTTTGAAATTATCTCATGCTCATACGTGAGCTTTCCTTATGTCGGGCGTCAAAATATATAGTCTTTAGTCCCGTGGGCCCCACCACTGGGCCAAGCGTTGCCTTGAAAAGGTAGTGTGTTTTAAGACACATTGACTTAGCAATGAGTTGTATTTAACGTATTGAAAATCCTACCCCCCAGTCAATATGGGATTAAAACCTTTCATGGTCTTCCCCTGTTCTTACGTCTCTCGAGCCAGTTGCCTCTATTCATTAATGCAAGTTTTTGAATATAGGTGAGTTCCTTTTTAAAACAGATGTTCTTTCTATAGTGCTAGTGTGAAGGCTTCTAAAGATGCTTGCAGGTTTTATGCTTTGGATTAATTGTCATGCGACTGTTTGTCTTTTTCTGATGTAGGTGCACCTTTTAGCTTGGCGGCTTTCATCATTTAACACAAATGCCTTCTTTATTTGCTACATTTTTTATGTTTGGCACAGACTCCTTTGCACACACACAGACATGGATCTACCCTGGAGCAGTGTGGTTTTCTAATGCGTGGGCCAAATTTTCTCATATGTTGCGAATGGTGATCTTCCTTTTGATATACTTTGCTTCAATGACTTGCATGAATGGTGCTCTGCCCTTGACTGGTGATTGCTCTTGTAAGTCGTGGGCTTCCTGCTTTTACTGCGCCAGCTGCTTCCAATGCATGGGTGGCTTCCTTTTTCAAAATGTGATTTTTGTTTTGTTGATGCTGACCTGCACACAACACAATCTTTCTTATGCATTCATCTTTTAAACAGCACCTTGTAGATCATTCTCTGCATTCGTCGTCTTCTTTTGTGAGTTGTTTTGCAAGCAATGTTTGAAGATTTCAAGAGTATAGCTCAAATGAAGTAATGCCATTCTAATAGTGACTTTCATAGCAATGGAGCCATGTTGGTAGGAAACTTAGAAGCAGCTCTTCTTTCTCTGATTTAGCCACATTACTTTTGTATAGGAAATAGGAGACCAAAATGTATTTAAAACTTTAGTGTGCAGAGAATCCGAGTATCCACTAAATGATGTTATTGTCCTTGGGAAAAGCTAAAGGGGTGACTATCAATAATTTGGGTAACACCATATGACTCAAACATTACGATAGACAAAATTAGTAACAACAATGACCACAACCCGCACTAAATTGATTCATCATGAATTTCTTGTCCCCTAGATGTGAGAAAATCTCTTGCCATAACGCTCATCTCTTTATCTCCATCCTACCCTTTCTAATCATCATGCCCGGTCTCATGCTTTCACATCTTTTAATAATAAAATTCTTCTCAAGAATATCCACATACCTATTTTACTCTTTTATAAACTTTAATTTGCACAGAAACTCAATCAGTTTGATGAAATCAGTCAAACCCCAAAGTGGGTCTGGCAAAAAAAAATTCATTTACAAACAACTGATCTGGCAAAGTGATTCATTAACATCCTTGAACTGACTAGAAACCAATTCGATCACAAAATCACCATTAAAAACTCATTTTGAATCACCTATGTACCACTGTGAAAATTGTGTCAGGAGGCCTATTGCCTGGCTTTAAAAATTGACCTGAACAACTGACCAGGCCTTGAAAACTGGAGCATTGATTCTCTGTCCTATGTACTTTTACCTTGTTAGATCTCATCTCATGAGGAATTCAAGGTCAAAATATATTGACCAAAAAAGTTGACTTCTCAGAACTGCCTGCATTAAAACATGTCAAAAAACAACAAATTGGCTTTGGAATTGGCTTGGAAAACTAGGCAAATGAGCACATGGGGAAAAGAAAACTGGGACACTCATTCTCTGTCATGAGTACATTATGGATCTATGATTTAGGCTCATGACGAATAACTAAGCGCAAATGGAAGATGTTCAAAGTAGGCTACTCAAAAATTTTCAACTAGGAACACTGACTGAAAAGTGATTTTGGCAAACGGAATCAACCTGGAAAAATGTGCATATGGATTCATCATGACTTGTAAACTAACACACTTGAAGTATTTTTAGAGGACAACACAGGGATACAATCCATTTGACTTGACCAATCATAGATCAAGAGTTATAATGTCACAAATAGGGCTTCCAATCAATCTACAAATATTGACACCAGAAAAAAGTCAAAAATTCCATTTGGAATCAAGCTTGAAAACTGATCAAACAGATTCGTCACAATATGAAACTTGAAACATAACAAGTCTTTGATACCTACAATGTAACGCAAAAGAAATTTCAACATTTGGGTCAACTAGTCAAAAGTTATAGCATGTCAAATAGGGCTTCCCAGAATTATGAATTG
Organism: Cupressus sempervirens; assembly: GCA_028749045.1. Classification (NCBI taxonomy): domain Eukaryota; kingdom Viridiplantae; phylum Streptophyta; class Pinopsida; order Cupressales; family Cupressaceae; genus Cupressus; species Cupressus sempervirens. Next base: position 511,151,401 of record CM053791.1, read on the forward strand.
ATTGCAAAAGCATGAAATCAGTAACTGACCAACTTTGAGGGATTCAAAACCTAATTAAACAGACTCAAAATGACTCAAAACCTGAAACATAAGTTCTCGGGTATGGACACTAGATACTCCCAAAGTGGTGAGTCACAAAACCTTTCTGGGTGCGAGATATTCAGATGCAAACACAGCCTCTTGTCGTTGTCTGACACTTGGGGTAAAATGCAAATTTGGCACCAACTCAAAACAAGACTTTTCCAAATAGCTCAGAACGACAATTTATCTTCATGGAATAGGTAGATGGGCTGAATGGAAGGTGTTAGAAACATTGAACACCTCTAGGGCCTTATAGGTATAGTCGGGTACATTTGCATTCAAGGGCATTCAAACAGCTTGAATTGACTCAAAATTTTAAATGGATGCTCAAAATGAGAAAGCAATTTTGAGCTCCAATAGTAGTTATGTCCAGAAACATCTTGCTAGGCTTTGGAAATCTGGCACAATGCAAATAATGAAAGAGGATCCAGTAGAGCCCCTTATCTTTTCTCCAACCAACAATTCCCAATGGATTATTAGTTTTATTTATGTTGCAATGGTCATGGTTGATCTAGACCCCTCCAACAAATATATCAATGCTATCTCGAAAGGCCAAGATATTTGTTGGATTCTTTCATCATCCCCTAACAAGGGGCACAGAATAAGTAAGCATAAGTTTGAGAGATTGTAGGGGTGTCCTTGCCTTTTTAAACCCCAAATGCCTTCTTCAGCAGGCCCTTGAAGTGCCTTTTTAGGACCAAATACCTTTTTCAAAGCCCTATTCTAGACTTTTTCAAGCCCCTAAGATGCCTTTTTAGGCCTAAACGCCTTTTTCAAGCCCCTCAAGAACATTTTTAGGCCCAAGACAACTTTTTCAGGCCCCTCAAATGCCTTTTTTTGGCCCAAAATGCCTTTTTCAAGCCCCTCAAAGCACCATTTTAGGTCTAGATGCTTTTTTTAGGCCCCTCAAGCACCTTTTTAGGCTTAGAAACCTTTTTTAGGCTCCTCAAGCACCTTTTTAGGCCCTAATGCCTTTTTCAGACCCCTCAATCACCTTTTTAGGCCCAAAATGCCTTTTTCAAGCAACTCAAATGCCTCTATAGGCCCAAAACACCTTTTTCAACCCCTCAAAGCACTTGTTTAGGCTCAAATGCCTTTTTCAAGAACCTATTTCACCTTTTCCAAGGCCCAAGTGTCCTTTTTGGGCCCCTAAAACACCTTTTTGGTTCAAAGCACCTTTTTCAAGGCCTTATTTCATCTTTCTTGAGGCTCAAGTGTCCTTTTGGGCCCCCAAACACCTTTTCATAAGCCTTGAGAGTGTTCATCTCAGCACACACCTAGAGAAACAGCCCAACGTTGGCCTTGTAATTGTTTGTGAAGGCTATTAATATACACAATATTATGCCTTACACATCATAGCTCTCAAAATGTTATGTAAATATGTACTCATTTGTCATTACGAGCCCACACAGACATTTAATTCTCTGCATACAAGTAAAGGTTTTCCTTACTCTATGAATCATTATATTCCCACTTTTACAGAGATTAAAACCTTTACAACATTTTTCCAAAAATCCTAAAAACATTTGAATATTCCCAAAATTTCCACAAAAACATTTGAATATTCCCAAAATTTCCAAAAACATTTGAATATTCCCAAAAATTCCAAAAATATTTGAATATTCCCAAAAATTCCAAAAACATCCACAAATTCCTAAAAATGCTAAAAACATTCAAATACATTCCAAAAATATCAAAAACAAACACAAACAATATTTAATTGACACATTAACATTACCATCAGTTGTCCTTCATCTTGCCACAAAAATAAATACAAATTTTGTTCTATTACGACTGCAATGACAATATTACATTCACATATCCTCTGGCAAATCATTTATTCTGGCCTCCCTTGGGGAGGTGGCAAGATAGGGTGTCCAATCAATAACGTTTCTTCAAACCCAGCTCCTAACAAAGAAGGCCCTAGCATCAATCCTATACATATCCACACTGCATCCATGGGAATCAAAAACCTACCACCACATAATTGTGCATTTAACAATTGTACAAATTCCCTATCCACAAACTATGTCTCCCACCAATTCTCATTTAGGAATACCTAATGATAAGGTCCCATATAATAGGCAGCTTCCCAGTATACTTTCATCATCTGTTACATATCCATGAACACATTCTCCACTAGTTTGTTTATTCCTAGTATAGTGATCGCTCATTGGGCTACATCCTACTCCTACTGCATTTGATCATTCGCCAACACTCCACATCTACTTTTGTCTCACCTAATTGTTGTTGCAACTATCTCACCTTCGACTCACTCAATGCTAATTTCTCCTACAATTTCAATGATAGGGAGTTCAATTTTGCAATCGCCTCCCAAAATGACTTGGACTGTGACTGTAGCAACAATAGCTCATTTTGCATGCTTTCCAACCCCATTTTCACCATCTTTAGGGATTCCTATAATCTCTAAGCTTGTGAATGCTCTACCCACATCCCTAAGTCATTCCCTTCTGAACATAATTGATCCACATGTAATTCTGCTTCTAGTGATTGCACCCGCACCCGCTCCATATTTACCACCACTTGGAGTTGTCTTGCCTCCATTTGCACTCCATCTTCCTGCACCTTCTCCATCAATCCTAGTAGAAACTCAACTTCCCATTTGGCATTCTCTGCTCAGACTCTCTCTGCAACCAACATTCTCCATAATTCTTCCATGTCACTTGATGATTGATCTCCACCCGTTGCCTCTAGCCACAATTCCTCCACATTTACACCACTTGCTTCTTCTTCCATTGATCCTTGTCTCAAAATTATGAGGCTAATCAACTGAAATGCTCCACTCATTCCCTCACCTATACTAATATCTCCCACACTTTTTGGAGCTTTTTCTGTAGAATTTTTAGGAGATTTTATCTCCCCCACCTCCTCCTCTTCTCCAGACATACTCTTTGTCATCTCAGGTGAATTATTCTTTTCCTGCATCATTGACAAATCATAATCTAATACCACCTACAACACCTATTGTGCTACAGTCCCTGACAATGTCATTAACACTGAAAAGGGTGTTTCTTCTGCCCTAATCCATGAATCTTTAGGTTGTACCAACCCCTATCCCACCTGACTTGATTCACCTTGTAGTTCAAACTAATACACTAGCTCCTCAGACGTTCATTGAATGCACTTTGTTGTTCACCCTTGCCTAATCCACCTTCCTTGGCTAGCATCACCCTCCTGCTGTGACTGATCTGGTGAACCTAACATGCTTTCACTTACCCACTGCCTTAGACTTCTCAATCACTCTAATGACCATGTTTTATTTTTCACCTTGCTTTGTTCCATTCCCATTCTATTTGCCTATTTATGGACATCACTCACCTAAACTCACTCCTTAATGACCTTACCACACGTTTGCTTCCTATCACACTCATACTAGGTAAACTTCCACCAATCCTGCACCATAATTACCACCAAAAAAATTTTGCCAACACACACTTCGTGCATTTTGCTACTAATTTCCACTGACACATCTCATAATTTGTTGTCCAACCATTACAAGCACTTTATCCATGGTTTGAACAAATTTTACACTATTGTACACACCTATCAGCACTACCAGTCTGCAATTACTAGTTTTTCAATTGTTATGCACTTCTAGTACCTCGATGATGTACTTGACTAGAGGTACTAGAATGAAGTCATGATACTTTATTTTCCTTTGATTTTTCACTATTCAATTCCTATGATTCTCTGATTTCATGCATTATTGGTGTCCACTTGTGAGTGCCTCCTCTCATTTGAAAAACTATGTGTACCTCGACCAATTATGTATGATATCTCAGGTGAGGACTTTATCCGACATTTGATTATTTGTGTGCCTATTTTTATTTATTGTGGCTATAACATTTGTTTTTCAATAAATTTTCATACTTTTCATGTACATTATCCATGATTGGTGGTACTTCACAGCGTGAGATAGTATTCATATCACCATAGCTGAGCTAGTGGTGGTTGTACTTGGTCACTTTTTTATTAAATGCTCGACACATAATTTGCATCTCTTTACAATAAAAGTGACATTTAGTTGCATTCATTTATTTTGCATTTTAATCTTGGGTCTCTTGTGATCACATAGTTGGCACATAAATCAAGATAAAACACATGCAGATCTCATCGATAGTGCTCAACAACAAGGCTACAAACAACAAGTAAGGTTATTCAACAACAAGTCACCACCCAACATGTTGTTACTCTACTATTGTGGACTCGGTCTCATCACAACACTACCACGTTGCATCACACTTCATTCTCGCCTGTCATCTATTCCACCTATTGCATTATGTGGCTTTTGAATCTCAAACAATTATGGTCACTAATTTCTCCTATTTTCACCTCATATTACATTGTGTGACTTTCAAATCTCAAACAATTTTGGGTCACTATCCATAACACCACTAATCATATTTCATGCATTCATTATTTCACCCATTCTTACTTGGATCTCAAGTTTCACTTGTGAGTTTCAAATCTCAAATGTTGAGCCCCATTCCTTCACGTATTTTCATCTCCAACATGATTATTTGCTTCCATACATTTCTTTCCATCTATCATCTCATTTAGCATTTCATTTCCTTGCATTTCACCTTTCATTCACTTCATTTATCATTTTCTTTCCATTTATCATTATCCTTTTATCTCATCATATTTCATTTATCACATTTCATTTCATTCCATCATTTTCATTACTCTTAAACATATTTCACTTCTCACATCAGATATATAAAGTCCATAATATAAAAAGCGCACAAGTTTGCACATCAAAAAGCTCGAATATCTCAAATATCAAAAGGATTGAATCACCAACATCTAAAGGTCATCAACATCAACATAACAGGGTCCTCATCATAAATGGCATACATGATAAGCCAATAAAATGAACACAAAAGCTCCACAAATCAACCTTATGTCGCACCACTTACATCATCTATTTGTGTCTGATCTGAAGGTTCCTACTTACTGGGGGTACTCATCCCATCTTGAAAAATCATACATCGAACAACGACTTCAATTTTTCATCACAAGTGATCATCTTACATCAATCAAATCTCAACTTCTAGCTATTCAGCTATTGGTTCTATCTTCAATTTGTTACTTATCCTACTCTATATCTTGAGATGGACATGTTTGTGTCCTCCTACTCTACATCATGAGGGAGGCATTTTTATATCTACCCAATATCATCTGATTGATTATTCACATCACATTATGACTACACATTCCCTATCAACTGTTCTCATCAACATTTTCAAAAATAAAATTAGAATATTCCTATTTTACACATTCATTTTTTTCCAATTTCATTTCTGAGGGGGCAATATACCGGGGAATCAATAGTATGTCGAGGCATCAAAAATTTTCAAATATCAAAAAATGTTCTACCTCGGGGCATCAAAATATTCAAATATCAACCCCAGCTAAAATTTTAAACATTAAATCAAACAAAACTAAGGCATCCAAGAAAAAATGCAATATCAAAACATTGAATCAGAAAAATCAACAACACTCAGAAATTAAGTTATTGACAATCATACATCATATCAACATTGAAACATCAAAACATCATCGATCAAACATTCAATCATTAGAGAATCAAGATAGTCTTTGAACTATTAATAATGCTTCACATATTAGCTCAAAGAGGGACATTTGTAGAAACACAAAATTTTGCAAAGACCTTAATTACGTAATTTTGATCAATCAGCACAAATTAAGGAGGAAATCAAAGTAAAATAACAAACTTTCAAATTAAGGATTACATCAGGTCATTAATCTATTAAATAATCTATCAAATTAATAAGACCTAAATCAACTTCAAAAGAGGAGAAAAATAATTCAAAATCATAAAATGAAATTCAAAAGGGAGAGGGAAAAAGACAAACTTTTAAAAATAAATGGAACTTTTATTAAATCAATAAATCCATTTATCCTCACAAAATGTAAATCCTCCTTTTATATTATAAAGAATTGAGAACAATCCAAATTTAGCCTCAAATCAAAACTTTTTGGGCTCCTCCTCTTGTCTCTTATGAGACATTTTAGTTGAAAAGAAAAATTCACATTTAGCCTCAAATCAAGACTTTTGGGCTCCTCCTCTTGTCACTTATGAGACATTTTAGTTGAAAAGAAAAATCCACATTTAGCCTCAAATCAAGACTTTCGGGCTCCTCCTCTTGTCTCTTATGAGACATTTTAGTTGAAAAGAAAAATCAATATTTAGCCTTAGATCAAGACTTTTAGACTCCTCCTCTTATCTCTTATGAGACATTTTAGTTGAAAAAAATTCACATTTAGCCTCAAATTAAGACTTCTGGGCTCCTCCTCTTGCCTCTTATGAGACATTTTAGTTGAAAAGAAAAATCCACATTTAGCCTCAAATCAAGACTTTTGCACTCCTCTTGTCTCTTATGAGACATTTTAGTTGAAAAAAATCCACATTTAGCCTTAAATCAATACTTTTGGGCTCCTCCTCTTGTCTCTTATTAGACATTTTAGTTATAAAAAAAAAATCCACATTTAGCCTCAAATCAAGACTTTTGGGCTCCTCCTCTTGTCTCTTATGAGAAATTTTAGTTGAAAACAAAAATTCACATTTAGCCTCAAATCAAAATTTTTAGGCTCCTCCTCTTGTCTCTTATGAGACATTTTAGTTGAAAAGAAATGCACATTTAACCTCAAATCAAGACTTTTGGGCTCTTCCTCTTGCCTCTTATGAGATATTTTAGTTGAAAAGAAAAATCCACATTTAGCCTCAAATCAAGATTTTTGGGCTCCTCTTGTCTCTTATGAGACATTTTAGTTGAAAATAAATGCACATTTAGCCTCAAATCAAGACTTTTGGACTCTTCCTCTTGTCTCTTATGAGATATTTTATTTGAAAGAAAACCCACATTTAGCCTCAAATCAAGAATTTTGGACTCCTCTTGTCTCTTATGAGACATTTTTGTTGAAATAAAATCCACATTTATTCTCAAATAAAGAATTTTGGGCTCCTCCTCTTGTCTCTTATGAGACATTTTCAATTTCACTTCTATCCACCAGTCAAAGGTAAAACCAAAATTCTTACCCCAACCCCTTCTAAAATCCTATAAATAAAAGGAGAATTCAAGAGCAAAGGGACCCAAGTTTTAGGCATCTAGATTATAAGCATATTCAAAATTGTCATATTAAGCATATTAGCATTGTTATTCTAGCAAGTTTATGTCATTTTGATAGCATTTAAGCTTTGTTTTAATGTTATTTATTATCATCTTAACACATGTTTATATTATTGCACGTTAATTTTGATAGTATTCTAAGAGTTGTTACTCACATGTAATCTGCATTTTCATCTTAGATCTTGCATACATACTAGTAGATCTGCATTTTAAGAATACTTCTGATTCCAGAACTTGTTGGTCTCATATTGGTTTTGACAATTGAGTGTCTACACACTTAACCAATTTCCAAGATGATACCAAGTATAATACAAATGTTGAGCTACAGTGTGTGATGAGCCAAAAATTCAATAGGTGTCAAGTAAAGTTTAGGTGACGAGAAAGTATCAAGTATCGAGTGATAAGTGATGCCGAGTCACTATAGGTGCTGAGAAAAGTATAGATTCTAAGCTGAATAGAATTACTGTAGGACTCAAGCGAAATAGAATTCCTATATGTGTCAAGCATCAGCAACTAGTAAGTGTTGAGTAACACAAAACCAACATATGAGTTTGTGTCTTCACAAACTTAGATGTAAATCTTTTTTGAGTCACCTCAAGATGAATCTCGAAGGATCTTGAGGATAAGATAAAATCTTTTGCATTTCCTATGTAATCAACATGTAGCCAATGAGAAAAATGGAGAAAGCATGCAACCAATAGGAAAAATGAAAGAATTAAGCAGGAAAATAAGAATGAATATTGATCGTAGATTCATACCTAACCCTAAGTCTTCAAAAACTTTAAAAGGAGGACGAAACCCCATTATTCAAATGCATGAGTGAGAGTTTATGGGAGAATGATAGAGAAGTACAGAAGGGTGTAAAGACTTTAAAAAGGAAGAATAGCATTGTAGAATTTAGTTGATCAAAATAGAGCATCAAAACTTTGATGAGAGACATATCAGATCAAGGAAGGATCAGAACAGACAAAGCAGAATGAGCATCTAGAATCAGCAATTGAAGATTGCAAGGCATTAGATCAAGACTTTCTAATACTCTCTAGCCATTGTATCAGAAATGAAAATCCTATGATGATAGGTTGGTTTAATAGCCATGTTGTAAGCCTTTCAACAAGGTGCTAAATCCTTTAACACGGTAACATTCCAAGTGAGTGTTTGTAAATCTTTTAACCAAGTCACTTTTAATAGAGTGTAAAGCTCTAATAGGTTAGGCCTTTCACAAGACAGACCATTGAAAGTGGTCGATCTCTGTAACATTAAACAGTTACATATTGCTACAATGATAATTTGTGGGTGTCATCCCCACCCCAGTTTTACCTTCTCATTTTGGAGAGTTTTTGGGTGACCAGAATCTTGTGTTATCTATTTTCATGCATGTCTTTATTTTTCATGTTAAGTAGATATGTTAGATGCATGCGAGTGATCTCAGCTAAAATATTTTAAAAGGTTAAAGTTAGTTACTTCTAATTCACCCCCCCCCCCCCCCCAGAAGCAACCCTTCACACTTGTAAATTCCAACAATTGGTATCAGAGTGCAGTTCTCACAAGGAAGAGCCTTACAACTTGGAGAAAAGATCTAGAAATGGAAGTCTATAGAAAACCAAGTGATTGATATACAACTTTCCTTACACACTTTGGAAGAAGCCAGGGAAGAACTAAGAAAATCTCTAAAGAGAAGTAGAGAGATTGCCATAGCTAAGAATGATACACAATACAAGGAGATTGACACCTCAAAATTGTTTGCAAATGGAGATTCCAAAGATTTTGATGTGCTAATAGCAAGCCTAATGGACATGAATAGAACCCAAGTAGAAGAAATCAGAACGCTCAATCTTGAACAATAATCACAAGCCATGATGCTTTGTGAAGTGACTGCACAAAAGAAAAGAGCCATTGAAGATAAGGCTATGCTAGAAGAAGACAAGAGAAACCTTGCCAATACACAGGAGGAAAAGTCAATTGATCTTGCAAGAATTTCAAACATGTAGCTAGACACCATAAGTCGAATGATGAATGCACATCATGAACTGAATGTCAAGGACATTGAGATCTCCACACTAAAGATGCAAAATGAATAACTGCAACATGACTCAAAAGAGAGAAGGAAATTGCAAAGAGCTTCAAAAAACCTAATGAGGCCATCAAGTACTTTCAATAGCTGCTAAAATCACCAAGAGCCAACAATGATACTTTAGGACTAAGATACACTAGCATTGAACAAGGAGAGTCATCCAAGACTATAGAAGAAAGAAGTAACAAAGGCAAGAACACTAAACCTACTTATCATTTTTGTGGTAAAAAGGGACATACCTCTAATGTGTGTAGGAGTAAGAATGCCCATCAGCATGACAAATCTAAGAATGTGGGTCACTATCACAAGTGCAACAAATAAGGACATCAAGCACATGACTATAGGACTAGGACTATCAGAAAACCAAGATTTGAAAGTAACTATCACAATTGCATGAAGTATGGACATAAAGCTTTTGAGTGCAGATCAAAGCCTATGTGGACACCTAATATATCAGCAAGGGCAAATAATCATGGGCATCACTACAACTAGGACTACAACACCAGATATAATTTCCATTACTACCAAGAATATGGACACATCCCTAAAAATTGCATAAGAACACATTTCAGTGGAAACTACAGTAGATGGTTAATTCAAGCCACATGTTTTAGTTGTTTAAAGACTGGACATATCAATAGGAATTGCCCAAAAAGGTCAAAGGCACCCAACTCAGAGATCAACAAAGGAAAAGAAAAGGTAGATGTTGAACACATCAGAGGAGAAATGAATAAGACATGGAAGAAGAAAGATGGAAGCAACACATCAAATGAAGGGATCACTTCACCTAAAAGGTAAAGTGGTCATACTTCATCCAACTAAGCACAAGAAGGCATGTGGAATTGATATACAAAGCTTTATTATACATCAGTTCCAAGACAAACAAGTACTGAAAAGGATAGATCAGCATAAATAGAGATGCAAAGCTAAAATTTCAAGTTTTCACTAGTATTGTTGAGTTGATTACCAAATTTAGTAGAAGCCAAATGATTAGTTGTAGCTGAGTGGTAGTAGAAGTCGAGCGAAGAGAAATTTTAGTTGAAGCTGAGTGAAGGATACTTCAGTAGATGTTGAGTGGTGGAAAGATAATGGATGCAGAGTAATGTAGAAATACTTAAGAAGTTGAGTGGATAGTTGTAAATGCACTAAGCATTAAATTCTATGAAAATAGGGTATATGATCACATTTTCAACCATTTTTCTTCATCGTGAACAAAGAGAAAATATGAAGAAGAGTGCAGAATGACTTCAAAGTAGAGAATGTAGCATTTGAGCATATTTCAATAATGATTCAACTTAGTTTCATCGATCTCAAGGTATTTAAACTAGTGTCGAGCTATGCAATTTCACATTTTCTTCACGTTTAAACCCTAGATCACACAAATGGCCTCCAATTCTAGGAAACCATAGGAGAAAGATCCGTTTGAGGTCCAACTTGTGTCTAACAAAGTAAAACAACCTAACTTCTAGCCAATCCCTGAAGTGGCATGCAAAAATGACCCAATCGGAGCCCTATCTATTATACCTCCTAAGGTAGTTATGGTCCAAGATGCTAGGAGATGTTACAATTGCAAGATAGGAGCCATAGGAGACATGGAGATGAGGGAAGCCTATGTATGACAAGTTGTGTGAAAATGGAGTTTTGAAGGAAGAATACCAAATCATTGAAAGGAAGGGTTTGACTCATGCCCTAGAATTCCCCACTATGTTCAAAATAGAATGGATTCGAAATCACACTTAGCAGGATTCATGATGGAAGTTTGTGGCTAGAAGATGGACTAGTCAAAATAACAAAAAGGATTGTACATAGAGTAACAGGGTATCCAACCCTAGATCAGCCAAAGACCCTTAGATGTGACTCTAAGGAAGCATTGAGAAGAACACAGGTGCAAAATGGAACAAGAGAGGAATGACTATAGATACTTACCAAGACCCTCTTGTTGACTTTTTTGTTAGGGTTATTTCACAAAAATTTTATCAATCTAGTAGACTTAACAATGTACCCTGCATTGCAGTGGATGTTGGCTACAAACTAGTAAAAAAGAATCATAATTATGATCTTGCAGAATTGCAATTGCAACAAATCAATCAGAACTTAGCAGCAATAAGGAGAACAAAGGGAGCACAGTGCAAGCCTGGTGCAATTTTAGTTTGCATATTTTTCTATGTATGAAATGAATTTCCATTCTTTGGAAAAGTAAGCTAGAAAACCAATAGGTCTATAGTGGCTCAAGTGAATGAATATATTGAACAAATGGGAGCAAATTTGGAAACTCTTATGACAAGTCATTTTGAAGATTTCAAGAAGACCATGAAATAGAGGCTAAGGATACCAGTTTCATTGGTAGAATAGCATGTAAATGATGTATGTTTTCTTGTTGATATTGATATACTTACATACAAGCAGCCATACCAAGGGTTAGATGGCTAAGACCTCTTGGATATGAGATAAATATAGATGAGGCATCTATAGCTATAACTACATTATTAGTAGAAGAAGTGGACAAGAGTGCACCACATTTTGGGACTTTTGATGTGGTGAGATCAAAGGTGGACATGGAGTTGAAGACTACATCCATAATGAAGAAAAAGGACAAATTGGTTAATAAATTAAAGGCTAAATTTGGTGAGGGCACTACTGAAGAAGAAGAACATGAAGAAGGTGAAGATGATGAAGAAGAACAAGGTCAAGAACCATTAGCACTAACCCAAGGCATGGGTGATGATGCAGAAGAAGAAGGTGTTGAGCAGGAAGCACCAAAGCCAGAGCCTAAGAAGGGAAAGGCATAGAAACAACCAGCTGCATAGCCCAAAGGGAAGAAGAAAGAAGCTAAGCCAAGCCCAACCAAGCCTACTAAAAGGGCAAACACAAGGGCTAAAACTAAGGTGGAAAAGGAATAGGAAAAGAAAAAATCCACAGAGCAAGGAGGGGTAGTAGAAAAGAAAAGAAGAAAATATGTTGCACCCCTAGAGTCAAATGAAGAGAAGATAGAATCTGACAATGATCAATTCAAGGTGGTAAGACATTCCACCAAATATAACTTTGAAAATTTTTGTGATAACATTAGGGATAATGTAAATTCAACTGGTTTAAAGACCATTTATTTTAATAAGTTGAATAGAGAAGAGCAGAAGATAGTGGAAGAGTCTATCTACACTATGATGGCCAAGTTCAAGACTACTCCACTTCAACTTGACAATTATATGCCTAAGGAGTTAAGCTCCATTATTGAAGATAAATGGCATTAATACCTAAATATGGAGAAGGAAATCAACATTGGCTTGTGTAATGCTAGACCTTACAAAAGGTCAAATAAGTAAGGCTAGTAAGAAACATGGGAGAAAATTTGCACCCAAATAAAGAGCCTTCAGCATTCTATAGAATAAAATTGAGGATGTTGTAAAGAAGTCTACACAGGTGTGGAAATTAATTTATGGGTTAACAACTATCAAGGAAGGACAAAAAGATCCCTTTAAGGGAAGAAATGATGAAGAGGAAGGAGAGGAAAATGAGAAGGAGGAAGAATGAGAGAAAGAGAAAGAAGAGGTTCCAATAAAGGAGAAGACACATAAAGGTGATGAGGCAATAGTTTAGGAGGAGCAACAAGAATCGAGTGTCCAAAAAACCCAATTGCCACCACCAGGTCCTCCTTATACAGCACCTACATCTATAGAGAAAGTAACTGTAAAGGATGTTCTTGACGCCTCAGGTCAAAACATTAATCTATTGAATATAGAGGATCTCATAAAGATCCTTCACCAAACAACATTGCAATCACAGTTGTGCACAAATTTTGTTTTGGTGAGTGTAGAAGAGTTACAAAAAGTTGTAGCAGAAATAAATAAGGAAAAGGTGAACGCACAAGAACCACCTTCACAACTTCCTGCAGCTACAAGTGATCAACCAAAAGAGCAAGTAGCACAAGACACAACTGCTAAGGTTTATTCTACAATGACAATAACTTCAACTACCACAAAGTCAGCAAAGGAGAAAATAGGACAAAAGGATCCTATAACACAAAGCCAAGGTGCACCTCCCCAAATAATTGTAATTGATAAAGGAAAAAGAGAAGGAGACAAGGAAGAGAAGGAAACCCACAAGGAAAGGGAGCAAGAGGCAATACAAACACAAGTAAATTTTCCTACCTTAATGACTTCTACCAAGAAGTCGAGCACTGATGCAGTACCACTACAAATTTTAGCACCAAGCTCAAGCTCCACCAAGGTAGCAAGAGCACTTCACTATGGAAACACTACACTTGATGAAGAAATAGTCATACCAAGTTATGACTACAAGACAATGAACCTATCACAGATAAATGAAGTGCAAGAGGCACTAGAAAGGAAAAAGAAGCAGGAGATACTCAAAAATGAGTATAGGAAAAAGCAAGCATTAGTAGAAATCAAAGACATCTTCCTTGATGCATTCAGCTTGCTAGTACCTGATGAAACAAAGCCCATCATGGAGCAACTATCCAACATAGTGGACCAGGTACAAAATGAAGAACTTGATACTAATGTTAAACTACAAGAATGGTCTAAAAATAATTTCAAATAAAGGTTAATGAGAAGATATCTAGTGATATAGCACTATCACAAGTGGAACTAGCTAAGAAGGTACAAAAGGTGAAAATAGTACTTGAGAACATATTCTAATTATACTCCAAACTATGTGACTCTTCATATTTCACACAAAAGACTAGCCAAAGAATACTAAACTTAGAGAGGAACCTTAAGATATCAAGCACACAGCTACCTAAGGATCCAGCTCAAAGTGAGAAGCATTTTGCAACAATGCTTCACACCCAAAAGGAGTTAGTTGTATTAATAGTAGAAGAGGCTAATGTTAAGGCCAAACTAATGCAAATTCAATCTGAAATAATCCCACACCTGGAAGTATTACATAAAGAGATGGCCTATGCAGAAAATGTTTTGAAGAAAGATCCAAATCTTTCTACACTGGAAGGCCTAGTACATCTTGTAGCAGAGACAGCCATCTAGCTCAAAGCACTAGAAGAGTCATTGGACAACTAGGATGCTTCTCTAAAGATGATAATGGAAGTAAATAAAACACTTTTGGCTAAATATTCCATTCATTCTTAGGACCCCTTGACATAAGTGTCAAAAAGGGAGAGATATAATAAAGATAGGAAATAATAAGAATGGGGGAGATAATACATTTTTGGAAATACATTTTTGAGATGGAGATAACAAAGGGGGAGATAATAAAATTTTGAGTTTTAAGGAGAGAAGGAAATAAAGCCAGAAGGATAACAAAAATTGCAAGGAGCTATGTAAAAGAGGGAGCAAAAACAAAGGGGGAGTACAAACAGAGCATATACAGACTAGATACAGAGCAGACAAGGCAAAGAGTATTAGACACATCAACATGAGACAAATTCAGCTTAAGGGAATTTTGGTTACAAAAATGCACATCAGCTCAGGGGGAGTTACAAGTTTTTGAGGTATATAATCATGTATAAAATTTTGAACAAGTTTTTGAAGTTTTGTACATATGTCGAATAGGATATTATACTCATAGAGATTAGATTCATAATGTTTAGTTAAGTGTTTTTGCCACTCATGTCAAAGGGGGAGATTGTTGGTCTCAAATTGGTTTTGACAATTGAGTGTAAACACACTTAACCAATTTCCAAGATGATGCTGAATATAATACAGATGTCAAGCTACAGTGTGTGTCGAGCTAGAAATTCAATAGCTGTCGAGTAAATTTTAGTTGTCGAGCAAGTATCAAGTGTCGAGTGATAAGTGATGCTAAGTCACTATAGTTGTCAAGCAAAGTATAGATGTTGAGATAAACAGAATTACTATAGGAGCTAAGTGAGATAGAATTTTTATGTGTGCTGAGAATCAACAACTAGTAAGTGTCGAGTAACATAGAATCAACATATGAGTTTGTGCCTTCACAAAATCAGATGTAAACCATTTTTTAGCCAACTTAGGATAAATCTTGAAGGATCTTGAAGATAAGATTGAATCTCTTGCATTCCCTATGTAATCAGCATGCAGCAAATGAGAAAAATGGAGAAGGCATGCAACCAATAGGAAAAATGAAAGAATTAAGTAGAAAAATAAGAATGAATATTGATCATAGATTTATACCTAACCCTAAGTCTTCAAAACCTTTAAAAGGAGGACGAAAACCATTATTTGAATGCATGAGTGAGAGTTTATGGGAGAATGCTAGAGAAGTGCAGAGGGGTGTAAAGACTTAGAAAAGGAAGAACAACATTATATAATTTAGTTGATCAGAATAGAGCATCAAAACTTTGAGGAGAGACATATCAGATCAAGGAAGGATTAGATTAGATAGAGCATAATGAGGATCTAGAATCAGGAATTGAAGATTGCATGTCATTATCTCAAGAATTTCTAATACTCTCTAGCCATTGTATTAGGAATGAAAATCCTATGATAAGAGGTTGGTTTAATATCTATTTTGTAAGCCTTTCAACAAGGTGCTAAATCCTTTAACAAGGTAACATTCCAAGTGAGTGTTTGTAAATCCTTTAACCAGGTCACTTTTAATAGTGTAAAGTCTTTAACAGGATAGGCCTTTCATAGGGAAGACCATTGAAGTGGTAAATCTTTGTAACCTTAAACAATTACATATTGTTGCAGTGATAATTTGTGGGTGTCATCCCTACCCCAATTTTACCTTCTCATTTTGGAGAGTTTTTGGCTGACTAAAATCTTGTGTTATCTATTTTCATGCATGTCTTTATTTTTCATGTTAAGTAGATATGTTAGATGCATGTGAATGATCTCAGCTAAAATTTTTTAAAAGGTTAAAGTTAGTTACTTCTTATTCACCCCCCCGCTTAGAAGTGAATCTTCACACTTGTAAATTCCAGAAAAACTGTCACTGAGATGCTGGTCTGAGAGCATTCTTAGTGGTTGTATATGATTTCTTAGGTTTAGTTTAGTTCTATGTAATTTTATCTGCACTCTGCATTAAGGTTTCATGAGCACACGAATATTCTATGTAAAAAGAGTTTTGAGAAAAGACAGAGAAGATCTATCACAATAAAGTGATATTAGATTACAAGGAGGAGATACATTATCAAGAATTGGAGTGCTAAATGAAGGACTAGGTACTGAACATTCTAACATGTGTTTCAAGGTTTAAATCTCTTAACAGAGTAGCTTTAACAGGATTATGTAAATATCCTAATAGAGTACTCACTTAGTTGTGATGTATAATTCTTTAACCAAGGTAGAACCTAGCAGTTCTTTTAGCTTTTAACAAGGTAAATCCCTTACAAGGTAGATCACCAAAAGTGATCAAATCATTGTAGCCTTAATAGACACAACTTTATTACTGTAGTAGTGAAGATTTTGTGGGTGTCATCTCCACCACAGTTTTACCTTCACCTTGAAGGGTTTTTGTGTTACCAAATTTGTGTGTTAATGTGTTATGTACTTATGAATTTGCATTCATGTAGTTAGAAGGTAGATTTGATATTATGTTTATGTGAATAGTTACATTGATATGAGATGAATGTTTAAATGAGAGTGTATGTGGTGATATCAAATATGTTCCATGTTTGAAGTGAAAGAAGTTTTAGAGATCTTGATTCACTGTCACCCCTCCACCCCCCCAGCTCTCAGTATCTCACTTTTCCTATGAGATTTTCAATAGATGTCCATTTCTTTCAAGGTCACAAGCATAATTTTCCTATTTCTGGTCATCTAAATGAAAAAAAAATACATTGTTTAGAGTTAAAGGAGGTATGTGCATAATTTTAGGAAGTTTGGGAGATTTTATTGTTACCAAGAGATAAGCTAGAGGTAACTTATTCTTTTTGAGCACTAATGATTATAATTGTTTGGTTGAAAATGTTGAGGATAGTTGATTATGGCATAGAAGGTGTTTCCATGTAAACTCTGATAGTTTTTAAGATAATAAATACTAATATAATAGGAGGATTATCTACTTTGGTGAAACCAAACAATGTTATGTATAAAGATTGCTAATTGGGTAAGTTGACAAGTACTATTTTGAGTAGAAAATATTTTTCATCTGAGAATATCTAGATTTGGTACATAGATATTTGTGGGTCAATGAGAACTAGAATTCATTATGAAGATAAAAATTTCATGCTTTTTATTTATCACTATTGTAGAATAATGTGGTCAAAATATTTAAATAAGTTCAAGACCTTTAAATATTTAGTTGAAAAGAAAAGTGGAAAGAACCTAAAATTATTAACATGTGACTAAGGTGATGAGTACACTTCTTAGAAATTTGTTGACTATTGTCTATTGTGCTAGGAATATAATCAAGAGATAGATGTTATATCAAACAAATCTTGAATAGAATTGTATAGTAGAAAGGAAGAATAGAAAAATTGTTGATGTTGCAAGACCAATATTTTTGCAAGGGAATATTGTGAAGAAATTTTGGAGAGTAGTTATAAGAACTCTTGTCTATACATTGAACTGGATACAAGTAAAGAAGGGAATTGGTAAGATGCTTTATGAATTATGGTATGGTCATACTCCTAGTATGAATTATTTCAAAGTCCTTGGTAGTAGACGTTCTATCAAGGCAGATGATTTCACTTGCAAATTTGATGCAAAAATTGATGATGAAATTTTCCTATGCTATTCTACCAAGAGTAAGGCATATAAATGTTTTAAAAAGAGAACTAACAAGATGATTAAAAGTGTCAATGTTAAATTCAATGAATTTTTAGATACATCAAATATGAATTATGATTCAAACAAGTAGGAAATAAAGACAGGTCAAGACATGATATTTATTCAACCAAAAGTGCAAGAAGTTATTTTGCAAAATCATGAAGAAAATATAGAGGTAGAATCAAAGAATTAAGAAGAAGAACAAATACCTAAACTGGTATTGTGAAGGTATGTGAAATTGAATCATACTCCTAATCGCATTATTTGAGATAATAATGTAGGTTTCAAGAAAAGAGGTAAATAAGAGAGAGTACAAGTTTGATTTATGAGATGGAACCTACAATCATGAATAAATCCTTGAAGAATGATGATTTTTTCAAAGCCATTGAAGATAAAAGGGATCATATCAACAAGAATGGTACTTGGACTTTGGTGCCTAGACCAAAGAACAATAATTTGATTGGTAAAAAGTGGGTCTTTCAGTACAAATTGAATGAGGATGGAAGAGTTGTTAGGAATAAAAAAAGATTAGTGCGTAAAGGTTAAGATCAAGAAGAAGGCTTAAATCATGGTGAAAATTTTATACTAGTGGTCAAACTTGAAGGTGTAAGGATGTTAATAGCATATTATGGTTACAAGAAGTTCAAATTTGACCAAATGGATGTGAAATCCAATTTTATAAATTTTGTATTGGAAGAAGAAGTCTACATAGAGAAACTTGATGGGTTTACTCTATCAACAGATGAATACATGGTCTAAAAGTTGGAGAAAGCTTTATATGATTTGAATAAATCTTTGAGAGCAAGGCATAAAAGGTTGCATTCATACTTAGTAAAGATTGGTTTCAAAAGAACAAGTCAAGCTAGTAATGTATATATAAAATTAGATGGTAACATATTTTTTACTATTGAAGTGTTTGTGGATAACATTATATTTGGAGGTGATGATACCTTGAGTCTCAATTTTAATAAACATATTAATAAATAATTTGGGATTTCCATGATCAGTGAGATAAAAATAAATTATTGTAATATAGGTAATGTAAATGTAACACAAAAATTATTTGTCAATCTAAATATGTTAGGGAGGGGTTGAAGATTTTTGACATAGAAGATTTAAATTAGTTGGTACACCTATAGTTAGAGGTTGTATATTATTTAAGGAAGATACTTCAAGTCTTATTATTGAGACTCTTTATAAATCCATAATTGAGAATTTGCATTATATTGTTCCTAGAAGATCAAATATTTCTCACGCAGTTGAAATAGCTACAAGATTTCAGTGAAATCCCAAATGGATAGATGTGTTATGTTAGATCGATGCATGAAGGAATTTGTTAGTTGCATAGTAATAGATAATGATAGATTATGGTTGTGTAACACATTTTGGTAAAAAATTATTATATTTATATGGTTAACACGTTTAGGGTTAGGGTTACCTAATGATGAAAAGTGTATATATGTGGTAGAGAGTTATTTTACAAAAGTAGGGAGGAGTTGTAAGTTGAAGTGGTTGTGATCGACAGTGGTTGTGCAATTAGACTAATAGTTGAATGTTTGTGAGCAGAGGTGGATGAAAAAGAATCTATACAATAAAATAAGAAGTATTATTCTAATATCAATACATTTTTAATCATAATAGGTTTATAAGTTAAAAGCCTCTAACAAGGTCACTTTTAATAGGGAGAGAATAATCTTTGGTAGGATCTAAAGTTAATTCCTTTAACAAGGTGTCTCGTTAATTTGAGTTATAAAATTATTTCATAAAGTTACTCATAATAGTGTAAATCTCTTAATAGGGCTATATGTAAATCTCTTGACCAGGTGACTCCTAACAGAGTATGTTCTTGACTAGACATTATTATAAGCTTCTATAGAACTAAACTCTTAAATGGATACTTTTTAGAAATGTGAAAAATACTTGTGGATGTCAATTCCAATTATATTTTTTACCTCCGACCAAGGGTTTCCATGATAAAAATATAAATTGTATTGTATTACTTGTGTGTATGCTTTTATGTGTTGCTTCATGATTAAGATTCACAAGTTAACATGAATGAATAGATGATAAGTTTAGCTTTGGTTAATTAGTTTTATAAGTTGTATTTTGAGTTTGAAGTTGGTGATTATTTATTCACTCCCCACTACTCTCAGTAATCTAGGACCTTGCATATAAATTAATTAACTTGTATCAAAGCATTGGTCCTCTTTGTGGAAATTCTAACAAAATGAGAACATGATTGAGCTATTGAACAAGGAATGTCTTAAATTACATAAGGAGAACTTCTTATTTTGAAGGGATAGGATGGAGCTCCACATCAGAGGAACATGGATACAATACTGAGCACATGTGGAAATCAAGCATAAAAATCCTAATTGACCTCTAAGTGCAAATGATTTGAAAGTGTAGATAGAAATCATACAAACCTTGAATGCAATTTGAAGTACTCTATGTGATACAACCTTTTTTGATATCCATGTACTTAACAATGCACAAAATGGTTGGAATCATCTTAAGTTAGTCTATGGTGGAAACTTTCATGTTCAAAGGGTTTGACTTGAAATTTTGAAAGGAAAATATCAAGAAATAAAGATGGTAGAAGGTCAAAATGTTGCTCAGTATGGTCACAAATTGAAAGAGGTAGTTTTTGCATTTAGAAATAATAAAGGAACCATTTAAGATTTTGTTGTATTAAATAAAATTTTGAGAAACTTTATTTCTATTAATGGGAGTTTATATAATTCATGAGTTGAGAACTTTTTAGAAAGTCTCTATTAATGGGTTAATCGATAAGATTACCTAATTTGAAGTGAATAACTATAAAAATAGTATCCCTAAGATTGAAGTTTCTTTTAAATTCTCTTTATCATTGAATCCTAGAAGTAAAGGTAAGGAAATTACTATAGACTCTAGTCATTCTTTCAAAAATAAAGGACATAGGATGAGTTTGAAGCTTTTCTTTCTAAGAGATTTGTTGGACTTACGTAGTCGTATTGGCAAAAAGATAATGACTAATGCTTGGAATCACATAGAATTCTAAGCATTTTCATTAATTGGAAATTGGTTGATAGAAGATGAAGAGGTTGCAAGATTGTGTGACCATCGATAGATTGGTGTACCAGTTAGGACAAGAAGACTGACTTAATCAAAGTCATTATAGGAAAAGTGAACAGTGAGTTGGAAAACACACACGAAGAGTAACTCATGGACATGATAGTGGGAAAGGACAATCTAAGCATGATATCACAAATGTATAGGATCGTAGGAAAAATGGATTCAAGAATGAGAGTCTAGGTGTAGACTTATAGGAGGACAAACAAGCCTACATATAGGAACCTATGTATAGGTAGTCACAAGTTTCCTATGACTAGATCTTGTATACAATTCAAATTTGGAATTAAATCTTCTTTAAGTGGGATATTTTAAGGTTTTGGTTCCTAGAGGAAACAAATATATATAATGTGAAAACTTCATTTTTTGAGTTTTTGTTGCTATTATTAAGGAGTGACGTTGTTGGACGAAGAGCAAAGAAGAAAAAAGAAATATGCTAAAGAGCTATACAATAGGTTAGTGTATAAACATAGAGAGGAAGAGGTAAACTAGAGAAGTTCAAAAAGGAAAGCCTAAACAAATGAAGATAAATGAATCTTCAAGGTATACACAATATGTTGACAAGGCAAGGTGTACCCCCCAAAAATAAAAACCGTAGTTTGATTTCTTATCATTGAAACTATTGTAAGCCTTTAACAAGGGAGACTAGAATGTAAGTATTTGTAAATCCTCTAGAATGGTGTCTCTAGACAAATATTTGTAAATCCTCTAACAAGGTATCTTTAACAAGCTTTTGCAATCCTGATAGATTGCATACATTCCTAACAGGATGTGTTCTCAGAATAATACGTGTAACCTTTTATAGGGCACCCTTTTACTTGCAAGGAAAGGTTAGGGTATATTACTCCCATCATGGCTTTCATCCTCTTGTCATGGGTTTCTACAATAAATACTTGTGTCATTTACGTATGCTCTCTTATGTGATCTTGTATGGTTTTATTACATAACTTTTATTCTCATCTTGTTGGTTAAAGAAGACATATCTAGAATAGTGAGAAAAATAGTTGGTTTACCTAATTTAAAAGTTTGTACTGATTCATCCCCCTCTAAATAGAAGTTGGAACCAAAAATATTACTCTTATATATTATCATGTTTCCATTTAGTGTCAAAAAGATGGAAAAGAAGCACCAATAATAGTTGGTGAATATAGTAGTTGATTCTATATATTGCCCAAGCAATGAAGGAGGAGATGAATGAGTTTCAAAGTAATCTCCAAGCTATCCTATAGACACCAAGTATAAGACCTCATTGATCCAGACAATAATCATTGAGTAGAGACATTGCTGAACCAAGTATTCATAACCAAGCAACTTTATTATCAAATGACAACACAAAGAATAGAACATTCACTGAGTAAAATAGAAGTAATGTAAAAGTTTTAATTGGCATAAAATCTGATGAAACACCATCATACCGAGTGGAAAAATGGTTTACACAATTCAAGGTAAGGATTTGTAAAGATTTCTTGAAGAATGTGAATTGGTTGTTTTATGATTTCAAGGCAAAAAAGGCCAATGAAAATGAGGAAAGGGAAGGAATGAAATGATGGATTAGTTTGAATCATTCGTTTTGATCAATGATGGATTCTGGAAAGTTGTCTAACCCTAATTAAGTCACAAGTCAAAGAGGAAAAATAAAACTATAAAAGGACCTATAAAGAACAAATTTTTGGTTGTAGTTGTTGAGAGAAGCATTGAAGTGAGAAAGGAGATCAGATGACAAAGTAAAGTACAAAGTAAATCAAAGGCTAAAGATCATAGATTCGAGCACAATTGAGAGGAATTGTAGATCAATCATAGAAGGTGATATCTCAGTGAGTAGAAGAAGGATCTAATCAAGGAAACTAATTTTATATCATAAAAATCATTTTATGCTACTTTCTAATCATTGTACTAGATCTAAATCCTTGAAAAGGTGGACCTAACAAGCTTTTATGTAAATATCCTTATCGAGTACACACTTAGAAGAGTGTTGTAAAATCCTTAAGAAAGGGTCATCCTAGCAGATCTAATTTTATACTCCTAACAGAGTAAGTCACCAGAAGTGAAAAAACATTTTAGCCCTAACAAGGCACCCTCTTATTACAGTAGTGATGGATTTGTGGGTATCATCCCCACCATAATTTTCCCTCTAACCAAGGGGTTATGTGCGACCCAATAATTTTGTTATGTGTTGTGATTTTATATTTATGAGTTCATGGTTAATCCATGCTAAATTAGGTAAGTTACTTTCTATTACAAGTAATGTGTAAAATGTTATATTTTTACTCAGTAATAGAGGAATCAAGGTGAATATTGAATTTGTTCTAGTTGAAAGTTTTTGAGTATTCCGATTCACCTCCCACCCCCCTCTCAGCATCCTACCTTTCCTAATATTCCAAAAATTGGTATTAGAGTACAGTTCTCTTGTCAAAGGTTTTACTATGTTAGAGTATAGATCTAAGTCATGGAAAGGTATAGGCTTGATAGGACTATTAAGAATCAAATACTCGAGTTAAGGATGGTCATGAATCAAACTTATGAGATGAAATATGCACTAAAGTAGTCACTGAAAAGGAGGAAGGAAATTTCCCAAGAAATAAATGAAATGACATATCAAGAAAAAATTATTGAAGAACTATCTGATGGAAACATGTCTAGTGAATCTAATTTTGTCATAGCTAACCTAGTGGAGAAGAACCACAACCCTATTGAGCATATAAAAGCACTAAAAAGAGAACAAGAATTGCAATCTACTAGGATGTGTGAAGTAATGGAACAAAAGAGAAATTTTGAGGATGAGAAGAAAATAATTAAGGAAGACAAAAGATAAATCATTTCAAAACTAGATGGTATGGATGAAGAAATTAGAAGATTAACATAGAATCATTATGATATGGTAAATTAGGTACTCAGTGCAAATCATGAAATTGGAGGAAATATAGAAGAGATTGTTGAACTAAGAACTAAAAATGAAAAGCTGAAGAGTGAACTGAAATTTGAGAAAGACACCTTTGAGAAACTAAAAAGATCAAAAGAAAGTATCATGATAATGAATGAACAACTCAGAGGATAGAGGTGACCGAGAGATACATCTAGACTATGCTCTATCAAGCATTCTACCATCAAGCAAGGAGATTCATCAAAGCAAGCTAAATAGAGAAATGTGGACACCAACCCCAAGCCAAAGAAGCCTACATGCTATTAGTGTGGAAAGCTCAAGCACAATGAAAATGTCTACAAGAGTAAAACTAGTAAGCCTAGTGTCACTCTCAAATTGATGGTTATTGTTTTCATTGCAATAATTATGGACATTAAGCATATGAATGTAGATATAAGTTCAATTAGATCCCTTGGAATTATGCATTCAATAGTTATTTCTTTACTTACAACAAGTTTGGACACAAGTCTCGAGAATGCAGATCATAGATGAAGTCTAACTAGATACCGAGAAAGAAGGGTAATATAATCTATTGGGTTTATAATACATGGTATTCTTGTACTCCATGTGGAAATTATGGCCATATTGCTACTAATTGCATGAGATTTCACTTTGGGGGAAGATCTGGTAATTGGAGGAATCCTAGAATGGCATGTTATCATTTCCACAAGATCAATCACTTTAGTAAGAATTGTAAACATCGAGTGTCAGCACGAAAAGAGTAAGATATAAAAGGTAAATGAAAACTCAATGTGGATGAAATATGTGATTAGAAGAATAAGATATGTAGGAAGAATTCAAAAGAGATTGAAAATTCAAATGCAATAGATAGTGACACCACATCTAATGGATTAGGTGAAACATCTACTTCCAATTAAACCTTAGAAGAAGGTAAGGATCTATACTATTGTTGATATATCTTAAACCAGTTCCTAGAATGCAATGTAAGAAGGTCCATATCTACATATTATATGATGTAGAAGGACAACTCGTGAAGTTTTGAAGTTTTGAAAAGTTAGTGGTGTTAGTGTAAATAATTAATTACTATTTACACTTTACTTAAGTTTACTTAGGTTAATGCATTATTATATTAGTTGTCATGTAGACACCTAGGAGTATGCATAGTCATATGAGTTGTCTTGTTGACAACACAAGAGTTTACATATTCATCTATGTTGTCATGCAGACAACATAGTTATTCGTACTCTAATTAAGCACATGGTGTTTACAACATCTTTTTACATGACACACCTATGTAAGCTTCTCCTCTCATCATCACACAAACTCCTGTGCTCAATGGGGGATAATCCAGTCTTGGTGGACATGTTCTTAGTTGTGAGGCTTATCACTTTGTTGACTCCTAGTCATTCTAGTTGCCTTTATATACAAGGCACTTCTAGTGTGTATTCATCTCATATCCAATTATCTGATATCCAATCATCTGATATATGTTCTCATTTGATCATCATTTGTCTCTCTTGTGCTATCTACTAAGCTTCTTGATCTTGGCATTGAATTATTACCTTAGGCAAATTCTTACATGATATCAAAGCTATACCAAATTCTTACATGGTATTAGAGCCATAGGAGTTTCATTTCATAGCCATTGGAGACCATTTTTTGTTACACCTCTCAGAGGACCATGATTTAGATCTGGAGTATTGCAGCTATTAGGAGTGTTTATAGCTAAAGTGGACCTCACCATTGTGTTCAGAGCATTGAGTCAATGAAATTTGATTATAAATTTTCCTACCCTAAGCCATAGTCAAAATTGAGGCAAAAAAAATTTTGCAAACTGGAACTCAAAGGCCTAATTTGCAAAATTGGTGTGATCTCTTCAAATCTATGCAATTGATTTTCAGATCTGCAATCAGATATTGGCATCATATTTAGAAGGTCAAAAAACCCCCCAAATTGACTTTTATTTCATCAAAATCAAACATCTGAGGTGAAATCTAGAGTCAATTGATTTTTGATGGTGTGACGGTGACGATTTAGGAAAAATAATTATAGAGGTTGTTTGAGATCTCTGTTCCTGAATTTTTCTACAAATTGAAAAATCTCAGTTTTTGCAACTTCAAAGGCTTAGTTTGGGCTCATCTGGACACATATTCAACAAAATTAGAAGTCCACTTTTTTCCATTTTGACAAGTGGCCTATTGAAAACACACTAAGTATCAAGTGCCAAAATCATACATTAGCGGGGGGTTCATTGATTATTTTTGCATTTTGAGGGGTGCATACATTTATTGATCTCATGGAGTCTTGTTTCACATGTAAGTTTGGTATAATATTGAGGTTGACAAAGAGGAACTATCACAAATGGAGTTCTTTAGTGATTGATCATCTAAGAGAGCATAAGGAAGTATCTCATTTTCTATGTTCCAAAGAACTACCCTCTTACACTGATCTGACACCTATTCGCATAATTGGGTCAGTCATTTTTTTAGTATCAATGTTGATTGCTTTGATGTCCTTGGAAAGCTCACTGACCCTTATGATATTTGGATGGCTCTTTGGAAAGCATATGGAGATCCTACAATTCCTCCATTTCTAAAGGACATTCTACCTCTAGTCACTCCAGTTATGGTACCTTCAACTCCAGATGAGATCGTACCTCCTAATGCTCCTATTGCTTCTACTGGTCTAGTTCTAGCCACAGATGCTCCTAATTCAGTGCAGTAGGAGATACCATGTCTTCCTATTTTAGCTTCATGGGATGACTTCCTTCCAAACATTGCAGTGTTATTTCTAGAGTCTTACATTGAAGATGTGGGAGACATTATTGATGACATCCATCTTCTCTTTGTTGAGGAGACTTCTTCTTCACTTGTTGTGAGGGAACACTCTGACCATCAACCACTTGAGCTTTCTTTTGAGAATGACATGATTGTGGACACTTCTTTATAGTAGATGGAGGAGGACCCCTTTACTTTAGAGGAGACATCTCAGTATTTGAAGATTGTATTCTAGTTTCCTCAAACATCATATTTACTGAGGATTCTTCCTACTAGTTGGGGAGCATTCTCTACTACACCTATGGTACCACTTCTTCCTACAAGGAGGAACATCATTTAGTTTTCATGGTGCAGCTTCTTCACTCATCAAGGAGCTTCTTTCATGTCTATGCATTCATCATTGAGGGGAGGCTACATTGCTTCTCTTCCCATATCTTCCTATAAGGATAATTCCTTGTCTTTGGAGTTTGATTCACTTTCATACATGGAAATGTTACCTTGTTTGCCACCTTCTTTTGGGCATCCACCAGATTGGCTTGTGGCATCTACATTCATCAAGGACTTGTCAACATTTGAGCAGAATTTAGAGGCAGCATCCATAGCATACTACATATGGATTCCTCATCCATCTTCCTATCTACAATGAGAAGTATACTTGTACCTATACTTGGTGTATCTTCTTCCTAAGGGGAGAAATGTCATTTGTAGTCATTGGATACTTTTTTGTCTTCATGAAATCCTCGTAGGAGATTATTCAATATGGGGGGATATGATCATGTATTTTTTCTTATGGGGGATATATGCTTGTGCATGCATGATGTATGGGAGCTCTTGATTACTCCATTCTTGCATGAATCTTCTACTACTTCATCTCTCTTTCTAGGGGAGGGCTTTTCCAATGAGGTTTTCTCTCTTTATTTGGTTTCAAAGAGATTGCATTGCATTTGTATAGGGGTACCTAATATGGCCTAGTATCTAGGACCCATCATGCATTTTATCATAGCTTTTGTGAGCTTAAGTGCATTCCCCTAAGTTGCACTTAAGGGGGATTGTTAGTGTAAATAATTAATTACTATTTAGAATTTACTTAAGTTTACTTAGGTTAATGCATTATTATATTAGTTTTCATGTAGACACCTAGGAGTATGCATAGTCATATGAGTTGTCTTGTTGACAACATAGGAGTTTACATATTCATCTGAGTTGTCATGTAGACAACACAGTTGTTTGTACTCTAATTAAGCACATGGTTTCTAAAACATCTTTTTACATGACACACCTATGTAAGCTTAACCTCTCATCATCGCACAAACTCATGTGCTCAATGGAGGATAATCCACTCTTGGTGGGTAAGTGCTTAGTTGTGAGGCTTATCACTTTGCTCACTCCTAGTCATTCTAGTTTCCTTTATATACAAGGCACTTCTAGTGTGTATTCATCTCATATCAAATTATCTAATATCCTATCATCTAATATCCATTCTCATTTGATCATCTTTTATCTCTCTTGTGTTATCTACTAAGCTTCTTGATCTTGGCGTTGAATTATTGCCTTAGGCAAATTCTTACATGATATCAAAGCTATACCAAATTCTTAAAAGTAGGTCACACCTAGAAGGTTGGTAACTAAAATATATAGTGTTTACTGAGAAAGTAATGTTATAAGGAGAAATGGTGTGTTACCTGATTTTGAGATAACTCTATTGTGCTAACGGAGTAAGTGAAGGAAATGGAGCATGATCAAGTAATCAGTGATAACTCAGTTTATTAATAACAACAAAAACATACAGTATGAAGCATTTAATTTGCCCTAGTATTCATAAATACAATTTTTTCATATATAGTAGGGTTTTTAATGTTCATTGTTTCACCATGCATTCACAGAGAAAGAACAACAAATTTGTGTGATTTGTGAGAGTTGTTGAATTCATAAGTTTGTGAGTGCATATTTGTTGAGAATTGAAGTGCAAAGGAGAATCTAATGTGAATCAAGTGAAGTGTGTAGATTTTTGTTTGTTAAAATCCTAAGCTATAACAATAGCTTCAAGCCTAGCAAATGCAAAGAGAAATACCAAGGAAAACTCAGTGAAATTGATTCGGAATGAAGCATGCAAAAAACCAAAGTACAAGTTAAATCCTGAGAATTCTATGCAAATGAATAAGGTGGGTGCACTATCTTCCATTCCATATAGGATTTTGTTTATGAATGACATTCACTCATTTTTTCATTGCAAAATTGGATAAAAATATAATTTTGAGCTTCAAGATGTGTATGAAAAATTGTGTGTGGATGGGAAATTGAAAGACAAGTTCAAATACCTAGAAACTAAGCATCTCACACATGCCCCTCATTTCTCAAAGGAATTTAAAGAAGACTAGATTCAGATAGTATTGAGTCGAGTTCATGATATGAAAATGTGGTTGGATGAACTGATTAAGATCACATGAGAAGTAATTCATATGTTTATTGGGTATCCCATAACTAATAAGGTCAAAACTTTTTGAACAACCTCTAAGGATAAAATTGAGAAAAATACGAAAGCACAGTGGGACAATTGAGGATTAAAAATTGTACCAATTGATGGTCTAGAATTGAAATTTGGAGTTTATGTTGTGGCATGTAAAAAAATTTAAATCAAGAAGACCCAATAGTTTACCTTGCATGGCAGTTGACCTAGGATATAAAATTGTGAAGAAAGGTCATAAATATGACACTGTCGAGTTATAGTTGAGGCAACTTGTAGATAATGTAAAGACAATCAGAGTTGCAAGGTCTAATTCTTGCAAATTTGGATCATTACAAGTATGCATTTTCTTTTATATTCAAAATTATTTTCCCTCTATTGGTCAAGTAAATTGGAGAAAAGACACTCTTGTCATATAGAAAATTGATGAGTTTATTCAGACACTAGGAGACAAATTTGATAGTGTGATAATTGAGTATTTTGAAAACTTCAAGGAAAGGATGAATCAAAGGTCTATAATTCCCAGACAGTTAGTCAAGAAATATCATGATGATAGTTTCTTTCTGGTTGATATTGACAATACACTTGTGAAAGAAGAAATTACTAGTGTTGCATGGCCTACATGTATGGATTATGAGATCAATATAGATCAAGCCACCAAGTTTATTAAAGCTCTTTTGAATGAGCTAGTTGAAAATGATTCCAAACCATTTGAGACATATAAAGAAGCTAAATAAAATATCAAGATGGATATTATTATTCTGAACATGCACTAGAAAGTGCACTTGGTGCAAATGAAGGCAATCAGCCCATGATGATCATTGAAGGTAAGGGAAAAGATGTTGAAGTTGAGGGTAAAGGTAAAGCAATTTTTGTTTCCAAGCCACAATAAAAGAAAGGAAATAAAATATCTTTGGAAACACCAATAAGCCTAAGAATATAAGATCAAGGACCCATACTGCACAAACAATTACACCATCATTGAAAAAGGGTACAGTGAGATTTACCAAACCCACTTAGTCACTAGTAAAGATATATCAAAAGAGGAAGAAGGTACTCTAGGAATCAAGCAAACTAGTCAAGAAGTCCACACAAAGGAGAAGAAGATTAATTCTCAAAGATGATAATGAAGAAGGAGAGGATAGTGACAAAATAGAGTCTGATGAAAGAAGTCATTTTAGAGTTTTTGTAAATAAGAGACCTGAGACTATTGATGAAATAACTGAATTTATAAAAAATAGTTAATGCTTTCCTACATTTAAATACTCCTCGTATGATTCTATGAGTGATTAGGACAAAAAAATATTGAAGATGTTGTAATAGTCATGATGACTAGAATTAAATCCACACCTATAGAAATTGGAAATGAAATTCATGATGGTATACATCAAATAATTGGTAGTCGATGGAACTATGCTCTAAAGAGAAAGAAGAAAATGAGAGGAAGGAAATTGGCTACTCTTATGCCATATTTTAGCCTTGAAGATAAGTGAATAATTGGAGCACTATAAAGATAGATTTGTTCAAAATTGAAGAGTTATTTATGTTTTGAGGGGATCTGCAAGAAGTAATTCAAGTTGATAACATTATAACGAGAAAACTATTGAGCTTGATAATAAAAATGAAGAGTGTATTAGTATATCCCCATAAGAGATGGAAAATTTTGTTCATCAAATATTTGAACACATAATTGAAAGAACTATAAGCATTGATGATGCACCAAATGAAGATCTAGTTGAAAAATTGAAGAAATATGAGGATGTTATGACTGGAACTGAGCAGAAGGATAAAGGACCTATATCTACCAAGTCATTATTTTCTCATATACTAGGATATGCACAAGTAATTGAACAAATCAAACCATAGCCTACAACTGAGACATTGGAGAATCCACAAAATAAGAATATCTATTGGATCATTATATACTCTTGTTAATTCTATTCCTATGGTCACCAATGATGAACAAAGGGATGCAAATACCAAGAAGAAGGCTCAAGAAACTCAAGAGAGATAAGGGGGAGAAACTACAAAGACCATAGGAATTGAGCAAGGAAACACAAATGTTGAAGATGAAAGTGCTCAAAGTGGAGCAGACTCGACGAAGCACAAAGTAGATGATTCTTCTACAGGTGAGACAACACTAGCCCACAAACCTCTGTGTGAGGGAATTAGTGGGCACGGCCAACTCATAGTTGTGAAGAAGAAAAAGTATGAAGATTTGTCATTACCAGTCTGTATAATAAACTATGTATTCAAGCCTATGTGATTATATTCTACAAATCCAACAGTATTAGAGTTAAAGAAAGAAGAAACATCAAGCCAAGAACCCAAGACAGATGACATAATTGATACTTTACCAAGCATGGATCTTGTAGCATTTGTAGCATCTACAATTGTTTCTACTATTGATGATTCACAAAAAAAGGGAGATGACTCAAAGAAAGATGTTAGAATTGAACAGAGACATCTGGAAACCCAAGTTGTTATGCCACAAAGTGTATCACCAAGCACAAGTATTGTAGACTCAAAGGGAAAGAAGAAGAAGAAGGAAGCACAAGCAATCAAGTATAACCTAGTGACACTAGATGAAGTAATTGTTACACCAAACTAGGATCCAAAAACTTTGGATGAAGATCAAATGGCTATATATATCAAGTTATGTGCTAGGGAAGTCGAGAAAACAAGACTAATAAAGGAGCGTGAATAAAACAAGTGCTACATGATGTCAAGGACATGTTATTGGATGTTGTGCTAGAAATTATATTGAATGAGAAGATATTGATTTTGGATCAACTTGTACAAATAGTAGACAAGCCCAATGCACCAAAAATTGATGCCCAATTAAATCTTTGAGTGAATAGAGAACAAATTTGAGCAACAATTTTTGGGGGAAATTGCTAGTGAGATTTCCATACAACAAGTTGCTTTGCTAGCCTATGTTACTAAACATTGTGAAGAATATTTCAATATTGTTTCAAAAGTTGTGTGCTATTCCCCTACTAACAAGTGAAGTTAAGAACAAATTACAAAAGTTCAGTGATGATAAGAAGGCAAGTGTAGATGAATTGAAAATAGATCCACCAAGTACATCATCCCTACACTATAACCTAGTGATATTTCTCATAGGTCTTCAACATGAATTATTAGAAGAAGAAAGTAATATGATAGTAGAGATTGATGAAATTCAAGAATTTTTGTTGCCTCATCTTGAGGTTATGCAAGATCGTACTATACAAAGGATCTCATAGCCACCTTAAGCTTATCAATTTCTAATCACATGATAGATCTCATGGCCAAACTAAGTATAGAGAAGTAGATAATTGGGATGATCAGATTATTTTCTTGATCACTTTAGATTGCATCCAAAGTGAGTATCTATATGTTTAGAGCTATTTTGACATCAATGTTAAAAAAGGGGGAAATTATAAGTTTTTGTCTATATGTTTCTTTGTATTATGTTTATTTTACAGAATGATAAGGAGTACAAACAACAAAAAAAAGATCTTGAAAAATAGGTCATACCGAGGAAGCATATGTAGAGGGTAGTTTGTATATATTTTTCAAGTTATTTTGAAACATAATGTTTTTGCCACTAATCTAAAAGGGAGAATGTTACTCCCATATATAATCATGTTGTCATTTAGTGTCAAAAAAATGGAAAAGAAGTATCAATAAAATTTGGTGAAAATAGTAATCGATTTTATATATGTCCTGAGAAATGGAGGAGGTGAATGAGTTTCATAGTTATCCCCAAGTTATTCTATATATGCCAAGCAGAAGACCTCACTGAGCTAGGCAGGGACCGTTGAGCAAAGACATTATTGAACTAAATAGTTATAATCAAGCAATGTTATTATGAATGGCAACACAAAGGACAAAACATTCATAGAGTGAAACAAAAGCTATGTGAAAGTTTGAATTGGCATAAAAATTGATGAGAAGTAATAATACCGAGTGGAAAAATTGATTACATAGTTTGAGATAAAGATTTGCAAAGATTTATTAAATAATGTGAAATTATTGTTTTATGATTTCAAGGTAGAAAAGATAAATGAAAATGAGGAAAGCGAAGGAATAAAATGATGGATTATTTTGGATTCATTGATTTTGATCAATGATGGATTTTGGAAAGTTCCCTAACCCTAATTAGGTCACAAATAGTAGAGACAAAAGAAAACTATAAAACAACCTATAAGGACAAATTTTAAGGTTATTATTGATAGAATTATTGAAGTGAGAAAGAAGATGAGATGACAAAGTATGTCAGAGATCAGAGATCAAATATTTCAGCAAAATTGAGAGAAATTGCATATCAATCAAAGGTGATATAACAGTGAGAAGAAGAGGGATCTAATCAAGAAAAGTAAGTTCATATCATAAAGATCATTTTTTTTTTCTACTTTATAATCATTGTAGTAGTTCTAAATCTTTGAAAAAGGTGGACATAATAGTCTTTTATGCAAATTTCTTAACCAAGTACACACTTAGAAGAGTCTTGTAAAATCCTTGAGAATGGTATATCCTAGCAAATCTAATTATATAGTTCTAGCAAAGTAAGTCACTAGAAGTGAAAAAACATCATAGCCCTAACAAGGCACACTCTACTTGTAGTACTGATGGATTTGTAGGTATCATCCCCACCATAGTTTAACATATGACCAAGGGTTTCTGCATGACCAAATGATTGTGTTATGTATTATAATTTTATGTTTACAAGTTTATGGGTGATGTATGGTGAATTAGTTAAGTTAGTTTCTATTACAAGTAATGTGGAAAATTTTATATGGTTATTGAGTGACAGTGGAATTAAGGTGAATACAAAAACAAAAATAGTTGAAAGGTTTCAGGTTACCAATTCAGCCCCTCTCAGTATCCAGCCTTTCCTAATATTCTAACATACAATTGGTATCAAAGCTCAAGCCCTGACATTGAAGATCTTAATAACTCAAGGGAAGATCTAATGGAAGCTTACAAATTGCATAGATCACTAGATGAAGCCTTTGGCACTATTGAGGATTTGAAGGAGAACTTAAGAGAAATTGATCATCATGAAGAAAGTTAGCAAAAATCAAGTATTCATAGAACAACTAGAGAAACACATTGGATCTGGTGAATTTGAAAAAGTGATAACATATATCATGAAATAAAATAAGAAGCTAACCAAAACAATAACTCTAATGAAGAAGTAACAAGAGAAAACAACAATAATAATTATTAAAGCCCAAGATGATAAATGTAATACCATTTTGGAAACAAATCAAGTGACTAAGGAACTAAAAATAGCCCAAGAAATAAGACCACCTGTTCATGTGCCTATCTCTACACTTGTATTGTACTTCTTTATATTTTTTGTCACTTTACCTGTATCTTTGCCTTTTGAAATAGATGGTTCCTTGGTACTTCCTTCTGGTCGATTTCCTTTGATATACGTGTTTATTTCTTGAGACATGTATTTTCAATGTTGGTTAATGTTTACAATGAGTCCAATTAATAGCTCGTATATTCCTTAGTGTTATTTTAGTTTAAGAGTTTCTATTGATGTTTCCTGGGAAGACCTTTTACATAAACTTCTCTATAAAACTTTTATATTAGTGATACTTATGATTTGATACTTTGAACTTCAATACTATGGATAATACTTATGGTTATACACAAAGGTGATCAAATGGTATGTGTATGAATGGATTTGTTATCTTTTCTCCTAAGTATTATTGGGTAGGTTTTCCTACAGTCGAATGTCCTAATTGTGAAAGAGTTAGTTAATATATTAAAATAATTTTAATGAATTAATTATATGGATATATGTTTTGAATCTGGCATGTGTTACTAGTCCCTTTCAAGAACAAGTCAAGCAAAATATGGAAGCACTAGAAAAATATGGAGTTGACAAATTCAACCAAATAACTATGTGAATAAAGGTGGTTAACTACAAAATGTTATCTAGTGCCCTAGTCAAAACAGTAATCGACTACATATGTGTGAATCTAGTGTCATGATGGAGCTATATTTTTTATTAAGTTGTTTAAAAGAAGACTTATTCATAGGAATGAGGAAATATCTCAATTATTGTAAAGCTCATTAAAATATGTGCTCTGTATAGTTGTTTCTAAAAGGACCATAGACTTAGGATGTTTGTTTCAAGTAATTTTTTAAAAATAAGTTGTCAATTGAAATTCTTTAGTTAGTGAGTAGTCAGTCAAGAAGGTGATTGTAATCTGAACAACAATAGTTGATACAACAGTTTTATTTTAGTTTGTAATCTTGATGCCTTGAGAATGAATATAATGAAGGTATTTATCTGCAAGGGGGTCCACTTTTTGGGTGAACTCTATTAATTTCTTTTCTATTTTTTAAGAGTAGTTTCATACTTTATTCTTCATGCAATCACGTGGTACCAAAATTGGTGGTTATTCTTTTAGTCACATGGTACTAGAACCTATGGTTGTTCCTCACTACTACATTTGGACCCGAATTGCGATGGTCACCCATTGTCCAAGTGATAGTATTAAGAATTGGATCCAATTGGATAAGTTTCATACTTTTGGAGTTGCAAATTGCAACAGCAAGCTTGATTGTTGCAATTGCGATGGCTTTTGGTGTCACAATTTGGCAAAAGGCAAGGCCAAGAGTTCATCATCACATTTTCATGATTGCGACAGGCCATCATTGCGACTACGATATCTAACATTTGCAGTCCTCCATCGCAATAGTGATGCCCTCACCTTACTAATGACAGTCATCCATTGAAAAGGTCATCGCAAGTGAGATGGATTGCAACAGCAATGCTGTGGGTGTGATAGCTATCTGTCAGATATATCTGTCGTAGTTGCGACAATTATAAGACAAAAATGTTGCTAGTGCAATGGCCAAGTTATCGCAATTACAATAGATTGTTGGAATTTTTTTTTAAATCAATATGCAACCATTCCAAAACATCCACTTCATTCAATTTCAAGATTCGTGGTTGCTGAAAGAGGAAGTGGAATTTGGCTTTATGATGCACAATTTTGTTTGTGAATTCCTATTATCATTTTCCTTCCGTTGAAAGTCCATGCACCTAATTTTTGAATGATTATTTCTACACAGACACATGACCTTCCAAATTTTCACTCCAACATAAAATATGCATCTATTTCTTTTGGAATTATGCCCATGTGTTCTTCCACATTTTGTACACATAGATACAAGAGCAGTTGCACTAAATCATCTGACAAAATTATTCAATCTAGTGTTTTGATGGATATCCATGTCCATCATCCATCAACATTGATCATTGGACCAACTTCTAGACTAAAACATGAAGTGAGCAGGTAGTTAGAAAGTTAAAACTTGAAGCAAACAAAATGAGGTTTAATTTTGGTTAATGTTGATTGTCATGCTTATGCATCATCCAATCATGGTGCAGTAGGTATAACTTATATCTAGAATGTAGTTTGTAAGGCTTTTCAGAACTTCTTATCCTAAGAAATTCTTGAAGAAATGACATTCTTAATCATACTTTGTTTAGTTTAATTTCATTGCAGGTAAAGTGTGAGAATACTTTGAAAGTACACTTCAATGTTTATGCATTGTGCAAGGTAAGATCATGATTTGGACCTCTCAGTGGATGGACTTAGAACCAATGTTTGTGATCTCTTTTAGTTGAATCCAAACATGCAATATCTCATAACATATGCAAATGAAGACAAAGATGTTGAGGAGCCTTCAAACTTTGTTGCTCATGAGGAGGGAAAACCAAAAAATTGGGTAGAGAATTAGATGGTTCCACTATTCTTACACTAAGAAAGGGAGTATTTATAGGAGGAAAAGGAATTGGGAAACCCATGAGAGGGAAAATTGGTGGAGAGATTTCTAGAATATAATTCATGATGTATGGAACATAATTTATCTGTGGTTGGAATGGAGCTGGAACAATATTGTAATGATATCAGCGAGGTTGCATTCATTGTTAGAGGGGCAATTGGGAAAGTGTATGGGCATGGAGGGAGAGTCATGTATTTAACTATAGAAGAAATAAATTATTGTACCCATGGATTCAAATTGGTAGTCATGGCTTTCTAGAATTGGTGTGCCTCTAATATTCCTCAAAATATATCTTTGCAAGGGCAATGATAGAATGAGAAATCTAACTTTGAAAGTCATGGCAGGGACAAATGTTTCCAAGTGGCCTTTTGGTGGTGGTATGCCTATTTTCATGTCAATTCCTCAATAAACTAATGTTGCACACAAAATGTATGTTAAATCCATGGCTTTGTGCATGGAGAAATAATCGTGACGTTGGGTTTCTTATCTATAGTAATATAAAAAGGGAATAGAAATGCAACATTGTCTATTAAATGCTTGAGCAGAAGTAGTATCAATTAGACAACTTAGAAGAATGTCAAACACGATCTCTATGAGAGGGGCCAAAGAGGAAACTGCATGAGCTGCACTAAACAGTGTATGTGTGTGATCAACTTAGTAAAATGTATTTCTAACAAAGAAAATAGTATTTTTTTCGTCATTGTCTTTATAAAACATGAAGTGTAGGTATGAACAACATAGTAAAATGTATAGGACACTTAGTAGTTTTTTTTCATCATTCGCTTTATAAAAGACATGTTTAATTGGCTACATAGCCATGGGTGTATCGTCAAGAGTTGAGAGAAATATTTGTAGTGTGACATGTTCTTTAGATGTTTTCCTTGTGTAATCATTCAATGTTTATTATATCTCATGTCTTGACGCATGATGAGATATTGTGTTGTATTCACATATTTATACATCTCCCAGGGGATTCACCACACCTTTTTATTGATTAACATTTCTTTTATAAGGTCCTTTCATTGTGGTGTAGCTTCATTCATGCAGCTCAAATTTCCTCCTTCTGAAGCACACTCCATTTGCTCTCCTGCAAATCTACCTAATATTGCAAATGTCCTCAACTACACAAGGTCTACTTTAATTATTTTCTTCTAAATATATATGAGGCACTAAATATATTAACATATTGTGAGTATGATCTTAAAATAATGCTTAATAACTCACAACATTATGTAGAAGATCATGTGATTTAAGAACCTGTTGTGATGGTTTGAGTTGCTTCTGTCACAGTTCGAGTTCCTCTTGTTGTTTTTGATGGTGTGACTAGAGCTCCTTTCCTTGGTCCTTGTGATGTCATGTCCACTCCACTTGGTGTTTTAATGGGGGATGTGTGTCTTCCTTACTCGTCTCTTTCTTGGAGATTTCTCTTTCTCATATGGTTTTGGTCGCAACTTCTATTAGTGTGGTCATCCCTATGGTTGCTAAGATTTGAACTCTACAAACATGTATATTCCATCTCTGAATTAGAATATTGTGACAAGGCTCATTGAATAGAACACAAATCAAACTAATATTCAACAGAGGTTAATTGAAATCAGATCACAATAATTAATCAAAATGCAGTACTCTTATTTCAGTACTTAGCCAATGGAGAAAGTGGTATCCCACGGATTGGAAAATGTCTAAATTATCATATGAAAAGGGAATAAGTACAATGTTGTGCATCTCTTCTTCAAGCTTATACATATATGTTATACTGAAGTTAAATATTTGCTAAAAATAAACCATTTGTTATAAGATATTAAAAAGACATGTTAATCATATAACACATAGCTAAAGCTTCTTTACATCTCATACTGTAGTTATTAATTTTAATTAAAAAAATCCATGGAAGACACTATGATACCAAACATTTATAGTTTCTTAAGTAAAATGATTTTACTTCCATGCTTACCATAATCTATATGAAAATTTAGTCCAAATCCTTTAAAAAGCCTACAAAAATAAATGGATTTAATCAATAGAGAGAAGACATAAAGACAAGCACCTATGTACAAAGTATTTATCAAATGCAGGCCTTCTAATGGCCATGTTCTTTCGTGCCCCTATATATAAGAATGGATGTCAACATGATAGTTGTCTTTATATATATTTAAATATGTTCATGTATATAGGAATGGATTTTACTATGATATATATATATATATATATATATATATATATATATATATATATATATATATATATATATATATATATATATATATATATATATATATATATATATATATATATATATATATAGAGAGAGAGAGAGAGAGAGAGAGAGAGATGAATTTTAACATGATAGTTGTTTATATGTATAAATATGTTTCTTGATAAAACCCTGACGAGGAAATTTCATTGCATTGAGTTTGATGTTCAAAATAAGTAGCAATAATTTGAGAATAACAATCATAGAAGTTGATTTAACAATGCCATCAACCAAATTCAGAATTTGAAAGGTTGAATGGTGGTTGTTCTAGATTGTGTAGGTATGAATTATGGGTAGTGATTGAGCAATGTTATTTCAAAATTAGATTGTGTAATAGTTTAGTTTGCATGAATTTATTAGATTGCATTCAGTAATATGAATAATTTTTTCATGAAGTGAAGTGTAACAACAATTTTAATATACCCAATAAGAACATATTTTGTAATGGACCCAATGGATATATCAATGTAGTTGTCCCCATTGAGAGTGCAGGAAGAATCACGTTCAAGAAATGTGGACTATGGTGTGCTAAAGAAAGAGTCTTATAAGGGTGGATGAAGAATTATGCCCTTTATTGTGGGTAAGATATTAGATTCTAACTTTTCCTAGCGCATTGGTCTTTTGATTGTATTCAGAATGAAAAGATGTAGAATGGATTTCAAAACCCAAATTAGATCTATATTTTTTTCTCAACACATAAACTCGGCATT
The DNA here is from genome assembly GCA_028749045.1 of Cupressus sempervirens. Taxonomy (NCBI): domain Eukaryota; kingdom Viridiplantae; phylum Streptophyta; class Pinopsida; order Cupressales; family Cupressaceae; genus Cupressus; species Cupressus sempervirens. The sequence continues at coordinate 511,191,391 of CM053791.1, forward strand.
TATAATTGAAGAGTGGTCATTGTGGTGTTCTTATTTGGTAGGAAATGAGAGTTGTGCAAACCTTACAACGGCCTGTAATTTGACTAGTAGAAAAGCATGAAATGTCATAAAATATTAAAATGAAAAGGTGAACTTGGCATTTAAAAATAGTAACTAAAATAAAAATGTTACTTTTTTTCTCCATTAAGTGTAGCATGTCATATAGAACACATAGTACGAGTCCATTCTGAAGGAACTAGTGTTTCCCACTATCAAAAAAATGAAACATAGGTTCAAGTACATAGCATATTGTGTGGTCTCCTTTGTTAATTTGGCCATGTTTTGAAGACAAATATTTGACCAGACTTTAGGATCCTTTGCTTCCTCCCTATAATATTATTCAACATATAGCCACAATCAAAACAAATAATGAGAATAGTTCATGAATCAATGTATACTTTAGAATGATCTAATATCTCTTGTTTTCATTATTCAAATTCTTCTTCATGTCTCCCAATTTACAATAAAAGTTATCAAATGTCATCAAACATGATTGCGGATAAATAGAAACAATAGAATACCTTAGAGAGGAATAATTTGAGGCAATCCCATAGAAATCCATTCTTTTGAATACTTCATACACTGCAACTAAATTTCAAAAATAAGTAAGTTTGACTATGCATCCTTCTGCATTGTTTGAAACCAAGAGATTCACATAGTTAGTTGCCATGAAATCATAGGTTAATGTTGAGCTTCACTTGCTTTTGAGAATAGTTTAATATTCTCTACTAATCAAGGTCAACCATGTGAAGGTGGAAGCTCATTTGGCCCCACAACCCACCCCCCCCCCTCCCCCCCCCCCCCCCCCCCAACATCTACATTCCCCGTTAACATCTACAATTCATTCATTATATTAATAAAATGTAACATTCATAAATTATGACATGATAACATTCATTAACAAATAAGTTTCATTAGAACATTCACATTAACATTGAAACATAAGATTCATTACAACATTCACATGAACATTCAATAGAACATAAATAAAACATCTCTACATAAACATTAGTCATTATCAATAAATAAGTTATATAGGTTCACATGAATCATTTCTTTTTTGTTTTTTTGTTTTTTTGTCCTTCCCTATATTGTCGCAGAGGTATATCCATGTCATCATTGATATTTCTTCTCACCTGTGGACGTGTACTTGTTGTCCTTTGCAAAGGTTGGTCCTCTATAATAAAAAAATAAAATAGTTAAATTTAAAAAAATTGAGACTTCAAAGATTTTAAAGAACATTGTAGCACTCTTTACCTTGTCCAACCACATCATCTTGAGTGCCGACTTGGACCTCAACACGCTCATTAGGAACAATCTTTGTATCCCCTGCAACTACAATACAAGATGTTTTCTTAATACCAACACATATTATAGTTAAATTTGCATTACTACACCAAATTCAATTTAAAATGTTTACTTATATTAATATTCAGAAATCACAAATCGAATAGAAATTTTTTACTCGAATATATATTGATATTATTCTTCATCCATCTCATCATCAAGATCATCATTGTTGTCAACATTATCACCACCATTATCTTGGTCGTCATCGTTGTTGTTGTCATCATCATCATCATCATTGTGATCAATGGAAACATCATCATCATGATCAGTAGAAGCATCATCATCATGATCAGTAGCAACTTCATTTGCATCAGAAGCATCATCGACTAACTCTCAATCATGATCCACTTCTTCCTCTTCCTCAGTATCTTCTTCTTCCTCCATCGTATTATACTTTATTGTCCTTCCCCTTGGATCATGTCTAAGAAAAAATGACCAACCCAATTTATGTGCAACCTTTGAGTAAAATAGTTGCTCACATTGGCTTGAAAGAACATAGGGCTCATCTCCAACTAGCTCAAACAACCTTGTATTAATCATTGGAAATCCAATCTCGTGCTCAATAATAGTTCTATTAGGATCATTTTGATTGAGTTGTAGTCTATACCATTTGACAACAAAGAGAACTAATTTGAAGGAATTAAAGTCATGGTCAAGTATATCAACCAAAATACCATAGCATCAATTTTGAGATTCTCGAGGATGTAAATCATTTCTAGGTGAAATATTGGTCACTTGGAATCTTACACTTATCCTAGAATCACAAGTTCTCTTTATGTCATCTAAATCTTTGATGTGAATTTTATAACAATTGCAGAATATAGTCTTGTGGTGTTTCACCTACAATAATGTCAAACATGCATAAATTATTCCATCACGAGTTCAAAGATATACGGTTGATTAACAAATTTATAAGTACGTAGAGATCTCTTAAACCATATGCTAAATCTATTTCCTTTTGTGTAACATTGGGATCTCCATTAAAATGAGCTTATTTAACCAATGAAAACACAGATTCCCATTTTAATCCATGGCTAGAATGTTGACATCATTCAATCCATACCATCATCCAATGTTTAATTGTTTGCAATAAACAAATGTATTGCATCCCACTCTTTAGCAATTGTACAAAAGTAAATACATGGCTTAGAACAGATTTATTTTGAAGATTAAGAATTAATTAACTACACATCTCATAATTTATTACCTTTCACTTTCTTAAATCTACCTTTCCCCACCAGGTACTCCCCTTCAAATTTTTTAATGGATTTGAGATCCCAAATGCAATCTATGTGGGGCTTTGTTGCAAGATTAGGAAGATATTGAATAATGTACACCATCATTTGGTATGCCATATGATGGTGTACATTATTAGAAAGTGCTCTTTATCGAACCAAACCCTTTAAAAATTTCAAGTGTCTCTCAACCATCCACATTAACCTAGGCTGTACAAGTCCACAAAATTCAATCTCCTCAACTTGGTGTATGAGGTAGTGTTCTTGTGCATTGGAAAAAGTTAAAGGTAAACACTTTTGCATTTCACACATTAGTGAGGAATTCTTTTCTTCCAATATTTTATATCTTCTTTATGAATTTTTTTAGATTACAAGCACCTACAAGGGATTCAAGACACAAAAACATATAAATACGAGACTTTACAATATGTTACGTGTTTGATATATTGAATAAATATCACTACTTACCTCATGTATTTTCCAAGATCATATTTCACTTGTTTGATATTATTGTCAAAGTTATTTGGGAGCAATAGGGGTAGCACATTTCATTCTTTTCTAATGTAATACAGTGAAAATTAAATGCAGTTTCGCAAATATATTGTAAATACAAAAGACTGTGGCTTACCTTATGAAGGTATGCCAATCATGTGTTTTCAACCCTAGGTCAAATTCACTTTTCTTTGGTATGAGATTGCTTATATTTGTAGCAATTCTTGTAGGAAACTGAATTTTTTGTATGACTTCTTTTATGGCATTACTTTGTTGCTCCATTAATAACCAAGGAAGGGCACTTGCATTAATCCAATCTCCATTGTTATTTGATTCAATGATATTTTTCATTGCATGATTGGAATCATGAATGTCACTGCAAATTTTGAAAAAAAGTCTTTGTCATGCCTTCCATCCAATATTTTCCACAATGTCTTTGTTACATTCTTTCCAATATGCATGGTATCAAACAAATGCACAATTTGTAGCTACTCGTAGTAGGGTAGCCTACTAAATTATCTCAGATAACATTTTAGTCCCTTTGGAAGGTGGTTAGTACTAATGCTTTAACGACCTCGAATTCTATTATATTCCAATTGCCATAGGTGAGGTGTCATTCTTCATGGCTTTAATGTAGTCTCTTATTTCCCATTGAAAAGATCATGTTTTTTGACACTTCGATAGTCATTTTTTTGGTGGAGGAAGTGTCTATTCTCATCAAATATTTGCTTTCTTAAACTTTTGGAATAACAAGATTTCATCTTTGGACCACACATTGGACATGCAAATTTTCCCTTTGTTTGAAGACCTACAAGATAATGATACAATTGTATTAAATATGTTCATTTTTTGAGTTAATATTATCACGTACAATAGATTTTAGTATAACATACCACATAAATGTGTCAACCCTGGGGCATCATGAATTGTCCACACAAGCATTACATGGAATTGAAAAAAAATATATCCAATTGGTCTAGAGATATCATATATAGTGAAACCATTCCATAACACCAGAAACTCGTCGATAAGAACGCAATATAATATCTTTCACTTGGTACTTACCTAGTTGAATGAACAGCATTAGATAATTATTGTTGTCATTTCACACCAAGACTTATAATTGCATGTAAGTAACAATAAAATAATAAAATACCTGGAAAAATCATTGCCAACATAATGTTCTCCCTCTTTATTGACATCCATGGAGGAAGGTTATTGCTAATAACAAAAATAGGTCAAACCGAGTAAACAATTCTCATTTCTCCATATGGATTAACACCGTTAGTTGCCTGAGATTTTGAGGTTCTTCTTTAAAGTGTGTCCACTTTTCTTCTATGTCCTTCAATGTTGAACCATTCATAGGAATTCAAATAATGTTATCTTGACTTCTATTGTGTGCATGGTAATCCATAAGTTATGCCAACCTACTGTACCTAAATAATTGTTTAAGACGCAGAATACTGGGGATGTAACGAAGAACCTTGTAAGGCACCTTTTTTGTTACTTGATCATCTTGATATCTTCTTGTATGGAATTTGAGGCATTATGTTGCATTTTCATTTTTATGATAAATTACATGATCTTGAGGACAAGTATCTATTGATTGATACTCCATTCCAATATGTTTCATAGTGACACATAATTTTTGGTACGAGCGAGTGAGAACATTTGATAGTGGTAACAAATAGTCACCTATCAATCTATAGCAAAAAATATTAGTCGTTAACATAAAAAATCTTAATGGTACATATTTTACCTTTTATAGACTATAATGACGTATATCACAAACCTTAGCATATGTGACATTGTTATTTTGGATAAACCATTCATAACCTTCAAAATCACCAACAACGATACAACAGAGAGAAGAGTTGATTGGGATCCTTCGTAAAGGGTCATGTTTGCCTTCTCAAGTAGAGTTATATCATGGATGGACTCAATGTCATTCTCATCATCATCATCATCATCAGCACTAGCACCAACACTAGTACCAAATGTGTCATGGATCAATACATTCACACCATCATCTTCAAATGTTTTTTCTGGTGCATGATTGTCATCTTCCATGGGATTATGATCTTCTCCTTCAATACTCACACCTCCATATTCCTCCATATTCACACCTCCATGTTCCTCTGAGATGTGTTGGTCCATGTCACATACTACCCTGGGGAGATCAAACTATATAAAAATGATGATAATCAAACCCCTGTTATGTGGTTCATATGTATATTAATTGTGAAAACAATATAACAAACAATGTACCAATTGATGATAAACAAACCCCCTTTAGTGTGATCATTCTCCCTACAATGTATCTTAGTTGTTTTGATTTTGATTCTTATTGTCTTTAAGTCATTATAATGATTGCAAGGACAATAACATTTTTCATCACGTGCTCTATGAAAGTTAGACAACAATCTAGTGATTGTCTCCCTATTTTGATCAAACTCCCTTGTAATATTTGACATAATCCTTCTTTATAGGAATAACTTATTCATGTGCCCTTATTGAGTTGGTTGTACTTAATGTTTATATCTATGCATGTGGTTTTCAAAGAAACATTTGGTGTAGTTAATGTGTATATCTGCAAAAATATTGGACATGTTGTACTTAATGTTTATATCTGCACATATGATTTTGAAAGAAACATTTGGTGTCATTAATGTGTATATTTGCAAAAATATTGGACATGTTGTGCTTAATGTTTATATTTTCATATGATTTTGAAAGAAAAATTGGTGTAATTAATGTGTATATCTGCAAAAATATTGGACATGTTGTACTTAATGTTTATATATACACATAAGATTTTGAAAGAAACATTCAGTGTAATTAATGTATATATCTACAAAAATATTGGACATGTTGCACTTAATTTTTATATTTGCACATATGGTTTTGAAAGAAACATTTGGTGTATTTAATGTGTATATCTGCAAAAATATTGGACATGTTGTACTTAATGTTTATATCTGTACATATGGTTTTGAAAGAAACATTTGGTGTAATTAATGTGTAGGAGGTGATCTCACCTAGTTCATCGTCATGACTTTGAAGTCCTTAATCACAATCTTGGGTGCTCAAATTAATGTCCAAGATGTTTGTGCCTTAGGGCTCTATTTGAACATCATTTGAAAGGGCCTCAATGTCGATAACAAAATGTCTCTCAATATGTTTAGAGGTTTAGAGGTAATGTCATTGTGGCAAAGGCTTTTGCAAGGGAATGAGCCTCATGATTATGGCATTTACATAGAAGCAGAACTTGCTTCTTCAACTCCTTTCGCTCAACTCTTCATTGAAGCTTGGTTAGGGATAGAAAGAAGTAGAAGATGATATAAAATATATGAAGAAGAAGGGTAGGATGTGAATTTGGATTCTAACTTCATGAATTCCTTACATATGGTCAAAACGTGAAGGGCCTCACAATTGAGAATGTCGATAAACTTCTTTTAATTATTACATTGGTGTGGCTACCAATTGCCTAGTCTTATATGGATCTTGTTTCCATTATTTCATGTGATATTTATATTGCTTCTATGTGTAACTCTGAGCAGGGCTTGTTGTTCTATGTTTAAGTTTGAGTTTTTAGTTTCAATATACACCACCCTTGCGTCATTTTCTAAATTTCCTAAATACATGTTCTAAAAAATTATTGTGCATAAAAGTTTTATGATGTATTTTTTTCTCCCACCATATAGACCATTGCAACAAACATTGATGCAATGTCAAAGGGTACTCTTTATTTGTCAAGATAAAAAATGAACTATTTTCCTAGTCCAAACTAACTTTTAAATAAAGTAAAATCATTTCCTAGAAATATGGATGGTTATATCTCTATGAGAGAAGTATATTGAAGGACAAGAAGCATTCCCTTTCTAGTGTATACTGAGGGTTTTCACCCTCATGCTAGACCAAAAAAATGGGAAGGTTTCTAGTCTAGGATGCAAAAATCCCCATGTACTATCCAAATTGATCTATTATGAATATTGATCTTTTTATCATTCATTCAATATAGTCCATGATGAAGAAAGGAAAAAATTTAAAAAATCTATTCTATATGATTAAAATAATAATAGAAAACTATCATCTAACACTAAAAAAAAAAAAAACATCAAAGAGACTAAACTTAAAATCTATGCCAGAAGATAAGCTAGAAACATAAAAAAACTAACTGTCAATGAGAGAGAATACATTGAGGTATAATGAGAAATATCCAAGGGAAATCATTTCTAGGGAGATAGTTATGTTTAGGAGTACTAGTCTCAAACATACTACATCACTAAAAATAATTACCCCTAACTATAATGCACAAGATTATCTTGTTTCTTCTAAATTAAGAAAAGATAATGCTTATCTTAGAAACCAAAGCCATGTGGTTTCAACCATATATAGTAAATATGTTGTAAATATAAATTTAATCATATTACTATCCAAATCATTTATCTTAGAAAATAATATTGTATATAGAAAAATCTTCAGATGTAAGGAGAGGTATCCGATGAAAATCAACAGTTTCTATAGGAACAAGTCATGAAGATAAGATTCCTAATCTAATATGAAGTTTTCTCTATCAATAATAGCATTAATCCTTTGAATTGAGAGTTTCAAATTAGAAATAATTATTTCCCAACCTGAATTAGAATAGAACCTACCAAAAATTAGATTACGTATTAAAAAGCTAATAATACACATGATCTAAATTATGCACTTTATTGTTTGTTTTATTGTACCTAATCTGATGATAGTTCTACAAGAATTCGTAATCAACCCAGCTAATCAGCAACTAGACCAATTTAACTAGGTTATGGCTTGTTTCTTTCTAAAAATATATGCTATGATATGTTTTTGTAAAATTTCTTGTGAGCTTTGCCCATTTTTCATGGTCTGCATTATTTTTGTGTAGAATCTTGAGGTAAGCCACTTAGCACGGGTTGAGTGAATTTTATTATTTTATTATTTTGATTTTGGAATATGTATGCAGCTAGATCATTTTTGGTAAAGTTGATTGTTTTTTTATTGTACCTAATCTAATGAAAGTTCTACAGGAATTTGTAATCAACCCATCTAATCAGCAACTAGACCAATTTAACTGGGTTATGGCTTGTTTCTATTGATCTCATATTGGTTTTGACAATTGAGTATCAACATACTTAAGAAATTTACTAAGTTCATGCCGCACTAGTAACATATGCCGAGAATAATATGTATAGATGTCGAGTTGCAATGAGTGTCGAGTCATTTATGTGTCGAAACAATCAAGTGCTGAGAAAATAGACAGAGCCAAGCAAGTTTCAAATGTCGAGTGAATAATAGATGTCGAGCAAGTTCAAGTGCCAAGTCAGATAGAATTATAGTATGTGTCAAGCATCAATATTAACAAGTGCAGAGTAACATAGAATTGACCTAGTTTTTTGTGATAGCACAAACAACTATGTAAGCTATTTTTTTGAGTTGACATATGGATAGATCTCAAAGCTTTGAAGATAAGATCGAATCTATTTAGATTCCCTATGCGATCAACATGCAACCAATTAGAAAAATGGAAGGAATTGAGCGAAAAAAAATGGATGAATTTGCAATCAACCCAACTTATTAGCAACTAGACCAATTTAACTAGATTATGGCTTGTTTCGTTCTAAAAATGTATACTATGATATGTTTTTGTAAAATTTCTTGCAAACTATACCCATTTTTCATGGTTTGCATTAGTTTTGTGCAAGACCTTGAGGTAAGTCACTTAGCACAGATTGAGTGAGTTCTATTGTTTTATTATTTGGATTATGGAATATGTATGTAGCTAGATCATTTTTTGTAAAGCTAATTGTTCATTTTATTGTACCTAATCTAATGACATTTCTACATGAATTTGTAATCAACCCAACTAATCAGCAACTAGACCAATTTAACTGGATTATGGCTTGTTTCTTTCTAAAAATATCTGCTATGATATGTTTTTGTAAAATTTCTTGCGAACTCTGCCCATTTTTTGTGGTCTACATTATTTTTGTGCAGGATCTTGAGGTAAGTCACTTAGAACAAGTTGAGTGAGTTTTATTATTTTATTATTTGGATTCTAGAATATGTATGCAACTGGATCATTTTTCTGTTGTGAGATAATATGTAATAAGCACCTTAAAAGAGATCTCTTTGACTATATAAACAGATACATGTTTAGAAGGAAATATAAAGACATACATGTTTACAAGGAAAAGAAAAAACATTTACATATTTATGGCTTGTTTCTGTTGATCTCAGATTGGTTTTGACAATTGAGTGTCAACATACTTAAGAAATTTACTAAGTTCATGTCGAGCTAGTAACATATGTCGATTATAATATGTATAGATGTCGAGTTGCAATGAGTGTCGAGTCACTCATGTGTCGAAACAATCAAGTGCTGAGAAAATAGACAGAGCCGAGCAAGTTTCAAGTGTTGAGTGAACAGTAGATGTCAAGCAAGTTCAAGCGCCGAGTCAGATAGAATTATAGTATGTGTCGAGCATCAATATTAACAAGTGCGGAGTAACACAGAATTAACCTAGTTGTTTGTGATGGCACAAACAACTATGTAAACTATTTTTTGAGCTGACATATGGATAGATCTCAAAGCTTTGAAGATAAGATCGAATCTATTTAGATTCCCTATGCGATCAACATGCAACCAATTAAAAAAATGGAAGGAATTGAGCGAGAAAAATTGATGAATCTCAATCATAGATTCATACCTAACCTAAGCCACCAAAGTCTTTTTAAAGGGAGACAAAGCCCCATAATTCTATATGAGAGAGAGCATTAGTGAATGCATGCGAGAAGGTGATGCTAGCAAAGATTTGAAGAAAGTGAAAGGGGTGAATTGATCAAGTTTAAGGTGACTTAGAAGAAGGACAGAATTGTAGAATAAGTTTACAGAACAAAGAATTGAGGACACAGAAATTTCATATCAGATCTGCAAGGATCAAGATGGACTGAATTGAGATCTAAAATTAGCAATACCAAATTGTAAGTTTATCAGATCAAACATTCTACTATACTTTCTAACAATTGTATCAACACGATGAAATCTTTTGTATTACGGTTGACTTAACAGTCATTGTGAAATCCTTTAACAGGGTGACATTCCAAGTGAGTGTTCTAAAGTCCTTTAGCCAGGCACACTTTTAACAGGTTATTAAAATCCTTTAACAAGGTGGGATCTAACAATCCTTTGTAAGCCTTTAACAAGGCAGGCCTTTCACAGGACAGATCATGAAAATGGTCAAACCATGTAACCTTAACAGGTGAACTTTATTGTTGCAATAGTGAAGAATTGTGGGTGTCATCCCCACCCCAGTTTTACCTTCTCATTGGAGGGTTTCTGGGTAATAATATTTGGTGTCAAGTGTTTATGTGGATGCATTTACTTTAAATTGTATTTCAATATGTTTATACATGCATTGTTTTAAAGTTAAAAGATTTATTGGTTAGAGATTAGTACTTTTGATTCACCCCCCACCCCAAAAGTATACATTTCCCATTTGTATTTCTAATAGTTTCTTTCTAAAAATATCTACTATAATATGTTTTTGTAAAATTTATTGCAAACTTTGCCCTTTTTTTGTGGTTTGCATTATTTTTATGCAAGATCATGAGGTAAGTCACTTAGCACAGGTTGAGTGAGTTTTATTGTTTTATTATTTGGATTCTAGAATAAGTATGTAGCTGGATCATTTTTGGTAAAGTTGATTGTTCATTTTATTGTACCTAATCTGATGACAATTGTACAGGAATTTGCAATCAACCCAACTTGTCAGGAACTAGACCAATTTAACTAGATTATGGCTTGTTTCTTTCTAAAAATGTCTACTATGATATGTTTTTGTAAAATTTCTTGCGAACTATGCCCATTTTTCGTGGTTTGCATTATTTTTGTGTAGGATCTTGAGGTAAGTCACTTAGCACAGGTTGAGTGAGTTCTATTGTTTTATTATTTGGATTTTGGAAAATGTATGTAGCTAGATCATTTTTGTAAAACTAATTGTTCATTTTATTGTACCTAATCTGATGACATTTCTACATGAATTTGTAATCAACCCAACTAATCAGCAACTAGACCAATTTAGCTGGATTATGGCTTGTTTCTTTCTAAAAATATCTGCTATGATATGTTTTTGTAAAATTTCTTGCAAACTTTGCCCATTTTTTGTGATCTACATTATTTTTGTGCAGGATCTTGAGGTAAGTCACTTAGCACGAGTTGAGTGAGTTTATTGTTTTATTATTTGGATTCTAGAATATGTATGCAACTGGATCATTTTTCTGTTGTGAGATAATATGTAATAAGCACCTTAAAAAGGATCTCTTTGACTATATAAATAGATACATGTTTAGAAGGAAATATAAAGGCATACATGTTTACAAGGAAAAGAAAAAACATTTACATATGTACCTCTTCTTGCCCTTGAAGAAAATCGCAAAGCAAGGGCATGGTACGACAATGAAATCGTAGATCAAGGACATGACACGACAATGAAATCGCAGAACAAGGGCACAACATAATAATGAAATCACAAAGCAAGAGCACGACAGACAATGAAATCACAAAGAAAGGGCACAACAACAAAATGCAAAGATCATGAGGGCACAACAACCAAATACACCAGTCACAAGGGAACAACAATGTTCACAGCTCTCCACCCTCATTTGGAGCTCTCCACCTCTTTCACGCTCTCCACAATCAAAAAAATCAAAAATGATTTATGTTATGTTTTCATTTTTTTTGTTTATGCTCGCGGGGTCATCGCAATTGTGAGTCAAATATTGGTATTGCGACGGCATCAAGGAAAATTGTAATTTTTTTTTTTTTTTTTAAAAAGGAAACTCACCACAAATTACACCACCGTCACAATTTGACCCCAAATGTTGTAGTGCCTACATCATAGGTAATTAGAGTAAAATCTTGTCTGTATTTGGATTACTTTGAATAGTATAAATTTTTCCAATTCCAAGTTTTAGAATAGAATTGAAGTTCAGCATTTAGTTTTCACGCATTACATTTCCATAGCATACATAATGGCAATTATCCTTGTTTAGAGAATATACTTCGTAGATACCATTTCAATTTTACACCCCTGATTTGACATAACAATGAGCCTTAAAGGTCAATTGGTTACTACTTAAGAAAGTCCAATCCATAAGTAAGGGTAAAACACTTTAGTTTCCAATCTGATTAATTAGGCCAAACAGCTAGTTTGAGCTTGATTGAATCCATTGGTAATGATGTCAATCATGTCTTGGGTGGTCTTGAACTTCCCTTTCTACACTACCATACACATGGGCTTACGTGCTTTTGATAGATTGGGTCTTAATTTAGGTAGTCCTATATCTCTTTACAGCTACACTTCATTTTCATTGATTATCTTCTTTAACTCTTTGAGTAACCATACCCTAATATCTTCTAATTTTGCAAGTTAGTTTCTTTGTTCTTACTATCTTTGGAGAATTGAAAAAACATATTCTTCAAAATAGATAATTATGCTTCTCGAATATTGTATCTACAATTTCATCAATAGAAAGGGGATTAGACTTCTTATAATTTCATCTTCAGCTTCCTTAATGGCTTCAGTAATTACTTATGCTTCTGTAGCTTTATCATTAGTTGGAGTCTCTAATGAGTCTCTTTCTTGTTGTATCGATGGTGATTCTCTTTCCTCTTATTCCACTTGTACTTGAGTCAGGTGTGGGGGGCTCCTTATATTTTCAGTGTCCATTTATTTAGTGCTCATTACTTTGAATGGTGCCTTCTTGGGTGCTCTTGGAGCTTGGATCCTTATTACTCTTTGTGAGGCCTTTTCAACTTCTTTCTTCTTCTCTATGAGAAGTTTGTTCCCTATTTCAGTGCAAGTTTCAAACCTTGGCAGGATTGACCTTTCTTCCATAGCCAATAATTGTTCTATGAATGGCTTTTCTTCTTCTTCCTTTACGTCAAAGTTGAATGGAGTCAACTGGGTTCTTGGTTAAACTACACACACAATGCACTTATTTGTGCTTGCTAGGAACCGTATATCATTTTTTTGGTTTTCCACTAGACTAACTAGGAATCCTTTCTCGTTGACATCCTTTTTTAGAGTTCTTGAAGTATCTCAACACATGGCATTACATTTACCTTACAATTTCCTCTAGAGCTTACATACTTAGAGTGGTTACAGGTTGGTCTTCTCTCCAGTGATGAATTGAGAACTTGGGAACTCTCCTCTAAGATAGAAAAATATACATACCAATATTGAACCAAATCTTAGACTTTAATCTTTGTGATCACTCATGATCTTACCTAGACTTTCCATCATCTGTTTGTGCAGATATCCACATAATTCAATGGATGACTTGTTTTGAAAGGCTTCATAGGCTATGTTTCCAAGGATATGGTTCTCTTTTCTTATGTGGCACATGTTGTACCCCATTACCATAGCCAACGAACCTTATCTTCAGATCTAGGATCCCATTTACTATGCATTTGGTTAAGTCATGGGCCAGCTTTCCTTTAGTGATAGTCGTTGCTTTCTTAGCTGATATGACATTCTGGGATAAATCAGTTCTAGTCGCATTGAATCTGGTTACTTTTTGTACTAATGTCTTTCTTATTTTGTAGGGTTTATCTAACCATATGTATTGTTTATGCCTTTTACTTAACACAAATCTAACCCATTCCTCATGAAATAAATTAGGTATGTCTACCACTCTACTTAGCATAGACTTCTCCGAGTCTTTATACTCCTCATTTAGGGCTTCTTCTCAGTAGAATGAGATATACAACTCTCGTATCTCTTTGTCACAAAGCTCTTGTATTTCAACCTTTAGGGGTGCACTTATGCCCCCTACAAGCATAACATTGTCATGTAGAGATGACATTCTTGTTTGATATTCCACATCCTTTCCCTTTCGTATAATGTCCTCAAAGTCTGGATGATCGCTTTGCCTTCCATTAATCAAATTAACCATCTTGATCTTCTCAACCATTATGATCTTTTGTAGTTAAGGATTTTTTGTTGGTCTTTTTATGTAAGGTTCCTTCTGATGTTCATTCTTTTGCACGTTAACTCTGAGCCCTTAAGTTTTCATAATTTTGAAAGCACAAATGATTTGAATTTTGCACAGTGACTAATGATCTTGTAATCCACCTATTTATATCATGGAACCATAATATTAGGGTTACAACAGTTAGCAAAATCTTTACCTACCATTGGACATAAGTCATTAATGATCTTGATCTTCCTTGCAATAGTTACATTTTACCCTTTTTCTCTAGAATTAACACCTTGTGCTTTCTTGATGCATTAGCATCTTTACTTCTTACTTTATGTCCTACTAGTTTTAGACTAGGCCTGATCTATGATTAATCTTTAATCATCTAATTCCTCTAAGCTTACTAAGCTTAGTTTTTTCTTATTGGTCTCACCAATGAGTGGTGAATTTATGACCTCATCAGGGTTCATTATTGTTGCTACTTCACTCTTCTTCATCAATTTTTTGGTGAAGTACTTCTCAAGTTGCTTCATGGTATTGTCCTTCTCTTTTCTAATTGGGGACTTGTTGTTTGGTCTTTTATTGTTTCTACAATCTCTCGCAAGATGACCAATCTTGTGGCATATGTAGCAGGTCATTCTAGTACCTTTCCATTATTCAATGTTACTCCTTGGATTCATCCTCAGCCTACATTGAGTTGTTTGATGATTGTCATTTCCATAGGTTATGCAGAACGGTGTAGGAAATGTGTCCCTTTTTAGTGGGACTCATTGCCTTTGTATCTTTCTCTTGTTTTTCAATCATCTTCTCTATGTCCATACTTGTTGCAATAATAGCAACTTCCATCTATCCTTTTCTCATTAAAATGGGATATGCACCGCTAAGTTAAATGGCCATAGATATGGAAATTATTATAGCACCCATCAAAGGCACACTACTTGATAGGTGTTATCTTCTTAAACCAATAGATACTATTTGTGTGTCCTTTCTTATCACAGTAATGACAAGTGGGTTTATCAGTTTTCTTACATTTGGGAGATGTGCAACCTGATCTTCTCTTGTCCAAGTTCATCTTTCTCGAGGTCTCACCTTCCTTAGTCTTGTTATCACCTTCATAACCAAGACCGACTACACTTTTGTTTCTCCTTTGAGCTTTTAGTTGCTCATCTATTTTCTCTAATCTCTCATTGAATCTTCTTAGCTTTTCATTTAACTCATTTGTACTCCTTAGCTATTTTGTTAGCTTGAGTATTTGCTCTATCAGATATGAGAACTGGTCCATATTAGGATGATCGCTCTCCTCAGTCTTCTACATGTCCTTTCTTCTAACTGCTACTTCTATTTCATCTCTATCTTAGATGACACTATCTCATTTAGCTCGGGATCTTGTGACCTATTCTTCTCTTTCTTTGCTCAACTGGGCAATGGATTTATCCAACATAGTCATTTTCTAACATTAAGTTAGATATGGCTTCTTCTAACTTTTTAGAGTTGTTATGTTCTTCTAACTTTAAGGGCTTCCTAATATTTTCCTTTAAACCTTCTATGAGATGTCATTGGATCGCCCTAAAGTTGTCGAACTTTTTGTTGCTAGGGACTAGGCTCTAATACCAACTATTGGTCCTAACTAATACTATGAGGGTGGTGAATCAGTATCAGCAATCAAACTGATTATCCTTCTTATAGTTCTAACCACACTTACTAATAGCCACTTAACCACTAATGTAATGATAAATGCATTGAGATAAAAGAATATAAACTCAAGCATAAAAGGATTCATCAAAATATATAGAGATCTATACATGGAAACTCTCGATGAGAGGGTGAAAACAATGGTGGGAGTAATATACTCAATAGCCCTTATAATGCATGTAAATGGTTTCCTGATTAAGAGCTACAGATGTTTCTTCTGAAAACACATCATGTTAAGAATGTATATAACCTATTACAATTACTCAAGACGATGAAAGCTACTTGGTTAGAGGATTTACAAGTCTCCTTTTGAGAGACACCTTTTTAGAGGATTTACAAAATCTTTCTAATGAATCTTTCCCTATTAAGGGCTACAAATAGATACAATGGTAAGAAAGCAATCTAAAAGTATGTGATCTACAGATAGCATTATCTTGCCTTTTAGATCTCACTGTGTATCTTCAAAGATGCTCTAATCTCCCTACTTTCTTCATAAGTACTCTCAGTCTCATCTCTACTCTTGGTTGTTCGAAAAGCCTGTTGATGTATCACTCTCCTCTGATCTTATCTTATCTTATCTATCGATAGTATGCTCAAGCTACTATCCTACTGAGTTCAGTGGGGATCGACATTGATCATCTTCTTCCCTACTAGTTCTCATTGGATGCCCCTGCTTATCTACTCCCTCCTCTGCAGGAGTTGAACATGCATGTCAGACTTGACATTTACAGGAAGTATATCACACAGACCTGGGTGGATCCTCCAAGGGACTATGTCCAAGGATGGCTTTCTACGCTGAGCACTTCTTAGTTATCCAAGATGGGATTATTGTACGCCATGAGTACTTAAATAGATACTGGACTCATGCCCTGTGTATCTCCCTTGGCTCCTTTAGGGTGGGCTCACACAAACTCCGAATTCAAGTCGATCACCATATTGCTAGAGAGGATCGGGTGTGTACACTTTGTACCTTAGCAAAGGCAGAATCTAAGATTCATTTTCTTTTCAGATGCCCCATATACTACGAGATTAGAGGGAGATTTTAATGTCTGTTTAGAGATTGCAGATCTCTCTCGAATTTTTTCAGGTACACCGATCAGCGTTGCATTGCACTCTATCTCCGTGAGTCCTTACAGCTTCGTGACCATACTTTACAACTTTCATTTCCCAAGAGTCGGACCCAGGCACAGCTTATTATGACCTTCTTCTCGTCCTTAACTCCAACTCGAGGTGTGAAGCGATCGTATAGTTTCCCTAACATGGGTTGTTCCAGATCGGTGAGACCCCACAGGGGACCTTTTTGCCAGCGACACTCCTCTCGTAGCACTTAGCTTCATCACAGGGCTTCTGGTAGCTACACAAATCAGTCACTGTTGGACTTTTTTACTGTGAAGACGGATACCTAATCTTTTCTATGATGTTTCCTACTTTCTTCTTCTTTTGTTGTGCTTGTTCTTTTTTCGACACCGTTTGGTGCTCTGTTTGTCTGCTTTTTCCTTGTTGTAAGCTTCCAGTCCCATAGACCCACGTTGTGGTCTTTTGTTGGACATTAATAAATTTATCTTATCTTATCTGCAACTGCTTCTCCCAATAGCTTGCACTTCAAACAAATTTCTACTTTTACACTTTTCATAATACATTTCTCTCTACAAGTGTATTTGCAACACATGCTCTCTTCTCTTCTCATTCATCATCTATTTATTTTCTTCAGCAACTTCAAAATAAATTTGAGCGCATTTATGCATTATAGGTGTTGAGCACAGTTACCCATGATGATAACCCCACTCGAATTTGAATTCAAAATTTGTATTCCATGTTTATCCCATTAACAGAAAACTGGTCACCCCTACTCCTAGAATCTAGACTATTAGCCCTGTCATCCAACTGTAAACCTATGTGTAGTAGCCTTTGTCCTTGTTTGCTTCTGTCATTTCACTCTTGCTTCTATTGCATCCATTCTTATTGTTCTTCTGACTCGTCACATTCATGGTGGCTCACTTCATAGATGGTTTGTGATCAACTTCTCCTTAGCACTTCTCTGTCGATGGTTGTATAGCATAATTGTGTGTACCGATTAACTCTTCTATTGGTTACTATGCTACCTTATATCATCTTCTCTTTTCGACAGGTTGCCAATCAATGACACCACACATATTCATTATTTAGGACTTGTAGGGTAGACAATAGCTTCCACTATCTCCTAAATTGACTCCACGTTAACGGTAATCATTTGATTTGCTCCACGTGAGTTATGAGAAATCCACTATTGGACTCCTTCAAATGTTGATCACTATGATATGCTTGAGCATCATTACTAATCGTTGCTTCCTAGAATCTCTTTGCATCATAAACTTTTGTAAGCACAACACATATATGTTCCTTCATTACTAGATAAACTATTTACCAGTCCATAGTTACACACACACACACACACAAACTTTAGTAGGCACAACACATATATGTTCCTTCATTACTAGATAAACTATTTACCAGTCCATAATTAAACTAACACACACACACACACACACACATTTTTAACCATAAAAGAGTGTTTCTAATCCATAATAGATATACAAAAGTATAAGTTTATGGTACCATGAGATTAAGTCCATTAGAGTGCCCCAAAGAAAGTAAGAGCCAAAGTTTATGAACAAACTACTGAGACCCCCTTGGAAGAGGACATATAAAACATGAAAAAGTGACATAATATATGAGCTAAGACTTAGGCTCATTAGTAGAGTGTTATTTGTTGATTTTTTTGTAGCTTTAGACAAAAACTACACACACACACACACACACACACACACACACACATGTATACATGTGTATACATACATATACATATACGTGTGTGTGTGTGTGTGTGTGTGTGTGTGTAACATGTGTGTGTATATATACGTATGTTTATATATATATATACATATAGATATACATATATACACATATATACATACATATGTACACACACACACATATATATATAATGGAGAGATTAATATAGTAATCATTCAAGAGATACCTTAAATGTGTGTGTGTAGACACATATATTTAAATAATTGATATTATATTAAATTCATAAATAATGAAACTATGCATGTTAATGAATAAACATGTCGTATGAAGGGTGTCCCATGAAGGGATAGATCTCTCCTCTCATCCACAATATAAATACAAGAGAGATCAATGTCTTTGGAACACAAAAGAATTATAGGCAGTTCTATTACATTTGTAGCGATTCTACTTTAACATGGTATCAAAGTTAGGGTGCAAATGTAAGAAAACAAGAGACGTGGACTAGAAAGAAGGAATACATATAAATCAAACATTATAGGGAGAAAAAAGAAAATAAGTCCATTTGAACAATTTAAGCAATGGAATAACCGAAAAGAGAGACTAATAATTAGAATAGCAAATGACAGAATAAAGAAATATAATCATCGACACAATTAAACCCCTTCACCTGTTGCTATACAAGTAGAGACTAATGATATCTACGATATGAAAGCAACACAAAGAATAGTCATTGGGTACAAATTTATAGACATAGTTGGCATCATTGTGAGTCAGTTCATAATTGTAAAGATGTTAATACAAAATCAAGGGAAAAGAAATGGAGGATAAGAAAATTGAAGAACATATCCAAGGTGAGTTATAATAACATAAAGATGTATAGCCAACATATCCCATATTGGGAGGTCAATAGTCACTAATCAGAATCATTGAATCTGCAAGTGGGGAATTTACAAAAAAAGGATTTGGAGGAAGAGATCGAACCATGTAATGCAAGAGCATCTTGGGTTAATTGGCAATCTTGCATCAACCAAAAATATTTCCTATTTATATTTCAAAGAATGACCCTTGTTGTTCATGGTATTTTTTAATGCGTAGTTGTGTAAATGATGAGGACCTATCATGGATCACTCTCATGTGTTTGTGGAACTTTATTTGTCCTTGCATGTCAAGTAATTGTGTGGTTACTTCCTGTTAGCCATGGATAATAAAAAAGATTTCACCAAAAACTACATCTATGTTTTAGTGGAGAAAATTATGTTTTAATGTTCCCCAAATCCATTCAACAATTTCTTAATCGACAACCAAGCCATAACAGCTTATAAACCTAATCCATCATTAACCAAAGAGGATTATGGAGGAGTCATAAACACAACATAAACCTTTATTAGCAAATCATTAATTGATTTAGAAAAGACACATAAACAATAACTAAAATAGAGATGTATGAACAAGACATAGGAAGCAAGAACATCCTTTCAATGTTTCACATTTACATTCAACATGTCTTGGTCATACTATCAAATAAGGAAGAGAGATAGGTCATCATACAAATTAGGAATGATGCAAATAGATACTTTTATTTAAAAGATATAGAGAGGGCTACACAAGAATGGATTAAATCAAAATTGAAGGGAAGGTTATTAGGAACTTGTAAGAGGATATGGAGATTAAATTTTGAAAACTATATGATAGAAGATGAAAATATATCAAGCAAATTTATTTATAGTTTCTTAATCTAGTATGTGAGCTAGAGTCTTGATGAGGTGGAACTCTGTTACACTTCAACACAAGGAAATTTGCCCCAAATCCTAAGGAGGTTCATCATTTTGGTGTCATCCTTTGACTACGAGAGATAAGTATTTTCTTATAATTATTAATCTTGAGAACTACCTTTTATTTATCTTTCTTGTAGTTAATCTCTTATTTATATCCATGTATATATTATAAGAGTTATTTGTCTTGTAATGCTTCTATTCTTTTCATTAGACCATGGGAATGATCTTGTAGGAAAAGAAGAATGGTATATTTGGGTTTATGCAACCCGATGAAGGTGACTCTTCCATTAAAAGGGTTGCAATGAGATCTTGTTCAAACCTCAAGATGGTCATGACAGTAGGTCCAAGGTAGTATTGGATCTAACATTATGCCACAAGAATCATGTCAAATAATATGACTCTTGAATCAAATACCTTTAATGGTTGAGATTATTAGTGTCCTATATCAAGAGGGAGCCAAGCAACCTTAGACAAAGAGAGGGAGTAGAGAGAGGATATGTTTTGGTTATCTTTGTTCGACATTGATTACATTTATTTAGAGGGGTCCATGTCAAAATGGATTCTCCAATGATCAAGAAGCTATAGCAATCAAAAGACTTGATTCATAAGATGTAGTTCCATATGTAGATGGATGCTTAAAACATTATTCATTCATAGTACATTATCACTAACAATCTAACAACAAATATTTTGATAAGTAAGAGAGAATTTCCTCAAAGCTTTCTACCAAAGTGATGATTGTACATTATTGAAAACAAACTTGAAGAAATGGATTTGAGCCTTTAGTGATATGGAGCCTCAAAATCAATGGTTACCTAAGACTATAATGCATTATTCTTTGTGAGAATGGTGGATGTCATGTGAGTTACCACAACTTAGAAGAACTATCATGGATGGTGATGATCTTTCATTAGATTTGTTTATGGTTACTATAGTAAGGTGACGATAGTGCAATAGCCTAACCTATTATCATGATAGATATCATATGCTTGATATCTAAGCATATCATGATAGATTGTATCTTCTATATCAATCAACTAAGAGATAGGTAATGACACAAATATATATGACTTGAATTACAGAGACTAAGAGATAGATAATGACACATATATATGACTTGAATTATAGAGACTAAGAGATAGATAATGACACAGATATATATGACTTGATTTATAGAGACACATAAACCATGAGTATAGTGTTTCTATGGCAAGTATCATAGAGTGATGAGTGCACAAACATTATCAACATTTGTAGTATTTGGTAAAATTCATGCAACTTCATATTCAAAGGTCATTACTCAGTACTTAGTGAACATCATGTGACTTCGCATTTTGAAGCCACTACTCCTATCATCATAAGATGATATCTAAGTGGTGGGTACCTTTTCATCAAAGATATCCTTAAACATGTCATTCTTGATATTACATTGAGGTAACATCTTTAATATACTTTTAATATACCCAATTCAACTTTAGAAGGCAATATCTTATCTTAAGGCATATATTTGCTTCAATAATGAATTTTTAGATTGTATGTTTACTGGTAACTTGAACATATCAGTTAGATTTTCACAAGGGGAGAAACTTACCTGCTGTTAAACATTATTTGTTGATAAGCAGCATTTCTCTCTGGAATTGTTAGCAACAACAAAAATATAGATTGTATTAAATGGTTTTAAAAAATAATTATTAGATTAATATGCATTCATCAAAGGGCTTTCGTATATGAGAAGTTTCCATTCATCTTCCTTCATAGTTTACTTTTAAAAATATGTGACAACAATAAATAAATAACTTTAATCATACATTATACTCAAATGTTGAATCATGTACAGAAAAGATAAAAACATGACTAAATAAGAGATCATCACTAATAAACCAATCGTTAATTTTGCTTTTTCAGCCTTTCTAAAGCATTGCAATTACTAATAAAGCAATCGCTATTTGTTATTTAAGATAATTAACTTTTTATAACCTATGACTAAGTTGGGACGCTGCCTGTTTTTGCTGCTGATAATAATAAAACCATCAGTTCTAGAGATCATGAAGCAAGCATTCCTCCAGACAATCTGAAAAAATAAACAACAAAACCATCCCCTCTTGCAGCTCAGAAGAGATCCACATACTTGTTATATTACAAAAGAGAAATAAAACTAAAGATTGCCAAAATACGTCCTCAGTTTTCCAAATGGTTACATTACTGCTGAAAAGAAATTAGCTAACACATATTTGCCTTGGACATTCTTTACATGAAAAGAACTGAAATTGCCTCCTCTGAATATTTAAACATAAAATGCACATAAGCGTGAAATACATAAATACTATTCAGATGGACCAGAAAGTTAAGAGAAGGGTACACTATCCACATTAGAAATGTGCATTGACAAAGAATAAGGCCTAACAGCTTCTACATTTCAGGTGTTTGTAATTATACAGTTCAAATAAGAAAAGCATAAATGCAAACAGAATGATTTACCAGTTCTTAACTACACTGATGTATGCAGCAATGCATCTGGAGATTGACAGACCGTCATGATTCTCCATGGGAACCATGAAATCTCATGCTTTGCCTGTCCTTAAACCCTTGTGATCTACATCAATTCTTGCAATCTAAGGCAACATATCCATAAATTACAAAATTTGTTAGCATGTACAGCCACCACCTTTTTTACCAATTCAAGTACAGTGAATCAAGTTACAACAGCAAACCAAAGCCAATTAGTCTGCTCATGAGGCAATATAACTTATTTAAATGTAAGCTACTCAGCCTCCACAACTTGACCTGTCATTTCATCAGATTCATCTTTTTCCATATTTCCATCTACACCTATGCTCTGGTCCTCATCATCATCACCGTCGTCAGCTTCTACAGCAAGCTTACTCAATTCTTCCTGAATCAGAACTTTGACAGGACCTTTCCTTTCTGTTAAATCCGTATCAAATCGACCAGCTGCAAACATTTGAAAACAGTTTTAACTTCCAAAAATTGTCCCAATCTATCAGAGCAACATTTAACAAAATCATACAAATAGAACGTGAACGAATGCAGAAGACAAGCACATATAAGTATAGAACCCAAATCTAAAAGTTTTTACATACCAAGTTGCTTCACTATGTCAGTAAAAGTTGCCTGCAGGACAAAAAGAAAGTTTATTCATAACTGGCACAATAAGATGCTTAATGCAAGGTGACGACAAACATGCTCTAACAACAATTTGAAACCAGGTTACTTCTTATGATGTACTCACTGTGTTAAAATCTACTCCTTTAAGAATATCAGCAATTGCTGAACGCAGTTCTTCATCAGATGGATCCAATGTGTCAGGCTTTCCCTTTGCCTTAGTTTTGCCATCTGCACTAACACAAAATAGTGTAAATGTTTCCTCCAGTGCAATGCCAGAGGCTTGAATAGATGTGAATTGAACACATGGTACTTCCATGGTCCACAATGTAAATAAATGGTGCTTACTAGACACTTCACAATTTAGACATCAGTTGTAAGGTAACATTATTTGCCAATATATATATATATATATATATATATATATAGAAATCAAGGTTCTATTATAATTACCTTTTTCTTTCAAGTTCAATTTAGCCGCTGAAGCTTTTGCTTTCTTCCTGCCCTGTTTCTTACCCTCTGAAACAGGCTTATTCACTTCAACTTTTTGTTTTTTGTTTTTTCTTGAAAACACCTTGGATGAAGGAGAGTTTTTAGGACTTGAAACTGCATTACCAGAGGCTTTAGGAGGCCCACCTTTCGAAGGACTCCTCAGGCCCTTCTTTGGAGAGGACCCCAGGTTTTTCTTATCAGCATTCTGATTACGCTTCCTTTTGTTTGACTGTTTCTTTGTTGAGCTTTTAGAGCCTTTTTTACCTACTCCGTAATCCTCGTCATCTTCCTCTTTTTCACTTCCTGGAGCATCTTCTTCCTCCCCTAGATCACTTTCTTTATCTCCATTTTCCTCTTCTACTTCTTCATCACCTTCACTCTCACCTTCTGCTGGTTCTCTCTCTTCTTTGGATCCAACACTCTTCTTTCGTTTCTGTATAACAAGAGCACAACATATTAATGCTCCTAATCATTTACAGAGCAATTTATGTTACCAGTAAAAAACCCAGCTCCACATCAAACATTACAGCATCCTATCCTGGAGACCAGATACATTATTTCAACCTGGGAACTAGTTTTTTAAAAGAATAATAAATAGGCAGTTCGGATTGGAACAATGTATAGAATAGTACTTGCAACTTAATGTATTTGACAATCACACTCAATAATAATTATTAATACCCAAAGAAGTGCATCAAACTGAAAATCAGGAGAAAGCCCATGTTTTTAAAATAGTGATTAGGGAGACTTGTTTGTTCAACTTTGCCTGCAATGGTACCTAACTCAGAAAAGCAATCAGAGAGTGTGAAGCTAAAACCATCAATAAAGCCCACAGGTTGTTAAACCACAGTTAGGAGAACTACAGTGTTAAATTTCCATTGTAAGAATTACCCACAACCACAAAGTATCAAACTGAAGACCTGAACATAGAGGCAGACAGTGGAAGGTGGATGCGGAGCCGGATGCACCCAGGGCCATGGGTGCCCTGGGGATGCATACAGCCCTAGGATGCACTTCTTGGGCGCAACCAACACATCCAGAAGCTTCTGGGCAGAAAAATGTCAATATTGACATTAAAAACTAAAAAATACAACTAGTTTGCACATTTTTTTTAGATAATGGCTGAGGTTATAGAAATATATCCAAACAAAAGAATGAAGATTAGCCTGCAGCCTTCGCTACAAAACAATCCCCTCATCTTTCCTAAGCCACAACTACTCCTACTTATTCAATCTAACTAGCCTATATATTAGCGTATTTGCAAGCTTTCACAATGCAAACATTCTTACTGCTGGCAAAATTGATCAATTGATTGGGTGTCATTTATAAATGCTTCCGGTTGAACAAAACATGCACTCCCTATAACCAAAGATTCAATAATAGAATCAGGTATACTTCAAAATTATGAAAATTTGACAGTTCATTATTTTAAAAATTAGATTCAATTCCCACTGAATGTCTACTTCTGTTGGTTGTCAAGATAGATCATGAAAAGGTGATCCATATCTTAAAATTAGGTAGAAAATTTGATCTTTCAGCATACTGATACCCTCTGATAATCAATATTATATGTTAAATGATTTCATTTGTATTTGATGTTTATCAATGCGAAGTATCATAAAATCAAATGATTTAATTTTGTATTTAGTTGTGTGTGTGGGCACACACACCGATTCTTGCACCCACATCTACAGCCACACCCGAATCAGCATCTTTGGGGAAAGCTCTGACATGTATATATTCAAATAATACATGTGCAGATATGATAATGAACAGAAAAAAAAAATAAAACAGTGAACATGAATTTTGAGATGTTAAGGTAACAGGAAATTTATAAGCCAGCATATGAGAGTCCCAAATGCCTATGGCAATGCTCTCTAAAACAAATGATTTGAAAGCAATGCTATCTAAAACAATTGATTGCACAGCAAATGACATACATACTCGTACTCCACGTAATAAAAACAAGACTGAAATATTTTGTACATATTTTCACCAATATTTGGAGATCGGGGCAAGGAGCACATCAACTGCAGGGTTAGCAATTCTTTGGAATCCACAACACTTATCAGGAAATATAGTAGCCAATCTGAACAGTAAAGAAGATGTGAATCACATAATCCATAATGCTAATAAGTTAGATTTCAGTAAAAGGGTGTCAATGTGTGCTTATAATCTGCTGATACATGCTAGAAAATTTGGATTTAGCAATTGTATTCTTTTTAAAATGTTTAACTTATTACTGATTGTAATTAGTAAGTCATTTTAATTTAAAACTATTTAAGAGAATGGTCCAGGAATTATTGAGGCATCACCTTTCTGAGGATGCACATCTAGGCAGCACCTAATTAATCCTAATCTAAAAAGCTATTAAAAGGGACTTTACTGGCAAACAAATATCAGAGCTGACATCAATCACACCAAGATTAAAGCAGTGTACTTTATTCTACCAGCAGATCGCCCCACTAAAAAGCCCAAATGACCTAGATACCCCTCAAATTCAACTCAACCATTCCCAGCCCATGCCATAAGTTTGGAAGGAAGCCTAACTGCACCTTGCTGCTCATAAGCTTCTAGAGCTAAAAAGAGGACCTAATCTCATCTTCCTATGCATAAGCCATTTAGAACCAATAAATAGGCATAGCCACATCTTGTTTGTTTGACGTAAGTGATTCAAAGCCACAAAGTGGGGCTACCACCATCTTGCTGCTCAAAAGCCATTAAAAACCAAAATGTGGGTTTAGAAATCAGCAAACCGGTTGGCTCTCTCATATCCATTGTTTGTGCAAATTTGAAGAGGTAAGCTACAAGTTGCATTTCTTTATGTTGTTTAAACTTGTTTTGTACTATGTTTTAAACTTTTACATTTGTATTTTTTAATATTTTTACTTCTCATTTTGTTTAAATTTGTTTAGTCTCTACTCTCTACTACTAGTCTACTACTATCTACTAATTTTTACTTTTAATTTTGTTTCCATTCATATTGCAGCAGGCTAGCAGCAAACACGTTGAATTATGACATTATGTTTCAAGGTGAGAAAAGTGGAACTAAGCCTCTATTTAACCCTAATGCAAACCCAAGTGCAATAGCAAGGGATAGGGCTTGGAAACATGCCATCTCGAGACACAAAAAGAGAGTTGTTACATGTTGGCATTGCAGTGTAGTGTATAATGGAAGAGGAATAAAAAGAGTGAAGTATCACCTAGCACATATACTTAGACGTGACGCTAAAAAATGCAAAAATGTACCCCAAGATGTTATGCGAAATATGCAAACTCTTCTAGAGGAAAAAATGGAGAAAAGAGAATTGAAAAAGAAGCAACATGAAAAAATAGTACAACTAGCCGAAACCCAACAAAGATCTTCTACTTTTCACTCTCCATTATCCCCTACTCCACCTATAAATACCACTACTTTTACGAGTGGGACCATTGGGCCTCGCATTCATAAGCAAAAATCAACACTTGATTCCATGTTTGCTCCACGCACGGCTCCAAGTGCACAACCATCACTTGAGGGCATGGGTTGGAACAAGGATAAACATGATTATGCAAAATTGGCACTTGGAGACTTCTTCATCTACAACAACATTTCATTCAATGCAACAAAGTACTTATTTATTTAAAATTGAATTCATGTCTTCTCTTGTTTCCAAAGTTTCAACTTTCAACTTTCAAAAAACAATAATATGCTTATTTTGTTTATTTTAATTTGTATTTTGTTTTCAAATTTACTTATAATATATTAATTTGTTTAATTTTAAATTTTATTCTATTTGTTTTAAGTCCCCTTATTGGCAAATTGGAATCAATGTTGTTGCTGTTTGTGATCCAAAGTTCAAAACCCCAAGAGGCCTTATTTTAAACCAAAGGGTGGCCGATGTAGAAGTTGAAATCAAGGAGCAGCGTGAAATGTGGAAGAAAAAGGGTTGCACCATCATGACTAATGGTTGGACTAATAAGAGAACACTCCTCAACTTTATTATCTCCTCATCAAGTAAACCA
The DNA here is from genome assembly GCA_028749045.1 of Cupressus sempervirens. Taxonomy (NCBI): domain Eukaryota; kingdom Viridiplantae; phylum Streptophyta; class Pinopsida; order Cupressales; family Cupressaceae; genus Cupressus; species Cupressus sempervirens. The sequence continues at coordinate 511,219,391 of CM053791.1, forward strand.
TAATTATACTTAAGAGTCTTGGACATTATAAATTTAAAAATAAAACTTGTACTTAAGTGATTAAGTTTATAAATTATGAATTTATAAATTATGATTCATGATTCATCATTAATCATTAAACTAATTTGTTTCTTTTTCTTCAGGTGCCACGATTTTTTTGAAATCAATTGATGCTTCAAGAAAAACAAAGAATGTTGAATATTTTTGTGAGATAATGGATAAAGCGATAAAAGACATGGGCGAAGAGAATGTGGTGCAAATAGTTACCGATAATGCAACAAATTATGTTGCTGCAGGAAAACTTCTTATGAAGAGACACCCTCACTTATTTTGGACCTCTTGCGCTGCTCACTGCATTGACCTTGTGTTAGAAGATCTTGCTAAAATACCTTGAATAAAAACAGTTATAGAGCGAGAAAGGAGTGTATGAAAATTCATATATAATCATACATGGGTCCTCAACCTCATGAAAAAACACAATAGGCAAAAAGAGTTATCTCATTTAGGGGTCACTAGATTTGCAACCAATTTTCTCACATTGAAATCTTTGCTTGATTCAAAGGAAGGTTTGAGACGCATGTTTGTTAGTGAGGAGTGGATTGCATCATCATATGCAAAGACCACTACGAAGATTGCTACAACTGATTATGTTTTTGATGAGGCTTCTTTTTGGACACCGATTGCTGATATTATGACAGTAATTTTTCTTTTTGTCCTCATTTCAACTTTATTTTGTTTATGAAATTATGTTATAAATTATTGTTCATTTTTTAAAGAAAAACTTAAAGCAGATTATTTCTTTTCCAACTTTCATAATGATTGCAATTTGTAAAGCCGCTTGTTGTTCTCTTACGAACTGCTGATGGAGAGAAGCCCTCAATGGGCTACATTTATGAAAGCATGGATAGGGTGAAGGAGGTCATTCGCTCTTTTTCTGCAAGGAATCGAGATAAGTATGGGCCTATATGAGATTTCATTAATAGATGTTGGCACAATCTACTTCACAGGCTATACATGCAACAACCTATTTTTTTAATCCAACATACCAATTCAACCCACATTTCAAAGTTGATGATGAGGTGTGGAGCTGCCTCTACAATGTTATAGAGAGAATGTCACTTGAATCAACAATTGAAACAGATATAGTCCGTGAGATTGAGTTGTTTAAAAAAGCTCAAGGGGACTTATTTGCACGAAAGTTGTGCAAGAAAAGTAGGACAAAATTGATGCCCCGTAAATACTAAAAATCTTTGATTCTACATCCTAAATTCTAAATTTCTAATAATAATTCTATTACAGCATTACCATTTTAATTTGATAAATTCAAAATTATTGATATGATTCAAAATTTTCTTGTTTCAAATGAATGCATGGTGGGAGATGTTTGGCACAAAGGTGCCAAATTTACAGAGGATTGCAATTCACATCTTGAGCCAGCCATCTAGTGCATCAAAATGCGAACATAATTTGATGGGGACACAACCCAACAACCAGAATAGACACAATAGAAAGGGGAAATTATATTAACTGAGAAAATAAGCTAGTACAAACAGTGCAGCGAAAATAAACTCAAAACATGCCCTGCGGGCTTACAATAGCATAAATCTGGAGAATATTTCTCCTTTTAGCACTTCCTCTCAAGCTCCAATCCGAACTGCCTTTTACAATGCCAGAAATCTCCTTAAATAGACCCCGGAGGGTTAAGGACTAGGAGTACATTCTAGAAAGTGCTAGTAGACATCCACCGACAAAATAGAAGGTTCCGGAAGCTGCGTTAGAAGTCGGTGCAATTCTAGAAGAATCCAGAAACGGTAGCCGAACTTCCGGGAGGCATAACTTTTGAACCGTAACTCCGATTGACGAACCGTTTACATTTTCGGAAAGCTCTCGAAGCGCTCTATAGCCCTATGGACAAGCTTCGCTCGTCCCCCATTTTTCGACCCTTTTCGAGGTCATTTAATGCCCCAAACCTGACTCTGAAGCATTCTTAGGGGGTCTCCAAAACCCGAAAAACTGCAATAACTTTCAAACCGTGGGGCCTTTTGACCTGATTCTTTTTCTGGAATGCTCTAAATCTCGATTACATTCATCGGGCCAAGTCACACCTTCTAGGTCACCAAAATGATGGTCAAATTGCATGCTCCTATTTTTTCGGGATTTTTAAATGCACTGATAGTTGAAATATGAGAGTTGGAACCTTTATTTGAGCCAAATGGGTATCCAAAAATGCAAAGACATAAAATAGAAACTAAGTCTAAGTACATTTTTTGGGTGACACAGGATTGCCCTTATACCTCTGGATGCTCCTGCATCATAATTGGAGCCTATTTGAGCACATATACTCAAAGAAGCACAATAGGTTGGCAGTGAAAAAATTAAATGATCTTGTCTTTGTTCACTACTACAACCTTCGCCTTCGCCATAGACAGATCCTTGGCACCCATACATCACCGATCGTATTAGAGAATGTTGATCCTCATACAGAGTGGAACATAAAGATGGCTGATCCTATCTTCAATGATGAAGATGTCGAGTGGGTAGATCAAATAGATCGAGAGGCTGAGGCAGTAGCGATGGCAGTTGAAGAGGCTACAGCGCGAGGACATAGAGTGCAAGACCTTGAGGCTAGGAGTGATGGATCCCAATCTGATAACAAGGATTATGTAGGTGAGGATGAGGATGATGATGATGATGAAGATGAGGATGAGGATGAGGACGAGGATGAGGTTCAAGCTCAACCACAAACACAAGAAGAGAGGATGGCTCTAGAGTCTTCCATAACTTATCTTAGGCACACTCGTAGGAGGACATAGACTACTATGAGCCTTAGTCTTCTAGTTGTTATTTTGATTACGATATATGTTTTGAACTTATGAATTTGATACCATGGAATTTGTAATCCATGAATATTGTAAACATTTGAGTCTTTGACATTGGAGTGACACTATGTTTATTACTTTATAGTTTATAACTTTATATTGTGTTATTCAATTTTTTTCTTTCAAAAATTCACTTTTATACTTATGTGATCTATACAAAATTGTGTATGTGCATTAAGTAATCTCTATTTATCTCAATTACTATGTATTTGATGTTAATTGACTAAAAGATACATGAAACAATCTTAAAATCCTTAAAAATCTTTGAATTTCATAAATTTTTCAATTTTTCAAGTCCAATCACCAAGTCCGAATCCAAGTCAAATTTTGACCTTTCCAAGTGAGAGGCGAGTCCAAGTCCCGTAACTACGATATATATATATATATATATATATATATATATTTATTTATTTATTTATTTATATTTATGAAGCCTAGAAGCATAAGTTAAAATTAAAATGTCACATGGTATCATAAAATTAGAATGCCAAGTGGTATCATAAATGAAAGTCCTCTTATGAGCCCTCCACATAATTTTTAAATTTAAAGCAATCGCCAAAGCATTTTGATGAGAAATATAAAAGAAAAACAAGAAAAAAAATCATAAAACACTAAATCAACACAACCTTGGGAGGACTTTTTCCTGATGACTTTCCAGCTGCTTTTCCAGGGGTTCCTTTGCTCCTTTTCTTTCGCTTTTTACTTTTTGACTTCAACTTCTATATATCATAGAAGCAAGAAAATAACATAAGTACAAGAAACAGCAATAGTTAACAGAATTAGTCACAATTCAGCTATAATCTTAGAAAAGTAACCTCAATTCGCTCTTCAAGTAAAACATCTCTGGTAACATGAGGAGCCTCGAGAAACTCTATTAATTTTGCCACTACCTCTTCCTGCAGAAAAAGTAAACCAGTAGCAAAATATAAGCCAAGATTCAGAAGCCTCACTTTAATGTAATTGCATAGTGAAGCAACAACACCACTTTGCCAATAGGGGAAAAAATACAATAATTTTTTTCAAAAGTCCAACCTTCTTGGTTGATGATTTTATTCCCTGGATATCTAAAATATCACACATGTTGAACAAGACCTCTTTGTTTAACTTGTCAAGCTTAACCTTCAAATTCATTTTTTGTTTTTCCTGCAATTCAGTAAAAATCCAATTCAGTAATAGAGATGCATTCCAAACATTTTGAACTGCAACAAACGAGCCACAAGATACGAAAGCAAAGAACTTAGCTTGCTATGCCACCATAGTATCATGATATTGAGATATGCACTTAAGAGAGCATTATTCAAACATTAAACTAATCAACATAAAATACAACTATGATACTGGTCAAACGTCAAACTGGGCAACTATCCCAGTCTCCACTCATTTTTCAGAGACCATAATAGAGGTGCAGTAAAACGCTCAACAGAATTTCTCTAATGAAAATCAGATTGTATTTAGACAAAAGAATTAAACCAACTATGTCAAAGAATAAGAATCTAATGTTAATTGAAAGAATAAGAATCTAATGTTAATTGATATTGAGATGTGAAATTGAACAAAATAGATTACCTCATCTTCACCCCATATAAAGCCAGAAAATTGCAGGATGTTATTTTTTGTATGAGATGCCTGCATATCATCCAACAGGAAAACTAATTGTATTAGATATCAAAATCAATAACTAGTATTTACTGATAATTACATATCCCAGATACATTTAAAAGTCCTTAAAATTACATTTAATATGGCACAAAGAAAGTTTACTTACAAACATGCTATACGCAAAGAAATTTAGTAAACTGTAAAACAGTACACTACAACAAAACCAATAGGATGGAACCCTTTAAGCATGCATGCAAAGGGCAAACAGATAAGAATACCTTGTTTCAGAAATAAAATAATGAATAAAAGATATTTTACAAACTTAAAAATGAGTGAAAATTCTATTATTCAGTTTTAATTAATTTTATCCTAAGGCACCACTTCAGGTTCACAGACAGTTGCAGGTGTACAAACCCAGTACATGGGTACATGAAAAAATATAAACTAAAACACTAAAAGAATCATACAGAATTGTAAAGCTAAATCATTTCATAGTATGATAGTTGATCAATGATCATTGATCATTGCCCAATGCCAAAGATAAATATTGAATGTCAATTGTTAATTGATAAATATTCGAATAAGCCACATCAAGTACCCACAGATGCATACTCAAACCCAGTTCAGGGCCTGTGGGTATGCATTATTAATTTAAAAAAGTATTCAACACAGTTCCTAGAGACGGACATCCTACGAGCAGATTAGAGACGGAATCAGGAAAAAAGAAGGGACATTAGAATGTTTTTGCAGTGATATTGAGGTAAAATGGGGCTGTCCTCTATCACCCACCCTAGTTGGCTTGTATATTGGTAAACTTGAAGAATAGCTAAACAAAACTGTGAGGAGGGTGTCCAGCTTGCTAGGTGTGTGGTTAAGTTTACTTCTTTCTGCAGACAATATCATTCTAATTGCACAATTAGCCAAGGATCTGAGACAACACGCAAAAGCATTATAAGAGTTTTTTTTCAGGAGGTAGGGATGCAGGTGAACACTTGCAAGACTAAGATCATAATTTTCTTAATAAAGAGGAAGATGCAGCAAGTTGAATTCCTTGTTGAAGGAAGTATGCTAGAGATTGTGGAGGCATGTAAATACTGTGGAATTGGCTTCACAACAGGTTCCGTTGGGGGACTTGTACAACTAAACAGATGCAAGGGGTATGGAAAGCTTCTTTCTTGCTACAAAACAGGTGTAGACAAGCAGAACTATGGAATAAGCCACATTTCAAACTACTCCCAAGTTCTAAAAACAGTAATGACATGTTTCAGAATAAAGTGACAAAACTATAAAATTGGCATTGATCATGAAGGTTTCTTTGGACTCAAAGTTTTCCAAGGGCATAATCTAATTAATATGGATAGACAATTATCAGAAAACTAATGCAAACATCTTCTTTGAATGATGCCAACCACCATGGCTTATAACCCATATTCCATGGAGGAATATTAGTATGGGTTAATTCTCTAGGATATGTATCTACCCATGACAATGTAAGAGTCAAAGATGCATATATGTCAAACACTTCAATAACATCTTCAAATTGGTAAAGTTACTCTCATATCACCCCTCTGATCCCTTTCTGAACAAATAGCCAGACTGAAAATTTCTAAACATGCTAAGAGAAGTTAATTTTTATAATACTAAACATAACTGCATAAATATGTGCATTAACATCGAAAGGAGCGGACTTCTTCATTGGAGGAGCTTATTGAGGCTAATGTGTAAAATGGCTGGAAATGATATTATTAGAATTTGTGGCACAACCAACTAACGGCAAGACTTCTGTTACAAAAACAACAAATTTTAAGCCAATTCATGATATGACTCCGTGGACAAGGATGATATTCATTCTTCTCCATGTATTCAAATTATGATGAATCATCCTAATCCTGGACAACAACACTGAAAATCTAGAGTTTCAATGTAGGATACCAAAAAAATAGCAAAGATTCCACCGATGCATTTTTCAAAAGTTGATTAAGAAGATGATAAATAAATAACAATGAAGGAATTTGCCACTAGACTTTCTAAAATTTATGAAAATAACAGGCAGGAATACTCTATGCTGAAGAAAACAGAAGACCAGAAGACATGATTATATAGAAGATTGTGCTTTGCTGTCACTTGCATAAATAATTGCAATAAATCAACATACTTACTAAAAGCAAGTTGTTCAAAATACTCGTGATTGCATATAAAAAGAAATCATTCTGAAGTTCTACACAAGTCGGATATGAAAAACAAAATGAAATTGCATGCATATATAAAATGGAAGACCTAACTAAAAGAGACCATAGATACTGACGATAGGCGTTATGTGTCAGATTATAAAAGTTACCTTTACCCGCCTTCGATAAAGAACAAAGTGGAGAGTTTTCAGACTATCATCAGCCCTACTCCGTTTGGATACTTGAAATGCCACTGAACATTGAAAAGACAGATTTTAATACACAAACAAATTATACAGACCACAACCTCAAACATAGAGGTTAAAATTGTGTATTATCTTCACAATAAGCTAGAAGCCATTCAAATCTATTAAAATACTAGATCATAAAATAAAAACAAAAGAACATTGCCAAAAAATCCAATCAATTAGAAAATGCAAATCAACAAACAGTAAACTCTTTATATCAAAAGCAAAAGCATTGCTCAAGCAACACTTTTTTAAGCTGAAATAACTTGAATCTTTTTGCTGCCTAAAAGCCAACCTAATAAGTGATCAAAGCAAGTTTTCTTAAATCTATTGTTAAATAGCACTAGTTTTAAACTCACATGACATTAAGGCTGATACTCATTCATTCAAAGGGAAGATTTACAAGAACTCTAAGAAAACTTATACTTGCAAGCCCTTCAAATATATTCTTAATGGCATGGTACACAAGAAAAAATATCACTCTGCATAATCAAAAAAATCAATTTGGAAAGCTTTGAGACTATATTATATCTTTCAAGAACACTTGACACAAACTATTTCAATTCTATCCCAAAATAGAATAACAAGGCCAAAACTTCAACTCTGCATAACTATCTTGAAACAAAATATTTAATCCTATCCCAAAAATAAAATTGGAAGGCCAAAGGCAAAATCCCATCCATTTTCTATTCATCTGCAACCACTAATACCATTGTCATATAACAAATGCTGAATTGGATCACCTTTTATACAACAATCAAGTCACCCAGAAATTAAGTTGCCAGAAAGAATATATGATTGAGGGCTACTCAATGCACTTGCAGTGCAATATGGTCAACATATTGAATTACATCACTGAAGAGACACTACTGGAAAAGACTATTTCTCTTTGCACAGATATTAGCATCCAAAGCTAGAAGCACAATGACTTTACACATATGTTCCAGCTCCACACAGAAAACAACAAATCATTCCCACAACAAAAACCATCAACCATTCCCAAAACATATTTGTACAGCTGCATGGCAGCTTAACAAAGCAATAACAAAATAAGTCAGCACCAGCTGCTGCTCATTATTTAGAGTTTGCATGCCAAAAAAAAACACAAAACAGGCATCATTATCACCTAATGCAATATAACCTAAAATAAAAGATTACAAGTCAAAAGCAACTAAATAAAGAATAGGTCAGCAAAAATGTTTTGAAACCTTAATCATTTAACCATTTAAGGCAAAAGCAAGTATTTTTATAGGTCATTACATATATTTCTATCACATCTCTGTGGCCTTTTATAGCAAGAGCAAGTATTTTTATAGGTCATTACATATATTTAACCATTTAAGGCAAAAGGTTTAGTTGTGAGTAAATTACCATCTTTTCCTAAATAAACTCTTACACATTGAGCCTAGTAAGGAAATACTTATGCAAGGTCATGTGAAATTCTGAGATGTGAATGTTGCTGTTTAATTAATTTATAAATGTTGTTTAGTTTACTGGTAAATGTTATTGTTTAGTTTATTGGTAAGCGTTAATGTTTAGTTTATTGGTAATACTGTGATCATTTTAAACAAGTGCAGGTCGAACAATTATCTAGTGCATCACCCTATATAACCTAGGTTGCGTTGTATTATTTCTAACCCCCTTTCTCTATAAAACAGAAGTAAGTAGTTCAGTTACACTACTGCAGCAAGGAAACAAGCCCTCTAATGGATATTCACTCCAATCGACAGAAAATTCATATGCACAGAAGTATTTCCATGTTTAATTGGATTGCTAATTTAGGGGCTTAACAACACTGCAAATCCAAGTGATGACAGTATAATCAACAGATTGTTCTTATGAAAACTGGACTTTGTCCATTTTATCACTGTTATCAGCAACCACTATTGAATGTAATCACCAACATTGAATAAAGGTATTTTCTTCAATTTTAAAATGCTTCACTATTTTAGTTCCTACTTATTTACAACTTCCTATGCTTCACTATTTTAGTTCCTGCTTATTTTCAACTTCCCATAGTCTCCCCATTATCTATTAATTTCTTAAACAGTTCAATTCATCTTGCCATAACTCAAAAGTCCTGTAGCATGCCAAGTTGACTCATCATAAACTCACAAGCTGAGTCCTGGCATGCCCAAGTCAAGTTTTTATGGGCTTCTCAATTCAGTTTGCTGTACTAGATGCCTAAAAAACCCTTAGAATCAATTAACCAAATTTTCAAAGTTGTTATATCACCAATTAAGTTCCATACAAGTCTGTTATGCTTAATCATACAACCAATTCTAGAGATGTTTAAACGTTAATATATAGCTCAGAAAAAAAAATTAGAGCATAAGGAATAACCAATCAAGTTGAAAATTATCTATCTAATATAAATGCAAAATATGGAATTAAAGCTTCTAATTTTTAATATACAATACAAAATTATAATAATACACATGCATAATTGATGAAAAAAAACATTGCTCAGTAGAAGAATGGCATTGCATTCGCTACAAGAAAATAATATTCCAGATAGAAGCATACTAACATATGCAACTTTGAACTTGCCATTTTGAATCTTTGGGCAAATCATTATATAAGCTTTTGACATGAATAAGTGAAAATAGCAATTAGCAAGGTACAAATTAAACCCGTAAAAACAAGCTACTGCTCATTTTTTCAGTGAATTCACGTCAACATCCTACAATTGACAGGTTCATATTCGTTAAAATTTCTGCACTCAGGATCACAAACACATAATAGATAAGCACGGGCATTACATGGTGCTATAATTACGGGTCAAGCATAGGAGTCACTACTCAAACAATTACAAAATGCCACATGAAAACGTTAAAGACGAGCATATGCCCAAAGCAAGTAACTGAGAATGCTATAATAGAGTAAAGCAAACCAAAAAAAAGAAATTACACAAAAAAATCGGTGTAATACTGATACATGAAATGAAAAGAGCAAATTATTTACTTAAATCTGTAATCGAGAAAAAACTGATTCTATCATTAAAAGAACACAACTAAATGACAGGATATACAATAATAAAATAAATGCTTCAAACAGAGTAAGGTCTCTGGGAAAAGCTAAGATACAGTTTACCTACCAATGTTACGTTAGCCATTCTTGAGGACTGGGGAAATTGAATTGTTCGAAAATAAGGACTTACCATTTGGAATGTCTTTAAGCAATGTGCCCTTGCCCTACACAAAACGACATTAAATCCAAGATCAGAAAAGAATATAAATGTAATCGCCAAAACGAAGTTGTCTGCTTTGGAAACATGACCAACCTTTTCAATAGCAATCTCCTTGGAGGTTTCCTTCTCAGTAGAAGCAACGAAGCGCTCAATAGTCTTCCTTTCTCTTGATGGACGATCAGAAGGCGTTGTAGTGAGTTCCTTGCTAGTTCTCTTTCTAGATTCCGCAACCGTACTTTCTCCCTCCTTGCTAGGACTCTTCAACGCTGGAGCTTTACCCCGCTTTTTCTTCGGCGTCCCAACTTGGTTTGCTTTAACAGCCTCTTCAAGGACGCTCTCCTCAGCTTTTACATCCTCCGGAACAGCTGATTTATCACCTTCCGCTTCATTTCCTGTTTCCCCCTTTGAGACTTCCGACTCATGAAGCTCTTCCTTTTCATCTCCACCCTCTCCCTGGTGTTCAATCGCCGTTGCCTTTTCCAAATCTTCTTCGGGACCTTTCCCGTTGGCATGAGACTCCGCCACAGCTACAGGAGACTCTGCTCCTGCCCCTGCCATCTCTATCAAACTTCCAAAAACCTGGGCTTCAGATCTCCCGACAAACAAACAGACAAACAAACCCTTCCTGAACTAAAACCCTGAGCGTCCCGCCACTCGAACTGGAACCAAAACTTTATCAAACAACCCGCGAATGTTCCACCAAACTCGCATCACATCTCTCCTAAGCACCCAACAGTGCGATTCGAACCACGATCCGGCAATTACACCGTGATGCCGCCTAACTTTTAAGCGCCCAAAAATATACGCCTAGCTTTTCCCACTCCTCACAAAACCCTGAGCTTCTTCTGCTTATACGCATTTACTTTTCCCTCCTCTTCCGTATAGTATCGGACTTCAAAAGGGATTTAAATCCAGTTAAATCAGGGCGGGCAGAATTCTAGCGTTTGAAACTCAATTCATATGGCAAAACAATCATCTTCTAATACTCGTTTCTCCTTAGTTCCTAACTATTAAATACACAAAGACTCTGATTGGTCAACGAGCTACTTTAGATTTTCCCTGCCGTCAGATTAGTCATCGGACGAACTCTATTCATCCACGTGGACTGTGCAGGTTGGGCTACCCGTAATCAACGGTGTCAAAGGCTTTCCTAAATGGACGGGTGGTACACGGATCGATGACGTGGCATGTAATGACAAGACTATATTTGTGCATATAATGGTGGCTATTGTTGATGGATGGGCTTCCCGCCGCGCATTTTATGTATTTTTGTCACTGCCTCTATTATTCCGATATAGTGGCCCATGGCACAAATTGTAATGGTACATTTTTCATTGTTTTTGGGTTGGTCAAATGAGAGTTTTAAATGGTCCCCTCTGATTGGTTTGTTTATTGGTTATTTTCTACACGTGTCTTAGTTGTTTGTACAAAAGTGCAAATCAAGCCTTTGATGGGTTTTTTTCAAAGCAAAAGAGATAGATGGATAAATTTTAATGTTGAGTGGTTAAATATATATAGTTATTGGTCTTCAGTAAAGCACTCATTTTTCTATGGAGGTTGATGATAAGTGCCTATTGTAGAACTTATCCAAAACGAAAGCCTTTATGGCCTGTTTGGCTAACTAGAATTGAAAATTCTAGTGTTGGTCTTGTATCTAGATGTTGTCACATTTTGGATTTGTAATTTGGAATTGGATTTTTGAAAAATAGTTGGATTTGTCTAGTTCACCCAAAATCTAATGGAGAATATGTGTTTCATACATTTGGTTGTACAAAATTGGAATAAAATTTAATTTTACAATTTTTTATTTATTTTTGTTTTTAATATTTTATCTTATTACTTTTTTTTATTTTACATCTTTTAAAATTGATTAATTTTTATAATTTCAGAGAAGAATTTTTTTATTTTTTTATTTTTACCTTCACGTTTTTTAATCATGATATGAAACTAATATCTTGAAGGTGAAACCCTCACATAGGAAAATTCATATCTATCAAGATAAAGTTGTCTCCTTGGATTCTGGGTAAAATAATTGTCGATATAGTCTCTGGTGGAATAATATTGAACACTATTGTTATAGGTCATCACCAACTCTGTCTTTTCTAGAGATGGGTCTAGTTTTGGGGAAAGCACCCACTTGTAGGATCCATAGAGCTTCTCCACAAGGTTAGATTCATGCCCATCCAAAAATTCATGCTAGCCAACCATGTATCTCTTGGATGAGCAAAACTTTTCCAAACAATCTTAGAATTATTTTGGCCATCACCAGGATGATGAAATTACCAGAATCATTATCACTACCCACAACGATTTAAGATTATTATCAATCAACCAAACTGACTAGCCATTACTATCAAACTGTCAGAGACAACCATCGCTTGAAAAGTTTAAAAAATCGAGCATGTCTTTGACAGGATTATCTTTGTTTGCAAACAAATTCAGAGCCAAAAGTAGTGAGTTGAATTCAAACATCGTCTACATGATCTCAAACCAAAAGGCTTGTGACTCAATCTCTGGGTGATTAATTTAATTATTTCTACCCAAACCTAATGTTTATTTAATATAAATAAGAGGAAATGGGAATAGGAATCGCCAATTTCGATTCCACATTTTCAAGTGGAATATCAATTTTTCATTTTGGATCCAAAATGGGAATACAAATTATAATTCCCAATTCCAATATTGGTGCATCCAAACTACAAATTAGAAATATTAGGAATTAGCTACTTCGAATTCCAGTTCAATTCCGAAAAACAAATGGGCCCTTATTTCTTTGCTATTTGTGGGACACATTTTGAAAGTTGATATTCCACTTACATGTCCACTTGATGTTTTGATGTGCCCACAACTTCTTCCTTTTGCCCAACACATCAGTAAAGACAACCTTAGCCCATTTGTTGTCTTCCATTTGTTCGACTCTTTTAAGGTAACTTAAGAAACACGTCATAGTCATTGTTTCAATAAGGCAACCCATTTTCACTTAACATGACCTCGTATGGGAGTGTGCTCTTGATTTTAAACATACTTATTATTAAACGCTTTTGAATTCCTTCTAATTGCTTCCATTGGGAGATGGATGTGGTTTTGGCCCAAACTTCACACTCATAAAGAGAAATCAATACACTAAAAGGCTAGAAAGGATTTAAGTAGTTTTCCAATCCCACAATTTTGTCTCTCTACATTTGTGCTGAAGAGCATAAAGGGCATTCCAACCACCTAAAAAAAATTTCTTTTTGCTACATTCCAAACTTAGGTTCTTGATAAAGTCAACGCTGAGATATTTTGTAATTCGTAACTTCTTTGAGAATGTTGCCTTCAAGTTATAACTTATGTTGATTCTATTTTTTGCTAGTGGAGAGCACAACAATTTTAGTTTTGTTGATGTTAGCCTACATTCCCACCATACTATACAAATGTTCAAGTGTATGTATGTGTTCTTGCAAATCACATGTAGAATTCACAATCAAAATGATTTCATCTACATAAAGGAGCACCCAATTGAATACCCTCATTGTTTTGCATGTTTATCCATTCTTCAAGTTTGTTTATATTAAACCAAATAGGGTAGGCGACTAGGGTCAACCTTGTTTGACCCTAATATCACTTCTATAACATTTAAAAATGCCACCTAAAGTTCTAATTTTGACTCTAACCTCTTCATATGCATGATGGACAACAACTCTGAGTTGTATAGGAACCCTAAGTTCTTCCATTTTATGTCATAGCTTGTCTTTAGGGGTCATGTCAAAAGCCTATTTGAAATCAATAAATCAACAAAAGACTTAAATCTTATCCACCCATACTTTTTCCATCACATTTCTTAAAGTAATGCAGTGATGCATTACCAAATGTCTATCTAAAACTAGCTTTCTCATTTATGTTTCTCTTCAACCCACTTGATAATTATATTTTTTATCATGTTTCCAAATAGTTTTGCAAATAAATTGTTGATTATCGTCCTTGTATCTTCTTAAATTGGAAGCACTCAATTAAATGATAGTTTAGCACTCATTTAATGTGATTTCATCATAATTTCCATTTTTTCATTTATTATGATCTCTTTTTATTCTTCCTATATGGAATTGGAGTAGGATCTAATGGATCCTCCTTGGTAATCTTATTCCATGATACAAAGCTTGAGGTATGACTTATCCACTTAGTGTCTTTTTTCATCTCCCAATCACCAAAATCACTTTCTCTACACTTAAATGGGGCTTTTCTTAATATTGCTTTTAATTTCCTAAAATCAACACCTGTTCTAAGACCTTGGGGGAATCTTGGAGCTTTCTTGGGTTCTAGGTTAGGAAGATATTATGTCCCTACCCTAGGTCATGGATGTAGTGTGTCCCTATCCTAGGTCAATGACGTAGTGCATCCCTATCCCGAGACTTATTTTGGGTCCCCTTCTCAGCCCTTATGTCAGGGTTGACTGGAGGCATTATTTATTTTACCAATTCGATGGTGGGATAATGTTTACTCCAAATCCTTTATAAGCACGCTCAGTTTCTCCTTTTGGCATCCATCTTCATACATGATCCATCATTTCATAGCATCAAGTATGTGAATATTCATTCAAGCATTCAAACATTCAAGTCATCTTCGAGTACATTTAAGGAGTTTCTTTTGCAATCCACTGGAGAGGAGAACTCTTGCATTCAAGGTGCTTTGAAGGAGCTTAAAAGGAGTTCATTTTGGGGCTTCATCGTTTATCTTCCATGCTCATGTCACGACCTATCAAGATCTAGCTTCCTCTATTTGTGATAGTGAGGCTTGTCACTAAGAGAGAGTTTCAACATTCTTTCATCTTCTACATTCACATCTTCTTGATTTAATCAACTTGGTAAAGTGAGCTCATTACATTCCATTGAGAAATATTAGTATTGTAAGGTGGATTTATTCATTTACTTTACATTTCTAGCATTACAATTATTTCTATTTCAAGGTTAAGCCTTAATCTAGGGTTTGATCAAGGCAAACCCCCCATCAACATTACAAAGCCAATTTTCTTGTAGGTTACAAATCTTGGAAGGCAGAATAGAGCGCAAATGTAGATAGCCTTTTCAAAAAACTTCAGAGATGCAAAATTAATTTTGCAATCGAATATAGAAGGTTAGAGATGCATTGTGTCCCCATCCCTGCATATTGACCTTATCGTAATTGACATAGCCCCTATAGGTCGACTCTAACGTAGAACCGAATAATTTCTAAGTTTTCTAGATCTTGTATTTTTAGGTTTGTAACTAGATTTATTTGTTGTCTAGAGTACTAAAGAGGGTAGAAAAACATGTATGTAATGCCCACCCATGGTTTTCTTTTCTGTTATATTTACCAAACTCTTTTTATGTCTATTTCATGTGTGTGTTAGTTTCAAGGATATTAGGTTTATAATTATGATATTATTTCAAGACTTGGATTACATGTATATCAATAAAGAATTACTTAGTTGATTATATTTCACATGTTGATTGATGATTATGATTACTAGTGCATTAATAATGTTTTAATGGTTCTTAGTTAGTAAATGTGGTTGCTCTCATGATGATATAAAATGATGAAGATTTTATATTCACAATTATGTTTTTTCCATGCTTTTATATGTGATTATTTGTACTCAAGACTTATTACGGTACTTACCCCATAGTTGCATGTGTATGGTGTGTGTGTGTTTGTTTTAAATTTATGTTTGATGTGCCTGATATGGTTGAGGGAGGGAGTTGTAGTCACCTGTTAGTCGAGATCTACACGATGTACCACTCTCCACCATTGTCTGTTTAGCTTAGATATATATGCACATGTACATGCTCGTCTTTTATACAGGTTTGCAGGTACCAGTCATTGACTTCCCTAAATTGCCAGGATGAGTGTGTCCTATTGCAACTACTCAATGGTAAGAGTGGGGAGATAATGTTCAGGTCCAATCCCAACCAAAGACTAATTACTTGTCCTGAGAAGGAGGACATGTATTTTACTTTCCACCCTTTTTAAACCCATGAGTTTACCTTTGTTTGTGTTGTTTGATTTTGAGTTTTGATCTATTTTGGTAATGTTGCTTTTATGCAGATTTGGCTATGTGATTTATTTGGTAAATGATTTTAATTATAATATTTGGTTTAACCATATAATATTGAGAATTATTACTTGATTAAAAAAGAAAATATTGAAATATGAGAATATTTAACTAATTAAATATGTGCTTTAATTTAAAGACTTAATTTAAAAGTTTATTTTAAGAAGTTGGATAAAAAGAGAATTAAAATATTAAAAGATTAATAATTTAATATTGCTTTACTATAATTATTTAATTAATAATAATCAAATTAGAGTTGCATTTAAATAATAAGCTTTAATTATTATTAATTTAAATAATAAACTACGCTTTGATTAGTGCTTAAACTAATTAATAAAGTGGACGAAAATAAAATAAAATAATATTTTAATTTAAAAATTCTCTAAATGTGCATGAAAGGATTAAAGAAAAAAAGTTTATTTTAATGAGAGCCCTTTTGTAACGCCCTCCGGGGAACCCAAAAGGGAAAAACATTCCCGAAAAAGATACCTACTAAAAACGGAAACTTTTTCGAAATGGAAACCCACTAACAATGTAAACTTTTCCAAAATAGAAACCTGCTAATAATATAAAATTTCCTGAAATGGTAACCTACTAAAATGGAAAATTTCTCGAAATGGCAACCTACTAAAAATGGAAACTTTCCCAAAATGGAAACCTGCTAAAAACATAAACTTTTTCGAAATGGAAACCTGCTAAAAACATAAACTCTCCCAAAATGGGAACTTGCTAAAAATAGAAACTTTCCAAAAACATAAGCTTTCTCGAAATGGAAACTTGTTAAAACAAAAACTTTACTGAAATGAAAACATGTTAGAAATGGGAACTTCCCCTAAATGGAAACTTGTTAAAAACATAAACTTTAAAAAATAAAAACTTTCCTAAAATGGAAACTTTTTAAAAATGAAAATTTTACCAAAATGGAAACATGCTAAAAATGGAAAATTTCCAATCTAGATCTGATAGAGCAATGAAATTTAAATAGTTAAATTTCATAATTTAAAACTAGTTTTCTTTTCAGAACCCCTATCCCAAATTTAATCTAATCCATCACGAATCACCCAATTTTAAAAAAATGAGGGTTTTCAACCTCAATTTAACAAACAAGGGTTTCAAGAAGATGAAATTCACTCACAAACGTCTTCAAAAACAAAGAACAATAGATTCGCAAACAAGGGTTTCAAGAAGATGAAATTCACTCACAGACGTCTTCAAAAAAAAAGAACAATAGATTCGCAAACAAGGGTTTCCACCCAATTGAAATTTTTAAATAATTTCATGTAGACACGAAGAATACAGAGAATTCAAAGAATGAAAATCAATTTCTTCTCAAACAAGGGTTTCAACCCAAATATAATCTAAAACAATTTTAATCAGACATAGAGAAGACATATCATTTCATAGATGAACTACTACACAAAACTCACGAGATCCTACTTGGATTTGATGCTAAACAAAAAATGCACAAAACATGCAAAAAAAATTCTTTTCTTTCGAAAACCCTCTTCCTAGAAATTGACTTCTCCAAACCCGTGTAATTGCACAATGAGCTCTAGATCTTTGATAAAGAGTTCTCCCCTAAATTTAGGGCTTCAATTGTACAATCACGCTAGAAGACTCGTTGATCTTTATCTCTTATTATATTTTAATTTCATGCACAACCTTTTTGCCATTAATTATAATATCTTTATTAAATAATTTTCTTTCTCTCTTTTATTTATTTATTTTTCATGCATAACCTTTATAAAATTTAATTAAAATAAAATTTATTAAATTTATGTTTTCTCTCTCTAGTTAATTACGAGACATTTATAATATATTTATTAATTAAACTAATAATATTATTTAGAGTTTATTTTTTAAAAATAAAACTCCTAAATTTTTAATTTTTAAAGCAAAAGTGGCATATTCACCATATTTTATTAATAAATTGGTTCAATAACTCCCCCGTGGAAGAACCAGGAAGAAACCCCGAGATCACAGTTATATACAAGTATATATTTGAATACAGATAGTTACATATACAGTTACAAAAGATGTTGAATGGGCACATAGTCCTATTCCTAACATAACCCATATTCTGAGAAATTCAATTGATATACAATACATAGGAAGACCATGCATATCAAAACCCAATAATTACTTTGTACATCAAAAAAACCCTG
This sequence comes from Cupressus sempervirens, assembly GCA_028749045.1. Lineage (NCBI taxonomy): Eukaryota > Viridiplantae > Streptophyta > Pinopsida > Cupressales > Cupressaceae > Cupressus > Cupressus sempervirens. The sequence goes on from CM053791.1 coordinate 511,237,707, forward strand.
CTTCAGAAATTTAGACACGGTCTTATCAAGAAACCATCAAAATTTTAGACACAATAAACAATGGAACATTTATTCAACCATGTATGTCGAACCCCAATCCTCAACCGGAGACATTGAAACATGCGGGGACCAACCCGAAGGATCTGAACTAGTAGCCACCCCAAAATTTGATGATGACAGATGTGAAGAATGTTCCACATGTGAAAAGCCAAAAATCCATCCACGACCATAGGCCAAAGCTTGAGGACAAGGCATAACATGGTTAGTGGCCTATGTAAATTGTTCTTCCAATTGAGATACACAACCCGAGCCTGAAGGTTAAGCATTGAGATCTGGCACCACATCAACTGACCTTGACGAATTCCCACTATTGATAGGGCACGAATGAAGTAGCATTGTTGGCCGAGGTGATGGTAGCTTATCACACACCAAAAGTATTGTTCCCACATCATATGGGATATTAAAACTATGTACCCAAAATCCTCAACATCTAACAAATATTTAAGTTGTCAATTTCAAACTCCACTTATGATGAAGAGGTTGTCATGTCTGCACAAACCAAGGCCTACAGTCTTGTGTCTTGTTTAATGATTTCAACAGGTGCCAATGACATCATATCATGTCCATCGCATGCTCTATTAGCAAGATAATCTGCCACTACATTCCCCTAGTGAAGGGTATGGGATATGTATATTTCTTTGAAGGAATCTAATAGGAACCAGATTTGTTGGAAGATATATCCTAACTGCTAATTGTATGTTTCCCATTTTATGCAGTTATTAATAATGATCAAGGAATCCCCCTCTACTTGTAACCTTTTGAATTCGCCTGCTTTAGCCAGTGTGAGGCCAATGAATAACCCCTGGGCTTCAGCCATATTATTTGTACCGCAAGGAAGAGAGCAAAATTGTAATGCTTTCCCAACTCCATGATGATCCTGAATACACACCACTGCACCTGATTCACCAAGATTCCCTCCAGAGGATCCATCAAAGTTTAGTTTCACAATACCTTCTGTTGGAGGAATCCAACAAATCAACTTACAATCTAGTGGTTCAGAATAATGATGTCGTTGATACCAGCCAAATGGCACATGAATATGTTTTCATTCCCTTGCAATCACACTATCCCAACTTGTCATACGTAAATTACACTTAAGCTTTGAATGGCTAGAATTCACCATTTCGGATATTGACTTTTCCAAATTAGTTTGTATTGCTTCAATTATAGAGGAGATCTTACAGAATATTCTTTTATTATGCTTCCTCCAAATTGCCCACACAACCAATGCTGGGATACATGTCCATAATACAAATAATAGAGAATCTAGGTATAATTCTGGCCAAGACTGAAACAATTCCTAGAGATTTTTTGGCAAAGGCATCAAATAATGAAGTTTTCTCAATACAAGAATCTAACAATGTCGTGCAAACGAGCAGGATAGGAATAAATGGTCTACACTTTCTGATTCTTGTCCATAGAGCATGCAATTAAAAGGTTGTGCAATCTTTAGTTTGTGTAATCTATCACTAGTTAAAATCCTATTTTTCAATGCTAACCATGAGAAGCAACTTGCTTTGGGAAGTGTTAAATGACTCCAGCAAAATGTGAATGCCCTGTAGGGGGAGAATTGATTTACTATTGTTGGATGATGTTATACCCATCCTTGATGTTATAATTGCCCTCACTCCCAAGAACCCAAAGCACCTTATCATTTGAATTTGATAAATACACTACTTATTCCGAAAAGATTTTTTCCAATAATTGGCCATCGAGGAGGGGGGATCTTTCCAAATCACTTTTCTTGAATGAAGTGAAACTGCATAAAAAAAATTTATCAAGAGTGACTCCCACATGTCTTTTGTTGTACTAATCAAGTTATCCACACCTTCCATCTTACTTAGTGGCAGAGCCCCGTTCCATGAGTCATGACAAAATTTAACTTGAGACCCACTATTAACTTCCCAAGAGATATGATTAGTTACAATCTCCCTTGATGCCATCATGAAGTTCCATATTGTCAATCCTTTTGGAGGATCAAGGATGGTCAAAACTCTAGCCAGATTATAATTATCTAGGTATTTTTGCTGCATGATTTGACACCAAATGTTGTTGGGCTTAGTGTACATTTGCCAAACTAGTTTTCCACCAAATGCTTTGTTCCTTTTGTGAAGATCCCCGCACCACCAAGGTGTTTTGTATGTGTTGTACAATCCAGTGAAACCAAGGAAATTTTATTTTCTCCATTCATATTAGCCGTCCATAGGAAGTCTCTCAAAATCTGTTGAATGCATTTGATGACTAAAGAAGGAGCTTTGAGTACTGAAAGATAATAATTTGGAATTGCTGAGAGCACTATCTTAATGAGAAGGATTCCGCCTGAAAGGGACAACCACCTGGCTTTCCGTGCAACCACTCTTGATTTTATTCTATCAATAATGGGCATCTAGTACCTTGTTCGGTTGGCACCTACAAAGAACAAAATTCCTAAATAGATCAATGGCAGAAAATCTACAGTGAAGCCAAGAATATTAACAATCTTGTTGGCTATTATATGATTTGTATTGAACAAGTAGATCTTAGATTTCTGCAAATTCACTTTCTGATTTGAAATTGATGTGTACAAATCCAAAGATTGTTTAATCTTTTTTGCTTCTAATACTAAAGAGGCTCCAAACAGAAGGGTGTCGTTCACAAATAAGGTATGAGTGATGAAAATGCTTGTGTCACTAATACTTGCACCTTTCTAGAGCCCTGTCGCCTGCTTGTGCTAAATATATCTACTAAAAGATTCAGCCATAAGTGTAAAAAGGACTAGGGATAATGGGTTTCCTTGCCGAACCCCTTGTGTAGATAAGAAGAATGCCACAGAAACTCCATTTATCATAAATGAAAACTAGGCCCCTGATACACAAGATCGCACCCATTTACACCATGCTTTGGAAAATCCAAATTTGCGTAAGACTTTGAATAGGAAGTTCTAGCAAACCCTATCATATGCCTTCATCATATCCAATTTAATGACAAAATTTGGAGTTTTGCCCATATTAATTGAATGAAGTGTTTCATGTGCCACTAGTGCTCCCTCCGTTGTTTCCCAACCTAGAACAAAACCACCTTGAGGTTGTGATACTAGACTTGGAATTAACTATTGCATTCTGAGATATATAGCTTTTGTGATGATTTTGTAGACCGTGTTGCACAAGGAAATGGGCCTAAATTCCACAAAAGTCTTAGGTGCTTTCACTTTGGGAATAATAGCTATGTTAGTAGTATTGAAATATTTGAGCATGAACTTACTAGCTCTAGATTCTTCAATCACGCCTTGTAAATCCCACCCTACTATATCCCAACATGCTTGGAAAAAAAGAGTCATAAATCCATCCAGACCTAGTGCTTTGTCTGGAGCGAGGGAGAAGACTACTTTCCTTACTTCTTGATTAGTGAATGGTGCCATGAGCTTAATGTTTTATGATTATGTAACAATAGATGGTAAATCTACAAGAAGCTCATCCTCTCGAGCATCCGAGTGAGGAGGAGGGTGTTAGGGAGCTAACAAGGATTTAAAGAATCTCACCTATTCCACTTGTATGCTTTGAGGGTTTGTAATTGGGATACCTATCCCCACATTATTGATTGAAAAGATCTGATTAGCTATTGATTTCTGCTTAGCTAAAGCATGGATTTTTTTTGTATTTTTATCTCCCTCTTTCAGCCATAACTCCCAAGATTTATGCCTCTAATAAATATTTTCCCCACTCTATAGTTCTTCCCAATCCATAGTTAGGATTTTTTGGGTAAGGTAAGAATCATTATCCATACCATGTCTAGTGATCTTGTCCAACGCTTCTTCTAGTTTTTGTTTTACAATCTCCTTTTCTTTAAATATGTTCTTGAAGACTACTTCATTCCATTTTTTGAACTGAACTTTAGTATATTTCAGCTTGGTTGCAAATTGATGCATTTTGGTACCTTCTAATTGAGGAAAACCCATCCACCATTGTCTGATTAAAGGCATGAATGAAAGATGTCGTAACCACATTCTTTCAAATTTAAAGGATGAATTACGAGGTAGGCCTTGAGATGCCAAGTTAAAATTCACTTGGATGCTAATGGGAAAGTGATCTGAGCCTAGTTTAGCGAAAATGTTTGACTGAAAAAAGGTCTTAATCAGATTCCAATTTTGTGATACAAAGAATAGGTCTAGTCTCACAACAATCTGCTCAAAGTTAGATCTTTTATTGGTCCAGGTATACATCCCTTTGCTTGGCTCAACATCTACTAGATTATTATCTTGTACAAAGTAGGAAAAATATTGTATTGTTTTTAGGGGTGGACTAATGCCCCCACATTTTTCTGACACTTTTGATATAGCATTAAAATTGTAACCTATAATTATATGGTGTAACTAATGTGACTGAATCATGTGAGTCAACTCCTTCCATACTCTTTGCTTATCCATCGTTGTTGTGGGGCCATAAACATTAATCAAGAGGAATTTTATGTCATAGCAACTCATGCTTGTTACTTGCCAATTATCAGTCTGGTTTGTGAGCTGACCTTGAACTGACATGTGGTCCCATAAGATAACCAAACCCCCTTTAAGGCTGGTCTATGGGCTGATTGCCAATCTGTCCATTTCCCAATAGTTTTATCAAAGTTCTCTTGTGACAGTTTTGTTTCTTACAACAAAATAATATCTACTTTTATAGAGTCCAACTCCTACTTAATTCTATTCCTTTTGTCAAAGGTGTTTAAACCTCTGACATTCCATGAAATAATCTTCATGTCTGACAAGGAGAACTCATTGTTCTCCTTGTTAATCTTTTGGTAGGTGTGAATTTGCCATCCAATGTAGATTGGATACCCGCTCCAATTTCTACCTTAGTTTGACTATTTTTGGGCTTTCTTCCTCTTTTCTTGATTGCAGACTTGACCTAGATGCCCATAGATGGGGTTTGTTGGATAGTTAGCAATGGATTTGTACAACCCTTTTGTTTTGGGGATTGGTTAGAGTTTGGCACTGAATGGTCTGAAGCTATTTTTGCTATCTCATGGTCGACCTTCTGGGTCACAATGTCCTAATCTAAACTTTAAGCTATCAATTTTTGTTCATGAATACTTGGATTTTGTGCCACCTCGCAATCTAGATCTATGAGTGTAGGATCTTGTTGCCATTCACCAATAAGTGTAGAATCTTGCTTCCATTCTCCAACTTGTATAAATGGGATTTCTACCAGGTTGCCATCTTCCTCAAAGTCTAAATTGTCTTGAAGGGTCAAGAGATTGCAAGTATCATATTATGTTTGATATTCCTATAAATTCAACGATGACTGTGACTGAGAAGTCTGGAAAAGAGCCATGGATGACAGAGTGTACTGATGAGAAACACACTCAAATGATGCCAAGCTTGATTTTGTATTGATTAGATCTATTTCCTTAAGCAACCCCTCTTTTGCCGCTATCTAAAAGATCAATTTGGCAGTTAGATCTGCAATCATTTGTTCTGAAAGATGCCTAGCTTTCAAGTCAATGATCGCTTGTTGGCTAAGTGGGTCTTGTATGCTACCAATGTTGATTGGTGAATTTTGACACATCAGTTGATGCACTATATTATCAACCATAGTAGTGTGCAGCATAAAATGTTCCCTAAGGTTAATCACTGGAGATAGTGCCACTCAAATTGAATATGCTGGTTAGTCTTGCAATAGAGTGGCAAATTGTTGAGCTCAAAGGTAAAAAAAGTTAAACATATATTGAATCTGAGAAAGTAAACTTTGAGCAGGGATATTAACCATTGATATCAACTCTTTATTCACTACAATTTCCAATATTGGAGTGGGAATTTTGGACTGATAAACTAAAATAGAAGTACTCAAATCCTTGTACATATTAATTTCCTCTCCCAAATTTTGTGTGTAAAGCTAAATAGAACAGTCTATTGGGTTTGTGCAGTGATCCACACATACGAGGGTCTTAAAATGCTCCAACTTTTTGTATTGTGTGGTAAACTGGCCTAAACATTTTTGATATTTCTAACACACACTTGCATCCTCTACCACAATGTTCTAAACCAATGTCCCCCATTTAGTCTTAATCTCTATCTCATTTGTCATTGGTTTTGAGGAACAAAGAAGCACACAAATGCGAGTATCTTGATGTAGGTATTCAAATGGAATTAGATCATGCTTAACAAAAGTGCCAATTTTATTTGCAATGATTTCCACAATTTCAAGATCTCTATATTCTAAAGGGAGTGATGGGAGGGAGATCTAGGTTGGATAGTAGCTACATTCGGATTCAATTGGCTTAAAGTTCGACGTCCAAACTCGAGTAAATAAACTATGACCATTATAGAACCATCCTTTAAAATGATGAATTGCATCTCTAAAATATGTTGATACAAAAAGCTACAAAAATGCCTATAGCTGAACCCAATAGAAAAATATCTGATAATCCCTTCCAACTGTTAAAAGCCCATTTTTTGATAATTGAAAACTCAAGAGATTGATTTGAGAACTTACCAATGGGCATTGTACCTTGCAGAGTTTCAATTGAATTTTGTAAGATCTGTTACGGCAGGGTGATCTCCAATGATTGTATGGGGCCTTCATTCATATTCAGGTCTCCATGAAAATGCATTCCAGAGTCTAGAGAATAACCATCGATGTATAACTGGGCATGTGTGTCAGAGTTGAAGGTTTGAATGGGTATCCATATTTTATTTGGTTTGATGGGTGCTCTTATACAGGACACATCCAATGCTACACTAGGATGATTTGCTAGTGTATGCACATACCTTATTTGCACAAGAGATCTTGGAGGGGCACCTTCACAAATATCAAATATCGATTGATCCTTGGCATATTTGCCCTTCCTACATTGATAATATGAATTTCTCTTATTAGGTCGAAATGAGTTAGGAAAATCCCTCCAAAAATAAGGATTATTTTCTTGAGAAGATGCCAATGTTTGTTGCCAGTATGTTATCGTTCTATTATGTGCTTGCCAGGATGATTCTCCACATTCAAAGATTGATGAATCTCGAATCACTCATTGCACTTACTTGCCTTTGTGTTGTTGCTCCTTCTGAGGTTTAATCTGAAACCTAGGGTTTATTAAAAAAAGGTTCCATCGGTTGGACAATGGCCTTACCCTTGGAGCTGTTTGGGGCATTCTTTTTCTCAGAGTGGCACCAGAGAAAGTCATTGGGTAAATGACTACTACGATTGAATCAAGGGTTTGTAGGTTGGACAAAAGGGATTCCATGAAATATCTTCGCCATGTCAGAATGTACTCCTTGCAACTCGCTTACTATCTGCTGAAGATGATGCCCTTTGCCAGGGGTACTGCTACGACATAACTCTTTGAATTTCTCACTCTGCGATTGCAACAACCTTCTTCTCCCCACCACTCACCATTCCTACTCCCCATCGCTCGCCATTCTACTCCTAAATAATTGTCATTAAACTAAATAAATATAAACATGCATAAATTGGAACTTTAATTAAAAAAAGTTAAATTTAAAGCTCTTATTTAATTAATTTCTTAATTAGTTAAATATAATTAAACATTGATTTTTTAAGTTAAATTTTCCATTAAATTGAATCATTAAATACTCTTTAAATTTGATTTAATTAAAACAAAAAATCATCACAGACCCACAAGACTAAACATGAAAAGGTATCATAAATTACAACATACCAAAACAAACTCCAGGGTCAAAATCATGAATTTACGTCACTTGACGAATTTGGACAGTTGAAACTAACTCAGATACTTGTCCTATTTTCTAGGACAATTGGCTTAGGTTAGGATTTGGACTCAAGAGTTATCTCCCCACTTATACCATTGAAATATTGCGATAGGGTATGCTCATCTTAGCAATTCAGGGAAGTCAATACCAGGTACCTGCAATCTACATAAAATTCACTCATGTACAAACACATATATTCTAAACTAAACAGACAATGGTAGGAAGTGGTGCATCATGTAGATCTTGATTAGCAGGTGACTACGACTCCCTTCCTCAACCACATCAAAAATGTCATACATAAAGTAAAACAGACAGGTGCACCATACACATGCAAGTATGGGGTAAGTAACCATAAGAACTGCACATAAATAATTTATCTACTAATCATCATGAGATAACTAAAATCATTGAATGAACATACATATATCCTCATTGAAGTAATCTTGAATACATGAAATAACTAACTCATCATATAAAATCAACTAAGTATAAAATAACATCTAATCCAATCCAATAACCAAGTATCGCTAATCATAAACATAAACATAAAACAAACTTAAAATAATCTAACAATACAATCAGAAAAGACAACTAGGGGTAGGCATTACACCTTTACATGTTTGAAAACCAGAAACCCTAGGTAGAGTTAAACTCTTTATTAAGAGATTCAAGCTCATTTCTACACACACAGGTTTTGGGAACAAAATTTTGAATTTGGATCAAAAGAATTGTTGAAAGTTTCAAAGGGTTTGGATTTGCATGCATTCACAGATTATCTCAGATTTTAGCCATGGTTTTGAGGTAGGGTTTGAAAACTTAGTGTAGAATTTTATTGAAAGATTTGTCTACTTTGTGTCTTCCTGAGTGCTTGCATAATGTTTATTAATTTACTGTATTGATTTTTGGATAGAGAATTATGTTGTAGATTTTGAAAAGGAAAACTTATTAATCAAGGAAAATTGACTGTGAAAATATGTAGAAATTTATTATGATTGTATTCTTTTAAAACACTTTCTAATATAGGGAAAATTTGATTATATAAAATTGGAAGAAAATAACAAATTGAACATCTCACGTTTCAACTTTAAAGTTGTCATTACAACCATGTGATTATCATAAATTTTTTAAATAAAGATAAATTGTTAGAGTAATTATTTGTTTGCACTTATCAATTAAATCACTTTGATTTAAGTAATTAAGTTGCTTATTACTCTAGTTTGCTTAAGCTATCTTGTAGGTGCATATAATTAATATTTTATTAATTATATTATGCAACCTAGCTTTTTTAGGCTTTAGGTTACCCTTTTCGGGTTTCGATCTCCTTTTATAAGGATTGATCTCTTTGTATTTTTCATTACGAAGATCTGTTGAATAATATTTTTCTTCGTCATCTAAGTTTTTCAGATCAAACCCTTGCCTCTTCTTTTCTTTTTCTTCTCCGTGACAGGTTTTCTGCATGCAAGTTTTCTTGGGCTTCGTGGATTTGTTGTGTGCTTTTGCTCAAATCCTACATGGTATTAGAGCTAGATCTGATGTAGCTTGTTCGATGTTTCAAGAAAAAGGGAGAACAAGGGTTTGGCAGATAAGATGTGGTGTTTTTTTAGGTTTTTTCTGAGAAAATAAGGGGGTCACCAATTTTTGGAGCAGTTTGAGGCCAAAATGACATCATGGATGGATTCAGAAGGCATCAAAACCCTCGTTTTGATATAAAATTTGTCTGATTTGAACAACGTTGATCTGGGAGGCAAAAAAAATTGTCGGCAGGGTTGTACAGCCCCCGGCACGCAAATCAAGATGCAATTTTTTAAAAAAAATTGCATTTAAAAAAAAAACCACGTAGTGTGGGCAGCCACCACCACGCCACCGTGGGGCTACCACCCCACCACTGGCGTGCAACCTGGGAACCATCGCCGCTAGCTACGCGGCAGCAAAACCACTGCGGCTCGGTCGCCACTAACAGGCCACCCGCCCACCGCCCTTGCCAACCACATCTTTCGCCCCTGTGGCCACCGCCACCAGCGACCGCTGCCCTCCTACAAGCCCGCCTACTTAGTAGCCAACGTGGCTTTTAGATAGTTGGCACAGTTATCGGGTGCCACGTGGCATGAGAGCCACGTTGGCATCTCCACGTAGAACCGACCACGTCACTAGCACACGTTAGCCCCCTGCCACGTAGCAGGCCATGTGGCCCTTTTTTGCTGCAATGGCCCCTAGGCTGTCAAATTTAAGCTTTGGTTTTGCTGACATCAGCATGACATCATCCTACATCAACACCTTCCTGCCTCTCCTCTAGGTCCCTTTTTGACCTATTCGTGCTTTTTTGGCCATATCTTGAGCATACGAAGGTCTTTTTCTAATCCGAAAGAAGCGTCAGAAAGATGGTTCTGAGACGAAAAAGAGTGGTATAGGAGTTTTTTTGGTTTTGATGCTATTTAGTTTCTTGCTTTTGTAGTTAAAGTCTGAAGTTCTATTTTTGACTCCGGTGAGCGTTTCTTGTGTATCCCATCTTCGTTTTTTGAAAACGTGATATTTTTGGAAAGCTGGTTCTATCTACTTTTTAGAAATGATGTAATTTCTTCTAGATTCTACCCCATGCTCTTTCTATCATGTTTTTGACATTTTTGCTCTATGATGGATATCTTTGGTGTTTCAGGTTTGAGGATCGTTTTCTTGGCATGGGATCTTTTGTTTTGGGCTGTACTATCTTTTGTATCAGCTTTTTTCCCTTTTTGATCATTGTTGATATTCATTGTAAGCATATGTATGCAAACACACTGTGATAAAGTGCCACTCTTGCGTTTCAAGATCCTTTTCATCATTGTGATTTGTTGTACTCACACTATTTTATAAAGTGCCATGGGGGGATAGTTGTTTGCCAGTTTTGTGCCCTCTTCCTCTTTTGCCTCATGCAGTGTCGGTGATACGTGCCTTTATAGGTGTTTGTACCTCACTCTCGATGTGTCTAGTTCCTGTGTTGTAGGAGATTTTTTGGCCCACCTTTTCAGCTACCTGTCACCTCGCCTGCCTTAAGGGGGGGTTATATTGTTGTTTTATGCTTCTTTGGTTGATGGTTCGTTGGTGTGAGCTATGTATTTAGTACCTGATCCTACATACTAAGCGATTGCAATGGCTGGCTACCTATGCATTTCGGTGAGATGGATCATCTACCATAAAGACAGGCTCGGTTCGAGCCTTCTATTTCCATGGAGGTTCTACAAATCAACATTTTCAACAAAGTTTTGTGACTTTTCATGCTTTAGTGGTTCTCTTCATGATATTTGTTTGTTCCTTCTTCTGGAACATTCTTTGCTATCTCTTTTTGGAGTAGGGTTTTTCCCATGTGGTTTTCTCTATTTCTTCTATTTATAGAGATTTTGTTGTGATTGGGTACCTAATCAGGCCTTGTTGCCGGGACCCAATTTTTTGCTTTCATAGTTGTGCTAGGTTAGCTTACCTCCCGAGCTTTGCTTAAGGGGGGGTGTTAGAGTAATTATTTGTTTGCACTTATTAATTAAATCACTTTGATTTAATTAATTAAGTTGCCTATTACTCTAGTTTGATTAAGCTATCTTGTAGGTGCATATAATTAATATTTTATTAATTATATTGTGCAACCTAGCTTTTTTAGGCTTTAGGTTACCCTTTTTGGGTTTCAATCTCCTTTTATAAGGATTGATCTCTTTGTATTTTTCATTATGAAGATCTGTTGAATGATATTTTTCTTCTTCATCTGAGTTTTTCAGATCAAACCCTTGCCTCTTCTTGTTTTTTTCTTCTCTATGACAAGTTTTCTACATGCAAGTTTTCTTGGGCTTCGTGGATTTGTTGTGCACTTTTGCTCAAATCCTACATAAATATTATGGGTGTGTAGGTGCGCTAAATGCACAAGTACACACTTATCCCCCTTTGGGCATGCGCAGGTGTGCACCTCCAAAGGGTGCACGACTACTCGAGCTTGTATAAACCTGGTTATCCCCTCCCCTCTCCTCACTTTCTCTCAACATTCCCTTGATCTTGCACCTCAGCACATCCTGAGGTGCACTACTAACCTACAAAAATACAAATCCAAAAAGCTCGAAGAATACCTGCATGTAAAAACTTGTCACAGAGAAGAAAAAGACAAGAAGAGGCAAGGGTTTGCTTTGAAAATATGCAAATTGTATTCTTAGAAATGAAAAAGATGTAAGATAATTACAAACAATATATCCTTATAGAAGGATATTAAACCCAAAAAGGGTAACCTATAAGGTAAATGTTATTTAATAATTACTAATTAATTATTAAATGAGAATGCAAAAGGTGCATAAAGTGAAATCTTAAGAAGGGAGAAAAGGTAATTTACTAAATGAAATGAAATTAACCTATTTCTCTAACACCCCCCTTAAGATGAGCAACAATGCAACTACAAACAATGTAGAAAGAGCAAGGAAACTACAATGCAATGCAAAAAGCAAACTTGGGTTCTGACAACAAGACCTGATGAGGTACCCAATCACAGTCAAATCTCTATGAAACTGAGAAATAGAGAAAACCCAATGGTAAAAACTCTATTCCAAAAAGAGATAGAAAAGAATGCATAAATGAAACATCTCAAGAGAATCTCTCAAGACCATAAGTATAATGAAAGCCTCCATGATAAAATCTTAAGACTCCATAGCCCCCCCAAAATGGCAGAACTCCTGTGTTGATGAACATACCAATGTGGCTTCAATTAGAAGGAAACAAAGGAAGTGGACACAGATGATAAAAATCATGTAGGTAAGGTGTAGTTGGAAGTCCTAGTTTTTGCTCAAAGGAGAAAGCATGAGAATCCTAAAATGGAATCTCCAATGGAGGTGGAATAACAGGCATGTTGAATCTGTCATCTAAGAGGAGGTGTGTGTCCTTTGATATATCCTCAACAACTACAGTAGGTGGTTCGATGACTAGAGCTACAATAATGTTGAAAAGTAATCATGTGCAAGAGATGGAATATGAACAGGAGTTGGAGGTGTAGAAGTCACAACACTGGTCTTAGGAACAACACATAAGTTCAAGCAACCTAACTTCACCTAAGTAGACTCTCATGAAAAAGGTAAGTGAGTCTTTGATAGTGGAGATGGTGGACCAAAATGTGAGAAGGAATATAGGTAGGAAGCATGGTCAAGAGTCCCTATAGCAATAATATTGTCCACCTCACTATCTCTAATGTGCACTAAATCTTGTGCAAACTCAACTATCTTCCCTGTCCCACTGTGTGTAATCTGATAAATTGAGAGAAGGTTAGAGGATAAAGATGGAACACAAAGTACATCATGAAATGTACCATCATCAATGTTAATAGAACCTTTCCCACATACAATCATAACAGTGTTCTTCCCCATCAAAATGTGTGGAGTAGGAGAAGCCTCAAAAGAAGAGAATAAATCCTAAGAAGATGCCATATGGTGTGAAGCACCCGAATCCAATAACCATCTAGAAGAATGAGGAATAGTACTTGCACACAGTGCATGACCCTTTCCTATATCTTTACTATTTGACTAAAATGATGATGACGATGAAGGTCTGTGAGAAGTAGAAGGAATATCAATGTTGTTCTTCTGAAGGAGAGCTATCAAATTTGAAACCTATTTGGCATAGATATCTAACTTCTCATAGTAATGTGACTCATCATGATCAGGCTTATTACAATAAGCACATTTTGGCCTTTCTGGCTTTGATTTACCCCCTTTAGGAGGAGGTGGCCCTAATGAACTGTAAGTGTTGGAATCAATCTAAGGCTCTGTAGAATGAGATTTTTGAGTATTCTCCTTCGTCCCTGAAGACGGTCAAGCTACCAATGCATGATTTTGTGAGCCAGTGAGAAAATCCAACTGAGAGAGCTTGGCTTGCTTCTGAGTCAACTGATCACAAAAAACCCCAAAGGATGGCATGAAAAATCTATTACCCAAATCATCTTTGGTGGAATAGAAGGTAGAAGAAAAAATATGAAAGCTTCCACAAAGCTTAGAAAGAATTAGGTAGATACACTCAGTGTCAGTCTTCCTCTTCCCACAACCTTGCAATAAATACCTCAGTTGTTTGAATTTCATCAAGAAGTCCTCAATGGAGGGAAAAGAATCTAATATAAGTAAGGTAAGCTTTGCCTCAACGTAAAGTACCCTAAACTCATTAATTGTACCAAACTAGCCTTCACGCTTGGTCCACATGGCTAGAGGGGTATTGAACCCATCAAGATGAAATTGTAGATTGTTAGAGACCCGTAAGGCAATCAATCCTATTGCCTCATCCATCTTGTTTCTATGTTGCATGACCTCAAAAGGCCTCTGCAAAATTGGCTACACTGCATCTAAATAAAACCACAAGCATTTTGAATGGAGAAGTCATGTCATCAAGGTCTTCCATGTGTGGTAATTATGAGGGGTCAGAAGTTCTAGAGAAGAAGAGGTCTCAACCATTGGTTTAGAAGGTGTTGAATTAATTTTGAAGCAAAATCTGGTTTACTGATGTAAATAACAAAAACAATAATACAAAACACCCCACATAATACAAAAATTGAACCCTAGCTACTAGAAGGAATGCGTAAATGAGAGAAGAGCAAAAAAGCTTCAGACATGAATCACAAATACCTATTTTTTGTAAGCCTAAAAATCACCAAATGTTGAAAGTACTATTTCCTCAATATTACTCCAAGTTGATACCAGATCTGGAAAGTAGACAATAAATCATACACTTAAAAAAAAATAGCACCAAAATATGAGTCCGAACGAAACCTTTGAAGTTGCAAAAAATGGGATTTGCAATTTTCAGAAAAATTAAAAAACAAAGATCACCAAGAACCTAAACCAATATATAGATCAGACAAAAAAAAAATTGCTAGGAAAAAGGATTTCATATGAGGGAGATATTGCTATTTGAAAATCACCTTTGTAATTATTTTTTGTAAATCGTTGCCATCACACCTCTAAAAATCAAAGAAAAATGCCCAAAAAATGTCAAATTTGTTCTTTCAAACCCTTGTTCTACTTTTTATCCAAATATTGAACAAGCTACAGTAGATCTAGCTTTGATACCATGAAGGATTTAAGCAATACACAATACAAATCCATAAAGCCCGAAGAATACGTGCATGCAAAAACTTGTCACAAAAAAGAATAATACAAGAAGAGGCAAGGGTTTGCTTTGAAAATATGCAAATTGTATTCTTAGAAATGAAAAAGATGTAATATAATTACAAACTATCTATCCTTATAAAAGGAGATCAAAACCTTAAAAGGGTAACCTAAAAGGTAAATGTTATTTAATAATTACTAATTAATTATTAAATGAGAATGAAAAAGGAGCATAAAGTGAAATCTTAAGAAGGGAGAAAAGGTAATTTGATAAACTAAATTAAATTAACATTTTTCTCTAACACTGAGTATTAAGACACCAAAGGTGCGCACATAAGCACCTTTGTCCATATTAAACTCCTAAAAACTTAAGAACTTAACAAAAACACTAAGGAAAAGATGTGTATGTGTGCAACTCCCCAAGGTGCGCACATCAACCCCTTTTATACTAAAGTAAAATATCAAAGGTAACAATGAATAGATGCGCACCTTGTCAATGTGTGCATCTGCGCACTATTTTGAACACACAATAACTTGGGCATAAAATAAGGTTGCGCCCATGCATATTCTTTTACAAAAGCTTTGAAGAACTCTAAATCCTCCATCAGCCACATGCAGATGTGCATTAGTGCACATGCACATGTGTGCACTCTATCAAGGTGTGCACATGCGCAAGTGCACATAAAATGAACATTTATGGGTCTTTAAGTGCACCTAGTGCACCTATCAAGGTGTGCAAGGTGTATTGTTTTGCATTCCAGGGCCATGAGGGGGGATTGAGCTAATTTTCTCAATTTTTATGCTTTGGGTTAGGCTTTTTTGGTAATTAGGGTTTGTGTTTAGGTTGAACTGCAACTCTCTAGACTAATGTCTTTCTTATGTGTTGATAAAATGACATCCTTATCATCCTCACTCATAGAAAGATGGCTCCCAAACTAGTAGTGTTCAAATAACAAGGTGCACCAAAGAAATCCCATTTTCAAGACGGACATGTAGAAATCTGAGACACTGAGCTGGGACACATCGATTGGAACACATTCCTCACCATCTGCAACAAACCTAAAGAGATATTTGCAATGGTGTCAGCGCTTATCAAATCAGGGTTAGTCAATGTGGCATCACATCCTACATCAGTGCAATCTTTTGAACTCATTATGACATTGACAGACCACTATGTTACTAAGGGGAAGGTTGCAAAGAATGTCACAAGTGAGATAGTCTTGGACCTCTAACCTCACAATATTGAGAAAGTCCTCCATTTGCCTAGAGTCGATCAGTACTTACAAATATCCTATGAGGGATTAGAAAGATGGTATTGAGAGAATGAGAAAGAGGCCCACGAGATAATTCAATCATCATTTCTTATTGATAGAACATTGGTGTTCCACGAAAGTGGAAAGGTAGACATGACTCAAGGTTATATGAAGGATGACATTGGACATGCCATAGTGCTTTTGAGCAGAGTCATGGGCCAATTGGACATCTTAATATCTTGATGGTCCACTTCATTAAAACCATCAGGATGGCCAAGATACCTACTGACTAGGCCACAATTCTTAGTGATGACCTAGATGAGCAACTGGTGGGAGTCAAGATCGACCCCAAGTTCTATATGACATCATATTTAGTGTACTTATCAACGATAAGGACAACTGACTACCCAGGAATATACAAAAAGGGAAGCATGCAAGATGTAAATGCTTGGCCCCATGTGGTGTATCCTCAGTTGGTGAAGAAGAAGCTCTCAGATCAGAGCAAGGAATACATGATAGTGAATGATGATTTTATATTTACGATCATCCAATTTATAGAGGGTGATTATGCTAAAAGAATGTCGGTAGAGGTAGCATCAAGGATCATAGAAACAGGTGCCTACTACATTCAATTCAAAACATTCACATACCTGAGGGTAGTGGGCACACAGGTGAACCCAAAGAAATTCCTGAGATATCTGTTGGATAGACTCATTTTGTTGGAGATTGCTAGACAACTCACATTTGCATATGGCAAAGTGAGAAAATAGCACAAGAAGACATGGGTGTGGCCAATAACCATAGGTGCATTTGAGGTCAAGCAGAAACAAGATATAATGACCTTTAATTTAGAATGGGATCAATATCCCTTGGAAGAGTACAACTCCCCTCGCTCATATTTTGATAATATTGGGGTGGTACAACATCTGGCAAGGAGGCAGTTCGTGTATGAAGATGCATTAGTGGATCACTAGATGAATGCCATAGATGACTATGATGTCTGAATAAGGGACTATAGTAGAATGAATCTATACTTGGCAGGGAAGGCACTTAAGATGAAGAGCCCTCTTTACATTGTCAAAAAAGACACAAAAGATGTCTTAGATCTTCTATACAGTAGAGATACGATATATGATAGGCCTATAATGAATAGGAATAAAAATGCAGATATCAATAATAGAGCCCAACACATTGTCCAGTTGACAAGGGAATGGATCAAGAAACCATTCAAACTCGATCTAGTTCCACAGGTTGTTCTCCTAAAAGCCACAACACAACCTATGAGAGGCAAAGGTGTAAAGGTCACAGTGCCCACTTTCCCGGCTCAATACCTAGTGAGACCAAAAATGGTTCATAAACATGAGTGGGAAATTGAGCATTTCGAGGTAGATAGGAGAGTTAAAAGGAGGAGAGCTCCGAAAAAAGCCAGGAAGCAAGCAGCTCAAGTACAATTACCTCAACAACCACAACAAAATCTGATACAATTATAGCCCCGAGATGAGTCAGCAGCTCAAGCCCAAGAGGCTAAGCAAAGACCTCCCCTAGAACATGAACATGAGGGACAAGGGGAGGAAGAACAAGGGGTACCACCAAGAGGGAAAGAAGAGGAAGAAGCCTCCCCCTCATCTCCTAAGAAGACCAAGGTTCAGTTTACTATGGGAGAGCCATGAAAAAGGAGAAAACTAAAAAAAAGAATACTCCTCCCCCACAGGTACCTGAAACCATTCCTGAGGCTGAAGAAGAGGAAGAAGAGGAGGAACAACTTGATAATGTTCCCTTGAGTCAAAGGACTTGATCAGTCAGGGTCTTGGAAGACGAAAGAAGAAGGAGTTCTACTCTAACACCACCATCTGGTCCAACAAACTAATTTAGATTACAACTTCTGAGGATGAACAACAACAATGGATCATAGACATGGAGGATCAAGGGATTGATGTCTTTAACCTCTCAAATTTTGATTTCATGTCTATTGGCATTGAGATGGTGGGGGAGACAGTAAGGGATATTCCAAGGAGTCAACCCCTAGGTGAGGACTAGAATTAAATACCGCCTTTGCCTTAAGGACCTTTTGTCCTACCCTCACCCCCATTTTAGGATTTGTCATTTATGGACAAAGGATTAGTGACACCACTCCCTCCAACTACTAAAGCAAAAGAATAGGTAATAGAGGAACAAGAACCTCAACAAATGTAGGTTGATGAAGTATTAGAGGAGGGGAAAATACTAAAAGAAGAATCCCAATAGTCTCCTCATGATACCAAGGTTATGACCTTGGCCCAAGACAATACATAGACTCGAATGGGTGATATTTTTGAATTAGAAGAGACTCCAAAGATAAATGATAAGGGAAAGGGACCTACAGTAAAAACCCCCTCATTAGTCAAATATATGTCTCCAATGGGCAGTACACTTGCTTGGCTAAAGAGAGAGGTAATGGTTCGACAAAAGAGGTAGTTAAATGTAACTATTGAGGAGGGAATGAAGGAGCCAGTAAGAGCCATCAAGAAGCCCAATCCACCTAAGGGTGATGCATGACCATTGGACTTAATCACAAAGAACCAAGATCAAGAATTTATTGCACTCACAATCATCCCTCCTCTACATGCTAATACAAAAGATCTGACTCCCAAAGACTATCAGATTAAGGAGGTCCTGTTAGGGAAGCCCACAATAGATACTACCAAAGTTTTGATCACTACAGACATAAAAGAAGTGTTCAAACACATGACAGAAATGAGTCAAAATTGGTAATGTTGCAAAAGCAAATGAGATTATGAGAGGCTATTTGCATAGAATAGTGGGCCCAATAGACCTGAATCATCTGAAGATCACTCTTGTTGTGACATTAGAGAGGAAGAAAAAGGGGGCAATTTAGATGGATCCATTTTTGGGAGCATTTCAGCAATGACGTGACCATTTTGAATAGAAGGGTGTACAGATAATACAAGGTAATTTGAACATGTTGCATTATGTTCAGTCAAGTGCGAATAAATTGTTATCTATAGTGAACCAAAGTTTTGGGTTAATGGATGAGGTACATACCTAGGCAAAAGACCTACAAATTTTGACAACAATAAAGGGTTAGAGGTGTTATACACTTATGGAAGTGTATATAGCAGAAGAGCTTGATAAGCTCAAAGATTGGATTAAGAAGATATATACCTGTAATAAGGTCATGGAAGGACTTCATGGAGATATTCAGAGGTTAAGGGACTAGACTCAAGGGCATATTTTGGAGGTGGAGAAGTACTACGACGCTGTTGCCCTTAAGATTTTTTAAGATAAGTCAAAGATAAAGCTCAAGTTAGTGCAATCAGTTGTCCAACAATTTTGAAGAACTTTTGAGGATGCTTTGTCTGATGAAGATATTAGACAAGCATTTAAGATTGAAGAGGTATTACTAGAATTGGACACTAAATTGGAGGATTTTGCAGAGACCTATATGGAGGTTAGTATCTATTAGAAGATAGTAAAAGATAAGTATAAAGCGTTGGATTTGTTGTAAGCTTCCCAAATAACAAAGATTATATAGAAATTCAATTTTGACACTTGGGGGAAAATTTTTGGATTTTTTGAATGTCTCATTAAGGTGCGTAGGTGTGCTATTCACAGAGGTGCGCTGATAATTTTGAAGAAGTAACAGTGCACCAATAGTTAATTTTCAGTTGCTAATTTAGAGTTTTCCACACACTGAAAACACATTTTGATGGTAGCTCAACTCCTAAAAGCACCCAAAGAAGGTTAAGCTTCCATTTTTAGAGCTTCTAGTGACTTTTAGATCCTTTTATAGCTTCCTTCTTGTTTCTCTATTTTAAGTCATGTAAAGGCTCATGCACCCATTAACTGATATAAACAAGGGTGGAGACTTACTTAACACCTTTTAGAGAGTTAGTTTATATATAATTATATTTATTTTATTAGTTTTAAGCATATATTTGCATGAAGAGATCTCTCATTCTCAACGCAAATTGAGGAGATGATTTCTTATAAATTCAAGAATGTAATATGTATTCCAGGCCGTTATTTTGATGCAATAATATATGATATTGTGCTTTCATTCTTAGTGTAGTTATTCTTGCCAGAGTGTGTTATTTTTGTGAATTCTTGTTCATGAATATAATGGAGCCAATGGTTTTGTTGTGTTGATTTGATTATGCAATCTTTTAGTTCTAGTGTTTTTCGCATGTTGACAAATTCTATTGACATACCGAGTTAGAGAAGAGATCACCCTATTGTTCCTATATAGCTTCTTGTCTTGCATGAATGTACTTTTTGTGGTCTTGTGATTTGATGAGAAGTGAAACATCTTTCATTTTTTACTAAGTTATCATTGACGATTGCATCAGTGGATTTGAGAAAGTGTTGCTCCTATTTTCATTGGTTTCCTACTCAATCTTTTTGATGATTTAACTCATAGACGTGTTGTTTTTGTGGTTTATGTCCATTAGGAATTTCCCTTTCAAGTTATTTTATTTAATCTCTCATTACCTTATATTCATTTTTTGATTTTCTAACACTTGGTTAAAATAGGAATTCATACAGTTGCATTGATAGATTGCATTCATTATAAAATACAAAATACCAAATATATATCTCTTTTATGGTTACTTTTGAAACAACAAGTTATAGATCTTATCCAAATTGGCTGGACCAGTAAAGGCATCCTCATGAAAAATAACATTTATCTTCAATTGAGTGAGTTTCAATAGGTTGCAAGATTGCCTGGAACCTTGGAGTTGATCCTAGATTAGTTTTCAAGAGAGGAGTTTGAAAGGATAATTGTCGTTAAGCATTGTAAAAAATGACAACTCAACAGTACTGAGAATTATGTGCCACTATGAAACATATTGGAATGGAGTATCAAGAAATAATGCTTGTCTTAAAGATCATGTTATTTATCATAAAGAACACGAATATGCAACAGAATGCCCTGAATGCCATATGAGCAGATATCGAGATGATCAAGTGACAAAGAGGTATCTCGCAAGGTTATTCATTACATGCCCATTATTCCATGTCTTAACCAATTATTTAGGTGTAGTAGCTTGGCATAATTTATGGATTACCATGCACACAATAGAAGTTGAGCTGACATTATTCAAATGCCTACGGATGGTTTAGAATTTATGGACATTGAGGAAAAGTGGCCACAGTTTAAAGAATAACCTCGAAGTGTCATGCTTTCTCTAGCAACTGATGGTGTCAATCCATTTGGAGAGGTGAGATATGTTTACTCAACGTGGCTTATTTTTGTTATCAACAATAACCATCCTCCACGGATGTCAATAAAGAGGGAGCACATCATGTTAGCAATGATTGTTCCAAGTATTTTATTATTTTATTATTATCTACATGTAATTATAAGTCTTGGAGTGAAATGACCACAATAATTATCTGATGTTGTTGTTCATTCAACTAGGTAAGCACCAAGTGAAAGATATGAATGTATACATTGTGCCTCTTATTGAAAATTTGTTGGTGTTGTGGAATGGTTTCACTATGTATGATATCTCTAGACTAATTAGAGAAAAAGCAATTTCAATTCTGTGTAATGCTTGTGTGGACAATTCATGATGCCCCAGGGTTGACAAGTTTCTGTGGCATGTTATGTTGAAATATAGTTCTACTCGATAGTACTAATTCTAAAAATTAACATATTTAATCCAAGTGTATCAGTATCTTGTAGGTCTTCAAACAAAGGGAAAATTTGCATGTCCAAAGATAAGATCTTGTCATTCCAAAAAATTTAAAAAGTAGGTGTTTGATGAGTATAGGTACTTCCTCCATAGAAATCACAAGTATCGAAGTGCCAAAAAAAAAACTTTTCAATGGGAAAGAAGAGAATACATCAAAGCCACAGAGAATGACAACTCACCTATGGCAGTTGGAATATGATAAAATTTGAGGTAGTATCACCCCACCTAATGGTTTATGTTTGGAAATTATATATTTGGATTGTATTTTGTTGTCTAATTATATAATTAATGATCATGAAGGTCGTCAAGGCATGATAATGATCCTAATAGAACTATTATTGAGTATGAGAATGGATATCCAATGATTAATACAAGGTTGTTTGAGCTAGTTGGTGATGAGCCCTATGTTCTTCCAAGCTAATGTGAGTAGGTATTTTACTTAGAGGTTCCACATAAACCGGGTTGGTCATTTGTTGTTAGACATGATCCAAGAGGAGGCCGACAAAGTATAATACGATGGAAGAAGAAGATATCAAAGAAGAGGAAGAAGTGGATCATGATCAAGAACTAGTCGATGATACTCTTGATGCAAATGATGCTACTACTGATCATGATGATGATGCTTCTACTAATCATGACGATGGTGATGATGATGAGGATGATGATAATGGTAATGTGATGGTGATGATGATGATGATGATGACAACGACGACGATGACGACGAAGATGATGACAACCACGATAGTGGTGGTGGTGATGTTGACGACGACGATGATCTTGATGATAAGATGGATGAGGAATAATATCAATGACAGGAGGAGTTTGATTAGCCAACATTGAAGGGGGATTTGATTATTAATAACATGAATGAAATGCACAATAATGTGATCAACGCCTATGCTATTCTATATTGAGTTCTTGATAGATAAATGATTAATATTAATAACTTGTCATGTACCTTTCAATATTTATAATTCATATGTGATGCTAATATTCGATAAAATTTTGAGTATATGTGTCATGAATTTTTTAGCTAACATAAGACAATTGATTTACATATGCAGAAACTCGAAGCCCTTTCATGAGCATCACACACAATCTCATGGATCATCAGGTATAAGTTAGTACACCCCATAGAGATTAATGGCTTTTACCATTTGTAAAATATCTCTCTCATTTCCACCTATCTCTCTTATTTTGTGGAGTGTAGGTACCAACTATAGGTATTTGTTAGATTTGTCTTCCTCGAGCAAGGAAAATGTAGGAATGGAAGAAGAAAGTGAGACATTTAGTATATCTAAATCAAGGAGATCGACTCAAGGTCAAAATATTAGAAAGAAATTCAATAAGTGCATGAAAATTTTCCTTTCTCAAGGGGGGTCATGTTCTTATGATTATGAGAGCGAAGGTGACTCTAATGTGCCCTTTAAGTACAAACATCTACATAAACAATGGGTCCCCAATGAACTTCCTTCAATAAACACTATTTTTTGTGTTGGAGAGAGGATATATCACATGGCACCATCCTCATTACATGGTTTGGGACTATTTTCCATGGATGACATAAAGGTCTCTTACAGTAAGGTTGTTGAATTGATGGAGTGTGTCACACCTTGCTATGATTACAGTAGTTGGATGCATATTGTTAGATATAAAAAAAGTATGTGTAGGTATGCACTTGCGACAAATTATATAGAACAAAAAGTTAGTGAAAAAAGTAAAATAGTAGCTATATACATTAATGGAAGGCCAAAAGCATAAAAAAATATTGTAGGTTTTATAAATAGTACATAACCTGTGTCAACTAAGAAGCAACCCAATTGCATATTTGAGGTGTGCAAGGGAAATCGTGTATTTGTATGTGTGATAAAATCAATACATGGAGGCGAAGAGCTTCTTATTGATTACAATTTGAATCACATAGATACAAACAAAGCCACTATCATGGGCAAGGTGGTATGTACTATGTGCATTTAAAATCAACTTGAATCAATGAATCTAATACACCATTAATTTTTTTTTGTTAACTTAGAATAATAACACATGTATTTTAACATGTCTTAGTCATTTTTTTTTTTAAATACAAGTCTATAGTATGGATCAACAGCCACATGATACACATGGCGGTGATGGTTGTCATGAGACTTCTTCTTCCCGATAGGTAAAACTCATTGTTGTTGTACAAATTAGATACAAGAAATATGTTAAAACATATTTTTTATTATGTTTTATTCTTCACTACTATTTTGGATTGATTTTAAATACAGTGCTAATAATATTTTTCTCACAAACAAGTGTTGATGAGGAAAAGGGAAAGGAACAAGTAGTCCATGAGGAGTTGTAGGATGAGCATGATCCATTCATTATTGATTTTGTGTCAGCCATTGATCTTGTGGTTGCATTGCAAAAGGTCCTTCATGCACTATCAAGAGCATTAACTCAATTGGCATCAATTCGACCTCAGACTCCTCAAATACATATGAGAGAGGATGAGTTGATGCACCTCGTTTAGACTTATATTGTAAGTATTAATGTAGTTTTTAATTATATGAAAAGTTCAATAATGGTTTTTATAGTATACTCTTTTATTTATGCCATTAATAAAATGCACATGTGTTGGTTTTTACAGAGGATGCAAAATAGTTGAAGTAGCCATGCCCCAGATGTAGATACTTCAGGTGGTGGTTCAAGTACATCGTATGTTCTATCTTACACTTGTGTTTTTCTCAAACAATTGTTTCTTATTAGCTCCAACAATCTTGTTTTTTATGCTCTAACAATCTTATTTTTCAGCACCTAGCATTGATCCTTTGTTCACTATGCCACCTTCTACAAGGAATAGAACTATAGAGGCAATGTCGTCTGAAATCACATAACATATCCACAGATGCAATGATAACACCTACTCTCTCATTTTTCATGTGTTTATTTCACCTAAACTATTATTTCTTATGGCACATTTTGTAATATTGGATTAATTTTATGTAGGAGGCGAGGAGGACATTCCTGGATGTACCCGTGTTAGATGTATGGGAACAATAAAGAATTGTGATCAATTGCTCATGAGCAATGAAGATGGACTTCCCCTAAGAGTAGCCCAACTTCTAGGTACTTTAAAGATTGATCCTTTCTTTTACTAGACAATATTATACTTATAATCAAGTGCACTAACCTCTCGTGCAGTCCCTTGCAATAACTACTAGTCCCATTATTGTTTTTTAGGGAATAATCTATTTTATGAAAACTGATGAATGTTTGCTCATATTTAGGCCAACCATACACATAGGGTATCATATTTTGTTTTCATTGCTAGATCATATTTCTTTTGATCCATTTCGTCAAGTAAATTAAAAGGTAGCGTCAATTCATTTATGAATCTAACAGTTTTTTTTCTTAAAAGGTAGAATTTACAAACTAAAGAGTTAAAGGATAAACTTATTGGTGCTATAACAATACTTTTGGATCCAACGTCTTTCAAAAAATTAGGCTCATTGCAAAAGTGTGCTGAACTTTGAAGTATATTAGGTAAAACTACAGGATCCAAATGGATCACAACCCTTATTATGAGCAGCCCTCCTATATTTCTATTATCGAGTGGGAGAATCTTAAAAAGGATGCCACTGAGAAAAGAGCAAGACATGGTGGAGAAATAGTACCACCTAAGGAAAGAAGGTATGTTATTATATTAAGAATGAAATTATGTACTAATTACTCTTAATACATATGTAATCTAACATATTTCAAACTTCATATAGGTTTCCTGACACATAAAAGGCAACCAAAGCAAGAAAATAGAAGCACGGGAAACACAAGCTCGACTTGGGTGGATATTCAAAACTTGTTGCATGAATTGTAAATATAAGTAAATGAAAAACCATATGCAATTAGTAGAGAATATTAAACTATTATCGAAACCAAGTGAAGCTCAACATTGACCTATGATTGCATGACAACTAACATTAAATGTTCATGTGAATGTTCTAATGAATGTTATGTGTTAATGAATGTTATCATGTGATAATTCATGAATGTTACCTTTTATTAATAGATGAATGAATGAATGAATTTTAGATGTTAATGAGGAATTTAGATGTTAGGGGGTAGAGGGGTGGGGCCAAATGAGCTTCCACTTTCACATGGTTGGCCTTGATTAGTGGAGAATATTAAACTATTCTTGAAACCAAGTGAAGCTCAACATTAACCTATGATTGGATGACAACTAACTATGTCAATCTCTTGGTTTCAAGCAATGTAAAAGGAGGCCATAGTTCAATATGCAATCTCAATTCATATGCATAGGACATCAACTGAAGCTAAAAAATGCAATAGGTTTGTATTTTTGTTAAAGGTCTTTAATTAGGTATTTGAAAATATAAACCATCACAAATATTTTAACTTTGACTCTTATAGGTGAGGGTAATGTCCTTAGCATGTAAGCAAATCAAGAATTTCTACCGGGTTGTCTTGTTGAGGACATTCTCTCAACCATAGTAGCTAGAGTTCTAACATTCATGATAGTCTATAATTTTAAAAACTTGATAGACCTATTAAATAAATGTAAATGTGGTGCATTTTTCAGCTCTAGCTATTGTCCATGCATAGAGAACGCAACTACACGTGCATTCTCGATTTAGAGTGGCATAATCTTATTTTGGATGCGAGGGGAAAATGATATGCACTAGAAGATGGGAAAATGATGTCACTTTTGTAGGTCTGTAATTTTTTTTGTTATATTTTGTCACACGTATTCATATGAATATGAATATTTTGTCACACGTATCATTTAAGAAAATTGTTTCCTTCATATTTTAGGTTGAAATAGGTGTATTTTTTTTCATTGATCATCTTGTAGTCCCTAGATAGCTTAGATAGCCCACTTCACCAAAGGACATGTGTTACAAGGTATATGTTCTAGAGTATATTTTTTCATAATGCCATTAATGGATTTTTTTTAATATGATTTATATTGAATGGATCAATAGTTATCTATCATTTTTCCATTACTTGTTTAGTAATAAAAAAAGAGACACTTCAAATGCTGTAAATAAATGAATAAATGCATGGATTTTTTCGTGGGCCATTTTTAAATAAAAGAATAAAATATTGATTGGATGGAATGACAATGGAAGAATGAATGGACATATATCATTCCTTCTTTGTCATTTTTGAAGAGCAAGAATGACTGCCTGCTTTAGATGATATTATCTCTGATCAAATAGTTGTATCTATTCATTTGTTTTTATGTGTGCACATTGTGATTAACTTTTGGCTATTCTAATATGTCTCTTGTAGAGAAGGTTGGGAATGGTGAATGAATTTTTATACCTTTATTTGAATAAGCATAACATAGGTGGGGCTTGAACAAGGCTATCATTGAATAAGTGGGTATATATGCATTATTTCACCTTGCACATTTTTAAATGACAAATGATAGACTTGTTTCCTTTTAATTTGCCCTTGCATGTGTGAATATATCTAGCCATTATGGTAACTATTTCTATGGCTATTCAACTTTATGGTAACTATTGCTATGGTTATTCAGATGTGTGGGTGATTAGTGTGAGGGTTATGATTTTATATAGAGATATTATATCTATCGATAATGGTAGCTATTTCTATTGTAATGGCTATCCAGATTGTCACACTAAATCATCTTAAAATTCAGCCCATAAAAAAATGAAGTTTTGAACAATGGAGAAATTATGAATTTAGTTTTAAAATACATATGCTTAATGATAATAATTTTGTAAGTTCCATATTCTTATATTTTTGGATGAGATTGTGTGTTTTGTATTATCAATCTTTTAAACCATATTCTATGAATAAGAGAGCTTACAAATCATTGAATATGATTGAAAATGTTCATCACCAAAAAAAAACACAATCTCATGCAAAAACACAAGTATAATATGTATGTTGCTCATCATGTGAGAGGATAAGAAAGAATATCTTATATAGATTTAAAATTATAATGAAGAAAATTAGCAATCTATATCAAGAACCCCGATTTATCTTCTTTATCATTCACATCAAAATGAGTTTAGATTTGCTTTCATATCATTCACCCTAATGACAAATAATATTGTATGTAATTGGCATGCGTTTTCACAATTCATATGGTATTTACAAGATTGTTTCTGAAATAATGTAATGCCTACCCCTAGTTGACTTTTCGTATTATATTGCCGAACTCTTTTAGGCCAGCTTTATGTTTATGCTTGATGATCAGTGACATTGTTTTCTAGATTGTTGGATATTGTTTCATACTCCACACACACACACACACACACACACACACACACACACACACACACGTATATATATATATATATATATATATATATATATATATATATATATATATATATATATATATATATATATATATATATATATATATATATATATATATATATATATATATATATATATATATATATATATATATATATATATATATATATATATATATATATATATATATATATATATATATATGTTGAGTTACCTTGTTATTCTAGTTATTTCATGATTGTTTCAGTGAGGATATATATGTTCATATAGTGACTTTCAATTATGTTAGTAAGAGGAATGATTTTTATGTGGTTTCTATGGATACTTACCCAATACTTGCATGTGTATGGTGTGTGTGTGTGTGTGTGTTTTCTTTATGTTTGACATTTCTAATGTGGTTAAGGGAGTTGTAGTCACTTGCTAGTCGGGATCTACACGATGTACCACTTCTTGCCATTGCCTGTTTAGTTTAGAATATTGTGTTTCTACATGCGTGGATTTTATGCAGATTGTAGATACTAGGTATTGACTTCCTTGAATTTCCAGGATGAGCGTACCCTATTGCAGTTTTTCAATGGTATAAGTGGGGAGATAACTCTTGAGTCCAATCCTAAACCCTAAGCTAGTTGTCCTAGAAATTAGGACAAGTATCTGAGTTAGTTTCACCTTTCCAAATTCTTCAAGTGACGTGAATTCGTGATTTTAACCCTTGAATTGATATTGTCCTTTATCTTCAGTTGAGTTGTCATTTCTGGTTTTGTGGGTCTATGATGTTTTTCTATTTTAATTAAATAAAATTAAAAGATAATTTAATGATCTAATTTAATGAAAATTTTATAAAGAAAATTCAATATTTAATTAATTAAGAAATTAATTAAATAAAATAATTAAATTTAAAAGATTATATTAAAGTTTTATTTTTGACGTATTTATATCTATTTAATTTAATGGTAATTATTTAAGAGTTTTATTTTAATAATAAAATTTAAATAATGTTATTAATTAAGCTAATAAATATATTATTAAAAATGTCTCGTGAATTTATTTAAATAAAAGAATTCAATTTAAAGATAAAGTTATAGTTCTAATTTTGGTGTTTTATATTTATTTAATTTACTAATAATTTATTTAGGAGCTTTATCTTAATTAATAAACTCTAAATAATATTGTTAGTTGAATTACTAAATATATCATTAAAGCGTCTCATGATTTAATAAGAGAGAGAGAAAACATAATTTAATAAAGTTTATTTTAATAAAATTACATAAAGCTTATGCATGAAATTAAAATATAATAAATTAATCAAAGGGAGAAAGAAAATTAATTTAATAAAGATATTTTAAAATTGCTAAGAGTTGTGCATGAAAAGGTAAAAGATAACAAGTAATAAACAATAATTGATCAACAAGTTCCCTCACATGATTGCACAATTAAAGCTCCAAATTAAGGGAGAACTCTTTATCAGAGACCTAGAGCTCATTATGCAATTACACAGGTTTGGAGGAGCTGATTTCCAGAAAGAGGGTTTTCGAAGGGAAGGAAAATTCTTGCGTGTTTTGTGCATTTGTTGTTTTAGCATAAGATCCAGGTAGGATCTTGTGGATTTGTGTAGTAGTTGCTCACTCTTTGATCTCTTTGTCTTCTCTATGTTTGCGAATGTGTTTTCAAAATTGAATTGAATTTGAAACCCTTGTATGTGATTTTATTATTCTTCATTTGAGAAACCTTTATATATGAATTGAATATGAAACCTTGTTCGTGACATTATTATTCTTTGTTTTGAGATCATCTGTATGTAAATTGGAAAATTGAAACCCTCATGTTGAAATTGTTGCTCTTCATTTTCAAAAGCATCCATGAATGAATTTAATATCCGAAACCCTCGTTTAATTAATTGGACAATTCATAGTTTGAATCAATTAAGAAATTTGTGTTTTTGGGATAGGGTTTGGGAAAGTTTCTATTTTTAGTAAGTTTCTATTTTTGAGAAAGTTTCTATTTTTAATAAGTTTTCATTTTTGGAAAGTTTCCATTTTTAGTAAGTTTCTATTTCAAGAAAGTCTCTATTTTTAGTAGGTTTCTATTTCGTGAAAGTTTATTTTCTTAGCACATTTCTATTTTTGGAAAGTTTCTATTTTTAGCAGATTTCCTTTTTGGGAAAGTTTTCCAAAGTTTAATTAATTTAAAATTATTACCATAATAAGATAAATTATTATTATTAATAATTTTAATAAGTATTGTTAAAATTTTAAATTTAATTATTTGAAAAAATTGATTTATTACTTTATTATTTAAATATAATTCTAAGGTAAATTGAAAATCAAAGAAATTAATTGGGAGAATTAATGTTTTCTTTTATAAACTTGGATGTGTTTATATGGTTCAAATATATGAATATGATTTCTAATATTAGGGAAATTTTATTATTCAAAAATCTTAGTAATTATAATACTTTGAGAAAATGAAAACTGAAACCCTATTTGAGATCACAAACTTTATGAACTGTAATATTTGAAAAATGGAAATGAAAACTTGAAAACCTTTAATGAAAATTAAACTATTGTGTTTTCTAAACCTAATATCTTGTGAAAGTTACTTTTGTATGTACTCTTTTTATGACGTGAGATTTTGCTATTGGGCGTCGAGTTGACTTAGTTCTTTAACCAAATCCGATTGTTTACCAGAGGCTCAGGAGTTCTATTTTGTGATGTCATGATGATGTTTTGATCACGATCTTTTATACTCAACTATGGTAATGTCTTTGGTATGCTCTATGAGGTGTTTTGACATATTGATTGTTATTATTTTCTAGTGTTCTTGTGTCAAAATGAGGTGATGTTAGAAACAATAGTCCACCAAGATAACTGGGGGGGGGGGGGGTGGGGGTGTGAATTAGTTATCTAACAATCTAAAACATTTATCTTCTTCAAAAAAACTTAACCATTTAACCAGAGTAAACATCAACCATACAAGATGCACATAAACAATTATACCAGATATGTTGACTAGAGAAACCATTGATCAGAGGGAAAACCCTGGTGGGAATGATGCCTACAAGATGATGTACTAATATAAATATTCCTTGTTAGAGGATGGACCCTATTAGGTTTCTATTACAACATTTAGTACAATGAGTCCTTGTTAGGAGACTTCGAATCCCTATTAGGAGTTGTGGTACAATGTATGCAAGAAGAGCCCACTGCCCAAACATGCAATTTCAACTACAAGAAGAGCTCACTACTCAAACAAGCAATTCACTATTATTTGTCTTCCTTGCTTGTTCTTTCCTCTATCCTGTCAACTGGACCAATCACTGTCAGACCTTGTAGACTAGGTCACGAACCTCAAATCCAAATACCAAACCTTAGATCATTCAGCAAAGCCTTGGCAATGAAGTATCCTTCACTTCTACACTACTCTACTTAACTTCTCTTTGTTGCATTTCACATATATCCATATCATGATAAAGGAAAATGTCCTTCCTTTATACCAAGTCCATAAAATATTTCCTTGATTCGGTTGTTAATCCTTCTTAATTAGTTATTATAGGACCACATTAAGAACACATTACACTTAGTGATAACACAAATCTTCTGCCTTGCAACTTGAATAACTTTCCATGCACACAATATTATTATGAGCGAGCTTAGCCACGTCATCCTCAACATGTCTTCTTCATGTCCTTAACCTCAATCCTCAAGATGTCAACTCTGCTAAGAGAAATAACAAGTCTACCAGAACATGCCTATGTAAACTCTATCTTAGAATATACATCACCAAAACTTACATAACTTCTTCTAGACTTATCCTTTCTACTTCCACCATTAACTACATATGCCAAATACTCATAAGTGTTTCCCATAACCTCAAGTGGTTATCATGCTCAACTAGCCATCAATACCAACTTGATCTTTTCGCTATTCTTCTGGCAGACACCACAGAAGACATCAAACATGCTATGTTGACATCAATGAAAAACTCAGTCATGAATGTAACATATCATCATCAATCCAATCTTCCAACAGGTGAATTTTGTGACCTATCTGATATAACATTTGAGTCTTCAATCAATTGTATTTGGATTGCTTTCTAGTCTTTTGTATAGGATTGAGGTGTTTGTATGATATGTTCTTGGTGATTTCATGTTATGACATGGATTGGTTTACATATACTTGATTTTGGGATCAGTCCTATTAGGATGATCATATTGGTGGAATCTGTGATTATGACCAGTGTTTTCGATACTTGTCAGTTGCTTGTTTAAGAACTGATGTATGGTATGTGGTCTTTTGTGATCTTTTGATTTTATTGAGCTTAGGGTAGGTTATATGTATGCTATGTCAGGAAGTGGCTTGCAATGGAGGCTGAGGCCCTAAAGAGGCTGACGAGTAACCCATTGTAGGTTATTTAATAAGTGATAACATTTTATTAAATGGGTTTAAAATGAATTAATAAGAGTCATTATTTTCCTCGCCCATGCCTTGAGTGCTAATACAGGCTAGGATGGGAGTAGAGAGGATTCTTGGGTGCGACCATGCTTTGTTAGTATGCCTTGTCAATACGAAAGGATACTAGTGCCACATAAAGTCACTAGGGGGGCGAAGGATTAAAAGACTAGTGGGGTAACCTTGGAGTTGGTTCGTACGATGACACTTGCCCACATGCATAATAGATTTCCTATGTGTCTTTGTTGCCTCTGGGATTAGTTGATACTTGTGTCCTGGTACCCTTTGAGATAGTTTGCTTTTAGGTGATTCCTTGAACTTAGTTAATGGTTTTGACTTTTGAGTTTGTTATCTTATTTGGGACGTGAGTTTATCTCCTCAACATGGTGGGAGTGGGCCTTTTTAGATTCCATGAGGTCGGGTGGTAGTAATTTTTCTCATACCATTGAGATCCAACCGTTGGACGCCGCTGCTGGATGTGTTTGTGTAGATGTTCCTTTCTATTAATTCTTGTATTTCTATGATGGATGGTTATACCTAGTGTGTTGTATTTGATTTCATATATCTTACAAGATGATGTTATCTATTTCATGATGTATATTATTTCAGCCTTTCATACCCTATGACCAGACAGTGGATGATTATGCATTATGATTATTGGCAAGTGACATTCAAAATGATTGTATATTATTTAAATGGAATTATACTTGTACACTATTCTTTGATGTGGATTTATTATATATTGGATTTAATGTTAATTAAAATTAAATGTGATTCAGCATCACATGACCCTAAGAGATGTAATATATTTTATGGTATTTGCTTATGTCCATGTTAATGCTTCCGCTATATTATATCTGTTGTTGTTAAGTTATTATCTTTATCTTAAAAAAAAAAGTTTGGAAAACTTAGTGAAACTTTAGGTTTTTTTTTTTTCAGTTCCCTAGCAAGGCATTACAAATAAACTTTGTATCTTGTTGTATTGATGTTTCAGATCATTTTATTCCATCATTGGGAAGAAGAGAGTTATGAATTTTCCAGTGCAATCCAAAACTCTATACAAGAAAGCAGACAGTTGATTCCAAAAAAATCTTGTAAGTAGTATATAATTCCAAACATCAAATTTTCAATCATTTACACCACATTTATTAAATTATACAATTATGTATTAGAAAAAATTTCAAGTCATTAAAATCAAATCATATATATTATTATAAACCTTCATCTTATTTCCCAAGTTGACCACAAATACATTGGGTATGGGTTCTACTGCAACCCATTTTCCATCTCTACACACTTGTAGGCGACTGACAAGACCTTGCATGAGAATATCAATTCCTCCTGTATCTGAATGTGGTGATATGCCAAGTGTGTGATTTGGATCAGGTCATGGTGGCTAGTAATTTAAGTTCATTACTTACTTATGCTTCTCAAAGACTCTATTCAAATAATTAGAATATTGTCCCATAGATTCATAAATTGCATCCAAGAAGCTTAAACTAAGGGATCTTATTTCCTTAACACACTCCCCTACAATTTCTCTATTTTCACAAAAGAAATAAAAGACTAATTTTTTCTTCTTCTTTGATAATCCTAGAGAATTTTTTTTGTTTCATGTTGGGTTTTTTTAAGATCTTACCTATAAGCTATAGGTTTATGAGGCCATGCATGAATGAATTCCTATAGTGGATGACATGTTTGTGTTAGATAATCCATCCAATTAAAGATATTTTCCTTTGGTGACATTGAAGCTTGTAGAAAGTCTAACCAATTAGTGGTAATAAGAGAGACAAAGAGGAGAAGCAAAAAGTAGTAGAAGTCTCCTCGTAAATTCAAGGCAAACTGCACTACGATGAAATATGTCAGAGCCTGTAAATAAGAAATTACGAGTGAATCAATAAATGCATGTACAATGTGAAGGACAACCTACCCTCTTCATTAGTTGAATCATTGTATGCCAACATTACATTTTTTTTTGTTTTACTAAAAAAAAGGTCTATAATTTGTGTATTTTTTGAATCAAATTCACTGATTCATGTATTATGAGTGGTGGTTCATAAGAAAATATGTTTTATGAGAATGAATGGTAGAATTAGAATATATGGTCTCTAGGTGATATAAACAAAGGTGAAATATTAGGCCTTCTTGGAAGGTCACTTGTTCTAGTTAATTTAGCAATTGAATTGGAGTAGTATTGGGATGGATGACCTCTGGAGAAGGTCTAATGCTTTAGCTTTATAAGCATCATCTAAATGCAACTAGTGCTAAGTGTACCATTTGTCACTTTTGGTAACTTTTCTTATTTTTGGCTTGAGTGCAATTTGTAAATATATTTGTGACGTGGGAGATATTTTCCATAGCAAGTTAAATTATGATGCTACTATTATGATTCATTTGTGTAGTTTTTGAGTCAAATTCATTGATCTATGTTTTATTAGCAGTAATTTGTGAGAACTCAATTTTTATGAGAATGGATGGTAGACTTGAGATTCATAGCATAT
This sequence comes from Cupressus sempervirens, assembly GCA_028749045.1. Lineage (NCBI taxonomy): Eukaryota > Viridiplantae > Streptophyta > Pinopsida > Cupressales > Cupressaceae > Cupressus > Cupressus sempervirens. The sequence goes on from CM053791.1 coordinate 511,272,743, forward strand.
AGGAAATGTGCACAAAGGTGTAGCATTGGGTCTTTTGAGAAGCCAAGCATCCCACTACACTTGGGGCTTGAGTTCTAGACTAATATTGAGATGAGAGGCCTTTGAGAAAGGATGAATGCTTCAACTTTGTGACTATTATCTAGATATGATGAATTGTAAGTGTACCGCTCATTCTTATGAAATATAATTTATTCTGAGTTTCTACTTACCAAACATATATCAATAAACTTAATCAAAAACTATGTAGTTAAATCTTCATTTCAATATGATATATTCAAGTAACTTTTATGCCCTTATTTGAATGAATAAAAATGGAAAGTAGGTTATGAGGCCTAATATGACATATGAGGAGGCTCTATATGCATTGTGTGAATACTCCCTTATGAATATGAAGCACTCTTGGATGAAGGCTTGCACTACATCATTGGAAGAGAAGAAGAAGAGGAAAACTATGGATATGAAGAAAGAGAGTACATTGGTCATGCCTTGCACATCCTTTTTTGGCTTTAAACACATGGTGGCCATCATCAATCCCATCACTGTCAACACTACCTATCTTGACAAAACAACTTTGGTGTTCTTTTGATATTGAGGAAGTTTCTCTTTATCAAGATTATAACTTCTTTTGGAAAGGAGTTTGGAAACTTTGGACCCAAATCAATGTGATTAGGAGACATTTGAGGGGGGTTCTTGTAGGATAGATCCTTTAGAACTGGTTAGTGGAAATCTCTAAGCATACCTTGCAAATAATGCTAACCATAGTGTTTGCAATTTTTTTTTAATAGTTTAGCTAATCGTCGCAATTACAAAAGACCTCACTTGAAAGTGACAGTTAGTTTTGACAAACATCCATCTCTTACACAACACATCTATTGGAGAAGTGTCACAACTACAAGGACGAGTTATGATGGATAACCGTCACTTCTACAACACAGTTGTCGCATATATGTCGCAATTGCAATGATCGAGTCAAAGTTTCAACCATTGTAATTATGACAAACTATTGTCGCAATTGTAATGTCTTGAACATGAACTCTTGTCCCTCCCTTCTTCCAAGTTATGAATGTGTCTGCCTTAACCATTATGATGTATTCCCTCACCATCACAATTTGTGATAGTAAAAGTTCGATGGGAGAGTCTATCACTAGGGGGATGGTTGGACGTCACAGTTGTGATGGTTTGTCATCACAAAATGATCCCAAATGTTGTAGTGACATTCTTCTCAAGTTGTTTTCTCTGTGGCTTGGGTAATGCAGGCTGTTACTCAGTATCTCTCTATTGTTTCTCGATGTACCATTGTAATGACTTAGTTTGGTGCTTATGTGTAGTAGCAAATATATCATCACAAACATACACAAACTTTTTGTAATCCTCAGGTTCCTTTTTGTTTTCCTCATAATTCTTATATGCAAACTCATCAATTCTAATATTTTCACTTGTAATCATTGTGTTAGTCACTTAGTTAAAACATTTATAATCCTTTCTCCTAGTAGAGTAACCTAGGAATATACCTTCATTACCTTTTGAATCAAACTTCCCATTCCTTGAATCTTTATGAATATAACACCTACTTCCAAACATTTTAAATAACTTACATTCAATGTATGACTATACTAGAGTTCATATGGTATCTTGTTTGTTCCTTTATTCAAATGAACTTGGTTGAGGGTATAAAAAATAATGCTTACAACCTCTATCCAAAACATTTGTAGAACTCCTTTTTTAATTAGTAGTGTTCTAACACAATCAACAATGGATTTGTTTCTTATCTTTGCAATCCCATTCTATTATGGTGTCCTCAATGCAAATAGTTGTCTCTTAATTCCATGTTCAACACAAAAGTTAGTGAATTCATCAAACATAAACTCACCACCTCTATGAAATCTCAAACATTTCAAATTTTTACCATATTCTTTTTCAACTCTTTCCTTAGACCACTTGAACATTTGAAAAGCATCATATTTCAACTTCAAAAACATGACTGTCATCATTCTCAAATGATCATCAACAAACAATATGAAATATCTATCTCCATAGTAACTCTCAAATTTAATAGGTCCACACAAATAAGCATGTATCAACTCCAGAATGCCATTAGATGAATGTGTCTTACTTGAAAAACTAGACTTAGTCATCATACCAAGTTGACATTTCTTACACAAAACATTTTTAGGTTTATGCAAGTTTGATAAGCCTCTCACTTCTTTGTTTTGCTCACTTTGACCATATTCTCAAAATTTACATGACAAAATATCATATGCCACAACCACACATCTTCAATTTTAGAAAATAGGCATGTACTAATAGTAGAATCTAGGTAAAATAGATTACCTTTGGTTTTACCTCCAATACCAATCAAGTTTCCATCATCATGATGTTAGAAAATTGTTTTTGCAATCAAAACATCTCTCAATATATTATTTAATTTTTAAACATGTAAACAATAAATGCAACAACCATAAAAATATAACCATACACAATAACACCATATTTGTTAACTAGGGAAAACCTTGATCAAAGGGAAAACCCTAGTAGGGATGATACCCACAAAATGATGTACTAAAATAAATGTTCCTTGTGAAAAGATGCACCCTATTAGGATTCAATGAAAAAAAATTAGTACATACGAGTCCCTATTAGGAGACTTTGAATCCTTGTTAGGAGTTTCCAACCTTGTTAGGAGATGAAAGGAAGATAGATGGACCCATTGTCTAGACAACATCAACATTATCCTCACTAAATAATACAAGTGTAAATCAAAAATTGTCCAACATCAACTTATCTTGCAAAATATAGTTCATTGTAAGCTCACCATGCCTCAACTACACCAATCTCTGCTATGATCCAAAAGATATTCACATTTAAGATCACACAATACATCAAATAGATATGATTGCATATCACACTTCCAATGCTACTCTCTACCAAAAGGAAAGGACATTTGCTTTATACCAAGTCCTAGAATAAATTATTGAGTCATCATTGAGGCTTTCCCAATTTAAAATAATAATATAGGACCAACTTAAGATATTGCATTACAAGTTATATTACAATATTGTATCTTTTTCACAATTATAAGTGATGTGTCAGCTCACAATCTTCATAACTTTCCACTCGATGATCATCTGATTATGCATTTTTGAAAAAGAATCTTCAACACGTCTTCAACCTTTGTCTCATATCACTCAACTAGATTTCATCTCTATTAGGAGATAAAATCCAAACATTAGTACCCATTTTTAAGAAATATTGTCTGAAAGCTACCTTCACCAAATTCTTCACAACTTTGTCCAGTCTTCATATTTTTGTATGTGCTCTTAGTTGTAGCATCCAGACATACTCTAGAAAATAATTCAAAGTTTGCATAAGCTGGTCTTCAATCCTCAAACTATACAAAGCCAATCTCTATCTGTTGCAATGCCAATCTTCGTAAAATAACTAGAATGTTGACATCAATGAAAAACTCTATCATGAATGCAACATATAATCAATGAATCATTTCGCCAACATTTATAGGATACTCCCCTATAGGAATATCATCAACATTCATGCTAAAAATCTCCCCCTTTGGCATTGATAACAACATAGATGAAAAACATCTAGGTCTATAAATACCAAATGTATCTATGCTACAACTACTCCCCCATTCACGTTGTACATAAATATAACCACTCATCATGCATAAAGAAGGTGTAAATCTCCCCCATACATCAACATCTTTTCAAATCCTCTTCATAAATCAATGTGAATCTCTCCCTTAAGCGCTTTTCTCCCTCATATAATGATTTTTCTCATAGGATGTTTTTCATGTACTATCTCTCCAGCATTGACATCAATGAAAAATACATCATTATGTCAATTCTCCAAGTATGATCTGTAATAAGCTCAAGTGTCCAAAGCCACTATTAAATGCTAATTATCAAGAGTCACCCAACACTATTAGATACTTATCTCAAACACAAATAATACTCCCCCATTGGAGAAGCATCAAGTATCCAATCCAAATAAAAGAAATAGTGCTCTGCTACCACAAAACTAATGTAATCTCTACATCAACTACTCAAAAGTAGGCTGGAACATAACCCCAAGCATACCTCTCAAGTACTCAAATGTGTCCTTCACTAAAGATTTTTTAAATATGTCTTCTATTTGCTCCTTTGTGCTAACATACTCTAATTTGATCTCTTTCTCTACACTTTTTTCTCTCAAGAAGTGATATTAAATAAATATATGATTTTTCATTGAATGCAAAACTAGATTCTTTGACATACTCACTATACTTGTGTTATCAGAATGTATGATAATAGGTTCTGTAAACTCAACACCAATGTCTTTCAACATTTGCTTCATCCAAATAATCTGATTACAATTGTTTGATATTGCTACACACTCTACTTCTACTATATTCTATGAAATACAATCATGTTACTTGCTTATCCAAGAAACTAATCCTCCCAAGAAAAATGCACCACACTAGTGCTCTTTTTGTTGTCTACATTTCCTTCCCAATCTGCATCTATGTATGCATATAGAGTGAAATCATTTTATCTTTCATACCATAATCCATAATTAGGTGTCCCCTTTAGATATCTAAAATTTATTTTTACTGCTGCATAATGTGTCTCTTTAGGATCTACCTGAAATCTTGCCACAATTCTAGCTGCATCAACTATATCAAGTCTAATGTGTGTGTCAAATATTGCAATCCACCAATCATAGGTCTATACTTTTTATGTTCAATAGTAGGAGATTCATCTTTGCTAGATAATTTATATCTAGTTACCATATTTATTCCAACATGTTTACAAATTTCCAAACCAAATCGTTTCAATAAGTCTTTAAGATACTTAGCTTGTGATATGAACATGCCACCTTTGTTTTGTACAATCTACAATCCCAAGAAGTACTTCATCTCACCAATCATACTTATTTCAAATTCCTTCTCCATCTCCTCTAAAAATTCCTGACTTGCTTCATCATTACCTCCAAATATTATATCATCTACAAATACTACAACAATAAGTTATCCTTTATCATCTTTTCTTAGATACAAGTTACTATCTGCATTATCTTTCACAAATCCCAAGTTTGGAAAATATTTATCCAATCTTGCATACTAGGCTCTAGGTGCTTGTTTCAGTCCATACAATGCCTTCTTCAATATGCAAACCATATCATCTCCATCTATTAAATAAAAACCATTAGGCTTCTGAATGTATACCTCTTCTTCAAGTTCTTCATTTAAAAAAGCTGACTTGACATCCATGTGATAAACTTTGAAGTTCTTGTTAGCTACAAATGCCAAAAACATTCTCGCTACTTTTAATCTAGCAACAAGTGCACAATTTTCTCAAAAATCAATTCATTCTTGCTGTGAATAACCTTTACATACCAATCTTGCTTTGTTTTTTACAACTCTACCTTATTCATTCATCGTGTTTTTGAATACCCATTTAGTTCCAGTAAAATTCTTATCCTTAGGTTTAGGAACCAATTCCCAAGTCTTGTTCTTCTCAATCTTCTCTCGTTCTTCTTTCATAGCTTTTATCCAATAACCATCTTTACAAGATTCATCAACATTCTTAAGTTCAACTTGAGAAATTAAACATAGTTCATCTTGTACCTTGTTTCTTGTCATCACTCCTTGGTCTCTACTTCCAATGATATGTTTAACAGGGTGGTTCTTTATCAAATTTTTTTTAAGTGTCACTATCTCAACTTTGATATCCATTCTTCATTCAGATCTAGGTTCTTCTCTCTATATTTTAGTTTGCAAATCAATGTCAACTTCATAAGTAATTCCTTCTCAACATTCTCCTTGTTAGTTCTTGGATCAGTCTCTTCATCAAAATTATAATCAAGTATCCTTTCCTAAATTCTAAACTTTTCATCATCTTTCACATTAGTTCTCTTAAGCAACAATATTCTTAGATATCTAATTAAAACATCTATATGTTTTTATTTTTTGGAATTAACAATGGGAAAGTAAACTCTGAAGTGGGGGGGGGGGGGGGGGGGGCAGTGGCGATGGTGAATCGGCACTTGAAAACTTTAACCACAAAAATATTCACCACACACCCATCTCACAATTTGCATGTAAATTGAAATAGCTAGCTACACATGTTCATCCATAGTGTGAAACAAATAACACATGATATAATAAATTTGTCACCCAAAAACCCTCCAATGAGAAGGTAAAACTGGAGTGGGGATGACACCCACAAATATTCACTACTAAAGTTGTAAAGTGTATCCAATGAAGGTTACAATTCTTTGATCATAAACTGTGATCTACCTTGTGAAAGGTCTACCTTGTTAAAGGCTTACAAAGATTGTTAAATCTTGCCTTGTTAAATGATTTCAACACCCTGCTAAAAGTGTGGGTGGTTGAAGGACTTTAACTTACAATAAAGTAAGCACCCTATTAAAGGATTTACAAAAGCTTGCTAGGACTACTCGGTTAAGTGATTTTCACTGATTCACCTCTTAGAATGTGTTAGCCTTGATCCTTCAATCAGCACTTGTCTGCTAGATATCAGATCTCCTATTTCTTGATGTGTACTTGATCCTTCTGATTAGATGTATCTCTTCTATCCTTTAACTTTAACTGCTTTTCTTTGTTCTCTCTAACTGATTATGCAATTCATAACATGATCACAACTTCCATAGTCACCATGAATGCTCTCACTAGACTTAGCATTCACCCTTCTCTTCTCATCCATGCATATAAACTATTTGGGATTTTCCTTCCTTAAGAAGACTAAGGTGAGTTAGGGTTAGGTAGGAATCAATGACTGTGATTCACCCATTTTGCTGCTTAGAACATCCCTTAATCTAATTGGTTATATGCACTCCATATGGATTCTCAATACACCTTTGTATATATCTTCTAGAATCATAAAACAATCCTTAAGCTAGCATAAAAATGGTTTACATAGGAGTTTGTGCCATTACAAATAACTATGCCCAAAATTTTTTACCCAACACTTGAAAGCTTTGATGCTCATCACTTACAATATCCTTAATGAAGTAACTCGATTCCTAAATGACTTGGTATCCACTATTTTACTCGGTATATGAATCACTTGTCATATATGTCTTGCTTGAAACTTGAGTGACTCGACACATATCATCTACTCAGTACATACTGGTGCTCAACACTAACTGCATATGTTGTTCGAAATACACTACTTATCTGACACATACATAGTTTTGTTAAGTCGACTTAGTGTTTTGTCACTGCCTTGTCACAACCAAAATGAGATCAACATTATTTTCAATGAATATCCAAGGACCGTATATTCATCACTTATTGAATCAAACTTTTCAATACCATCATCTCTTTTAATGTAATTTTTACTTTGATAGATTCTACAATACTTCACATAAGGTGTATGTCCAAACCAAAGTTCATATGGTGTCTTACCAGTGCCTTGTCTAATTTGTACTATGTTCATAGTGTCTACTATTGTATTTACTACTTCTCCCCAAAATATTTTTGATACATTATTTTCAATCATCATTGTTCTTGTTGCCTCTGTTACTATTTTGTCTCTCCTTTCTGGTATCCCATTCTTTTTAGGTGTCTTAGGGGCTAAAAGTTGTCTCTTTATGCCATTATCTTCACAAAATTTGTTAAACTCACTTGAAGTACACTCTCCTCCTCTATCAGATCTCAAACATCTAATATTTAAATCAGATTCATTCTCAAGTCTACTCTTGAATTTCTCAAAAGCTTCATATTTTTCTCTAAGAAATGCTACCCACATCATTCTAGTGAAATTATTAATGAGAATCATAAAATACCTTTCACCATAGAATGCTTCAGTCTTTGTAGGACCACTCAAATCTGTGTGCATAGCCTCCAAATTTTTTGAATTGGTGATTTACTTTCTTGGAATTTTTTTTTGCTAATACACATTCCTTGCACACCATGTTAGTAGGTTTAACAATCTTAGGCAAATATCTAACTGTAAATGTAGTACTAACCTTTACAATGTTATCAAAGTTGATATGAAAAATTCTCTTATGCCATAGCCAACTATCATCCACCTTATCAACCAATCAATGTGCCATTTTTATCTTTGATAATGCAAGTCTTCTCTGTAAACTATGATTGATATCCTTTGTTAACTAGTTGTCTAACACTCAAAAGATACCATTTCAAACCATCTACAAAGTAAACATAATTAGTGTTAATCTTTCCATCAAGTGTAATAGATCCTTCTCCTTTTATATGACACATTGCATTTTTTTCCAACTCTAACTAGCACTCCATCATATCTATTAAATTCAACAAACTTATTCATATCTCCAGTCATGTGATGGGAGCAACCACTATCTATAATCCAATCAGATTTCTTATTTTCAACTTGTGATACTAAAGCATTTTTTTCTCTAACTTCTTATTTTTTCAAGGATTTCTTCCTTAATAGCAAAAAATCCTATTTCATCATCATTTTCACTCAAGAATTATTCCAATTTAGAATCACATTCCTCCTCATTAACAAAAAAGAAATCCTTAGGCATTCTTGATTTATAGGGTTTTCTAAACTTATTTACTCTCTTAGGACATTTATAAGAATAATGACTAAATGACCTTTAGGTTCTCTCTTCATAATTAGGGCAAGTCCTTCCTCAATCTTCTTGTCTTCATTTAGGTTTGTTTGGTTGTTGTTGACATAATCTCTAGTTGTTCTAGCACTCTTTGTCAACATAGGTTTGACACTTAGTGCATTGAAAGCAATTTCAGTTGTTGGAAATTCTCCACTTTGTCTCATCCACATTTTAATTGACTACAATCTCCCAAGAAGAGTCTCTCTTGTAAAAATGGTCGTGCAAGGAATAACTTGTTCAATCATTTGTGTTGTCTATTTGTAGGCAGGTGTTAAAGTCTTCAATATCTTCTATACAACTTTATCTTCTAATTTCTCTACTGCATGAGTCTTAATTCCTGTAGTAATCTTTGATATTCTACCAAAATAACTTCTTATAGATTCATCTTCCATAATCTTAGCATCTTGAGATAAACATATCCAACTCTGTAATCTAAATGTTTATCACCTTCAAATATATTTTTCAAAGCATTCCAAACATAATGAGTAGGTCTTAGAGATTTTTACCTGACCAAATTTAGTTTCAGAAAGAGCTAATAATAGTGCCTCTATAGAAAGCATGTTGTACATAAATGTATCTTTCTCTTTTTCCTCACAACCCTCAAGATCCTTTTCTTCAACCACATCATTTTTATTCATAGTAATCAACCAGTAATATGGACCCATGCATACTAGATGTGTCTTCATCTTTTCTTTTTAACTATCATAGTTAAGTCCATCAAACTTTGGACTTTCTTCCTTGAAATGTGCCATAGATCTCCTTATGCTATTAAGATTTTCCTTAAAGGAACTGATGATTCAGTACCAATTGTTAGAAAGTAAAGTCCACCAAGATAAATGGGGGGGGGTGTGAATCAATTATGTAATTAAAACAACTCTCAATATCTTCTTTAATTCTAAAACATGTAAATAGTAGATACAATAACCATAGAAAGATAACCATACACAATAAAACCAAATTTGTTAAGTAGGGGAACCCTTGATAAGAGGGAAAGCCCTAGTGGGGATGGTACCCACAAAATGATGTACTAATATAAATGTTCCTTATGAAAGGATGGACCCTATTAGGAGTCAATGCAATACAATCAGTACATATGAGTCCTTATTAGGAGACTTTGAATCCCTATTAGGAGTTTCCAACCCTGTTGTTGAGATGTTGTTTTGCACGATGCTTAATGACATGAATCCTTTCAAATTCCTCTCTTGAAAAGCTAATATGGGATCAACTCCAAGGTTCTGGGCGATCTTGCGACCTACTAGAATCCGCTCAGTCGAAGATAAATGTGAGTGGTCACGAGGAGGCCTTTGTTGGTTATGACCAATTTTGGATAAGATGTTGAATCTACTTGCTATCTCAAAAAAGTAACCACAAAAAATTTTTTTAAAAAAAATTGTATTTTTTGTTTATAATGAATGCGATTTTAACCATGCAACTATATGAATTCCTAAATTAACCAAGTATTTGTAAAAGCAAATAATAAAGATAGGGTAACAAGAAGTTTAAGCACATGACTTGAAAAGTAAATCCCTAATCGACATAAGCCACAGAAATGACGCGTCTATGAGTTAAGCCTTTGAAAAGATTGATAGGTAACCAATGAAAATAGGAGCAACGCTTCCTTAATTCCACTGATGTAATTGTCATGGGAATTTAGTAACCATAAGATGTTTCACTTCTAATCAGATCACAAGGCCACATAAAGTGCACTCATGTGAGACAAAAAGCTATGTAGGAACAATAGGGTGTTCTCTTCTCTAACTACATATGTCAACAGAATTTGTAAACATGTGACAAACACTAGAATTAAAAGATCACTTAATAAAAATAACACAATAAAATAGTTGGCTCCATTATACTCCATGAACATACATTCACAAAATATAACACAATCTAGCAAGAAAAACTACACTCAGAATGAGAGCACCAAAAGCATATATTATTGCATCAAAATAATGACCTGGAATTTATAGGCAATCTTCTCCTCAATTTGTGTTGAGAGTGAGAGATTCCTTCGTGCGAATATATGTTTAAAACTAATAAAACAAATATAAATATATACAAACTGACTCTCTAGGAGGTGCTAAGTAGGACTCCACCCTTGTCTATATCATTTGATAGGTGCATGAGCCTTTACATGTTTTAAAACAAAGAAAGCATGAAAAAATAAGAAGGAAGCCAACAGATGATGTAGGTGTTAAGATAAACCACAGACATAAATAAAAACTACATGCAAATATAACCAATAATAGAAAATAATAGATCACACAGAAATGAACACAAGGCACCAAGATTTAACGTGGTTCACCCAATCCCTGGGCTACGTCCACCAAACAACAAGTCCAATCTTATTACAATCCAGTGATTACAACCTGATTACAATCTGTAATCCCTTACAGCTCAATACCGCCGCAAGAACCAATTTCACATCACAACATACTGAAAAATACCCAACCCTAAACCCTTTTATACAAGTATTAAACTGTTTTAGGGTTATAACATGTCGGCCATAATTAACCATAACTTTAGTGGCGAATCTACGAATGGTGAATAGTACCAAAACTAATCAGTCACCACAATCTAACAATCTCCCACTTGGGGACTGATCAGGCTCCACACTAAACAACAATCTCCCACTTGGAGACTGATCCTGTAGCAATACCACTACCACATGGGGCTCCCACTGGATCAAACCACTCTGGACTCTGTTGTTCTTTTATTCATGGTCAGTCTAAAAGACCAACCAAAGTTGAAGAGGATTTCAACTTCTCCCTTGTTACAACCTTTGTCAACATATCTGCTAGATTGTCATTGGTATTTATCTTCTCTAGCTTTAACTGTCCATCCTCCAAAACTGATCGAATGAAATGGTACCACAACTGTATGTGTTTGGTCTTAGAATGCAGAGCTGAATTCTTAGCAAGATGAATGGCACTCTGACTATCTGTGAACAAATAATTATCCTTCCGAGGATGTCCCAATTCTTCCAAGAAGAACTGAAGCCATATCATCTCTTTGGCTGCCTTTGTAGTAGCAACATACTCTGCGTCTGCAGTGGATAGAGCATTAATCTTTTGTAACCTAGAAACCCAGCTCACGACTGCCCCACCAACAGTAAAGACATAACCTGTAGTACTTCGCCTGGTATCAATATCCCCAGCCAAATCTGAGTCAACATAGCCCTGTAAATCAGTGTAGAGCCCCCAAAGTGTAAACACTTATTGGATGTTCCTCTCAAATATCGGAGAATCCACTTGACAGCATTCCAATGCTCAAATCCTGGATGACTCATATACCTGCTAACGACTCCCACTGCATGTGCAATATCTGGCCTAGTGCATACCATAGCATACATCAAGCTTCCTATAGCTAAAGCATAGGGTAACTTGGACATCTTATCCTCCTCTTCCTGTGTCTTGGGACACATTTCCTTAGTCAATTTCAAATGACTAGGTAAAGGTGTGCTGATAGCTTTAGCATTCTCCGTAGAGAAACGTTGCAACACCTTCTCAACATAATCAGCTTGAGATAGCATCAAAGTTTTGTTCTTCCTATCTCTGCAAATCTTCATACCAAGGATTTGTTTTGCTGCCCCCAAATCCTTCATAGCAAATGCATGTGCTAACTGGCATTTCAACCCCTTAATATGATCCATGTTAGATCCAGCTACAAGCATATCATCAACATATAAACATAAAATAATGTAGCTATCATCATCCAACCTCTTAAAATAAACACAGTAATATGAATGACACCTGTTATATCCATGCTCATGCATAAAACTGTCAAATTTCAGATACCATTGCCGAGGTGCTTGCTTCAAGCCATATAAACTTTTCTTCAATTTGCACACTAAGTTCTCCTTACCTTTGACCTCAAAACCCTGTGGCTGAGCCATATATATTTCTTCATCCAAATCACCATGAAGAAAGGCTATTTTAACATCCATTTGCTCTAAATGCAAATCTTTAGTAGCCACAAGACTTAAAACAGTACGAATAGAAGTCATTTTAACAACAGGAGAAAATATCTCATCAAAATCAATGCCCTTTTTCTATGCAAATCCTTTTACAACTAACCTAGCCTTAAATATTTTCTTACCTCCTTCCTCTTCTTTCAACCTGTAAACCCGCTTATTCTGTAAAGCCTTATATACATACATATACATATATATATATACATATACATATACATATACATATATATATATGTATATGTATATGTATATGTATATGTATATGTATATGTATATGTATATACATACATATACATATATATATATATATACATATATATATGTATATATATATATATGTATATGTATGTATATATATGTATATGTATGTATATATATATACATATGTATATATATATATGTATATGTATATATATATATATACAATTATAAATAAATCTATGTGTATACATAATTATATATATATATGAAAAGGAATTTTATTGTGTGTATTAAAAAATAATTAAAAATAATAATAATAATAAATAAATAAATAGATAAATAAAAAATTAAGGATCAGTGTGAAAAAGGAGGAAGCACACTATTATGAAAATAAATAAATAACTATAAGAGGTTAAAAATACAAAAATTAAGAATTAAAAAATTAATTTTTTTAAAAAATAATAATAATAAAAATAAAATAGACCCAATCCCTTACATATATATATATATATATAAATGAACAAAAATAAATATAAGCATGTGCAAATATTAAGAACTTATATACAACTATATAGAAATAAAATCGAACAAGCCAAAAAAATGACCCCAAGAGAAAAAACAAGAAGAGAAACAATAGAAAGGATCCTAATACTAAAACGAAGAAGCTAAAAACAAAATAAATAAAAAAATTAAGCTCAGGAAAAAAAAGCCCTAAATAAATAGATCGAACCTAAAAACTATAAACGCTACTATAAGAAAATGCGTAAATATGCCATAAATGCGAAAAAGACACAAAACTAGAACCAACCATGATTAAAGAATACAAGCACAAAGAGATAAAAAACAAATCATAAATAAATAAATGAGGATAATAATAAAAATAAAAAACAAGAAATCAAGATGGAAGACCCAAGGCTGAAACCAACGGCACAGGAAAGAGCTCGAGGGTTAGAGCGACACAGAGGGCTAAGAAGAAACGAAAAAAGAGAGGAGAGACAACAAGAAACAACCTGAAAAAAGAACACAGAGAACATGAGGAGGGAGGAGCTCAGAGACCAAAAGGTGGGGCCAAGAGACTAAAGATGAAGGGGGGGGGGGGGGGGGGGGCGCTCCCCCAAAAACTGAACAGGCCAAAATGGGGGAGTGACAAGGGAAGACTCGGGGACACACCAGGGGGGGCAGGAAAGCTCGAGAAGCATCAAGGGTGATGCTGGGTATTAAGAGAGCCCAGAAGAGGTTGCCAAGACAAGCTATCATTTGGTCCTCTTGATTGAGACCTCCTCCCCTTTGACTTTCCTCTTGATTTCTCACGATTTCTAGAGTTACTTCCTCTTTCAGTCGTTCTGCCCCTGCTTTGTGCATTCAAAGCACTTCCTGATGTAGATCCTCCTGAGGATTGCCTACGAGTTTCTTCACTCAAAACAACACCGATCACATCATCATATTTTAGGGTACTAGATCCAGGAACATAATTACTCACCACCATTACCAAGCCATTCCAGCTTTCAGGCAAAGAACACAAAATCAAGAGAGCCCTAATTTCTTCATCAAAATTGATACCACAGAAGATAACTGACTAGTAATAGTATTAAAATCATTTAAATGATCTGCAACATATCCACCATCTGAAATACCTTGTTTGAAGCGGAGGGCTTTTCATACGGTGTCGCTAGGGTTTTCATCAAATCTTCTGTCATCTTTTCTTTTGTAATATTAAATGCCACCGATGGTGCCAAACATAACCGAATGCTTCTGAGTGCCTTTCTATCCAAAAGATCCCATTCAGCCTCTGACATAGTTCCCTGATTCTTGACTTTGCCTTCCAACGACTTCCATAAATCCTTCTAATATAGATAGTCTTCCATTTGCATATTCCATAACTGGAAGTTCTGCCCATTAAACCTGTCAACCCTCAGCTTACCCTCATCTACCATCGCTCCCACTCAACCATGAGACTCCCACTTAATTGTGAGAATTTCCTGCATAGGATAACTGAAAGACAACCTCGCTCTGATACCAATTGTTAGGATAAACCACTGACAGAAATAAAAACTACATGCAAATATAACCAATAACAAAAAATAATAGATCACACAGAAATGAACACAAGGCACCAAGATTTAACGTGGTTCACCCAATCCTTGGGCTACGTCCACCCAACAATAAGTCTGATTTTATTACAATCTAGTGATTACAACCTGATTACAATCCGTAATCCCTTACAGCTCAATACTGTCACAAGAACCAATTTTGCATCACAACATAATGAAAAATACCCAACCCTAAACCCTTTTATACAAGTATTAAACCATTTTAGGGTTATAACATGTCGGCCATAATTAGCCATAACTTTAGTGGTGAATCTATGAATGGTGAATAGCACCAAAATGATTGGCGAATAGTACCAAAAAAAAATTTCGGGGTGATGTCCCGAACCCCACTAATTATGAAGTATGTACAATACTTTTCTGATCAGTCACCATAATCTAACAATAGGAGTCTTTGGAGATGCCAAAAATAGAATCTCAACATTCTCTGGATGTTTGTAAGAGTTGAACTACTGTTAGAATTGTATATGAGCAATGTTAGTATGCTAATAGAAACCAAATTTAAATAAAGCTTCTACAAACTAAACAAAATTCATAAACTTCAAGATAGACTAAGATGAGCTCTCAATTGAGAATATGAGCCATTAATGGGCTCTCTCAATGAGAAGCTCTCTTGTTGAGTAGCTTTGTCTAAATAGATAGGATGTATGCTCAAGCTTATGCTTCAAAAAGGGCTTCAAATGGAGTTGGAATTTGGGTGTGAGTGTATGGTTTTGATGTAAAATGGCTTCTCAAAATGGCATTATGACTTTACTTCATGGATTGTGTTATTTTGCAAAGGGGAAGGATCCAATTTATAGGCAAGAGGCTTGAGGGATTGAGGGCTAAGATGCAAGGATGGGAAAAAGCTCATGGAGGGCTTAGATTGCATGAGAGGAGAGCACATGGATTGTGATTCCTTACAACCAATCAAAGAATGACACATGTCACATGGTGAGAGGATGGAGGAAAGGGGAAGGATGAGTCAACAAAGGAGGCTCAAGGGATAAAATCTTCATAAAGATCCTCATAATGACTTGTAAGAGCAATAAAAGGGCTTGTAAGAGTCATTTATGACCTAGTGGACTTCATAAAGTTTTATGGTTGAGATATTTTGAGGGTGATGAGAGCAATTTCGACTTGGACTTGATTAGGAAGGTTTTAAGCTTGTTTAGGCTTGTGCAAATGATTAGAAGATGGATTAGGATGGTTTAGGATTAGCTTAAGGATAGGCAAGTGGATGGCATTTAATGAGGGTGGGTGAAGGAGGAGATATTTGTTAACTTTGCCTTGAGTTAGCAAGTCTTAACCCATGTTTAGGGAATGTGACAAGGTTAGGAGGGGATTAAGATTAGGTTTAAAGACGTCTTCTAGAAGAGTCTAGACTTTGGATGAGGATAAAGACTTTCTAGAATAGTCTAGAATTTCCTAGGATGAGGATGAAGACTTTCTAGAAGAGTCTAGAACTTCTTAGGATGAGGATAAATTAGATTTTTAGGAAATAAATAAAGTTTTATTTATTTCAAGGGTTTGGGTTGAGGAGATATTTATTAAAACTTTTTTAATAAACATGAGGATTAATATTTAATCTTAATTAAATATTTTGAGTTGGGATTAGGGGTAGGAAATGATGGGATTAGCCTTTAATCGAAATTAAAGAAGGATTAGAAGATTTTGGAAGAGGTTATTGGTCATAAGGAAATTGGCCAAGTTTTGGGCAAAAAATAATTTTTTTATTTATTTTAGGATTTTTGGTCAATTTATTAATTAAATAATTAATAAATAAGAAAATAATATTTAAATAAGATTTAAACATTTTTGGGAGGGATTCCTTAATTAAATATTTTTAATTAAGATAAAGGGATTTAATGGCATAAAAATTAATTAATTAATTAATAAATGATGATGTCATCAGGTATTTTTTCAAAAAATAAAAATACTTTATTTTTTAAAGGATTTTTAGGTGTCTATAAGAATGTGTTTCAGGTGCATGGAAAACTCTACATTTGGAACCAGCAGCTAGCTTTCAGTGCACCTCTGACTTCTTCAAAAAAAATTGGCACACCTTTGGAGAAGTGCACCTTTGGAGAGGTGCACCTTGGGAGAAGTACACCTTGCGCACCTTGGTGACAGGTCCAAAAAATGCAAAATTTTCCCAAGCACCAAAATTTAAATTCTAGCTTCTGGTTTTTGTTCCCCTTTATACCAAAGCTATGTCTAGATGTTTGTTCTTGAATTTATCTATTATCTCCATCACTTAAGATGCATCCGGTAAATCCAAAGCATCATACTTATCCTTTACTATTTGTCGATAGCTACCCCCTTCTATGCAAGTCTCCACAAAGTCTTCAAGCTTTACATCCAATTCTAGCAATGCCTCCTTTGTCTTAAATGCTTGTCTAATATCCTCATCAGTTGAAGCTTCATCAAAGATCTTTTAAAATTGTTTGATGACTATTTGCACTAGTAGGAGTTTATCTCTTGACTCATCTTTAAAAATGTCAAAGCACGCATCACTATAATACTTCTTTGCTTCAAAAATTTGCTCTTGGGTTTGATCCTTGAGCCTATGAATATCCACATGTAATGTTTCCATTACTTTATTATCAACCACAATCTTCTCAATCTAATCATCTATCTTATCTAGCTCATCCCCCGTATATACATCCATCAACGTACAATACCTCTGACCTTTTATTGACTGCAACGCTCAAGGGTTTTTGTTAGGAACCTGTGTGTTCCTTCTGTTTATTTTGTTAGAGTAGTGTTGTTGGACGCATATGCTTTGTAAGTCGTTCCGTGAGTATATTTTATTATCCCACATGCATAGGTAGTATTACTTTTCTAGATCGTACCCAGTATATAAGAATAGGTTGAGGCCCTTGATGGGCACGGACGAATTTATTGTATTGAGCTTGCTCAAAGGAGGTTACCCCCTCGAAGTGGCCTGCGATCAGTAGATTCATTCTGAGTTCTGCTATCACTTTATATTCTGTTATTTTGAGCATTCTCACGATATTGCTATAAGGAGGTTCTTCACATCTGGTATCAGAGCACTCTCTTGGGCTCGCTGGGTGGAAATTACATCAAATTTTTTTTTCTGTCGTGGCCTTCAGGTTCCTCTCACTTCTAATATCTCTTGTTATTGCAATAACTCTTTTCAGTTGTTCTGTCTGTGAGTGAATTTTTCTAAGTCGACTGTTCAATCAAAAAAAAAAAAAAGAGTAAAAATTTTTCTGTTTTTTAGTCGTAGCTTCCTTGTTTGCTTTCTGTTTCTGCTCATACTTCCGCAGAACGTCTGCAATATCATTTCGCATACTTCCTTCCTTGGCGACCCAACCCCAAATTTTACATATCAAAGCCCTAAATCCCTCATTTATCTAATTTTAGGGTTTGCCCTATCTTTTTCACCTCTCATCCAATCGCCACCAAACTGAGCCACAAGATTCAATTCCTCATTTTGCTCCCTTATCCCTCTTGGACTGTTCGCCTCATTTCGCCTCCCTACCCTTGAAACCCTCATTTTTCTTTTTCCCTTGTCCCTAGATAGTCTCCCACCACCCGTCGAACACCCATTTCCTATATGAGTTTTACCCAAATCCAAGTTTACCGTAACTAAAAAAGTTTTTGTTTCTCATCTTCTACCCATTCCAAAAAAAAAAAAAAAAAAAAAAAACCTTGTTTTATGGTTGTTACGCGTACAGGAGCAAAAATCATGGAAGAGGAAATTGCATCCCTCAAAACCAAACTTCAAGATCTGGATGACAAACTTCTGGGTCTTAACTTTCAGCAGTCAGCCATGGGCCGAAACCATTCAGGAGATACTGGGTCCTCTTCTGGCAATTTCCGTGGACCAAAGCTTGATTTTCCATGCTTCGATGGTTCTGATCCGACTGGATGGATCTATAGGGCAGAGCAGTATTTCAGCTTGCATAATACTTTGGATAACCACAAAGTCCCCCTTGCATCTTTTCATTTGGAACATGAAGCTCTTCAATGGTTCCGTTGGTACATCAAGGCTAATGTAGGCCCAACGTGGAGAGAATTGTGCACCCTCATTTTGGAGCGCTTTGGCCCTAGTTCCTTTGATGATTTCACAGGAGCACTCACTAAACTGCGTCAAACAGGCACTGTAAGAGAATACCAGACAGAGTTTGAAAAATTAGCTAATTACACAGAGGGCTTGTCTGATGAATTCTTCCATAGTTATTTTGTCAGTGGTCTGAAGGATGCACTTCGCTCAGAAGTCAAAATGTTTCGACCTACTACAATGATGGAAGCCCTTGGGTTGGCTAAGTTAGCGGAAGACAAGATTAGTGCTCTACAACGCTCCAGATCTAATTTTGTTCCATTCAGAAATACAGGTTCTCACAACCCTCTAGTCATACCAGCTCCCAGAACTACTCCGATCAAGCACTTGTCTGAAACAGAGATGCGATTCAGGCGAGACAAAGGGCTTTGTTATAATTGTGATGAGAAATGGTCTCGGGGCCATAGATGTGTTCAGCAAAAGCTCTATCTCTTGGATGTGGATTCTCCACCGGAACTGGAAGAATATGTAGATGCTCAGGAAACAGTGAATGATGAGGTTGAGCCTCACCAGCCTGAACCTCCTTCACCAGAAGCTCCACCAGAGATATCTGTCCATGCTTTGGCAGGAGTCACTACTCCACAAACCATGCGGGTCCAGGGTTTCTTCAAGAAGATCCCTCTTACTATACTCATTGATTCTGGTAGCACTCATAACTTCATTGATCCACGAATAGCCAAACAGGCTGATTGCTTTATCCATCCCTGCTCTAGCTTTGAAGTCATGATTGCCAATGGGGGCACTTTACCTTGTAAAGGGAAATGTCACAATGTGCGTCTCTCTATTGGAGATTATAACATGCGCTCTGACATGTTTGCCTTACCCTTAGGTGGCTGTGATGTGGTTTTGGGTGCCCAATGGTTACGCACTCTTGGCCCCATTCTCTGGGATTTTGCTGAACTTTGGATGCAGTTTTCAGCCGAGGGGCACCAACACACTTTGAAAGGCTTACAACCAGGGTCTCTCAGCATCATCAGTTCACACCGTATGGAAAAACTTCTTAAGAAGAATTCACATGGTGTCATCGCTCAGCTCCATTCCATTCAGATGCAGCCATCAGCAGTCTCTAGCACTCCTGCCGATCTCCAACACATTTTGGACAAGTATTCTGGTATATTTGCTGAACCTGTGGGATTACCTCCTTCTCGTCCAGAGGACCACCGTATTCAGCTCCTTCCTGGCAGTGTTCCGCCCAACATCAGGCCCTACCGCTACCCATTTCATCAGAAGACCGAAATCGAGATACTTGTCCGTGACTTACTGAAGCAAGGTATTATTCGCCCTAGTACCAGTTCCTTTTCTTCTCCAGTTCTGCTTGTTCGCAAAAAAGATGGGTCATGGCGACTCTGCATTGATTTCCGAGCACTTAATCATCTCACTATAAAGGACAAGTTTCCCATTCCAGTTGTTGATGAACTTCTTGATGAACTTCATGGGGCTCATTTTTTCTCCAAGTTAGATCTTCGTTCTGGGTATCATCAAATTCGGGTTAATGAGGAGGATATACCTAAAACTTCCTTCCGCACACATGATGGTCACTATGAATTTTTAGTCATGCCCTTTGGCCTCACGAATGCTCCTTCAACATTTCAGGCAGTGATGAATAACATATTTCGACCATACCTCCGGAAATTCATTCTGGTCTTCTTTGATGATATCCTCATATATAGCAAAACTTGGGCTGAGCATCTCCATCATCTGGAGCTTGTCTTGCAACTTCTCTCTGATCATCAACTCTGTGCAAAACTATCTAAATGTGTGTTTGGCCAGGAGGAAGTGGAGTATCTCAGGCATATTGTTGCACACCATGGAGTGCGGGTGGATCCTACAAAAATAGATGCCATGAAAACTTGGCCACATCCTAAAACTCTCAAGAGCCTTCGGGGTTTTTTGGGGTTGACTGGCTACTACCGCAAGTTTGTCAAAGATTACGGGAAAATTGCAGCACCATTGACAGCTCTGTTAAAAAAGGATGCCTTCTCCTGGACCCCTGTTGCTGAGACTGCATTTGAACAACTGAAACAGGCTATGTGCAGTACACCTGTTCTCGCGATGCCAGATTTTTCCAAACCCTTCACTATTGAGAGTGATGCTTGCGGCAATGGATTGGGTGCTGTTCTCCTGCAAGATGACCATCCTATTGCGTTCACTAGCAAAGCCCTCTCTGGTAAGAATCTAGCCCTCTCTACTTATGAAAAAGAAATGATGGCTATTTTGCATGCTGTACAGAAGTGGCGGCCATACCTCTTAGGGAGTCATTTTTGCATCAGAACCGATCACCAAAGTCTGAAATACTTCCTGGAACAACGGGTATCCTCTCCTACACAACAGAAATGGGTCAGCAAACTCATGGGGTATGATTATGAGATCACCTACAAGAAGGGTAAGGAGAATATTGTGGCAGATGCTCTTTCTCGCACATTTGATAATCAAGCTTCCCTTTCCGCTATTTCTATGCCCATTCCCAATTGGTTAGCGTCTGTTCAGCAGGGCTATGACAGTGACTCTTCTTTATCTCAAATCATTCACCAGCTAGCCAATAATCCTTCTGCTATACCACATTACTCTTGGGATGGTGCTTCTCTTCGATACAAGGGTCGGCTAGTGCTTCCTCAGAACCCAGCTCTACATCAGGCTATTTTTTATGAACTCCATGCTTCTCCTTCAGCAGGGCACTCAGGCTTCCTCAAAACTTATGAGCGAGCAAGGAGAAACTTCTTTTGGAAAGGGATGAAACAGATGATTCAACAGATGGTGGCTGAATGTGATACTTGCCAACGCCACAAGGGTGAAACGACCCTCCTTCCTGGCTTGATCAAACCATTGCCCATCCCTACACGGATTTGGACTGATATTTCTATGGATTTCATTGAAGGGCTTCCTAAATCCGGTGGCAAGACAGTGATCTTGGTTGTGGTTGATCGTCTCTCGAAATATAGTCATTTTTGTGCCCTCAGCCACCCCTATACTGCCTCCTCTGTTGCACAAATCTTCATGGACCAGATATTTCATTTTCATGGACTCCCTTCTTCCATTGTCTCTGATCGTGATGCAACTTTTACCAGTCATTTTTGGACTGAACTGTTTCAGAAAACTGGCACCAAACTGAAGATGAGTTCGGGCTATCACCCACAAACTGATGGTCAAACTGAAATTGTCAATAAATGCTTGGAAACTTATCTTCGTTGCTTCACTTCCGAACAGCAACATCAGTGGGCCAAGTGGCTCCCTTTAGCTGAATGGTGGTACAATACCTCTTACCACACTGCCTCTAAAATGACTCCATATGAAGCAGTCTATGGTCAGGCACCTCTAGTGCTCCTTCCCTACACTCCCAACAGCTCACCAGTCCAGGCAGTTGACATAGTTCTCCGCAGCAGGGATCAGATTCTTCGTACCTTACAGGATAATCTTCACATGGCCCGTAATCGGATGAAACAGCAAGCAGATCAACACCGTTCTGAGCGCTCATTTCAAGTTGGGGATATGGTTTTTCTTCGTCTACAGCCATACAAACAATCCTCCCTAAAGCTGAAAGGGCGTCATAAGCTGGCCCCAAAATTTTATGGGCCTTATAAGGTTTTGCAGAAGATTGGTTCAGTTGCTTATAAACTGGAACTTCCTCCTTCTTCCCGCATTCATCCAGTCTTTCATGTTTCTTGTCTAAAGAAAGTTCTGGGTACCACTGTCAGAGCACAAACTACTCTCCCTGAAATGGATACGGAAGGATCCATTATCCTGGAGCCGGTGGCAATCATTGACCAGCGCACTCGCCAGCTTCGCTCTCGCTCCATCTCTGAGGTCTTGATTCAGTGGCATGGCATGCAACCAGAGGATGCTACCTGGGAACCCCTTCTTCAGATTCAACAACAATTTCCACACCTTAAGCTTTGAGGACAAAGCTTTTTTCTAAGGGAGAGGGGATGTTAGGAACCTGTGTGTTCCTTCTGTTTATTTTGTTAGAGTAGTGTTGTTGGACGCATATGCTTTGTAAGTCGTTCCGTGAGTATATTTTATTATCCCACATGCATAGGTAGTATTACTTTTCTAGATCGTACCCAGTATATAAGAATAGGTTGAGGCCCTTGATGGGCACGGACGAATTTATTGTATTGAGCTTGCTCAAAGGAGGTTACCCCCTCGAAGTGGCCTACGATCAGTAGATTCATTCTGAGTTCTGCTATCACTTTGTATTCTGTTATTTCGAGCATTCTCACGATATTGCTATAAGGAGGTTCTTCACAGTTTTTTCCCCAGGTATGTACCTCATCCATCAATCCAAAATGCTGGTTCAAAATAGCAAGTAGTTTCTTCACATTATTTTTCATATGGTGCAATAACTTAAGGTTCCCCTATATTATCTGCACACCTTTTTCCTCAAAACTTTCTTGCCATAACTAACAAGCCTTCAAAAATGGATCCACTTGTATAATTGTCTTCTCTTTATCTTCCTCTTTAGAGATGATTCAAGGGTGGCCTCTAGATTATTTGGGTCAATAGGACCGACTACCTCATGCAAAAATCCCCTCATGATTTCATTCTACTTTATTAGCTTGACCAATTCAACGTCATCTTTGTCTAAGTGGTTAAACACTTCTTTAATTCCTGTGGTGACCATCAATTTAGTCATGTCCACAGTTGGCTTTCCCAACAAGATTTCTTTAATTTGATAATCATTTATGGTCAAATATTTAGTATCTGCATGTAGAGGAGAGATAGAAATGTGAGCAAACAAGTCTAGATTTTGGTTCCTCATAATGAAGGCCAATGTGCGTGCATCACCTTTAGGTAACTCAGGCTTCTTGAGAGCTTCAACTAATTCTCTCATTCCCTCTTCTTCAGTACAATACAATTGTCTTTTATACCTAACCATCACCTATTTTCTCAACCATCTTGGAGTAGTTTCCATCAGAGACTTAGATGAAGAGGGTGTTTGTTCTACTAGACCCTTTCCTTTATTGCTCCTCTTTAGAATCCTTTCTTTTTGTGAGGGATCTACATCAGCAATCCCTATGTCTGTTGAGCCCACAAACCTTACCTCTGTATCTTGAGAAGTTTGTTGGGGTTCTTCATATATTTTCCCCCTCCTCTGATACTTCATCGGTAGGTCTTTGTTGTGGCTCTTCTTCTTGCACTAGTTGCACCTATTCTTCATTGACGGGAGGGAGAGGAGTGACTAAACCTTTATCCAAGAAAGACAAATCTTGACTTGGTGATGATGAGGCACCTTGAATTCCTTGTGGTTGAGGTGCTGATTGACTCCAACCCCCTTTTAAAGGTTGATTTGTTGGTGTATCCCTTATCTTATCACCAACAAGTTTAGTTCCTACAGGCATGAAGCCAAAATTTGACATATTAAATTCATCATTTCCTTGATTCTCTTGCTCTTAAATCCATTTTTTTAGCTCATCCTCCAAAGTAGTAACCTGAACAGGTTGTGTAGGAATGGATGGTGGTGTTAAAGTGGAACTCCTTCTTTGTTTTGCCTTAGTAGCCCTGGCTAGACGAGTCCTCTGACTCAAAGGAAGGTTATCCTCTTCATCTTCTTCGACAATAGTTTATGGGACTAAAGGAATAGGAATAACCTTACTTTGCACTTTTGTCTCCTAGTCCTTTTAATTGGAGTTTTAGCCTTTTTTCTCTGAGGAGCTAATGGAGAGGCTTCTTCTTCTTGAACCTGTGGGGACACCTCTTGTGCTTTCTCTTTAGGTCCCTATCCCTATTCTAGTGGTGGCACTTGTGGATTATCTTGAGATTGAGTCGCCTCTTGGGCTTGAGTCCCTTCAACTAGTCCCTTCAACTTCGGGCTCAGCTCACTGTGAAGAATTTTTTTTCCTTTTATTATTTCCTTTTTGTGCCTTGAAGTATCCAACTTCCCTATCATGCTGATACACTATCTCTGCCCTAATTGAAGATTGGGCTATGAACATTGGTACTATAACCTTCACCCCTCTACCTTTCACTAGGTAGACTGTAGCTTGGAAAACTAATACTCGTGGAATAGGGTCCAACTTGAATGGTCTCTTAATCCATTCCTTGGTCAACTAGATGGTATGCTTTGCCCTATGATTGATATCTGAATTTTCTTCTCTATCAGTTTTTGCATTCATGATCTACCAATTGCATATCTTATCTTGATTATGTAGGGGATCCAAGATATATGAAGTGTCTTGTTGAACAACCTTCAATACGACCTTTATTTTCAAGGCACTACCTTTCAAATAAAGAGTCACCCTACAATAATCCTTTATTTGGATATCATAATCATCTACTGCATTCATCCAGTGATCTTCTATAGCATCTTCATGTTTAAATTGTTTTCTTGCCAAGTATTGGACTTTGTCAATATTATCAAAACATGGACAAGGGGAGTTATATTCCTCCAAGGGATACCGATCCCATTCTACCTCAAAAGTCATGATATCCTACTTTTGCTTGACACTAAATGGACCTATGGTGATGGGACATACCTAGGTCTTCTTATGTTGTTTCCTTACTCTGTCATATGCAGACGAGAGTTGTCATGCAATCTTTAGAAAAATGAGTCTATCACATGGATACCTAGGGAGCTTCTTAGGATTTATAGTTGTACCTAATACCCTTAAGTAGGTGAATATCTTGAATTGGATGTAGTAGGCACCTATTTTTGTAATTCTTATTGCTGCCTCTTCTAACCTCCTTTTTGCATAGTGTCCCTTAATGAACCAGATGATTGAAAAAATGAAAGCATCATTCACTATTTTGTATTCTTTGCTATGATCTGAGAGCTTTTTCTTCACTAGCTGGGGATATACCACATAAGGTCATGCATCAACATCTTGCAAGTTGCCCCTCTTAAAAAACCTGAGGTAGTATGTAGTCCTTGTTGCTAACAAATACAACAAATAAGATGTCATATAAAACATTGATCATTTTTTACCGCTACCAATTGTTCATCTAAATTCTCACTAAAAATTGTGGCCTAGTCAATTGGCATCTTTGTCGTTCTGATGGTTTCAATGAAGTGTATCATCCATATGTTTAAGTGTCCTATTGTTGAAAATCCCATGATATTACTCAAGAGCACTATGGAATGTCTAATATCATCCTTCATGTAACCTCTTTTCATATCTACTTTCCCTACTCTTTGCTCAAGAGGTATTCTATCAATGAGATATGAAGATTGAATAATTTCTATAGCTTCTTGTTCATGATCTCTATACTACCTTTCTGCTTGATGGTATGTCAGTCTTATACACTAGTTTGCCCTCAGAAGATGGAATACTTTCTCGATATTCTTAGGTCTTAGATCAAGAATGATCTCTCAATTTATACTTTTTACCACTGTCTCTTCCGAAACATAATGCTCGGCCAAAGCCATGATCAACTCAAAAGATTGTATTGAAATAAGGTGTGAAGCTGCATTTAATAATCCTGATTTGATGAGTGCAGAAACCATTGGGAACCTTTTATTTGGTTTGTTGTAAAGAAATAGGAATGCATTCCAGTCAATATGACCCATTTCCATGTCTTGAATCTCTGAATATGCATCCCAAAAATGTGATTTGGACGGTACACCCTGAAACTTGAAAACAACTGGCTTAGGAGCAATCTTTGCTACAATGGAGGATGAAGAAGAAGCCATTATATCTACAAAAAATAGAAGCATATGAGTCCAAGTGGTGGAAAAATAATTTTTAAACAAACACTAGTTGCTAAGAAAACTGACCCAGAACACTAAAAATTGATAAAACACCTAAAAAGTCTATTTCTAGCTCTGTTATGCAAATTTAACAAAAAGGGTGCACACCTTGCACACCTTGCGAGGTGTGCAATATGCACACCCTTACACTGCAAAAATACTAAGTGGACTAACAATAGGGTGCGTAAAGCGTGTACCCTAATCTCTTGAAGGTTTTTCCTTTAGGTTTACAAAGATGGAGCAATGTAATGTGCACATATGCACACCTTAAAATTAGGTGAGAGCTTTTTAAGTTATGTTTTAGTGACTAAAGGTATATTGTTTTGGTTTTCTCTTTTGAATGAAATAAAGGTGCACACCTTTATGATTTTTAACTTAGTGCTTATGTGTGCAGGTTGAGGGTTATAATGCACCTCTGTGGGTGCAGAGGTGCATTGCTGGAATCTTGAAAGCATGAAGTGTGAGTGTAGAACAGGAGAGGGGTCCTAAGCTTATATAGGCCCAAGATGGAGCAAACCTCTTGGAGTTATGCACCTGCACATGTGCGCACTTCCAAGAGGAAGTGCTTCACACTAGGGGTGTGCTAGGTGTGCTAGTGCACCGCTTAACCATTAAAAAATCACACTTTCCTCTAGAAATCTCTGATTCTGGGATTTGGGTTTCTCATGCAGAAGGCCAGGTTGTCCCAGACACTACATAGAGTCCAAAAATAAACTTAGACCCCAGACTAAGGCTCTGGAAAAGAAAGAATTAAACTAGGGGGTCCCCATTCCTAAGAGAAATGGGGTGTGTGTTGTAAAAACCACAACACCTATTAGGACATGAAAAGAAGATAGATGGACCCATTGTCTAGACAACTTCAATACTATCCTCACTGAATAATAGAAGTGCACATCAAAAACTATCCAACAAAAACTTATCTTACAAAATATAGTTCCTTGTAAGCTCACTATGCCTCAACTACACCAATCTTTTCTTTGATCCAAAAGATATTCGCATGTAAGCTTGCACAATACATCACATAGATATGATCACATATCACACTTCCATTGCTACTCTCCACCACAAGGAAATGGCCTTTCCTTTATACCAGGTCCAAGAATAAAATTTTGAGTCATCCTTGACGCTTTCCCAATTTAAAATAATAATATAGGACCAACTTAAGATATTACATTACAAGTTATATTACAATATTATATCTTTTTCACAATTACAAGTAATATGTCAGCTCATAGTCTTCATAAATTTAGATTCACTGATTATATGATTATGTGTATTTTAAAAAAAATTCTTCAACATGTCTTCAACCTCTGTCTCATCTTGCTCAACCAGATTCCATCTTTGTTAGGAGATAAAGCCCAAACATTAGTACCCACTTTCTAGAAATGCTATACGAAAGCAACCTTCACCAAATTCTTCACAACTCTATCTAATATTCATATTTTTGTATGCACTCTTAGTTGTAGCATCTAGAAATATTCTAGAACATAATCCCAAGTGCATATAATATGATCTTCAATCCTCAAACTGTGTGAAGCCAATCTCTGTCTGTTGTACTACCAATCTTCACACATTAACCAATATGTTGACATCAATGACAAAATTTATAATGACTATAACATATAATCATTGAATCATGTCTCCAACACTACTAAAATACCCCCTAATAGGAACACCATCAACATTCATGCTAACACATCATAGATCTTTACCTTCCTATTCTGAAATTCTAACTTGTAACTTGTATTGTTTAGCTGTGCAACACTCAAAAAATTGTATTTTAGTCCTTGAATCCAATAGAATCATTACATCTAATTTTATCATTTAGCATAAATGACCCTTTACCTTTCATAAGACATGGAACATCATTTCCAAGTTTAACAGTTCTACCTTCATATTCTTCTAGCTTATCAAACTTACTATTATCACCAATCATGTGATGTGAACATACACTATCAATAATCCATGTATCACTTTTACTAACATGAGAAATAAGAGCTTTTTCTTCCTCATACATACTTCTATGAGGAGAATTTCTCCTTGTTCACATAAGTCCTATCATGACATCCTATTCTCATCCTTCTTTTCTATGAGGATAATTTCTCCTCATTCAGCTTTAGTATCTCTGTCTTATACATCTCTGGATCTTTAGCTTAAGTGCCTTCAAATTTTTCCTCCAAACACTTAACTTTGATGCCAATTGTTAGATAACTGAGAGGGGGAGTGAATCAATTATAAACACTTATCCTATAGGCCTTAAAATAATTTTCACCAATTAAAAAACTTTAATCTTTCAGATTATTAACTTGATAACCAATTTTAACATCAAAATATAAACTGGTATAAACTTTGTAATCCACTATTAATTTGATACATTGATTATGAGAGCTAGCTTCTAGTTGATACTGAGTTGTAGCAATAAACAATAAACATGAAATAAACTTGCAACATCATAAGCATTCACACAAATTGATAAAAGTGTTTAATATGGAAACCTTGTAAACGGAAAAATCACCTAGGAACTAGCAACCCAAAGTTTTCACTCTTCTAAAGTGAGCTCTATTAGGATCCAACCTTGCTAAAGGTTATATAGACATTTTTAATGTGACATTGTTAGAGGATTTTCACCAAAGATCATCTAGACCTTGTTCATTCTTTGAAACTTCTGAAGAATGGCTTGCCTTAAAGGACTCACACAACACTAAATAAATGTTACCATATAGGATTTGAAAAGACTATTAGTTCCACTTGATTAAGAGATTTTCTACTATAATGATTAGATAGTAACAATGAAATGATCCATTAGGTTTAGCACTACTTTGCTTGTTCAAATCTTTGTGTCACTCAATCTTTGTCTTCTAATCCCTTATTGGATGATTTACACTCTATACACATTAACTTAGCACTTCCTTTGCTTGATCTTCACAATACTATTCTGCTCGATTATCCTTATATCTTTAACTTCTTTAGCATCAACATAATCAACATAATCAACAATAATAAATATTGTATTCATACTATAAATAGAAAACTTTTTTCGCTCCTTTAGAATCTTTCATGTTTTTTCGCTTAACTAGAATCATTAGATTTGCACCAGGTTCATGTTCATTAAATCTAGATGCTCAGGAAATATACTCCAACCTTGAAGTTTGTGCTCCATTTCCAATTGTTAAATCTCCTTCATTAGTTCTTCTTTGAATTTCTCCAACCATTGATCTTATAAGAAACTTCATCCTTATCTTTGAAACTTCTCGAACAATCTTTATTTTCATCAAATGTTGGCCTCATATTAAATATTTTTTTAAACTATTCTTTCTTTTCATGCTTAATTAACAATATATATTTCTCGATTAACACTAGACTCAGTTAACACTGGAATTTCTCGATTGACACTACACTTTATTCATTTATTTTTCAGGTGCTCAGTGACAATTGTAGTAGTTCAGTTAATACCATGTTCCTTCATTCACTGACCAAACTGTCTTGCTTATACATGATTCCAACACTTAATCAAATCATGTAAAATAATCAAACCAATATTATACTGCCAGATTCTAACTCATTCAAGTTCCCATTGAATACCATACACTTTCAACACTTACATCATCATACTTTCTTCAAATACTCTTCATCAATCAAATGTTATGGCACTCTACTGAATCAACATAATGTCTAACCAACTAAGGCTTGACATCAATGACAACATAACAACTGATATGACTCTTTCACATACATTAACAACATTATCAGTTGGGCCTAACAATCTCCATATGTTAGGGCATCAAAATTCTCTCACATACCAATGGAGATTTTGACAAGGATGTTATACATGTGATGAATAATTTCATTATAGATATAATATTTTCATCATAGATTACTTTCGATGTTCATCCAAATTATGGTTGAGAATTCTATTAAAACCCAATGAAATTTTTGTGTCTGTAGTGAAACAATTCATCAAATTTAAAGAATTATCTTTGGATCTTACCACAAAGTGTCATTATTGTTTTGATGCTTCATCATAGTGTTAACAAAAAAGTAGAAATGTTTGACAAATATTTCATTGTATTTACCCTACTGTAATAGTCAAGTTTTGACAAATACAAAGTCATAATTCTAACACATAATCCATTGATGATATGATGACAAAATATTTATTGAAGCTTTTGACAAAATTTGAGTGACAACATGCTTCTTGGAATTTCATCATATAGATGAAGGTTGAGGATTGCAATTCCAAAAAATGCTTGTCAAAAAATTATGCCAAAATGTGTTAGTGTGTCTATAAGGGGACTCCACATTTAAAAAAAAAAAAGAATGTTGTGGATCTCATTAGAGAGTGAGGATGTTGGTATTTTTATGTTTTGAAGTATCACACTTACATTCACATAGTCAAGTTTACGAGGAAGCCTCTCCTCCTCATGTAACACTACAATGACTAGATAATCCTTCTAGTGTTCTATAGAAATTGTTTGGAGGTGCACAACCTCTTTACTCTCGAGAAGGTTAAAGAAGAGGGACTCCCATTCTTCTTTGGGGATTATAATTTTACAATGGTAACCATAAAAGAATAAAAGGTAGAGTTGGATTCCCTCCACCTTGACAAATTTTAATTACAAAGGAATTCATTTGATCCTAAGGGAAGGTTGAGCAGAAAATTGCATGATACTTTCACATACCACCTCCCTCCTCTTGCAGACTTTTGTGTAGACTGTTAGGATGATCTTGATATATTTTGGCACCATCATCACTAGGTCATAGAAGAGGAGATTCATATCATTGGTTTGAGGCCCTTCATAAATAATTATAGAGATAAGATGAAAGTTATACATTTAGTCTTCAATTGAAATAACACGTGAAGCCTCCTAATAGAGCACGCTGATTGGAAGACTTAGGATAAATATAGAATAAACAAATTTAGCCATGATGTTATAAATAAGATCCATTTTCCTTTTGAATAGGCCTTCCCAAAAGTATTAGGATCATGGCTCATCCTTCCCAATAATATGAGAGGTGAACCAAAAAGAAGGAGGATGCCTCTTCATCCAGGAAATTAGACCCTCTCTAGTCATCCTTGACTAAAGAATTCATGGAGGAGTTAGGAACACAAATTCATAAATCCTAGAAGTTCACTTCCACTGCTAAACAAGGGGGTAATGACCATACTTGGTGTAGAAACCTTGGTATCTATGCCACCACCTCTTGTAATAATTATCATGGTAACTTTGGCCTTTGACCTCCCATAAATCATCATAGAAGGTGAAATAGATGATCAAGGAGGAGATGGATGCATCCTTGGTGAATCCTTATAAAATAAAGAAAAAGGATACCTAAGTCATCTTGGGTGATTTTACCATCAAACTTGGTCAACACATGGTCCATTATTCAATGATGCACTGGCTCAAAACTATGATGAGATAGTAATTGATAATTTATTATCCGAGTTGGAGTCAATCTTCAACATAGAGATCCCAATTGTCATGGGATATGATGATATAACACTCTTGAAGATCAAGCACACCTCCTCTAATATTTTGAGAAAATAAGAAAAGATAGGAGGAGGAAAGGGTAAGGGAACCATTTGGAAAAGGAGCTATGACTTAAAGAAGAAGAAGATAGACAAGAAGATGATTCTATCCATAAGGCCAATGAAGCCACTAAATATGAAGAATTGAGGGTAAAAAATGAATAAATGATCGAGAAATAGTCTAAGGTCACAAAGGAGGTCATAAATCAATTAGACCATTTCCCACAACCATTAGTAAATCATTCGACAAGTATGCGACCTTCATAAGGATGATCATGGGGATGGATCTTAAGCACGTGGAAATATTTTTATGCTTGGATTCCTTTCTAATTTGTTTTAAGGAGAACATGAAAGGACAATGTGGTCTAACCCAAGACTTTGATGGAATAGTAATGGAGGATTTCATTAGTTGATAATAATAGTTCACGATACCACTAAGACAACAGATATGTTAGTGTAAATAATTAATTATTATTACACTTTACTTAAGTTTACTTAGGTTAATGCATTATCATATAGACACCTAGGAGTATGTGTAGTCATATGAGTTGTCTTGTTGACAACACAAGAGTTTGCATATTCATCTAAGTTGTCATGTTTACAACAAAGTTGTTTGCACTCCAATTGAGCATATGGTGTCTACAACATCTCTTTACAAGATACACCTATGAAAGCTTATCCTCTCATAATCACACAAACTCTTGTGCTCAATGGAGGATAATCCACTCTTGGTGGACATGTGCTTGGTTGTGAGGTTTATCACTTTGTTGACTCCTAGTCATTCTGGATGCCTTTATAAATAGGCACTTCTAGTGTGTATTCATATGATATTCATTCTCATTATTTTTATTATGATCATCCATTATTGGTCCATATTATGCTAGTGCTTGAGTTTCTTAATCTTGGTGTTATTTTTCCCTAAGGAAAATTCTTACATGGTATTAGAGTGATAGGAGATCTCTTCACATAGCCATTGGAGACCATTTTTGCTTCACCTCTTGGAGGGCCATGATTCAGATCTAGAGTGATTGTAGTTATTGGGAGCATTTAGAGCCAAAGCAAACCTCACCATTGCGTCTGGAGGATCAATTCGATGAATTTTGACTGTAAATTTGCCTACCCTAGGCCATAGTCAAATCTGAGGCAATTTTTTTTTGCAAACCAAAACCTAAAGGCCCAATTTGTGAAATTGGTATGATCTCTTTATATCTATGCAATTAATTTTAGATCTCCATTTTTATTTGTGTCTCCATATTTTTTCTTTTTGGATTTGCATTTTATTTCTAGAAAAATCGTCAAAAAATTTGGCCATCTGGCTAGTAGGAGAGCAATTTTATTGCAGGAAGGCCAGGCAATCAAATGCTAGCCCCTTATGGCTAGCATTAATATTTTGCAGACTACAACCGGCTTCCCAACCACATATTGTGACCGAAATTTAACATAACCACAAGCCAAACCGCAAACCATGATTGGCTCATACACAACCTCACGAGAACATACACCGTGGCTTCCAAGCCATTTCAATCTCTAAAGCCTCTCAAATTTAAAGCCCTCGATGCCTATGCATACGGTGAATGTGGGATTAAATCCCATGCTGACCCCTTTGCTGCACCACTAGTTGACTGCTCCATGATGCCACCTGAGCCCCGTCGACACTGTGATCTCTACCACTCCTTCGCCCCAACGCTAGCATACCACC
The DNA here is from genome assembly GCA_028749045.1 of Cupressus sempervirens. Lineage (NCBI taxonomy): Eukaryota > Viridiplantae > Streptophyta > Pinopsida > Cupressales > Cupressaceae > Cupressus > Cupressus sempervirens. The sequence goes on from CM053791.1 coordinate 511,306,617, forward strand.
TTCTTTCGAGCGTAGTTTGTCCCATTGGTGCCAGCTCAGCCAAACGCAATCTACCACATGGTAACCGCCCATGCGGCCAACTTTCACCACATCAACATTCAATGCGACAGTGCCACATCAGCACCAACTCAGTTCCCCCAAAATGAAGATTGACATGTCATGGGACACATCATATGCTGCATCGACATTCGTACAATATCGATTGCCACATCAGCTAGCCTGGTTTTTTTTTTGCTGACATCATCACTTGACGAGCTTTGATTTGATGACCATTTAACCATCACTGAAAGGCCAAATTACATTGTTGAGACAACCATTTGGACATCAAATTTAACCTAGTGGTTTCTTGACATCATCAGGGCAGACCCCTCACCATATGCAATTTTGATTTGACAGTCCAAATTTGGGGGGCCATATCTCTGTCATTCGGACTCCAAATCAAGTGCAATTTTTTTTGTTTGGGCTAGAATTTCCTAAATTTTTAAGTGGTGCTATTATTTTTTGGCTTTGGTGCACAGATTTGTCAAAAAAATAAATTTTAGGTGACTGTACTTGTCCAATTCTACATTTTGCAACTTCAAATGCTCCGTACAGGCTCATCTGGACACATATTCTAGTTCCATTTTTTTGAATGTGCATATTTTTCATCTACTTTCTAGATCTACAATTAGATTATAAGCTTGTGTGGATAGAAATACCACTTTCAGAAATAGGTCCTTTTTTGCATTGTATTGGTTTGATCAAACTTCAAAACTATTGTCTATATGAGCTACATTGCTAAGTACCAAATTTGGACTCCAAGAGGAAGTTGTAAATAGGAAAATCAGAAGTCCACTTTTGTCCATTTTGACAAGTGGCCTATTGTAATCGCATTAAGTATAAAGTGCCTAAAGCATTCATTTGCGAGGGGGGGGGGGGGGTTTCTTTGATTGAGTGAAAAAGGGGGGTGTGTCTTGTGTTCTTTCATCTCCTTAATATTGTGCTCTTTCTTTTGCATTATGGGTTCTTTTTCTAAGTTAACACCATATAGTTATGCTACTTGGAAAGAAAAGATAAAGAAACCATTAGTTGAAAAAGGTTTACTACGTTATGTAACTGGTGCAACAAAGAAACCTGATGATGATGCCGATGAGTCTTGTAAAGAAGATTATGCATCAAAATAAGAAATGGCCTTAGGAACCTTGTTAAAGAATATCTTAGATCCTGTCATTTATCACATCAGGAACATTAACAATCCAATAGAAGTTTGGGATAAACTTGAAGCATTGTATGGGATAGTAGACAAAGATATGGCCTACACCATTGAGGACAATCTTCTCAAATTGGGTCTTAGGAATTTTGACACCATCAAAGATTATCTTACTCAAATAGACATGTATAGGGCACAACTAAAGGATTGTGGTGAACCCATCAAAGATGGAAAGTTGATCAAACATGTGATGACTCATTTTTTCCTGAATATGTCACTTTTGTTTCAAGTTGTAATACTCACAAGTTAGCAATGGGAAGTGCCTTCACTAAGCCTTCATTCGAGTCATTTTCAGGAATGTTGGTCTTAGAACATGAAAAGTTAGTGAGTACGGGAATTCTCTAGTTTTCCAAGACCAAAGCCTTGGTAGCTAATCAAGGGAATCAAGGTGGTAAAAATTCCAACAAGAAGCAAAACTAGTGGAAGGCTAATCCACAAGACGACACACAAAAATCTTCCTCTACACAACAATCTTCCTCAGAACAAGGCAAGTCTTTTTCCAAAAATAAAGAAGGGGAACAACTTCAATAAAAGGGAGAAAAAAACTTGTGCCTATTGTAAGAAAAATGGTCATAATGAACATGAGTGTAAGGATAAGCAAATTGATGAGTTGTTAAACATAATAAGGAAACATAGAATTGATGTGCTGAATGCCTATAAGGATAAGGGATCTTCATCCACTTCAAAAGGTAAGGGACAAGATTTGGTAGTAGGTACAAACAATCATGAGGAATGGGTTCTTGATTCAGGAGCTACACATCATATGGGCACTTCAAGGGAGCATTTTTCCTCTTTAAAACCATCACATGTACCTTAAATCTATGCGGGAAATGACACACAAGTGGAAGTTGAAGGAAAAGGGAATGTTGAATTGGACAATGGATTTTTCAACAATGTTCTTCATGTTCCCAACCTTAGTACCAACCTCCTTTCAATCTACCAAATAACTCACTATGGATGTGGCAACAAAGTGGAGTTCCTTCCTGATTCAGATGTGGTGAAAAATCTAAAGGATGATTCTATGGTGGCAATTGGAAAGGCTAATCATGATACAAGACTTTATTCTTTTTCTCATTTTGTGCCTAAGTCCACTTCCCTTGCCTTGTTGACCCACACAAATTCACAAAGTAAACTATGGCATGAGAGGTTTGGACATCTCAATTACTGCTAGCTTTAACAACTTAGCAACAAGGATATGGTCATAGATCTACCTCAAGTCAAATATTCAGAGGGTGTATGTATAGGTTGTGAAGCAGGCAAGCATCCCAAAGAGAAGTCTGACAAGGGGAAGACTTCGAGAGCTACTGTTGTTCTTGAATTGGTTCATAGTGATGTAGCTAGCCTATTTCCAGTACCATCATTTGGAAAGGCTCGCTATGTTCTCACCTTCATTGATGGCTTTTCATGCTACAGTTGGGTCTTCTTTCTTGCTCATAAGAGTGAAGTGTTTGATAAGTTTATCATCTTTAAAGCTCAAGTTGAGAAGCAATCAGGGAAAGCCATCAAGATTCTATGAACAGATAATGGAAGGGAATATGTGAACTCAAGGCTTATAAAATTTTGTACTCATGAGGGCATTGATCTTCAACATTTAGTTGCATACACTCAACAACAAAATGGTGTTGCTAAAAGGAAGAATAGAACCCTTAAAGAGATGACCACTTGTATGCTTCAACATAAGTCTCTAGATCAATTTTTTTGGGCAAAAGCTATGTGTTGTGCCAATTACATCCAAAATAGAAGTCCCCATAATGCCTTGGATGGAATTACATCTTTTGAGGCTTGGTGTGGAAGAAAACCAAGTGTAAAACACTTTAAAGTTTTTGGTTGTCCAGCATGGGCAAGGATACCTCCACAAAAATAGAAGGGATTGGAACCTCAAAGTAAACCTTGTATATTTGTTGGATATGCTGACCATCTTAAGGCATACAAACTCATGGATCTAGAGACACATGAAATTTTCTTTGAGAGGAGTGTTCACTTTGAAGAAACTTGTCCAAGTTCGGCTCCTTCAACTCTTCGTTCCTCCTTCATGGAAAGTGATGATAGTGATGATAGTGACTTGGAAGATGATATTCCTTCAACTTTGACTCAGAAGACACCAAATTTGCAGGGTCCGCAAATAGTTGAGGATATTCTTTCTTCTTCTTCCACTAGACCTTGTTGGGCACAACAAACACTTGATTCAGCAGGTTCATTGGTGGGGAATCCTTCAGATACTAGGAGGACAAGGGCACAACACAAATCATTTCCACATGCATATATTACCATTGCTTTTGATCCATAGTCATTTAAAGAAGCATCAGGGGTTCCTGAATGGGACAAGGCCATGGAGGAAGAATATAACTCTTTAATGAAAAAACAACACTTGGGACTTAGTTCCTCTTCCTAAGGGAAGAAAGTTGATTTAGTGTAAGTAGATCTATTCGACCAAGTTTGTAGTGGATGCAAGTGTGGATAAGTATAAGGCTAGACTTGTTGCCAAAGGTTTCTCACAGGTTCCTAGTACTGACTATACTGAGACCTTTGCACCGGTAACTAAGATGAACTCCATTTGTTTAACACTAGCTATAGCTACAACTTAGAGATGGGTTGTTCATTAGATGGATGTGAAGAGTGCATTCTTGAATGGTGATCTTCATGAGGAGATTTATATGGAGCAGCTACAGGGTTTCATTCAGGATTCTACTTTGGTTTACAAGTTGAAAAAGTTTATCTATGGCCTTAAGTAGGCTCCTAGGGCTTGGTATGCCAAGATGGATTCCTTCCTACTCTCAGCAGGACTCACCAGGTGTCATTCAAATTTGAATGTCTACATTATTTAGTAGGATGAATCACACTTGATACTCATGCTTTATTTAGATGACTTGATCGTTATAGGAAGTACTTCATCCATTATTGCCAGTGTCAAGACTTCTTTGCAGGACAAATTTGCTATGAATGACTTGGGCCTACTTCATTACTTCCTTGGTATTGAGATCACACTTTCTCAACCCAAGTATGCTCTTGATTTACTTTCTCACTTTTGCATGAGCAATTGTAAGCCTGCACCTACTCCTTTTCTTTTAGGTGTTAAGTTAGAGGCCAAGTGTTCCACTCTACTTGTTGATGCTACATTGTATAAACAGTTGGTTGGGAGCCTCATTTACTTGACACATACATGCCCTAACATAGCTTTTGTAGTTGGCATGGTTTCTCATTTTATGCAAGAACCACATGAGCTTCATTGGAAGGCCACCAAATGCATCTTGCACTACATATAGGGTACACATACACATGGGATACACTATGAAATAGTTACTAGACTTCATTTGGTTGGATATACAGACTTAGACTATGCGGGGGATCTTGATTCTCGAAAGTCTACTTCAGGTTACATGTTTCATCTTAGTTTTGGCCCCATTTGTTGGTAGAGGAAGAAGCAAAATACTATTGCTCTTTCTTCAACTAAGGCTGAGTATTGAGGGATTGTTACTACAGCTACAGAGGCTATATGGCTACAACATATCCTGAAGGAGTTTGGGTTCAACTTTCTACAGTCTACAATTATTCATTGTGATAATTAGAGTGTTATTGAGATCTCAAAACATCCAATTCAACACCAATAGACCAAACACATTGAGGTTCATATGCACTACATTAGAGAGTTGATACATGAGCAGGTCATTGCATTGCAGTATTGTCCTACAACATAGCAAGTTGCAGATATCTTCACCAAACCCTTCATTGAGGTCAAATATATCCATTTGCGAGATCTCTTGGAGGTGCATGATATTTCAGAAAAAGGAAGTCACTTGAATTCTCTCTTTTTTCTTATGGAAGAGATCTTTTCCTTACATAAGGTCTTCTTCTCTCTCATCTTCTTTATTGTACTTATCTCTCTTTTTGGGGGAGGGTTCTTCCCATGAGGTTTTCCCTCTTTCTCCATTTTTAGAGAGATTGCATTGCATTGCATTGTATGTAGAGCATTGCATTTGTACATGGGTACCTGACATGGCCTAATAGCCAGGACACATCATGCATTTTCATCATAGCTTTTGTGAGCTTAAGTTCATTCCCCTAAGTTGCACTTAAGGGGGGGTGTTAGTGTAAATAATTAATTATTATTACGCTTTACTTAAGTTTACTTAGGTTATTGCATTATCATATTAGTTATCATATAGACACCTAGGAGTATGCACAATCATATGAGTTGTCTTGTTGACAACACATGAGTTTGCATATTCATTTGAGTTGTCATGTTGACAACATGATTGTTTGCACTCCAATTGAGCATATGGTTTCTACAACATCTCTTTATGATATACACCTATGTAAGCTTATCCTCTCATCATTAAACAAACTCCTATGCTCAATGGAGGATAATCCACTCTTGGTGGACATGTGCTTAGTTGTGAGGCTTATCACTTTGTTGACTACTAGTCATTCTAGATGCTTTTATAAACATGCACTTCTGGTGTTTATTCATATGATATTCATTCTCATTATTTTTATTATGATCATCCATTACTGGTCCATATTGTGCTAGTGCTTGAGCTTCTTGATCTTGGTGTTATTTTGCCCTAAGGAAAATTCTTACAAAATCAATTGCAAAATTGTACATCCTAGGCTAGGGATGGATTAGAAGAGAATTAGTTATGCATCTAATGAAATAAATTAAAAAGAATATATTGGAGGAGTGCATTAAATATTTACAAATTTTTTTTTGGAAGGTCAGCCCTCAGGGTAACTATTTTTTTCGTTCCCCTTTCCTGTTTTATCAAAGAGAAGTTTCCCTTGGATAATACATTCCCATATTCTAGTCAATGGATAGTCCATTTTTTAAAAAATTCTTGTAATAATTTTAGGGGTATGACTTGATGTATCCTCTCAAATCCAACTAATTCTCATCCAATGATCTAAAATATATATCATGTCTAAAGTGTGACAAATAGACTCTAAAATAAAAAGTGTGTAAACAAACTTGGATCAATTGTGAGTACCCTTTTCACTACTTGAGATGTCTATCTAGAATTAAAGGATCAAGGATGTAGGGTAGACTTTTTGGATATACATTAAGTTGATTTCCATAATATATTCTTATGAATTACTATAAATATAATGTATCAAAGCTCACATGAATGAATAGATTTTTTCTTGTTATTCTATACTTCTAACCCCCCCTCTCCCCTCGTTCATCCCCTTTTGGAATTATACTTGTACATAATGTACACCCATGTGACTATGAACAACAATTATATATAGCTATAAATAGTTGTAAATGGTTATCAATAGTGGTATAAAAATGTAAATGATGTAAATAGGGTTAAGGTTTCTAGAAAATGAAGTTTGCAGACTTTATAATTTTTTCTATAAAGGTGCAGATTCATACTATTGTTAGGATCCACAAAAAATGATTATTTGGAAGGATGTAACAATAGCGATAGTGATATTTAACAAACCTAACTTATCTTAGATCTTAGGGTACTAGATAATTGTTGGATTAGTGTTTGTTTTTATTTTGGTTTGCATTCTGAAGCATATGAAATACACAGATATAGTGAAGCCAACTATTGATGGTTGGGTTTATCATCAACAATGAAATAAATGACTCATAATTAACCTCTAGATTTTGGTCTTTTATTATAATTATTAGTAAACTTGTTTCATTTTGATGGTCATTGTATCCTCTACTCAAGGGTTTTTTATCATTTGATGAATAGAAATGGATTTTTTAATGAATCTATCACTTTAATGTATTTATGGTTGCTGACTATATATATTTGAAGTTTCTCGTCTAGTCTTGAGTATTGTTGATAATTTTATATTTAAAAGTGATTATAGCTAGTTTCTTTTCCCCCTTGATTCTATTTATTTATTTATTTCTATTATTATTCTCTAACAAGTTTCTTGCATTAATACTCTAGTGTTTGTGTCTAGACCTTTCCCATAACTAGTAGGCCCCCTTGGATAAATAATCATTTCTCCAACTCAAACCTTTCAACATCACCATGACCTTACTACTAGGAACTTGAGATATATGGAAATATCTTTCCCAAAAACCTCTTCCATTTAGAGTTGGTTGATTCTTTCACATTTGGTGGCATCTAACCTCTATTTTGTAACCTTTCCATAAAATCTCACCAGTGCCACATAGTGTGATAATCCACATGTTGCCATGTGAAAATAATTTCACTTGGAATAAGAATCAATATGGGTTTTTTTTAATTGTCAAGCCTATTTACACTCTACTAATTAAATTCCATGGGGATCTTTATATTGGAGGAAAATCTTGAACCCACGACATATACCTAAATCAACCTTTTGTTGTGAGTTGAGATGCATGAGAAAGGGTTGATACATGACATTGAATTAAAAGGGGATTTCATCTACTTAATAGATGCATCTTGTATAAAAGGAAGCAAGAGAGACCATTCACCATTTATTCACCAAATGTTACTTTTTTTCACACATTTGGCATAAGGTCTTGTAGAAAATCAACTTTTGGTAGGTCTTTCATAGAGACATTCAACATTTTCTCACCAATTGTCTTTCACCATAAAATCATTCTCTCATCAAGTAAATTTGGAAGAAAATCCATCCTGATATCTTCTAGACTATTTGGAAGGAAAGGAACAACTAAATCTTTGGGGAGATGAACAAATTTTGTCGATTTGTTTTCCTTAATTTTAATAAATTTTTGATTAAAAATCTCCTAGTCTCAAGGTGGAAAAAACCTTGTTCTCCACCCACTATGGACGACTTCTTGATTACCAGATACTAGAAACCCCCCATAAGTAAAGAATTTCGATAACTCCAAAAAACTTACTAGGAAAAATTCCACGTGGAAGATCATAGATTAAAGTTTAATGATGTGTGAAAACTTAGTGAGAAGGAGGTAGAGGCATTATTAAAAAATTGAAAGGGCCAACTTACTATTGCTTTATCTTCTAGACTGGAGGATCATACTATCAACCAAGTTGAATGGATATCTCTCTTATAGGGAGTTAAATTTTCCCTTATAATTGGTATTAAAAATCTAAAATTTGAGGGGAACACTGGGTTTAATTGTTAAAGAAAATTGAGGAATAATGTCTGTAGGATGCTATGTTGAAGGATGTTAAAGAAACTCGAGGAATAATGTTTAATTCACTTAAAGACATACCTTTAGATAATGGAATGTAGATCCAACTCTATGTTTGTGTTTGGTTACTGTAAGACAACTTACGATGTTGGAGAGAAGTAAATCAACTTCTTGAGTCTACTAAGGTCATTCTTGAGTGGGAAAAACCACCAACCATGTTAATGATGATCACTAACCTCTTTATTTTTATTTTTTATTTTTCTAATTGGTGGGGTGAAGGGTAGATTTATTCCCAAGACTTTATCAAATTTAGAATTTAAATTTGGAGTCATTTTATCATTACCCATGTAAGGAGAGGTTGTCCACATGGATGGTGTATTTATCTAAGTTATCATTCTTATTTCTAAGTCCATACATGTTGGTCAATAAATTATTTCACTTATTGGAAACTACCATAGTTGGGACTTGGAGTAATGATTATTTAATTTGGCATATTTTCTTGGATTTGATGAATGGTTTGAAGGCTTTTCCAGTCTTATTGCCTCATGGATGGTGGAGGGTTCACACATGTGAGATATCAATCTAATTTGGAAGATTAAAGGTTTCATTACTTGCAATAAATATGATGATTATTCACCTCCATTATTACAAAGTTTGTGTTTGTTCATATAGATGTTTCCTTTATAGGTAACCCTTATATTTTCATTCACAATACTCAAAACTATATATTTTTTTTGTATCTTGTCAATTCTAGCATTTGAAATAATAAGAGGTGATAGACTTTGCATTGAGTGCAGTAAGCATGAAAAAATTAAGATAAATATTATTGTTTGGTTTGTGTGCACAAGAGGAGGTATTGACAAGTTTATTGAAAGCATGATCATCTCTTACGAGAATTTTTTAAAGCATTTCATTTCATCCTAGTTTGATAGGAGGGTTACTATTGGTGGTATTACCTTTAAAGTGAATGAGGAGGTTATTTCCCAAGTGATAAGCCTCTAAAAAAAAGAAAGAATAAAATTGAATAAAGTGAGACAAACCCCTAACATTATGAACCTCAACCAAAATTTGAGGTGATGAGTTGTCTTTCAAGAAAAGGGGGGTCTTTGACTGTGAATTTGTTTGTCAGCATGGGACTACATGTATGTTGTAATAATGAAATAATTTACACTTGAAGGCCACTTAGAGCTTTATTATTACCAGTCTCATTTCCTTAATCACCTTAGGAATAGGGATCCATTTTCAAAAAAAATCCTCATGCATTCTATGGATGCCAATGTTAAATAAATAGCCAAAGCTAAGAGTAAGGGAAGAAATTAAGTATCTTACAATAGACCTTAATCTATTACCTCTATAAGTTTCATATTTCTATGCCTTATGTATCTTAGTCTTGGAATATCTAACTTCGTAGTCCCCACATTCTTATAGTGTTGACCCTGACCGAGGGCACGATAAAAATCTATTCTTAAAGAAACCATCCATTAAAACTACCATAAGCCCCTTTGAATCCTCCCCTACAGTTGAAATGGATGATAAACCCAAAGTAAAAAAGAGAGCCAACCCCCTTGGGGAGGTAAAAGATCAGGAGACCAAAAAGGTAACAATCAAAATTCAACAAATATATTCTGATATATATAAGTTATAGATGAATCTAGTACCCCTTGACACTCTTTTAGGTTAGCCATTGAACCCACTAACAAAGGAAAAAATGAAAAGAGCCATCTTCCTTTCATAAGTGGGAGGGCATGGAAAGTAGGGAGGTGGAGAAAGAAACCCAAGAGAAGAAGCCTCATATACCAACACTAGTAGTTCATCCCATGTTTCTAAGATCCTTAAAAATAATTTTTTCAATCTAACTCATGATCCTACAACTAGAGCCAATTCTCCCTCCCCTACCTTCAACATGGAAAATACTATTATGGAGTGTAATGTCAAGGGGGAGGGTGGAGGTGATATCAAAAAAATTAAGAAAACCTTGGTTGAATTTGTTGAGAAACTACAAGAGGGTGTTCATGGGTTAGTAAGTATGGATAAGAGACTCCAAGAGGTGTCATGCATAGCACAAAAAACATCCTCTATTTTTTACAGGAAATATATTAAGGTAGGGTCAATGAGGAGGATGACTCTAAGGAATTGTTCAAGTTCTTGATTGAAGATTGGGCTAGGATGATGTTATCCAATCCTAGGAATCATAAGAAAAATTAATGTTGGTGCTTTCCTTTTGGTGGTTTTTGATGTTCAGTGGCCTGAATGGCCTTAGATGTCTTAAGATTGTTAATTGTTGTATGTTTTATATTGTAGTTTTTATGATGCAAGAGCATCTTGGTTGTAAGGGAAATCTTACATCACCCAAATATATTTTAGTTTTGTCTTTTCAATAAGGGTTATTTCAGTGCAAAGTTGCTAGTTCTAGAAGCTTACTATTTTTAGTAAGTTGGTCATTCAAGCTTAGAATGTTATGATTTCATCCATAGAGGTTCATTTTATATATATCAGCCTGCCAGTAAAGTTATTGAGATTCTTTGGTACAAAAACATTGATCTCCATTTTGAAGAATTTAGAGGCTCCCAAAAGGGGTCGAACCCTAACTAACTGGAGCTTGCTATACTTAAGCATTCTAGATCAGGTAGAGCCATTTCTAAAAAGGTGTAATCATAGTTAGTTAGAGAAATGATTGACTATTTATGGTCTCTGAAAGTTGTGCTACTTGAAATTATGAAAATGAAATTGTCTATGTTAAATCTAATGTAAAATACAAGGAAAGGTAATAATATAGAGTTGGTCGACCTTAGGGTCTAGGTCTAAAATTCTAGAATCTTCTTGGGTGGTGGAAAATTGCCTATATAAAGAAGGCTCATAGGGATGTCTAGGACAATTCAGGTGTTATTGTTGGTGGCTTTAGCTTACAAAATGTTGTAAGGAAAATGCCTATGTGGCTTTACATGTTTTTTTAAAAACATTTTTAATTCCATAATTTTGGAGATAATAAGAAACCTATTTTTTGTTATTGTAAATTGATGTTATTCCTCTATTTATTGTGTGTTTGTGTTGATTAGGGGAGTACCCTTCATCAAGTGGTGTCAGAGTAGGAGTTCCTAAGTGTGTAGACAAATTGTCAACTATGATGCAGTTGCACTAGGACCATGGTTGTTGGTTTGAGCGGTAAATATGAAAATGCTTCTACAAAGGGAATGTGGTGGAAGAGCTAGAGGTGTGACAACTAAGGGTTTTAAAGCCCTCCAGAAATAAGTGCAAACATTGCAAGAGGAGATTCAAAGAGGAATTCATATTTCAACAAGAGATGAAAGGGAGGATGAGTTTGAAGAAGGGAGTTTTGAAGATGAAGGAGAGGAAGGGCTTGATGTAGGAGCATCCTAGGCTTTCTTGCAATCTTGTATGGTTGGAGATATTTTGGCTAAGTGTTGTGAACTTGGTCACCAAATAGTGGTTCTCGATTGCTGAAGGGTCTAGTTGTGATCAAGGAGCTTGGCCATTGAGGGAGCTTGACAGATAAAGTTTTCTTGGCACCTGTTATGCTTGACAAGTGTTGGTTGCTCAACTTGTATTGGGTTGCTCAACATTCACTACAGTTCTTCACATGTATTAGTTGCTCGACATGCACTAGGAGCTCAACATGCACTGGGAGCTCAACAATGCTTGGGAGTTTACTGATCCTTGACATGGTTTTACTGATGTTTGGTTTTTTATTGGTTCCAATTGGTGTCGAGTTGTCTATGAGCTGACTTTTGGTATTTATTTTGTATTGTAACTAACTTTGGGTATTTAATTTGTGTTTTAACCTACTTGTGGTTCAACATATATTTAATGTATGAGATTTAATTTAATTTGTAATGAGTTGTGATGACTTGTGGCTTAGTTGGATATAAGTAGAGGGTCTTGTGGAGACTTTAGGTATTAAGTGATCCATCTTGGAGCAGGGGATGCAAACTTTGAAGAGCTAGTAGTTGCGGCTTGAGAACCAGAGGATTGCTTGGTGTTCTTATCTAGTTGTGGATCTGGAATAATTGGGATTGGGTTTGTAAGTTGGATCTTGTGGGATCTTGTAGAACTGTTATTGTAATTGCTGTTGTAGTTGGCCTTAACTTGGAAGGTCTTATAACCAAGCATATTGCATGTAATCAATTATTTTATGAATAAAGAGTTGTGATTTGGTATCAGATCTTGCATTGTTGTTGCATTATTGTTGTGTTTCCATTGTGTGGTTTTTTGCTAGGGGCTTGGACATCTCTTTTGGGGACTCTCCTACCTTGTACTACATCAGGACTAGAGATCTCGATGGTAATAGGTTTCTCAAAGTCATTCATAGGATTGGAAAAAGACCCAAGATTGAAGTTCATATTTTTAGGAAATTTTAACTAAGAGGAGATGATTAACTAGATTAGTGATCTAGAATAATATTTTGAGTATGAAAAAATCAAAGATCCAAAAAGGGTCAAATTTGTGAAAGCCAAGCTGAAAGGGCATGCAAAAATTTGGTGGCAAGAGATTCAATTAGAGTGAAATACAAGAAGAAAAGATAAAATTGCAAGATGGCTTGGATGGTGGATAAATTGAAGCGATAATTCATTTTTGTCAATTATGATCTCTATTTGCTAAAGCAAATGTAAGGGTTCAAGCAAGTGAGAAGATCTTTTTAGAAGTAAACCTAAGAGTTCTATTGAGTCCTCATCAGAATAGGTCATGCAAAAGATGACAAGAAGAAATTTTCTCGTTACCTTAATTGATTAAGGCCAAGTATTGAGGAGGAGCCAAGTATAGTTAGAATGACCAATATTAAAGAGCCATGTCACTTTTCCTTAAGGGTGGAAGGAAAATTGAGTAAGAAGTTTGAAAGTAGGGAAGGTGGAAGAGGTCGTGGTGGAAGATCCAACTAATGATTTTTTGGACGAAAAAATGAAGATAAAAAAAGGAATGTTGAGCTACGAAGTAGTAAAAATAGAGGGAAAATAACTTTAATTATTTATGTTATCAAAATAATAGGGATCAGAGAGGAAGAGAAAGAGGGCAAGGGCCAAGAAGGAGAGGTTTTCGTGGAACTTATTTCCATTGTGGTGGAGAAGCTCATAGAGCATATGAACATCCTCAACACCAAGGAAGAATATAGAGGATAGATGAAGGCCATACAAGATTTATAGATGTATATGAAGATGCCAAGTCATCACATTTCGAAGATACTAAAAGAGAAGTCCTAGTTAATAAAAGAGTCTTTTTGAGTGATGAGAATGAACCTAAAATAAGGAGGAGCTTGATTCATACTAGGTGCAAGTGTGAGGATAAGAATTATGATGTGATTATTGATAGTAGGAGCACTAACAATTTTGTGTCTGAGAAGATGGTCACAATTTTAAAGCTTAAGAGAGAGGGAAACTTGTCCATATTGGATTGCCTAGGTGTAGGATGACTACAAGGTCTTGGTTAGTGTACAATGCCCAGTAAAGTTCAAGATTAGGAACTACCATGATGATGTACTGTGTGACATCATGCCCATTGATGCATGTCATATATTTCATGGAAGGTTGTGGAAGTTTGACAGACGTGTTGTACATGATGTTTGTATGAATATCTATTCCTTGACAAAGGATAGAGTGATACATAAGCTAAATATATTGAAGGATATAGAAGAAAGGGTATGTAGCAATACCAATGTATGTTTGGTTAATGGAATAATGTTCCTAGAATGTATGAGGCATGGGCATAGATGATTTTATTTAATTCCAAAATATTGTAAAGAAGAAGTAGAAGATGTACCTGCAAAGGTTGCAGATTTGTTAGATGAGTTTCAAGATATAGCATCTAATAATATTTCTAATGGATTACCACTGGTAAGGAAGATTATTCATCATATGAACTTGATTCCAAGAACTAGTTTTCCAAATAAAGTAACACACATAATGACACCAATAGAAAGTGAAGAGTTGTATAGACAAGTACAAGAGTTATTGCTTAAGGGATTCATTCAAGAGAGTCTGAGTCCATACATTATACTAGCACTATTAGTACCCAAAAAATAGAGTATAGAGGATGTGTAAATATTTTAGGGCTATTAATAAGATCAAAATCAAGTGCAAATTTCCCTTTCCAAGAATGGATGATATTATGAACTATTTGAGTAGATTAGTGTATTTCACAAAGATAGATCTAAAGAGTGGATAACACCAAATCCAAATCAAAGAAGGGGATGAATGGAATGTTTTCTTCAAGAAAAAGGAGGGGTTGCACGAGTGGTTATCCATTTATTTTGGGCTATCTAATGCATCAAACACATTCATTTGGCTCATAAATGAGGTACCTAGATGATATTTTGATCTTTAGTAAGACATTGGAAGAGCATATAATGCATATTCGTAGGGTCTTTTAGAAGTTAAGGGAAGATAAATTGTTGATTAATCTAAAGAAGTACGATATTTTAAAAGAGTTAGTGTATCTAAGATTTGTAGTTTCAATAGAAGGTCTAAAAATAGACCCAGAGAAGGTAAATGCTATCGTCGAATGGTTGACTCCTAGAAGTGTGATTGAGGTAAGGTCTTTTCATGATTTCAGTAGCTTTATAGAAAGATTATTAGGAGTTCTAGTAGTGTATGTGGACCTTTGAATAAAATAATGAGAGGGTATAGGAAGGAGTTTAAGCGGACTACATAAGTGGATAAGAGTTTTGAATAGTTAAAGTAGAAAGTTGTAGTATAACATATTTTGGCACTTCCAAATTTTAATATGATGATTCAAGTAAACTATGATGCTAGTGGTAATGCAATAGGAGTTGTGTTGAGTCAATAAGGTATATGTGTTTCTTACTTCAATAAGAAGTTACATGATGCCAAGAGAAAATATTTTGTTTATGACGAAGAATTTTATGCTACAGTCGAGGCATTGAAGAAGTGGAGACATTATCTTCTTCCTAAGGAGTTTGGTTTATATACTAATCATCAAGCTTTGCAATATTTGAATAGTCAAGGAAAGTTAAATCAGAGATATTTGAAATGGGTTAAATTTCTACAGAGTTACATATTTGTATTGAAACACAGGAGTGGCAAGTCTAATAGGGTTATAGATTGTTTTAGAAGGAGACACATTTTGTTGATAAAGATGCAAAATCAAGGTTGTTGAGGTCAAGGAATACAAGAGTTTGTATCAAAAGGATCCTAATTTTCTTGAAGCTTGGAAAGGTTTTACAAACCATGTTACTCTAGACAAAACCAAGCAATTGGATTTTATCATCCAAGATGGTAAGTTATTCAAAGGAAATCAATTGTGCATTCTGAGGAGTTCTACGAGGTAGAATCTCATCAAGGAGAAGCATAGTAGAGGTTTGGCTGGATATTTTAGTCATGATAAAACCATTACTCAAGTTAGTGAGGATTATTACTAGCCATAGTTGCAACAAAATATCAAGAATTTTATACATAGTTGTTGGGTATGTCAGATTTCAAATGGAGAAAAGAAGAATATGGGGTTGTATCAACCATTACTTGTACAAGGAAGCCATTTGGAGGATATCAATATTCAATTTGTTCTAATTTACCAAGGACTCAACAAGGGCATGTTTCAAATTTTGTGGTGGTTGATAGGTTTTAAAAGATGACACATTTCATTACCTTCAAGAAGTCTAATGATGTTGTTCATGTGGCAAAATTATTTTTTAGAGAAGTGGTGATACTACACGGTCTACCAATGAGCATAGTTTTAGATCAAGACACCTTTGTTGGATATTTTTGGCACACATTGTGAGAGAATTTAATGATAGATTTAAAGTTTAGCCCACCAAATCATCCACATATTGATGGACATACATAAGTGGTGAATAGGACTTTGGGAAATTTTATAATATATTTGGTTGGAGATAAACCAGAGCAATGAGATTTGATTTTACCTAAGATATTTGTTGCATATAATAATTTTGTCAATAGAAGCATTGTTAAATCACCATTCCAGATAGTATATGGAAGTACTCCTAGAATTTCTTTCAAATTAAGGAAGTTGGAAAAATGGGAGACAAGTAGTTTTGAAGTTGAAGATTTCGTAGAGCACTTGAAAACCATTCATGAGAAAGTGAGGAAGCACATTACTAAATTGAACTGATTAAGGCACAACCCAAGACAAAATGAACACAACAGGAAAAGGGAAATATTATTATTAGTAGTAATATGCTATTACATTCAATACAATGAAAAGTGACTCAATGACATGCCCTGCGGGCTTAAAATGTTGTTTGATTATGGGGAAAAACCCTCCTTATAGTACCTTCTCCTAAACTCCACCAAAACTGCATTTACTATGCCAGAAATGACCTTAAGTAACCCGAATTAGGTTTAGGGTTAGGAATAAAATTTAGAACATACCATTTGGCATCCACTACCAAAACAAAAGGTTCTAGAAAACACGTCAGAAGTCGGTGTAAAATTAGAAGAGTCCAGAAATGGTAGTCCAACTTCCAGGAGGCATAACTTTTGATCTGGGACTTCGATTGACAAACCATTTACATTTTTGGAAAGCTCTCCAAGTGCTCTATTGACCTATGGACAACAATGCTTATCACCCAATTTTTGGGCCTATACGAGGCCATTTAGTGCCTCAAGTTTGACTTTGAAGTGCTCTTAGGGGGTCTCCAGGCAACTTAAAACTACAGTAGCTTTCAAACCGTAAAGGCTTTTGACCTTTTTTTTTTTTGAGTGATTTAAATTAAAAATATAATCATCCCTAAAACTCACACCTCTAACTCATCATAATTATGGCTCAATTACAAAATAACCTATTTTTTACATTGGCATGTATACCAAGGTGCTTAAAAACTCTAACCCAAAAAACCAATAGTGGAACTATGAGAGTTGGAATCTCTATTTGACCCAAATGGGTATCCAAAAAAAAAGGCACATTAAACAAAAACTAACACTAAGCATATTTTTGGGTGATAGAGGATTGCCCTTACACCATATGATGCTCCTGCATGAGACACCCAAGGTAGATTGAAAAGTGACCCTGTCACTTTATAGTTGGTATTGGAAAACCCAAATGGGAAACCTCTACTATAGATATACAAGTTGAATCTTCCACTGATCGCCCTTTCCACTTTACTAGGTATTCTTCACACTGCATGTTTTTGGTACTTCGACCCACATGACTATGCAAAATTTCTTCAATCTCTTCCTTCTTAGAAGTAGGAATCGGGCATGGCTCTAGCATCAGTTCCTCCTCTCACCATCATCATGACATCCTATTAAGTTTGCAATATTGAAAATAGGAGAAATGTGAATCCCATTTAGAAACTCCACCTCATATGCATTTCTTGAATCATGTTTCTTCAAAAATTTTTTGGGACCAAATTTCTTCATCTTCAACTTGTTGTAGGTATCCACTAGAAATTGTTCCTTCCTCAAGTATACAATAACTAGATCCCCAACTTGAAACTCCTTAGGTCTTCTCTTTTGATCTACTCTACCCTTATACTGTAGGTTCATCTTGGTAATATGTGCATGTACCTCCTCTTGTAGGTTCTTCACATGTTCAACAAAGTCTTCTGCATCAACGCTTTTCCTCTTTCTTTGCTCCATCTTCCTCAGCTCTACTGCAATCCTTGGACTACTCCAATACACAATTTGGAATGAAGATCTACCAATACTCCTATTCACATAATTATTGTAAGAAAATTCTTCTTATGGTAGAATCAAATCCCATCCCTTGGGCTTATCTCCTACTAAACACCTCAGCAAATTTCCCAGACTTCTATTCACTACTTCTGTTTGTCCATTAGTATGCGAATGATATGCAAAATTGAACTTTAATTCTGTCTTCAACTTCTTCCACAAAGTCCTCCAGAAATACCCAATAAATTTAGTATCTCTATCATAAACAATACTTTTTTGGGAGACTATGTAGCCTCACCACTTCTTTAAAAACCAAATCTACAATATGCACTGCATCATGAGTCTTTTGGCATGGAATGAAGTTTGACATATTGGAGAACCTATCAACCACTAAAAATATGGAGTCATTACCCCTTTGTGTCCTTAACAATCCAAGAACAAAATCCATACTTATGTCCTCCCAAGGCTTTGATAGAATAGACAATGGCTGATAAAGTCAAGTATTTTTACTAAATCCTTTGGCTGTTTGACATACTTGGCAACTCTGCACAAGCTTCTTCACATCCTATGATAGTTGAGGCCAAAAGTAATGTTTACTAATAATGGAAATGGTCTTATCTCAACCAAAGTGTCCTGCCATCTCTCCACTATGTTTCTCCTTGATCAAGTTCTCCCTCATGGAACTCCTTGGAATACACAATTGACTTCCTTTATACAACATACCATCCTAGATCATGTAATCTAGCCACCTGGTCCTATCTAGAGTGATAGGTTCTTTACAAGCCTTCTAAGCCTCTACAAAGTCAAGATCCTTAGGGTACAGATTCTTGAGTTCATCAAACCCAACCACTTCAACCTGTATTTTTGTCAGCAACAACTGTCTCTTACTTAATGCACCTACAACCTCATTAGACCTTTCACTTCTATGTTTCAATACAAATGTGTAACTTTGCATGAAATCTACCCATTTCAAATGTCTCTGATTCAATTTACCTTGGCTATTTAGGTACTGTAATGCCTGATGATCAGTATACAAGAAAAATTCTTTTGGAAACAAATAATTCCTCCATTTCTTTAAGGCTTGAACTATTGGATAGAACTCCTGATCATAAACATAATACTTCTTATTTGCATCATTCAAGTTTTCACTAAAATAGGCAATAGACTTACCTTCTTGGCTCAACACAGCCCCAATAGCACTACCACTAGCATCGCAATCCACTTGGAACACTTTGTTAAAATCAAAAAGTGCCAATATAGGTTTCTCTATCACCTTCTTCTTCAACAATTCAAAAATCCTTGTAGCTCCTATAGTCCACTTGAACTCTTTTCTATCGCCCCCTCATTGTTTCAATTAGGGGTGCACATATTCTACTGAAATTCCTAATGAACTTCTTGTAAAAACTAGCCAGACCATGGAATGACCTCACCTTAGAGGCAAACCTTGGAGTAGGCCATTCTAAGATAAACTTCACCTTTTATAGGTCGATTTGGAGACCTTCAATTGATAAAACAAACCCCAAATAGACTAACTCTCTTTTGACAAAGCTACACTTCTTCAAATTAATCAACAATTTCTCTTCCTCAACCTTTCAAGGACACTATGAATGTGCAATAAATGTTCATCCAAAGACTTATTGAAAATCAAAATATCATCCAGATAGAAAATAATATTTTTTTCCAAAATTTTCTTTAGTACCTCATTCATAAGCCACATGAAGGTGCTTGGCACATTGGTGATTCCAAAGGGCATGACTAACCACTCATATAGACCATCCTTGGTCTTGAATGTAGTCTTCGACTCATCTCCCTCTTGTATCCATATTTGGTGATAGCCACTCTTAAGATCTATCTTTGTGAAGTACTGAGCTCCACTCAAACAATCCATAAGATCATTCATCCTTGGCAAAGGAAACTGGTACTTGATGGTTATTTTATTTATAGCTTGAGAGTCTGTACACATTCTCCACTTTCCATCCTTCTTTGGTGCTAGCATTGCAAGTACTGCACATGGACTTAGGCTCTCTCGAATTAAACCTTTCCTCAACATCTCCTAAACTTGTCTGTTTAACTCCTTAGTCTTAGTAGGAGTCATCCTATGAGCAATTTTGTTAGGCAAACTAGCTCCAGGGACTAAATCTATTTGATGACTGATTTGCCTTATTGGAAACAACCATTTTGAAACATTATTAGAGATGACATCTCCATACTCACTTAATATACCTGAAACTTCAAGTGGAACTTCACTACTACCTTCCTTATCCTTTCTAGGAATTAAAGCATAACATATATGTTGATGTTTCATGCCATCAAAAAATTTTCTTCCATCAATAAGACATATCCTAACACTACTGCATACCTTTTCACCCTCCTTTATCAAGGGCTTCAATTTGTGGTGAACTCCATCCTTTGTTAGAGAGTATGTATTTGAATGGCCATCATGTATATCATGCTTATCAAACTACCATGACCTTCCCAACAATAAATGACAGACATCCATTAGGATGATGTCATAGAGAGCCTTGTCATGGTAACTCCTAATCTTGAACTTTACCAAACATTGCTCACTAACCAGGTCCTTATGATAATCCTGCACCTAAGCAATCCAATAGGGATGGGGGTGTTTCTCCCTCTTGAGATTTAGCTTTGAGACCATCTCCTCTGACACCAAGTTGTTAGTGCTCCCACCATCAACAATCACATCACAACATTTACCCTCACACTTGCACCTAATATGAAACAAACTCCTTCTTTATCTAGGTTTAGTCTCACCACTCAACAAGACCCTTTCATTAACTAGAACCTCTCCTCTTTCTGCATCCTCTAAATGCAATGCTTGTGCATCATCATCCACATGAGCAACCCTTGCTTGACCGTCAACTCTCCTATCTATCCTTCCTTAGCATTGAGGGAATTCGTAGGCATGATGACCTTCTTCATTGCAATGAAAAAACGTACCATGAAAGCCTCCTCTTCTTGAACCTTGTCCATGTCCTCTACCTTTTCCTCTTTGATCTCTAAAGTTTTGATCACGAGAGCAGTTGAAACCCTCATTCCTCTAGTTTTTGCTGGTACCCACATCTTCATTTTTCTTTTGGTTCTCATTTTGACCTCCAAATGACCTGCCACTACTCCTTCTTCCTTGACTATGCCCTCTTTGCCTTGCATCAAACTTTTTTTTTAGCTTCTCCTCAACTCGCAAGGCAAATTGGTATGCCTCTTCAATGCTAGTCATTCTAACTAGACTTAACTCCTCCTAAATGCCAAGTCTTAACCCATTAAGGTAACAAGCAACCTTCTCCTTGTTTGCTTCCACATGCCCTGCCCTGATAAGGACTTGGTAAAAATCCTTTGTGTATTCCTAGATAGATTTTCCACTTTCTTTAACCCTTGCATCTTCTTGAACAAATCAAGCTTGTAATCAACAGGAATGAATTGTTTCTTTAGTTTGTCCACCACGTGATCCCATATTGTGATTTTCTCCTTTCCTCTTCTATTTCTTTCCAATTGAATCTCTTGCCACCAGATTTTGGCATGGCCTTTCATTTTTTATATCACAAAATTAACCCTATTAGGGTCCCCAATATCCTCATACTCAAAATATTCCTCTAGTTCATTGATCCAGTCGATCAACTCATTCGAGTTTAGATTTCTTGAAAACATGTCAACACCAATTTTAGGTCTTTTTCCTAGCTTGGAAATGACCCTAAAAAGCTTCTCCTCCGCCTGGTTTAGGACTTCTCCATCTCTTTCCCATTCTTGCACAATATTTCCTTCTTCTTCATTTTCCTCCTCACCTTCGTCACCTACAACAATATTCATCCCTCTATGGATCTCCTATTGTAATGCCTAAACTTGTCTTTGGAGGGCTCTAACCTTAGGAGGAACAACTCTGGCCCTTCCACCATGCTCTTTTCATGGAGGCATCTTCTTGCTATTACAAAACCCACAACTACAGAATCCTGGTGCAAATTGCCTCATAGTCAGCACTCAGGACCTACACACTCAGGAAAACCTGCTCTGATACCACTCGATGAGGGCACAACCCAAGAAAAAATGAACACAAAAAGAAAAGGGGAATATTATTATAAGTAGTGATATGCTATCACATTGAAAACATACTCAATTATGTGCCCTAGGGGCTTACAATGTTTTCTGATTCTGGAGAAAAACCCTCCTCATAGCACCTTCTCCCAAACTCTGCCAAAATTGCATTTACAATGCCAAAAATGACCTTAAGTAACCTGAATCAGGTTTAGGGTTAGGGATATAGTTTAGAATATGCCATTTGGCATCCACCATCAAAATAGAAGGTTCTAGAAAACATGTCAGAAGTTGGTCTAAAATTAGAAGAATCCAAAAATGGTAGTCCAACTTTCGGGAGGCATAACTTTTGATCTGGGACTCCGATTGACAAACTGTTTACATTTCTGGAAAGCTCTCCAAGTTCTCTATAGCCCTATGGAAAAGCTATTCTTATTCCCCATTTTTTAGGCTCGTACAAGGCCTTTTAGTGCCTAAATATGACTTTGAAGCACTCTTAAGGGGTCTCCAGGCAACTCAAAATTGTAATAACTTTCAAACCGTAAAGCCCGTTGACCTGATTCTTTTTTTGGAGTGCTTTAAATTAAAAATATAATCATCCCTCTAACTTAAACCCTCTAAATCATTATAATATGGCTCAATTACAAAATAACCTATTTTCTGCATTGGCATGCATCCCAAGGTGCTCATAAACTCTAACCCAGAAAACCAATAGTGGAGCTATGAGAGTTGGAATCTCTATTTGACCCAAATGGGTACACACATTAAATAAAAAGTAACACTAAGCATATTTTTGGGTGATACAGGATCGCACTTACACCATTGGATGCTCTTACATCATGAACACACAGTACAAGGCAAAGGAAGATGAGAAAAGGAGGCATAAGGAATTTCAGGTTGGGGATGAAGACTCATTTGAAAAATGAGTGATTTCTAGTGGGAACATATAATAAGTTAAAAATAAAGAAGTTTGAACCATACAAGATACTAAAGAAGCACGATTTAAGAAATACATATGAAGTAGAGTTTCTCAGTGAACTGAATATTTCACTAGTATTTAAGATTTTAGATCTGACAAAGTAACATAAAGGAAGTGTTGAAGGTGAGCTCACAAATTCAGAGTGGAGTATTCTGGCAACTACTTCAGCTACAAAGGAGATTGAAGATATACTGGATAATTGTGTTGGAATAAGCACAAGGAATAAACATATGAAGAATATCTAGTCAAATGGAAAGGAAGACCTATAGAAGATTCCTCATGATTGACAAGGAAGGAGGTTAACAATCTTAATTTCCCTCTAAACACCTAAGACGTAACATAGTCACTTCTCAAATTACCTTGGGTGTTTGATGCAAGAGCATCCTAGTTGTAAGGACAATCTTGCACCACCAAAAAATAATAACCTTTTGTCTTTGTAATAATATTTATTTTAGTGCAGAGTTGCCATTTTTGGAAGCTTAATATTTTTAGTTAGTTAGTCATTCGAGCTCAAAATACTCTAATTTCTTCTGTAGAGGCTTATTTTAGATATATTAGTTTACTAGTAAAGTCTCATTCAAGTACCAAGTGTATTTGTGAAGTTATTGAGAAATTTTGGTATAGAAACTTTAAACTCAATTTTGAAATCCTTAAGAGGCTCTAAAAAGAGGTCAAACCCTATCTTGTTGGAGCTTACACTACATGAATACTATAGATTAGGTGGTGTCATTTCCGAAAAAGGGTAATCATAGTCAATAGAACAACGATTGATGAGTTATGATCTCCAAAAGTTTTTCTATCTAAAATTATGAACCATAAGATTGTTTGGGCCAACTCTAATGCAATAAAATATGAATAATAATAATACTTTAGAGTTGGTAGACCTTAGGATCTAGGGCTAAAATTCTACAACCTTCTTGGGTAGTGGAAAATTGTCTATATAAAAATGGCTCATGGGGATGTCTAAGACAGTTCTCAGGTTGTTGGTGGTGGCTTTGGCTTACATAATATTGTAAGGAAAATGTCCACGTAGCTCTACATGTTGTATTTTTGAAATTTATAATTCTACATTTTTAGAGATAATAAGAAACTCATTTTATGTTCTTGCAAATTGTGTTTATTCCTCTATTTGTTGTGTGTGATTGTGTTGATAAGGGGAGTACCCTTCATCAATTTATCTGGTATAGCCTTATGTGGCATACTTTCAATATCATATTATTAAGACATAATGGTTCTGTTAGTTTAGTTTGGATTGCTTGTAGTATTATTATGGTTAGACAATTTAATTTTTTTTATAGGAGAAAGGCTTAGTGGTTATTTCTTCTATTTTGTGACTAATGTGTTGAAAATGATTAACTGTTGATAATGCCCCTGTGGTATGTATAACATGATAACACCCTTATTTTTGTTGCATCTATTATAAAAAACATGTAGTTGCAATAATATGCAATTAGAAATACATGTATAATTAATGCATGATTCTATAATGAACCATAATTCATTATTTAGATTTCCAATAGATCTATAACATAGTAAATATTTGATAGAAGTTTAATGTGATGTCAATGTAAGAGACCTAATTTTAAAATCTTGATATATAATCTAATTTTATTTTAAAAATGTCACCGCTTTAGTTGAATACTAACTTTTTTATTATCATTAAATACAATAAATGAAGATAATTTTTATTCTCAAAATACATAGTTACTATAGTATTAGTGAAAGTACTTAAAGATAAGTATGAGATAATTTCCACAATTAGATTCAATTTTCTAGGTTTTGAGTCAAACACTTTGGCCCATGTTGCATGTGCAATGGTTAGCGTAAGAAACTATTTCTCATGAGATTGAATCGATCACTTAGCACTCATTGCATATAGGCGATGTTCACATAGGTGAACCATTGGGCCTTCTCAAAACACAGGTCCTACTACTGTATATGTGAAAATGCAGCCTATGCTAACACACACACTTCAACATGGTCATTGCATGCGGATTCATCTCGGAATGAACATTGGATTGTTCATCCAAAATTTGCCCTGCAAAGTGACCTGTTGCCTTCTATCTAAAGGGATTTTGCCTGTTAATATCCTCAAAATCAAGGTGCAGGCAACCAGACCCTCTAAGAATGAAGGATTTGACAATGAAATTAAGCTAAGAATGAGAATGCAAATTAATCTAAAATGAAAGATGCAATGTAATCTAAGAACAAATAAAGTAAATTAGATTAAGCATATGCATGATTAAACTAAAATGAGATTAAACTAAGAATGAGAACGTATGCAAGAAATGTAAGTAAATATGAGCATGAATTTCACCAGCGATTCGATGCAAATTCTCCAACTTCATCCTCCTAAAATGAGGAGATGAGGGTCTCTTAAATAGACTCTGCTGAAATCCATCAACGGTTGAGATCGATTCAGATCAACGGTCAGGATTGAAGATGAGGTTCAGTCATAAAGGGAGATTCCCAAATTAAAGGGAGTTAACAGACTTAATTTGAGTAAAATAAGGAGTTAACTGTTTTAATTTGAGTAGAAAAAGGAGTTAACTGATTTAACTCATTTTTGATCAATAGTGAACTGGAAATTTCCCTTTTTTGAACTGAAGAGAGATTTTGTTGAGATATTTAATTTAATAAAATGAGGTATGCTCTCATAATTACTTTTTCTATTTAATTAAATAATCTTTAATTAATTAGAGACACTTTTGTTTAATTAAATAACTTCATTTAATTAATTAGGAATGGCTTCCCATTTAATTAAATAACTTTGTTTAATTATTTTAGAAGTAAGTACTCCATTTAATTAAATTAAATATTAATCAATAGGTTTAATGTGACTAACATGAGTAAATACTATAGGAATTAAATAATAATCATGATGAATGTAGATTTAGGTTTTCTACATCTAACAATTAAGTCAAGTAGCGAATAGCAGAATGAGAATTGCCTATTAGAATAGGACTTTGAAATTATCAAAAATAGACCAGAATTGGTATCATGGCAATGAGCCAATTTTTGGGGTATTACATTTTGCCCCTCTTTGAATGAATGTGCAAGCAACACGTTCAATTCAAAGAAAATCAGAAAGCATGATGCAAAGATGAGATTGGTTCCAAAGGTGATGATACAGAGACCAATTGATAAGCTTTTTAAGGACCATCTCTAGAATAGAGCTTAATCCTAAGGGATCTGAGTAGAACACTTAGATACCTAATAGTGATAGCATTTAAAAAAACTACCTCCAGAATGAAGTGTAATCTTTAAGGATCCAGACAGAACGTCTAGATACCTGAAATCGATAGCATTTAGAAGATTATCTCTAGAATAGAGCATAATCTTCAAGGATCTAGATAGAAGACCTAGATACTCGAGAATAATAGCATTTAGAAAATTATCTTCAGAATAGAGCGTAATCTTCAAGGATCTAGATAGAACACCTAGATACCTGATATTGAAAGCATTTAGAAGACTATCTCTAGAACGGAGCGTAATCTTCAAGGATCTAGATAGAACACCTAGATACCCAAAATTGATAAAAGAAAGATAACAAGGTTCAATCATGAGTCGTAGAATCATCCTCAGAACGAGGCTTGATCCTCAGGAGAAGGGGTTTAGATTGTCCCAATACCTATCTATCAAACTCTAAGAAGAGTTGTTATAAGGTTGATCAATTGATGAAAAGATAAGATAGATGACAAAGATGCCAGATAGAAGGGAACAAAAACCCCCAAGTGATGAGATGCCCCAAGTGACTAGGACATAAGATGGAAACTAGATGCCCCGAGCAATAATTATTTAATGATGTAATCATCCTGCCCCCTCGGGAGCGAAATCGAAAGATGACACACCAGAAATATGATTGAAGTAGTACATCAGGAGATATAGAAGAAATTTGAGATTTAGCAGAAGGTAGAAGAGATTAGAACGATCTAAAGAAAATTCAGGGTTGATTTGAAATGATTGCGAAGTCACAAAAACCAAGTTTGACCAAAAGTTGACCAGATTTAGCCACAGTTGACTTAAGTTTGACTATTTTCAAAATGAATTTTGAAAATATGGAGAAGGTAAAGTTGAAAGGATTCCAAGAATCATAAAGTATCAGAAAGATTTGGGCTGCACAAGCGTTCGATCATGTCGGTCCCCAAAATTTTAAAATGCATTTTTAAGGCTCTTAGGTGTGTCAGATTTTGAATTTGATCTCGAAAATGGATCCAGAATGGTCCAATTAGCCAGGGGTGCAATTTTTACACAAATTCGAGCACTTTGAAAAATTTGGTCAACACCTATATAAGGGCTCGAAGGGTCATTTTCAATTCATTTTTTCTTTTTGTCTTGTAGTGATTTTGAGCTCTGATAGAGACATGGCAGTGAACATGAGATATCATCATTTTGAGCGCTCCAGACGACACAGCCGGCTAGCAAACTACGGACTATTGGTGAGTCATCGATTTCCCATCATCCTACTTTCATTTTTACGCATTTTGAGTTCATTTATGCACGTTTTTAGCATGTTTTAGGATGTTCAATTCTTTCTTTGTGCGAGACCGATCTCTTCTCGCGCGAAGATATTCTTTCTTCGTGTGAAGAAACAAGGTGCATTGTTTCTTCGCGTGCGATCAAAATATTGTTGCGCGGGGCGATTTTGGTTTCGCGTGAAGGTGGAGATTCTTCGCGCGAGCCAATTTGTGTTTCAAGCGAGAACCTCTTTTCTCGCATGGGAAGATCCATCTTCATGTGAGCATATCTTTTTTCGTGTGAAGGAGAGATTCTTTGCGCGAAGAAAAATCAGTTTCGCATGAAACTGAACATCTTTGCACGAGATTTCACGAATTTCGCATGAAATTCTGCGACAGTTTTGTGTTTTCGCATTTAGAAATCACACTTTATTTTGTTTTGATGCTTCGATTTGACTTGATACTGATCATTTGATTGTCATTTTTTTTGTTGTGCATGCAGGAGGTCTTCGAAGACGTGTCATTCAGATCTCATTATCCATCGTATGAAGAGTTATTGCGGAGTTTGGATGATGCAGATCGAGCACACATTGCTCGATTGGGTTTGTCTTCACTATGCCGAATTCTAGCCGTGATGGTGAATCATGGCCTTCTCACTGCATTGGTAGAGCATTTCCATTCAGAGATGAACACATTTCATTTGCTGATGGGTGAGATGACCATCACACCAAAGGACATATGGAGGATCTTACAGATTCCTTTTCACAGCACTCAGGTTGTGTATGATACAGTGCCTCGATTAAGGACAGAGGCACTCTCCATTATTTTTGAGAGAGAGCTACCGAGAGGCAGGGCCATCAGCTGGGATGAGCTGATGCATACCTATGGACCCACACACAGGTTAGCATCCGTGCTGGGTATTTTCTTGAGCTGCTTCCTATGTCCTGACAGGGGACAACATGGGTTGGAGTGTGGATGGGGTGTCATGCTCCGTAGGATGGTTGAGGCACCTGAGATCTTTGGGTGGGGTCAGTGCATGTTGGCCCATCTTTTTCATGAGATGCATGAGGTCGTCTTCCATGAGAAGAAGACCATGGCAGCAGGTGTTTATGTGCTACAGATCTGGGCATGGGAGCATCTCCCTATATGTAGGCTAATTTTTGAGGATTCTTGGGAGCCCATGGAGCCCTACATTTGCATATATCGAGGCCATATTACCCAGGCCCACCTGGGTAAGACTGAGCATTAGCAGACACATCTCGATGACCTGGTGTTTGTTATATGGTGACCTTGGAGAGAGACAGAGGGCTGGGATGATACCCCGAGAGAGCTGCCCTGGATGTTTAGTTCTCGACCGCTAGCAGGTAGGACGACATCAGTCATAGAGAGATTTGTCATCTCACGAGTGTGGCGACAGTATGGCCGACCACAGGACATTTCAGCTGAGTATTGTGCCTATGCCAGGGTGCAAAAGGATATAGAGCGGGGATGGCCTCCATGAATGGATCTAGGATGATCCATGATAGATATCCGCAGCCTAGTTGTAGTTCAGTGAGACTACCTACCAGGGGTAGTAGATGTCGGGATGATGCCTGCATATCAGGCATTTTTGATGAGCCATCCATTCCCACGCTTCATAGATCCACTAGGGATGGCAGGGCAGGTACAGGGGCAGGGACAGGTGCCTCAGCAGCAGAAGGCACAGCCACAAGTGCAACCACAGGTCCAACACCGGGTACAGTAGATACCTATTCCCCCATGTCAGATGGGATCAGACCCAGGTGCTGGGGGCAGTGGGGCAGGACACAATCAGTGGAGGAGGCAGAGGACAAAGGAGTAGGCCCCTCAGCAGGAGGTCCCACAGCAGCAGGTGCCTCCACAGCCATAGGTACCTCCACCACAACAGGCACCTCCACAGCAACATGCACCAGAGATGGTCAATGAGAATATGCCAGATCAGTCGGCAGGTGGGGTACAAGATGTGGTACGATGGTACCAAGAGCGAGTTCATGTTGCCTCTCGACAGTTGGGAGAGTTGTAGATTGCATTGGCAGTCAGGGATGCGCAGCTGGTAGAGAGACAGAGAGAGACAGATCGTCAAAGAGAGCGCATGGAGGCTGTAGAGTGGAGGCTAGAGTTGCATATTATTATGCAGCATATACCAGTGCAGTACCTGATGAGACATTGCAGGTGCAACGATTCTCTCAGTACGCACGAGAGTTCGGAGGTGCACAACCTCTTGTCAGGACGGATATGCCACCACCGCCTCTGCCACCTGCTACCCTTGCTCCTCCTGGAGGCAAGAGTTCGGGACAGAGTTAGATGCTCTGTGCTTGATTTTTGATTTTGATCCCTGGCTATGTATCAATTGGTGTGCTAGCACCAGATGTATCATTTTTGATCGATTGCGCTCAAGTAGCGCCCATTTTTTGTACTGACCCATTCTTTGATATATATATATATATATATATATATATATATATATATACACGAGATTTTGAGCCGAGTATTCCTGTGTACATGTCATTGTCTATTTTGTTTTGCTTTAATGTACATGAGATGTATGTTGTACTTAGATGGAACACATATGTTAACTGACATCTGACGTAGTGTTGCATGTTTTTGTTTGACAGTCACAGGTATTCCATTAAGGAGCGAGAATCAGTGAACCAAATGCTTGTGTAGCCATAGAAGAATCTGATGCATGTGGAGTATGAACTAGATTATCATCGAATCGCGTGCTAATGCAAATGAAGTATGTAAGACTATGTTAAATGCAACCTTAGGTTTGGTTACCAAGCCTCGATGATTTATCATCATTGGATATAAAATAAAGCTTGTATGTTATACAATTTCCACTGACATTGCAATCATGAAAATATGAATATAACATACGTTATTGGGATGTCGGGATTAAATGTAAGCATTCGAGGCACAAGAAGCCAGAATGACCAGAACATTTGTCCCTTTTAATGTAGCAAGTTAACATAAGCATCAAAGCATAAACACTAGGATGACCTGAATGTTGCTTGCATAATAGGCACACCAAACACATAGGATACCCCTCTTATGCTAAGTATTCAATATTCATTCTGTCTGCAACGACCCTTGCATTCGTAACCTGAGACAAAAGTGTGCTAGATATACTCGCAGTAACCCGTACGTTCACTTAGCAGGATGAGTATCAATATTTACTGTAGCATGAAGAGTTCACTCTAACAAACAAGGAGAAGAACCAATGTCATTGACGTATCTATATAAAAGGAGTCGAGGTACACACGACCATCTAATACGAGATGGAGGCTCTTATAGTGGACACCCCTCTTATAGGAATAAATCAACTTATTAGAACTAAATCGCAAACAGAAAGCAAAGAAAAAGATCATGCCCCCAGTCATTACTTCTCTAGTCGAAGATGACATCATCGAGTTGCTCAAGGAGATATGATAAAGCAAAACAAAGAAAACAAAGAAAATGCTCAGCATATCCAAACAAGTATATCATTATTTTTTTGAGTTCAATGTTTTCGGGATTGATGTCAAGTGTCAATGTCCAAAACATGTAAGAAAGAAATCTCTTCAGTAGGGTGACAACAGTAGGCAGACGCAGTCAGAACGACTAGTGACTAAGGTCAAAGAGGAATCTTCATGATGAAGAACCTAAGAAGAACTAAGCGATAGTAGACAGACACAACCAGAACGACTGGTGACTGACGCAAAGGAGATCTTCCATAAAGGAATCTTGAGACATGACCCGAGCAACAGTAGGCAGACACAACTGTAACAACTAGTAACTGTTGCAAAAGAGATTCTATGAGGAGAATCTCGAAAAGAGTGACACTAGTGATAGTAGGCAGACGCAGTCAGAATGACTGGTGACGGTCATGAAGGAGATTCTATGAGGAAAATCCCAAAAAGAGTGACACTGGCGACAGTAGGCAGACGCAATCAGAACGACTGGTGACTGTCATGAAGGAGATTCTATGAGGAGAATCTCGAAAAGAGTGACACTGGCAACAGTAGGTAGACGCAGTCAGAATGACTAGTGACTGTCACGAAGGAGATTTTATGAGGAGAATCTCGAAAAGAGTGACACTGGCAACAGTAGGCAGACGCAATCAGAACGACTGGTGACTGTCACAAAAAAGATTCTATGAGGAGAATCTCGAAAAGAGTGACACTAGAGAGGAATGCCCCCGAGCTATGACAAGACTCAATCCATGGATACATGAGCAAGAAAAGCAGGAAAGCGAAAGCATGAAAGCGACTATACAGAGTAGCTAGAAGATGTGCTGCAAGATGGAGCATTAGGAACAAGAGGCACCTGTTTATCAAGTTTTCACCTTCTTGGCAGGACTTTCCTTTTTTTGCTACCATGATGCCTATTTCTAGATTTTTATCAATGGCACTTTTTTTTTTTTTTTGGTATTTTTGAGATTTTTCAATTTTTTTGGTGTAACGAAGGCACCTATTGCTAGGTTTTTACTAGGGCAATTATTTTTTTCAGGACTTTTTCTAATTTTAAGGTTTTTTTTAGGACATTTAGATATGTACAGAGAGCTTGCTGAGATTGAATCAACTGTAAAAGCACTTCAGGTGGGGAGTGTTCATAGGCTCTTTAAGCACTTCTCCTTCGGTTGTGGAAAGTTGATAGGCGCCAGATCCATATACTGCAGTAATGATGTAAGGACCTAGCTAGTTTGGTTCAAATTTTCCCTTTTGCATTTGTTGTTGTTGATTCTTAGGATTCTCTCTCAGGACGAGATCACCCAGCTGGAAGTCGCGTGGCCTAATTCTCCTATTGCAGCTTCATGCCATTCTTTGTTGATATGCTCGTAGATGATCACAGGCCACTTGTCATCGTTCATCCAGCAATAGAAGCTCTTGAAGCTGGGCTATCCTATAGTCATCATCTATGATAAGACCTTTCATAGAGATTCTCAAGGTAGGAATCTCGACCTCTATCGGAAGCACAACATCCGCCCCATATACCAATGCAAAAGGAGTTGTGCCTGTTGGAGTTCTAATGCTTGTTCTATATGCCCACAGGGTTGGATTGATCTGGAGATGCTAGTCTCTCCCTGACTTACTGACTGTGCGATGAAGAATTTTGAGGATCGCCTTATTGGATGCCTCAGCTTGGCCATTACCTTGGGGGTAATAAATGGAAGACCAATGTTGTGTAATTTTGAATTTCTTGCTCAGTTCCTTAAGGTCTTTATTTTTGAACTGTCCTCCATTGTCAGTAATGCTTGAGGATGGTATACCATATCTACAGATGATGTAGTTTATGATAAAAAGCGCTACAGCTTTGCCATCAGCAATTGTGAGAGGGACTGCCTCTACCCATTTCATGAAATAATCTGTAGCGGTGATAATGAACTTATGTCCATTAGAAGAGGTTGGGTGAATTTGTCCCACCAAGTCAAAGGCCCATTGTTGAAATGGCCATGTTTTAGTAGAGGGAATCAACTCTCTAGCTGGATCGTGAATGAGATTCTCGTGTAGCTGACATTGTTTGCAGGACCTAGCATATTTAATAGCTTCTTGTTCCATTTTAGGCCAGTAGTAACTAGCATGAAGGAGTTTGCGAGCTAGTGTTAGGCCATTTGAATGAGATCTGCAAATGCCTTCGTGAACGTCAATTAGTGCGCGTTTGGACTCATCGGGTTCTAAACACCTAAGGAGTGTTCCGTCGAGACCTCTCCTATACAAATCGTTAGCAATAATGACATAATGTGAAGCGTTACAGATTAGGTAATGTTTCTCATTCCAAGTCAGACCTTTCGGAATGGTTTGATTACGAAGGTAGGAATAGATGTGATGGTAGCGGGATGATTCTTGTCCTATAATAGAACAGATCATCTTGGAATCAGGTGTGTCATAGGCTGGGTAGTGTAACGCTTCCACCAAGAACTCGTGTTGTAGATCATTTTTTGGCATTTGTAGAAGGGAGACCAGAGTGGCCATGGCATCAGCCGCTTTATTATCTGCGTGTAGAACTTGTTGGAATGTGATGTGTGCAAAATATTTTGTCAAGTCATCAACCATGCGTTTGTAAGGAATTAGTTTTTCATCCTTTGTTTGATACACATCATTTACTTGGTTGATGACAAGCTGAGAGTCACCGAAGATATCCTACTGATCTACTCTCCATTCAACTACAATTTTCATACCATTGATCAAAGCTTCATATTCAGCAATTTGTACAAGGAAACAAAATCTTGTACGCTTTGGGCAATGAGTATTTTTGTGGTGTGATGAAAAGTAATCCAGCACCTGATCCTTGTTGTGTGAAGGATCCATCGAAGAACATAACCCATGTATGGTGAGTGAGTGTTAGAATTGACTCATCTAGAAAATTAATGTTTATTAGTAGAAGACTCTGTATGGGTGCTTCGGCCAACTGGTCTGCAATTTCCTGTCCCTTTATAGCTTTGCGTTCAACATATTGGATGTCAAACTCACTTAGTATCATGACCCATTTAGCCAATCTTCCTGTGAGAGCTGCCTTACTGAGAAAATACTTTAATGGATCTATTTTAGCCACAAGCCGTGTAGTGTGGGCAAGCATGTAGTGTCTCAACTTTTGGGAAGCAAAGACAACTGCCAAGCAAGCTTTCTCAATAATGCTATAATTTTTCTCATAAGAGACCAATGTTCGGCTCAAGTAATAAATAGCTCTTTCTTTGTTATCATTATCTTCCTGAGCCAACAAGATCCCCAAAGATGTTTCAGTGGCTGAAATGTATAAAAGCAAAGGCTTCCCATGCATAGGAGGCATCAAGATTGGTGGATTGACAAGATATTGTTTAATATGTGTTAAGCTTTGCTCACAATCCTGGCTCCAAAATTGAATTTCACACCCGTATGTAAGGTCTTTGTGAAGGGTTGTGATTTATCCGCCAATTGTGAAATAAACCTGCGAATAGATTGAAGCCTTCCCTGTAGTCCTCTCATCTGACTGATGTTTCGAGGTGGTGGCATGTCCATTATTGCTTGTACTTTTTCTGGATCTACTTCAATTCCCTTTGTAGAAACAATATATCCTAACAATTTTTCTGATGTGACACCAAATGCGCACTTCTTAGGATTGAGCCGAAGACTAAACTTTTCCATACGATCTAGGATTGGTCCCAAATTGTGCAAATGAGTATTGCGTCATAGTCCCAAATTGTGCAAATAGTCCTCCATAGTTCTATGCATCATGTCATGGAAAATTGTAGTAACAGCCCGTTGATATATAGCTCCAGCATTCTTTAAACCAAATGGCATCACATTCCAACAAAAGTTTCCCCATGCACATGTGAAAGCTGTTTTCTCTTGATCTTCTGGTGCAATTTTTATCTGATTGTATCCAGAAAAACCATCCATAAGTGAGTACATCTCATAGCCAGCTGTCATGTCCACAATCATATCAATATTAGGGAGTGGAAAATCGTCTTTAGGACATGCCAAGTTAAGATCACAGAAATCTGTACAAACTCTAATAGACTTATCATGCTTGGACACAGGGACAATATTGGATATCCATTCAGCATAATCAATTGCACGAATGAAACAAGCCTTCATAAGTTTCTCCAATTCGGCTTTGACTAGTAATGCAACATGAGGATGCATTTTTCGAAGCTTCTGTTTAACTGGTTTTATGCTTGGTGTTATGGACAAGTGATGCATAATAAGATCAGGATCCAATCCCGGCATGTCAGAATATGTCCAGGCAAAATTTATTTTCTTTCCTTTGAAAAAGGCAATGAATTGTTCTTTCTCTTCAGGCGACAATGACTGTGCCAGATGTATCACATGAGGATGTTCTTCTGTGCCTAGGTTAATTGGCTGTGTTGGCTCTATTAACACTGATGATCTCTCCTAAAAGTGACTTGGAAGGACATCAAATATCTCATCCGCGGGCGCCTTAGAGAGGTTTTCACCCTTGGATACGTCTTTTGTTTTTACTTTTTTTGGATCCGACACTGCCACAATGTGGTTTTCACCATCAGACCTCTTGCATTTTTTCTTTTTAATCTTGTGACTGAGATATTTGATGTCGGCCTCAATCATGTTGATGCTCTGTTCATTGGTGGAAGACGTTACAGGTTCGATAGCGTTTAGGTAACAGGAAAGAGCATAGTCATTCTGGAACGTGGGGACTTCGTTAGATGCATTGGGGTTCCAGTCTATAAGCTCGGGATGTGCGAGTGAGAGAGTAGTGGCTGGTTCAATTGCGTTCACAGTATAGTCATTAAATGCGTGGACTGGAAATTCGAGACCTACGATGACCTCACCCACAGGTGTATTCAAACGTCTCGAAGTACGAACGTTAGTAATTGATGACTCTAGGACACTAGTTGGATCAGACCCCCGTGACCTATCCCTAGACGTTTCACTCACTTCGATTTGATTTTCATAGACATGCACTTGGTTAATGTCTTTATCAATAGTCCCTTCTGAAAGATTGTCAAATTCATATTCATGAGAATCGGTGCTACATGGTGAGAGACTATAGAACTCCCCAACAGTGATAGGGACATACTCTCCTTCAGCCTTTGGATTCTTACACAAATACTCAATATGGCATGACTAACTAGATTCTCCCTTTTCTGAATGATATTTGAGTTGCTCAGCATTTTCCTCAGAAGAATCACTAGTATCATCCACAGTGCTAACATGTGGCACAAAGTCATCTGGCTCAGCAAATAATTTAGCAAGATCATAAGGAATAGGATGAGGGTAAGAATCCTCATCATCAGATTCTTCCTCTCGAGTACCTCACTCAGATTGTGACTCATTTTCAGATGAACTCTCAGGTATGGGTATGAATTTATTGGATCCCAAATGGAAAGGGACCTTCTTGAACCCTAGGCCAGTTGTGTCACTATTGCTTCGAGCTATTGCTTTGATAGGATCTATTAAAGCATTGTTATTGCACCCAATAGGGCCGGTTCCCTTGTAGCCAAAACGCTTCATAAGCTTAAGACCAGGTCCATACTTCTTAGGAGTGATTTCTCGAGCTTGTTCTATTAGGTCTACTAGAGACTCTTCTTTGTAAAGCCATGCAACAATGGCTCTGTTTTCGCTTTCATATTCTAAGGGAACTGTAGCTTTGACAAAAGAGCCATTAAACTTGGTATGAGGTTTCAACACGAATGGCTTCTTTTCTACTGAGGGTCTCCCAAAATGTCAAGGGGACTTTGGAATAGATGTTAATGACAGCACTGGTTCCATGTGGTACTCTCCCATACCAATTTCTTTGAATTTAAATGACTGCTCAATTTGTTTCAGTTTATTGTTGTGAAAATCAGTAGACTCACGGTTAGCAGGGACAAAAGAATCAGCAGCTTTGAGCATATTGCAAGTGTAGCTAGTAGTGGTAGGAATAGTAACTTTAGAGCCATGAAATGGGAATTTGATGCATTGGTGGTATGTGGATGGCACAATGTGCATCTCATGTATCCATGGCCGTCCCAACAGAATGTTGTAGGCTAAGGGAATGTCAAGCACCTGACAGGTGACATCCCTTTCGACAAGACCAATGCAAATTGGTAAAGTCACAAGACCTAGTGACTTTTGTTCTACTTCATCGTACGCTTTAATAGTGATCTTTCATCGAGGATCAACATAATCCTCAGAATAATCCAATTGTCTAAGCAGAGCAGCAGAAACAATGTTTAGGCCAGCGCCATTGTCAATGAGTACCCGACGAACACGTGTCTGGTGGATCATAACCTCAATGTGTAGAGGCTGATTGTGTGGGTGATTCAGTGAGTTGTCATCCTCCTTGGAGAAGGTCATAAGATGAGGTGAGGTCAAGTGACCTACCATAGATTGAAATCGCTCAAGATCAAGATCTTGAGGAATGTTTGCCTCAGTGAGGGCTTTGTCCAGAATTTTCCTATGAGCAGGCGAGATTTTAAGCAGCTCAAATATGGAAATGTGAGCATTGGTTCGTTTCAATTGATCTAGAACACTATAACTGGTTGCAGTCAAGTTCGTCGTGTGTTTTGCACCTTTACCAGATGGACCAACAAGGGCTTTGTCCTTGTGTTGTTCAAGATTTGAAGTAGGAGGTGTAGGGCCTTTGAGCACCAATTTCACATGAGAGCGAGTAACAGCGTTAGCACAGTGTTGCAAAGATGCATTATCCATGTTATTGGAAGTAGGGCCTCTCAAGACAAATCGTGTCTTGGGTTTATCATTATCTTGCTTGCCCTTTATGGTAATAACGTCGCAGTATTCAGAATCGACAGGTTCAACCATGTCAATGACATTGTCATCATTGGAATACGTATAGTTGACCTTATTGTAGGGTTCTGGTTTCGAAGTCTCTCCTTTTTCATAAGTTGGGAAAGGCTCTTTGAATGCCTTGTGGTCCAAGTTTTTGTTATGTCCATCTACCACAAGTTCACCAACATCAATCATGTCTTGGACTTTATGACGTAAGTTTATACAGTTGCTGGTTTTGTGTCCCTTGTTTTGGTGATACTCACAGAATGAGGTCTCATTCCACCATGGTGGATGTGGTTGTGGATTATAGGGATGAGGGTTATCCATTGGTGAGATAAGCTTGTGTTGTAGCAATGTTTTGTAAACCACATCCAAAGGTTCTCCTAAAGGCATATACTCTCGCTTGGGTCGTGCTGCCCATGAGTTTCTTGGTTTGTTCCCAGACGCCTTATTGTCAGGAGGAGGCTTCTCAACACTTTTGGTCGCTCTGAAGCAGTCTGTGAGATTAAATGCTGCTTTAGCAAGTTTTTGTGTGACATTATCAACAACCCCATCATGTACAATTTCTCGGTTCTTGTTGACATGTTTGGTTTTATCCCTGTTGGAAGTGGAACCTTGTTTTGTGTCTCTCTGAAGAGTGAGCTCACCTTTCTTGACCATAAATTCTTCGATACGGATAGCCTGTGTAATCATGTCTTCGAAGGTACATGGACCTTGTAGTTGAACTTGATACCTGAAATTAGGTAAGAGGTTATCAATGAAAATGTCGAGCTTCTCTGTTTTTTGGGATTTTGCGGGAGTACTTAGTATAAAGTTGTCTCCACCGTTGGAGGAAAGTGAGAAAAGGCTCACCAACCTTTTGTTTAAGTTTGCATAGATCTCAGATATTTACAGGATGTTGAATGTTATGAGAATATTGTTGAACAAATGAATTAGCAATTTTGTCAAACGTCTTGATACCAGGAGGTAAATGTGAGAATCACTCCAAAGCTTGACCACCTAGGCTTCTAGGGAATAAATGCATGAGGTACGTTTGATTGTGTATAAACTCCATAGACAAAGCACCAAATTCTCACAAGTGATCTTGGGGATCAACAGTACCAAAGTACTTTTCATATTTGGGTAGTTCTATGCCTCTTGGGAAAGGCGGCATGTTTATACTTTTGTCAAATGGAAATGAACAAAGAGCGTCCAATGTGTATGTCTTTTTGGGTTTCTCTTTCTCATGCATCATCTGAGCCAATTGGTCTTGCATAATTTTTAGTTTTTTTTGGAGTTTAGTGGTCTTAGTTTCTTCTTCACATGTGATAATGGTCTCCACATCAAAATGTGTGGGTAGTTTAGCTCCCTCTTGGGCGAGTTTGAGAAAGTACTTTTCTTTCTGTTCGTTGAGTAGGATTCCCATGACCTTCTAAAAGTTTTTGTCTCTTCGACATCTTGCTATGTGTTCAGGAAGGATTTCCACCTCTTCTTGTTCTTCATCAGTGTCATTTTCTTTCTCTTTCTCCTTGTCATCCCTAGGTTGTTCTTGATATCGACTATGACTACCCCGTTCAGGTTCACGATTAGTCATTATAGGAACTTGTTCAGTTTCTGTATGTTGCGTTTCAAAAGGGTCCATGGAGAAAGGATCATACATTGTGTTTGAGGATGCAGGACTCCTACCTGTCTCGGTATCCTTTTGGTAAAAAGGATTCCTAATTTGTTGCAAATTGGAAAATGTTCGTTGAACTTGAGATGATCTTGCAGGTGAGGAAGACCGTGAAGATGCCTCACTAGCCAAATTGGATATAGATTGCGTAGTGAAAGGTAAGCTACCTCTGCCACAATTATGACCCCTAGCACAACTACGTCTAATGTTATCAGGATAAAACATGTTGCCGCTTCTAGTTGTGACAGTCATAGGCAGGGACAAGAAGCTAGAACCTGGACAAGGGCTATACTAAGACTGAGTCTCAAAAAGGACAAGATAGTAGCAAGAATGCTGTTCACTAAGGCACAAATGGTATGATTTAAAGGCTAGAACAACCAGAGATTATGACCATTGCGGCACAAAGTATGACAAGCATTAAGACGAGGACCAAGATTACGTATGAGACGAGACTAGCCAAGGTATAAGACACAAGTTTCAGTTAAGCGAAGTGTCGCTGTTCTAGGACTGTTTGCAAACAGAGAGTGATAAACGGACGCAGAAAAGGACAGCATGCAGGTCGCAGATAGCTAGAATAGACCCAGATTGTAAATGCTGATACAAAATCTCGCGCGAAAAACCTTTATGGGCCGCGTGAAGAAGTTTTATGGGCTGCGCGAAGATGTTTCTGTCTCGCACGAAAATTAGTAACAGTTTTTAATTTCTCGCAAGAATGTTTTTTGGATCGCGTGAAGATGCGCAACAGAACTTTAATTTCGTGCGAGGACAAAATGGCTTCGCGCGAGAGCCATATGATTTCACGCGAGAGCCAAATGATTTCGCGCGAGACCAAAATGATTTCGCGCGAAAGGACAGAACAATTTCACAACAGTGACTGATTTTGACAAAATTTTTGATCGATCCAATAACCAGGCAGATAAACAGGCACGTAGAACAGCAAGCAAGTGATTTTAAGCACGTCTGAAAATAATGAGCAAGGGCAAAAGCAACCTTGCGCATGAACAATCAAGTGACTTAGTTTGTGCTAATCCCTAAGAGAGCTATTTGTGTACATTTTCAAAAGGTTTTGCAATCATTGCACACATTCCTAGAAAATAAAAGTTGGCTTCTCTAAGGTATTTAGTAATGGTTTGACTTTGCAACTTTTATGACTCACAGGGGTGACCTCCAATCCTGGCGCACCGAGGTTTTGACATAGTCAGAGAACTTAATCTTCAAGAGCTGCTAGGGAGATCTGACAACCCACAATGAACCACACCCGTGGAGATTTCTTCCACAAGGACATTTATATAGCGGTTGTCACTACCATGGTGAAAATGGCTATTACTGCTTGAAGTTTTGTCAACGCAGTTTTCCTTGTAGAGGGATTGTCTGCTACGGTTAACCCTCTCTAAAGGTGACCGACTCACAATAGTATACCACAAGGGGACTTAGCTTCCAGATTCAAGGTTTTGACACCTTTTCACCTCTAGCCCAATCAAAACAAATAGATTAATCCGACATGCTAGACTAAGATTATCTCTTAAAGATCTATGATATCATCTTCCTGTGATCTATCAACCTCTCCGGAGAAAGGATGCCTTAATCAAAAAGTTGAAGATTCATCTATCTACGAGATGCTCAAAGTATCCTCCCCACCCATAAGGAATCCGTCTTAGAGAGGAGTTTCACTAGGAACCCTCTCCCTCAAGATCCATGAATAGTGTTCATGGGGGCTTAATTACTATATGTGTACAGATGTTAATTCCTGAAAAA
The DNA here is from genome assembly GCA_028749045.1 of Cupressus sempervirens. NCBI lineage: Eukaryota > Viridiplantae > Streptophyta > Pinopsida > Cupressales > Cupressaceae > Cupressus > Cupressus sempervirens. The sequence goes on from CM053791.1 coordinate 511,347,637, forward strand.
AAATCTATCTAAAAGTAATCAAAAAGCACAAGGTGGTACACTTAACGCTTTAACTAATGTGAGGTGAGTCCAAAGATGTGGAACATTTAACCCCTCACACAAGCCAAAACGAGTCCACAACTCAGAAATTAGTGAGTTCTAGAAAGCACAAAAGGGTTTCCTTGTGGAGCCTTTAACGCTTATGTCTTGTAGACCCCTCCCCTATTTAACTTGGTGTTGAACTTGCAACCACAGGGTGGAACGAGGGGCCGACAAATTAGCGAGTCCAATAACCCAAGATAGCTAATTAGATCTATCACTAAAGACTAAGCCTGCTAAATGAAACTAATAGAGATCACAACCTAGTATCAAATTATGTATGTATTGTAAAATGAAAATACAAAAGGAAACACACAAGCTCAACACGAAAGATGTTCGTTTTAGATCCAAATGAAGTGTTATCAACTGAGGAAGATTACCTGGTGATCCTCGCAATGCGCTTAGTAGATTTTTACCTGTTTCTGGCAGCTTTAGCATGCTTTTCCCATTGTTCCACAAACCGCTGCTATGCTGTTCAAAAAAAAATCAGAAAACATAGAAACACTAGAAACTGCGAACAGTCAGCAGAAAAATTAGAAAACATGCAAATTAATGCAAAAAAAAAGCCTCTGTTAGCAGAGTTTCGCGCGAAATTAAATTCATCTTGCGCGAAGAAGTTTTACGGCCCGCGCGAAATAGAATTTCGCTCGCGCGAAATTAAATTCAGCTCGTGCGAAGAAACAGGTCTTGTGCGAAGTTTTGCACGCCAAAGAATTTTCTCGTGCGATGCGGAAAGAATCTTCGCGCGAAGATTCTAAATCCTCGCACGAAAATGAACAGTTTCACGCGAAGATTTCGAATCTGTACGAAACAGTACGAACGAAGAACCAAAAAAAAGATTTAAAAAATACAGAAAGAGGCCAGAAAAATTGATTTTTGTGCCCCACGGTGGGCGCCAGAAATGTATATGTGAAAATGCGGCCTATGCTAACACACACACTTCAACATGGTCATTGCATGTGAATTCATCTCGAAATGAACATTGGATTGTTCATCCGAGATTTGCCCTGCAAAGCGACCTGTTGCCTTCTATCTAAAGGGATTTTGCCTGTTAATATCCTCAGAATCAAGGTGCAAGCAACCAGACCCTCTAAGACCGAAGGATTTGACAATGAAATTAAGCTAAGAACGAGAATGAAAATTAATCTAAAATGAAAGATGCAGTGTAATCTAAGAACAAATAAAGCAAACTAGATTAAGCATATGCATGATTAAACTAAAATGAGATTAAACTAAGAATGAGAATGTATGCAAGAAATGTAAGTAAATATGAGCATGAATTTCAACAGCGATCCGATGCAAATTCTCCAACTTCATCCTCCTAAAATGAGGAGATGAGGGTCTCTTAAATAGACTCTCTTGGAATCCATCAACGGTTGAGATCGATTCAGATCAACGGTCAGGATTGAAGATGAGGTTCAGTCATAAAGGGAGATTCCCAAATTAAAGGGAGTTAACAGACTTAATTTGAGTAAAATAAGGAGTTAACTGTTTTAATTTGAGTAGAAAAAGGAGTTAACTAATTTAACTCATTTTTTATCAATAGTGAACTAGAAATTTCCCTTTTTTGAACTGAAGAGAGATTTTGTTGAGATATTTAATTTAATAAAATGAGATATGCTCTCATAATTACTTTTTCTATTTAATTAAATAATCTTTAAATAATTAGAGACACTTTTGTTTAATTAAATAACTTTATTTAATTAATTAGGAATGGCTTCCCATTTAATTAAATAACTTTGTTTAATTATTTTAGAAGTAAGTACTCCATTTAATTAAATAATTTTTTTTAATTAATTAGAAATACCTTTCCCATTTAATTAAATAATTACATTTAATTAATTAAGATAGGCGTATTTATTAAATTAAATAAATTTAATTCCATAGTACATTAGCCTTAGGATATAATTTAATTTAATTAAAGTATAAATACTTAATAATTAAATTAAATATTAATCAATAGGTTTAATGTGACTAACATGAGTAAATACTATTGGAATTAAATAATAAGCATGATGAATGTAGATTTAGGTTTTCTGCATCTGACAATTAAGTCAAGTAGCAAATATCAGAATGAGAATTGCCTAATAGAAATAGCACTTTGAAATTATCAGAAATAGACCAGAATTGGTATCATGGCAATGAGCCAATTTTTGGGGTATTACAACTACCACTCCAACTCAAACATACTTAACCATGGAGTTTCCTCCTAGATTAAGCCCACTTACCTTGCAACACCATTCACAAAACCCTCAACAAGTATTATGTCTTATGAACCATTTATTGTAGAGCCACTTTAGCTCATTGTTGAGTAAGTGTGAGACAATTTCGAGAACAAGTCAAATTGTGATATTTCTGTCAAGATTCAACTATGTAGTTTTTGAGTCAAACTCATTGGCCCATATTTCACGAGTAGTAGCTTACAAGAACCCATCTCTCAAAAAAAAATCACAACAGTATTCAAGAATATTATAAAAGTTTTATGGGCAGACAAATTTTTTTTAATAAAAAACAAAAATATGAATATTAAAAACCTAACAAATAAAACTCCCTATATTTAACCTATAAATCATCCAATAACACATTTTAAAAAAATAAAATTGGATAGTTTTATTCTCTTACAAAGAGCCAAAAACGTATGAACTGGGTTCTTTGTTTAGAAAAGAGAAGAAAAAGTGCAAACAGGAGAAAACTTAATTTTAAGTACATGGTAATTACATAGCATGGATTGAACGAGATACATTATTAGGCAGAGTTAGGTGCATGCGAGGACTTTAGGGCATAGATGGAACATAATACACAGTTTGGTTTTGGAAATGGAATAGAACCTTCGAATGCATAGAAATTTTTGCAAAGCAAAGGCATTAGCGGGTATAAATAGGCTCAATGGTACCACTGTCAGCTTCAATGGCTTCCAAATACATTCTGTTCAGCATCTTGTGCTTTTTCATCTCTTTCCCCAAGGAAATATCATCTCAAAAGCCACACAATGCTGTGGTGAAGGGAAGAGTCTTTTGCCTCACTTGTGGCCAAACTCAATTCGCTCACACAAATGCTCCTGGTATTGTTGGTAAGTTGTCACCATTTTACATTCTTGGAGGATTTTATACTGAATTCTTCACATTATTCAGTTGCCATTTTATAGAAGTGGTGGAAGTTTTGGGTCAAAAACTAATTGATTGAGAGTAAGTATAGAGGTGTATTCATTTCATAGTCTTTGTTTGTTGGAATTTTATATAGAGCAAGTCTTGGTTTATCATTTTTAGTTCATACATTCAGAATTATTCAACTTTATCAGTCATATTTGACATAATAGTTATTTTGATATTTTGATTTAGATTATATTCTTTGTCATAATAGACTCCTTTAGTTTAGAAGTTGTTATTGTTACATGAGATTGTTTCCTTTTGTTGTGATTGACTGATTCTAGTTGGAGGATCTCCGCTTAAACAATACATTAGAAACATTGACATAATTGTTGTTTTGATTCAAAATTTACTGTTATTTTGTGAGTTGTTTTATTTTGTTGCAATAGAATGTTTTAGCTTAGAAGCTGATATCGTTGCATGAGATTGCTTCCTTTTGTTGTGATCGATTTGGAAGATTTTGGTCTAAAGCTTAGGTAACTTAATTGAATTTAGAAGCTATCCTTGTGGGTGGGATTTTTTTTTTCCTTTTGTTGGGGTCAATTGTATTGTTTGAAAGAGTTCAGCTTAACAACACATTTTAAGATCTGAATTTAGAAAAGCTCCAGTTAACAACACACTCTAAACTCTGATTTGATTAGTTTAGGTGACTCGTCTGAATTGAGAAGCTGATATTTCGGCTTAACAACACGTTCTAAGCTCTGATTAGTTTAGGCAACTCATCTGAATTTAGAAGAGTTCGACTTAACAGCACATTCTAAGCTCTGATTAGTTTAGGTGACTCGTCTGAATTTAACAGAGCTCGACTTAACAACACATTCTAAGCTCTCATTCGTTTAGGTGACTCATCTGAATTTAGAAGAGCTCGACTTAACAACACACTCTAAGCTCTCATTAGATTAGGCGACTCATCTGAATTTAGAAGAGCTCGACTTAACAACACACTCTAAGCTCTCATTAGATTAGGCGACTCATCTGAATTTAGAAGAGCTCGACTTAACAACACACTCTAAGCTCTGATTAGTTAAGGCGACTTGTCTGAATTTAGAAGCTGATATAGTATAGATTGTTTTCTTCTAATGTAGTTTAGTGTCTTCATTTTGTAAATTTGACAAATAATGAAATGGGGTTTCCAATGCAACAGGAGCAGTGGTAGCAGTGGAGTGCAAGATGAAGAGGAAAGTGAAACCAGGAAGCACTTCAGTTGAAGGAAAAACAGGGGAGAATGGAGAGTTCATGGTGGAATTAAGCCCTTCAGTTGTTCATTCCCAATGTGGAGTGCACCTTGTGAGCATCCCACAACACTCCTGCAATCTGCCTTCCATTGCCTCAAATCACAATGGAGTTTTAACTTACAACTCTCCACCCTTACCCTTTCTTCCCCCGCCTTCTTCCTCGTGTAAACATAGAGATCTTGTAGAATCAAAGCAATTTTCACTTCCGCCATTGTTACCGCAAGTTCCTCCTCTTCCTCTTTCCCCACCCACTCCAACCCTCCCCAACTCTCCATTTTCATTTTTTCCACCATTTTCTATCCCCTTCCCTCCATTAGCCTTTCCCACACAGCCTGCTGCTCCTCCAACAAAGTAGTGCCCTTTTGTCTTAATCATCTATGTCTTTCCTTTGCTGTTACTGAAATTAGTAAGCATGGAGCAGATATTTCAGCCTTTCATGGAGTTCTATTTGTCTATTTACAATAAGAGTACTTGAAGTTATTTTAAGGCTTTGTCATTATTTATGTAGTTTCTCAGCCTTTGCAGGTTTCCACTGTCAATTATAACTCTTGCATTCCCAAGGAAGTGATTTATGCAATCACTCACTACGCTTTCTAAGTACTGTATTCATTAGACTTGTTATTGCCCATCTGTCATTATTCTTATTGCTATATTAGCATTAGAATGTAATAAAAATCATCCCTTTATAATTGCATAAACCACAGTTTCTTATCAGCCCCTTCTACTCCTTTATTAGCATAAGGATTCATTTTTTTCAGAAAGATTCTTCAATCAATTAACTTACCCTCCACAAACACTACTTTGTAGTAAGCAATGCATTTTTAAAGTAGCTTTATTATAATCAATAGTTCACATGAGTCCGTTATGATGGGCTTTCTCCATTAATTCTAGGTTGGGCTCTACTTGGGTCTCATGTTGAACTCTACTCCTCTATTTAAGAAATAATTAGTCTCTCCCCTAGCTCACAAGATGAGTGATAAGAAATTAATTGCATAAAATTTATTAGTATTTTGAAAATGATTAAAAAAATATTTTTATGTTAATTTAGTAGTCAAGATATATAAATGCTCTTTTTATTTATTAATCTATATTTTAATTGTATATGTATATTTGTAAAGATTGATCTTAAAAAGTTTAAAGGGTTTAGCTGGTTGAAGCAATGAGTTTAGCTGGTTGAAACAATGAGTTCTCATTGTGGAGACTTAGGTTTAAATCCTAACTAAGAGGGACATCTTTGTAAAATCTAAGTAAGGAGGATTCTAAGTTGTGACTTTTGGTCTAGTATGGTTGTTCATAAGAAATTGTAATGAGGACAAGGTATCATTTAAGCAATGTTATTGATTCAAGATCTAGTGAAAGACATCAATAAGGACAATTAGATATGTAATGGTATATATGATGTTAAACTTAAAATGATCATTCTCAATAGTAATAGCATTACAATATATTGGTACAACATTGTAAAACACAACACAACTCCAAAGACCTAATAGATTCAGAAATTGCAGGTCTTAGTAAAATTTCAAATCAGCAACTCCACAGTCTTAATGGAGCTATTAAATTACAATTTTCTTATTACAAACATACAAATGATGAAGAACAAATGTTTTTATTTTTTTATCAATTTTGGTCAAAAGTGCATTTTGTATAGCAACCTCCAATACTTACAATCTTAGTCATCAATGTTATGTGGTACAATGACTTTTATGTCTTTCATTTTTTTTTCCAGAATTGTATAATTTTAAGTACAACATTATGCAAAGGCATATATTTAATTTATATTTAATAAACAATAGAATCTTCATAGTCTAAATTCTTTACATAATTTATGTTAATCTTATGTTTATACCTTTTTTTATTTGCAAAGACTCGAGCTCTCTAAAGCTCTCTAAGAGCTCTTGTTTATGATTTTGATCTTATTAGGCTTTAATGACATTGTCCCACAAATTTGTATATCGTGTAGATTTTCTTATTAAAAAGTAAAGGTAATTAAAATGATATATATATATATTGAAAAAGCATAATCAACAACACAAAGTACTTTTAGTATGAATTTAGACCAGCCCTCACCAAGATAAAAAAATGGAGGGAGTTGCCTTAACCAACTAGGGACTTAGCCCAAAAGGAATTGCACATTTTTTAATTTATTCTAACATAAACATCCAAAACAACATTGAATTCAAAAGATACACATAGAGTCTGAGATTTCTGATAACCAGGAGTTGACTGAAAAGTATTATCAATAGGTGTTGTTGCAGAGGCAAAACATGTGCTTGCCCCTCTTTCAATAATTTTCTCTTCCCAGTGATGTCCATATTCAGTATTATTTCCATCAGGACCCATATGATAGTTCTCCAAAAGAGTGCTAAGCTCATCAACCTCTGCTTATATAAGAAAAATTTGAAATTTCTCAATATATTGCTCTTCCTTAACTTCATCTTTGTAAATTTATAGAATTCCATCGTGCATTAACTTCATGAATCTAAACTTTTGAATCTCCAAGCAGAAGGAAACTTGTGGCATAATGTAGAAGTGTATGAGTTTAAGATTAAACTTAGTAGGGTACCTTCTGACATTTTGAAATATCTCCTTGTTCCTTTCCTTCGAAAGAAACTATAGTACTTCACCAGTAAGAGCAAACAAAAATATTTTAAAAGATAAGTCAAAAGATTTAACATAACTAGCTCAAATTCCACACCAAGAAAAGTCAATACTATTTTTCCAATCAATTGTAGACCCAAAAAAAAAGGCCCAGACTTTATTTGCATAAATACACTCAACAAAAACATGCTCAAAGCTCTTAGGCTTATTACACAACTTGCAAATCATAGACTCAACATTAATAGAAGACAACAGTGATCCAATAACAAGCTTTTTAATCAATAACAACCATCTAAAATGGATAACCTTAGGTCACAAGAACCCTTCCAAAAATAATCAAAGAAAAAATGCCAGTTTGAGAAAGGACAATCAAGACCCCAACATTTAACTATACACAGGAATACAGAGTGATCATTTTTAAACATTCCAAAAATCTACTTAGTAGAAGTGTTATCAATAATAGTACCATCCTTCCATTTTGTATTTCTGATAAAAGTGACACCATTCTTGATTTTCCCAACTTTCTCCTTGCTGATCACTTTGGATAGAAGAGTATAAGAATTCTTTTGAGATTTGGGATACCAAACTTATTGGATATCTCATCCCATGACCCAAGCTTGTTATTCACTAGTACATCACTAATAAGATAAATGCCTTTATCATTCCACTTTTTTGTAAAACAACTTTGAGAGCAAGATGTTTATTATTCAAATACAATCTCCACCAGATTGATCTATTTGCAACAATATATTTAGGTGGCTCCCCAATGGCATTCCTACAGGAGATGAGATCCCTTACTTGTGCCCATGCAGATCATAGGGAGTTGAACACTTTACTCCCAAAATCTTCATCTTAAAATCCCCCATAATAATATCCCAAAATGGAATGTTAGCCTAGTGTTTACCTTTCTTAATCATCAACTGTTCAACATTGTTTCTCACAAGAATCTTCCAAGGTTCATTCCCCCAAAAAGCTTTGTATATCCATTTATCTGCAAGAGCAGTCCCATGTAATCTAATGTCTTTTAGCCTCAAGTCCCCCAACTGTTTGTGGAGGTAGCACCACTCCCATTTAACACAATGTCTTTTTTTGGATCCCATACCATCCGACCACAAGAAATATTTGAGAAATTTTTCAAGCATACCAAACTGAGATTCAGTAAACATCCAAGTCAAAGAAAAATAAATATGATGAGAAGAAAGTACTTTCTGTAGAACCTGAACTCTTCTAGCCAACGGAAGGGAATGAGTTTTCCACCTGATATGTTTTCTATTAATCTTGCTAAACATTCACTCCCACATATCAAAAAAAGAAGGTTCCAAAGAAAATGGAATACCCAAATATCTAGTAATGATTTTAGGCCCAATCCAATTCCATTCCATCTTGAGTAGCCAACTAGGAGGTATCTCCATCCATCCTAGAACATATGACTTATCAGGGGGCACTTTGGCTCCAAATACAACACAAAAGAAATTAAGTCTATTCAGAGCCAAAGATAAGTTATCTTTAGAAAATTGCAAATAGAGAGCGGTATCATCCACAAACTGAGCATTAATCAATTCCTTTGAATTAGGGATGCTATAATTAATAACTTATGTTAAATTTAATTTTTACCTCAAAATTGTCAGCCCTGTCGAATTTTATTTTCTGGCTATGGTTTTTCCTATTTTTTATCATATTTTTTCCCCTCTAGTATGTGCTATGGATTGCTTTAAACTTATAAAAAACTACAAGTTATTGTGATAATGTTTGTTATGTTTTTTAATTAGCTATGGTTTTTCTTTATTTTATCTTATTCTTTTAACTTTAGTAATAGTTGTGGGTTGCTTTAAACTTACGAAAACAATTAAAAACTACACACTTATTGTGAAAATAATATCATAATTATTGCTTTTAATAATAAGACATGATTTGTACATATGTTTCTTCATAGAAATTATTCATATTTAATCTACAATACATTTACCTATGGAAAACAACTTTGTGATTTTTTTTATTACTACTCATTTTTATGATAATTTTATTACCAATTATTCTCATTGCACAAAATAATATACTCTTATCGGCTCTTTGTTGCATGTACATAAACGTGCAACTAGATATGTGTTGGATCATGGTGTGCCAAAAAGTGGCGATACAAAAAAGTTGTAGTTTTTAAATGTCTAAAAGCATTTCAAAATTCATCCTAAGTTTTTCTTCCACCCATCCTGATACCAAAGCAAAAAGTAATACCATGCATTTTCGGGTACTCAATCTCATATCGATACTTGATATGGGATTGGGTGGCCAAAACCTATGACCAAATTTATACAAAAAAAAAAAAAAAAAAAAAAAAAAAAAGCCTAAGCTTCATTTTCATTGTTGGCTCATTGTTTGAGTTGCTATTTGGCCCCCATATCGCGTATACGATACAGTGTCAGGTATATGATCTTTGCTCACCTAAATCCATCAAAGGTATGTGAAATTTTTTGGTTTATTTGAATGTTTTCATTTAATTCTATTTAAAATTAGGTTTTATTATTATATAGAATTTTTTTTTAAAAAAAATTTAATTATAAACTATCAATACAATTAGTAATTTTTTGATTCTTTCCAATTTAATAGGCATGGATGACTCGAATGATGGTGATATCAATGAACCATGAAACAATGTTCCTCAATACCCTCTGCTAAACATTCCACAACCCTGTTAAAATCCTCAACCTCCACTAACTGATCTAATAGCCCCTCAAAACCCTCCTCGAATCGAAGATTTGATACAAGAAAATTGTACCAAACTTAGGGGTTTTCAAGCCACATATAAAAATTTACTTACATTGACTCCCATGTTATCCACGTTAAACACCATAGTGGATAATAAATAGACTCTCATCAATCAACAAAATATTGCTCTTCATTGATGTGAGCAAATGTATGCCTTATTTGATGGCGTGTTGGACCATGATGAGGTTGTGACCCCAAACATAACCAAAGATGATATAGTTAACCTTTTTGTGAGCCCAAAAATTGGTAAACCAATAGAATGCACAAAACCCAAATGATCAATTAAATGGTGCACAAATGAGGCTATGCGTGCAAACTTTTGGGATTGCTGGGGGATGGTTTTTAAAAAACCACCACACATCAATTTAGAGGTCCCATTCTATTTCATTAAAAATCTATATTTTGAATTTGTATTGGGCCTCAAGGTGAACTATGGGAGCATGAGGCCCAACATGGGTGTAGAAGGATGAGATCCCCAAGATAGACCCTTTTCCCAGTGGAAGAAAGATGTCACTTTTGTCCCCCCTATTGATGTCTCCCCCCTCCTCTAGTGCATCATCTTGATATCATTATAGAGGCTAGTTTTCAGACTATTAGAACTATCCATAAACTGAGTATCTTATTGATCTCACAAACTAGGTTAGTGTTGCCTCCTTGTGTTGATGATGTTGGTGTGAGTTCATTGTCGACAAGCACATCACATTTTTGTGTGCCCCATACTTACATAATGTGCAAGAATCTTTTTCTTGGTCCCATTGGTGATAATTCTAAATATCAGTTTCAATTTGGGGAGGAGGATACAACACATGTGCCTACCAAGACTATAGACCCCGAGGCAAGAGAGGAGGAGGGGCATGTAGAGCCATGGGCTTCTTCTGTGTCAATAAGTGTATACATTTTTTTAATTTAACATAGTTGATTTAAAGTTAATGTTTATAGTAGAATAATTTTAATGCATCCATACTTATTCATGTATGTGATCTTCATTCATGTTCAGTTGATGACTAAGGAGGAGCTTAGAGAAGTCGATGATGTCATGCTCTCAGCTATTTCATTTGGCCTTGAGACATCTATTGTACATTATGCTGTGTTCTCATTAATTTTATATTTGATACTAGAACATACATGGTTTCTAATCTTTCTTTTTTCTTGCAGGTATCACCTGTCAGTGGGAGACAGAGTGTGGGGGGTGATCCATAACACATTGACAAGGGAAAGGTAATTAGGTGTTTTAAAAGTGATTAAATATCAATGCATACTTGTAGCTTGTGTGTGACAATGAAATTTAATTACATTATTTATTGTACAGGGTGTGGCCACTGGTGATGCATCTAGGCAGATTTGACATCAAAAACCCTCTATAATTTCCATTTGTAGCGAGATCCCCATCATATGTACATATATAATTTATTTGTTATATTCCTTATTTCATAAATATTTTCAAAACTTTTCTAAAACACCTAGTGCCCAAGAGGTTGGACGCCAGAGTTATGTATCTTTGTTGATGCAACCGATGCTTTCAGAGGAGGGGTTGACATAGGTAAGTTTTAGTTTGAATTCTTGATTATATGTTATAAGTTTAGCATGATATAAACTATGATGCTATATTTTAAATCAAAAATCCATCTTACACCCATACTTGAACATATACAGACCACAACTTACGAGGTCGAGCATTGTCGGAGACATATGAGAGGAATCCTAACCACCGTAGGAGGTTAACAAGAGAGGTAAATGATGAGAGTTTGAAACTATAAATATTCATTAAAATTTTATCATTATGCATTTGAGTAATTTAATATTAGATATGTGGAGTCACATAAATTTAGTAGACTAACTTTGGGTTTTCCTTTTTTAATTTATGTAGGAGGCATTTGATCCACATAGTAAAGTGAAGAGGCTACATTTTTTTTTATCCACCAACAACATAGGATAGTATAGTTGTCATAGGATGTGTCATGAGACATTTTGAGATGGCATATGCCACATTGTATACATAAACTTTAATATTATACATATTTCGATAACATGATCAACTACATTTTGTATATGGATATATATGTGTGTGTGTGTGTAATTTATCTATGGATACATGTATTTTGATATATATTTTCATCATTTATGTACACAAGGATATACATTTTTATTTATTATAGTATTTTTCAATTAATTGTGCATCATGTGTATTATCATGTTTATGGAATATCATTCATTTTGGTCATGCGTATTATATTCAATTCAAATGTACTAATTTGTGAAGAACATTTTATGAACCTTTAGTATTTATAATGCAATGTTTAATTTGAAATTATATCATATGTTTAATTTGAAATGATGCCTATTGTCCCTTAAGATGTCTATGTTTGAGGCTCTCTGTGGTCAAAACAAGAGTGTCACTAGGGTTCAAACGCCCATCCAGAGCTAACAACGCTAGAGATTTGATGCCACAATTAGCAGTTTGAAAGTAACGTAGTGATGCACCAATGAACATAGGTACACTACAAGTTTTAGCATCAGGCGAGATCGTTGTGCCAAATCCAAATGGGATGTGATCTCCTTGAACTGAGAGAGGTAATTGTAGACATTGGAATAACCATCCTTTAGCATTAAATACTTCATCGATAGCCTACACAAGCTCCAAGTTATGACCCTCAAAAGATTGACCTCCAAACGCACTTGGAAAATTTGAGGGACACTTTGATATGGGGTGGCTGTAAATGTTTGAGGCTCTCTATGGTCAGAATAAGGGTGTCACTACGGTTCACTCGCCCATCCAAAACTAAAAAAATTGATGATTTGATGCCATGATCAATGATTTGAAAGTTATACAGTGATGCACCAATAAACTGAGGTACACTAACTTTTGGTATTGAGTGAGATCACTGTGCCAAATCCATACAAAATGTGATCTCTCTAAACTGAGAAGTTATTGTAGATCTTGAGATCACTGTCCTATATCATTTTACATTTCATCGATATCCTACATGAGCTCTAAGTTACGGCCCTCGAAAGATCGACCTTCAACACACTTGGAGCATCTTAGGGATGCTTTGCTACGGGTTGACCACGAACATTCAAGGCTCTCTATGATTGGAACATGAGTGTCACTAGGGTTCACTTGCCCATCTAGAGCTAATGAAACTAATGATTTGATGCCATGATCAATGGTTTGAAAGGTATGTAGTGATACAACAGTGAACTAAGGTACACTATAAGTTTTGGCATCAGGTGAGATCGTTGTGTCAAATCCAAAAAAAAATGGACTCTCTTAAAACTAAGAGAGGTTATTGTAAACCTCGACATCATCATCCTATATCATTTGATGTTTCACCGATATCCCACGTAGGCTCTGAGTTATGAACCTTAGAAGATTGACCTCCAAATGCACTTGGATCATCTTAGGGACACTTTGGTATAGAGTGGATGGGAACGTTCGAGGCTCTCCATGGTTAGAACATGGGTGTTACTAAGGTTCATCCACCCATTCGAATCTAATGACGTTAATGATTGGATGCCACAATTAGTGGTTTGAAAGTTACGCAGTGATGCACCAATGAGCTAAGGTATACTACAAGTTTTGGCATCAGGCGAGATCCTTGTGCCAAATCCAAATGGAATGTGATCTCTCTAAACTGAGAGAGGTTATTGTAGAACTTGGCATCACTGTCCTATAGTATTTGACATATGGGGTGGCTGCTAACAATTGAAGCTTTATGTGGTCAAAATAGGAGTTCCACTAAGGTTCAACCACCCATCCGGAGCTAACGACACTGATGATTTGATGCCACAATCAATGATTTGAAAGTTACATAGTGATACACCAATGAACAGAGGTACACTACAAGATTTGGGATTGAACAAGATTGTTGTGCCAAATCCAAATAGGATGTGATCTCTCTAAACTGAGAGAGGTAATTGTAGACCTTGGAATCACCATCCTTTAGCATTTGGTATTTCATCGATAGCCTGCACGAGCTTTAAGTTACGACACTCAAAAGATTGACCTCCAAATGTACTTGGAGCATCTTAGGGACACTTTGACATGGGGTGGTCATGAATGTTTTGGCTCTTTGTGGTTAGAATAGGCATGTCACTAGGGTTCACCTGCGCATCCAAAGCTAACGACATTGACGATTTGGTACCATGATCAACAGTTTGAAAGTTATGTAGTGATGCAACAGTGAACTAAGGTACACTACAAGTTTTGGTATCGAGCGAGAATGCTATGCCAAATCCAAATGGAATGTGATTTCTCTTAAATGAGAAGTTAGTGTAGACCTTGACATCACTATCTTGTATCATTTGACATTTCATTGATATCCCACATGAGCTCCACATTACGACCCTCAAAAGATCAACCTTCAAACACACTTGGAGCATCTTAGGGACGCTTTGCTATAGGTTGACCACAAACATTCAATGCTCTCTATGGTTGGAACATGGGTGTCACTAGGGTTCACCTACCCATCTAGAGCTAACAAAACTGACAGATTGATGCCATGATCAATGGATTAAAAGGTACACAATGATACACCAATGAATTGAGCTACACTACAAGTTTTGGCATCGGGTGAGATCGTTATGCCAAATCCAAAAAAAATGTGTTCTCTTCAAACTGAGAGAGGTTATTGTAAACCTCAACATTATTGACCAATATCATTTGATATTTTAGCGATAGCCTGCACGATCTCTGAGTTATGACACTTAGAAGATTGACTTCCAAATACACTTGGAGCATCTTAGCGACACTTTGGTATGGGGTGGATGAGAACGTTAGAGGATCTCCATGGTCAGAACATGGGTGTTACTAAGGTTCACCCGCCCATCAAAAACTAACAACACTAAGGATTGGATGACACACTTAGTAGTTTGAAAGTTACACAATGATGCACCAATGAACTAAGGTACACTACAAGTTTGGCATCGAGTGAGATCCTTATGCCAAATCCAAATGGAATGTGATCTCTCTAAATTGAGAGAGGTTATTGTAGAGCTCGACATCACCGCCCTGTAGTATTCAATATTTTATTAATATCCCACACAAGATATGAGTTACAACCCTCAGAAGATCAACCTCCAAATCCACTTGGAGCATCCTAGGGATGCTTCGAGGTGTCACTAGGGTTCACAAGTTTTTAAAAAAATTAAAAATTTGTGTTAGTATTTCATCATCATAGTTTCAAATTTGTAAATATTACAAACATTAATCAGATTAAGTAAAAAATACATTAAATCAACCACTTTGACTACTTTGATCGATAAAGAACCTTATGTCAAAACATAGTAAATCAACACGTTCATATTTACAATATCTCAAGTGTTTCATTGTTATTACATCAATACACAACTACAAAAAATCATAGTGTTAAAAATATAATTTATTTTTCTTCATTCTGCTTGTCACTGGGTTTCTATCTTTATTCACTACTACTCTTCGTAATGTACCTACATTCCAATATCATACAAAAAATTAGTCTTATGAATAATAAGGAGATTGATAACCAAGGTTCTATCATAAGTTAATTGAGTTTAAACAAGATACTAATTAGTTCACCAAATTATTATGAACAAAAGAACATAACAAGTAAATATACCTAATCAAGTGTTCTTATAGGGTCTACTCTCTACTCTAAGGTCTCCAATAAGGCTTTGTGATCAACATTACTAATAGTTAAAAGTTCTTTTACTTTTGGTCTTCCTTGATGCTTGAACAACTTTACATTTTTTTCTATAATAAGGTGTGAATATATGTGAATTGTTTTGTGCTTGTGATAGTCTTTGAATGTGGGAATTCTATTCCTACTAAGCGTCTGCAGCCATGTTCTAGCAACAACAATTGAACTCGTAGGATATGTGATTCCATCATCATCTATAATCAATTGTGCAAGATTTTGTTTACCTCTTACACAATGTGTTAACCAATAACCCAATTTATCATCATTCTCATGTGGTGCAACCAATGCAAAGGCTTGTCCTGGTTGAAGAAGATATGATAGATGCTTATGTTCAATTGAATTTTCCATATCATCATTTTTTATAGAGGGCACAAGAGACAATGGAGTAAGATAATGTGGAGCTCATGTATCCACCCACTCATTCAATTCACAGTGATCTCAATCACTCTGAAAATAACTAAGACAAAGGCAAGCTAGTTGTTGTGTCCAAATGGTCCATGTACTGGAATTAGAGCTCTGAAATGAATGCATTTTTAAAGAATCTCTAATAGTAGCACAATCTAATGGGCCCCTCCTCAAACAACCAAAAGAATTTGTGTACTGTTGAATCAAGAGTCCCCCCTGTGATAACGTTGAACTAAACTGATCAAAAATGCTATGAGCATCAAGAAGCTCTGCTCCTGAAATCTTTAATTGCTCCTTAACTAGAGCTCTCTTCGCACATGCCCCTGCTCCATCATGTTCCCCTTTCCCATGGTCAGACTCAAAAAAACTCCAAATATGAGGTACCCCCCTATCGACATGCATCCTACACAACCGATAAAACATGCAAGAATTCTTGAATTGACCTATGCAATTATATGACCAAATGATATGTCTATCCATAACACTATCATGCTCTTGCAAGAAATCAAAATAATTCTCGAAACAATGTTTCACAAACTCAGGAGAGTGTGATCTATCATCACTCGTGTAAAAATGACACTCTCTAATTATCTTCCACACTATCAGGGGCATGCCTATATGTTATGTGGACAAAAATAGCAATCTAAATGGAGTTATAATACTGAGACCGTGTCTCATTTTGGGACTGCAATGTGTAGTTGTCTGTAAAGTAAACAATTGATATAATAGTACCAATGGGAAAAGTGCCCTTATCCATTCTAAATTTTTGATCCAACCACTAAGACCTATGAATATTCTTTGCATGCTTGTAGAAAAGATTTTTCTTGAAATCTAAAATAAAATCAGCCACATTGATTTCTTTTGCAACCATCTCACATCTAGAGCCCTCATCTCCACTCTTCAACGTGTATTTCACCATTTCATATACCTCTTTTTATACTATTTTCCTCCCAAGTTCTTGTTTGCACCCCTCATTGAAACATGTTATAAACTTGGATAAGACACCACATTGTGAACTCTTCTCGTTTAAGCAATATTTTTTATAAAATAAACAACCATCAACTCTAGGATATAAAAATTGATCTACCAAGTCTCTTGATGATTTTGGAATCTCATTAGCACCACAATTCTCCAACATTTCATCACTATACAAAGTAGAACAGATGGAGTGTAATCATTCGTGGTGCATAGAAAATTCTACATGATATTTGCAACAACATGTATTTCAAATCTTCAGTGGCACACAATAAAATGGCTTCAATGATTCAAAAGCCCTTTATGATATATGCAATGTTTGATGACTCTCTCTCTAAATTGTTTGAACAACATAGTTTGACTTACCTCCAAATAATGTTTAGGATGTGGTGTATGGTCTCTAATGCCAATTCTCAACCTCAAAACATCCTTAGCATTTGGTGAGACTTTTGACCTAGAGTGCCAAAATTGTGTAATTTATTGCTTTGCATCATCAGTTAGCTACTTATCGAGACGTGGAAGTCTCCCACCATAAGCTTATGTATTATTTTGAAGAGGGTTGTCAATTCCTCTCTTCTACCAAGTGCTCTTCTCAAAGTAGCATGATTTAGGTTCAAGTCAATAAAGGTTTGTCCCATATATCTAAAGAGGTTGTAATAAACCTTCAAGTAGCTCTCTTGTCCTTCTCCCTTCTATTTTCTCAATGCTATTGGGATCACCAAAAATATTCTTCACAATAATGACATTTCTCTCTATTTTCTTGTTGACACGAATCTTTAATTTTCAATTTGGCAAGCATAGGTCTCATCTTTTGCATCTTTAATAAGTGCACAAAATGTTGACATTGCTTCACCACTGTCTTGTTGCCAAAAAAAAAACTCATAAAGTTTTGAAGTTCATAACCAAATAGTTTGGTGTGATCTCTTCCCTTCCAAATTACTAATAATGGTTTCGTCAATTTAAATTAACCATTTTGATGTTCTAGGACCTTTATTTTGGTTATAATTAGGATATATGTAGGGTTCTTGTGCATTTTCATTTTCCACATGGCCAATCTTGACATTCACATCATGAATTGGTACTTTTTCATTCTCCTTATTTTCAATCCCAACATTGTCATTATGAATTGGTATGTCTTCATTCTCCAACTCTATAATTTCACCTTCAATGAATACATTGTTAGCTTTATTAACATTTAACATACCTTGTCTCTTCCTTTGGTGATTTTCCTTGTCTCTTTCTTTATATGCTTACATGTCTTCATTCGATACCTTCCTTTTGCGTTTAGCCCCCATCAAGTAAAGAGGACCACTATTATTCTTTAAATTTTTTTGATTTTAGTCAGTGTATCGACTAATGTATTCTTGCATCTTTCAACTCCTAATGATTTGGAGGGTGTTCAAGTTGTTGATGATGGGGCTAGATGATATGATTAGGAAGATTATGTGACCCCCTAAGATAATGAACACCCTTGTAATATTATTTTAATTAATAAAATACTTGTAAAAAGAATAATAAATCATATGAATTTAACCCACTTCTTTTTCATTGCAATGAACCCCCCTTTGCATAGGCATGCATTAAGATCATCAATAGAGGGAAAAACACCTAAAGAGGGGTAAACGATAAAAAAATGATTATACACTTAGTCTTTTCTTAGCTTCTAAAAAAGACCAAAAAAGAAATATTCAATTCATGAATGTTATGCGTTAATGATTGTAACTATGTGTTAATGGATGTTAACGACTTATTCATGTTAATAAATGTTATGTGTTAATGAATGTTAGGTGTTAATGGATGTTATATGTTAACAAGGAATATAGAATGATGTTAGGGGGGAGGGGCCAAATGAGCTTCCACTTTCGTGTGGATGGACTTGTTAAGTAAATAATATCAAAATATTCTTGAAACTAAGAGAATCTCAATAAGGTAACACAAATTTCAATATCTCACTGTACTCCAATGTTAATTTTATTGAATAATATATACTAAGTCTTAATTGAAGGGTGCAACAAAGCCAACAAAAACAAAAACAAAAGAAGTTACTTAGTGGAGACCATTATAAGTAAGGTTCTTGATTAAGATTTTCTTGAACTTTATTCATATTTCTTATTACAGAAAATATATTCATATTGCCGATTACAAAAATTATTCATGGGTAAGTTTGACCCAAATCTAATTCATGGCTTTTATTCTGATTTAATAAGGTGTATAACAAGATTGAATTGGTCTTATCAATTGAATTTGATACTTCATTAGTGTGAGTGCAAAATACAATGCAATTAAATACCTTTCTCCCTTGACAACTCTATGGATTTAGAGGTCTTTCATCTATTAAACCTAGCACAAATTAGGATAGAAAATCTATCAGACCTTCACCAACAAATAACTAATCAAGTTCCCCCAAAATACAACAATGAAATGACTATGGATCATAAAAATAACATTGATAAAATCAATACATGATTTAGATGACATCAAATAGTCATTATGAACTTAACTAAGGTAAATACCAAAAAAAGAAAACCATGGTTAGAATGATACTGCCCACACACTCTTTTATGATGAAAAAGTTTATGATCCACATCCTCACTTTATTGTTACAACCTTGTTTTAACAAACCACAACCAGGCTTGTAATATCATTTAAAAGATCATAGATAATATGTTATCAGAGAAATTTCAAGAAACAAAACACTAATATAATATGGAATGCCTAGGCCTACTAGGTTAACTATCATTAAATCTGAAAATAGAGATCCAAAGGTCTCACAACTTAGGACATATTGGTTTGAAGACCAACCTTGATATAGCTTCCAACCATTCTTCACTAGTCACAAATCCTTGGTACAAAATTAGGTCTTTTTCATATGATGTTTAGTGAAAATTTTCTAATGAGTAATTATTAATAGACAAATTAGTCCTTGTTGTAATTCAACAATAATAACACTCAGTATCCATAAAGTTGGATGCTTAAAGTAACTATAAGGATATAATCAAGGTTTTTTATGTTTCTATTGCAACATGTATATCTTGACAAAGGTCCCACCAAATCTTTGTTTGTCACTTAAGAGCACTTATTACTCATATTTGACTCTGACATTCATACATTCTCTATAATAAATCAATGAGAAAAATGATTCAAGAGTCCATTCTGTTACACACTCCAAAAACCATGAAGGGTTACAATATCTATTAGGAGAAATGTGAAACCATTTACACTCTTATAAGTCCATGTTTTAACAGATAAAGGTATCAAAATATTCATTGTTCCTTCTACACACAATTAATAATATAATTACATGATAAATTCATTGTTCATTGACTTTGACATTCATGCATTCTCTATAAAAAATCAATGAGAAAAATTATTCAAGAGTCCATTCTTTTACACACTCCAAAAACCATCAAGGGTTACAATATCTATTAGGAGCAATGTAAAACCATTTACACCCTTATAAGTCCATGTTTTAATTGATATAGGTATCAAAACATTCATTTTTAATTGACTTCATGTTCTTGTCTCTTTTTGTATATGCTTCTATGTCTTCATTCGATAACTTCCTTTTGCATTTAGCCTTTCAATAGTTATTGATCCCCATTCAAACAACAATCCATGACACCTTATCGAGTTTTTTAGCCACCTTTTCAAATATTGTGCCCAAGACCATTTTTTGTTTTCTTTTCTACAAACAAATTGTTGAAACCTGTAAAAAAGTCAGAAAAATGTGATTCTTGAGTTTGCAGTGATAGGGAATATTTTGGTTAAAGTTTACCGATAAAATAGATTAGGTACTCATTCCCATATCGGGTACCCAAAATAATTAGGTACTCGATATGGGATAGGGTACTCGAAATGTGCACCCAAATAATGGGGAGAAATCAAGTGGGGACATAATTTTTAAACTAGGGACACTTTTTTTATGGGATGATTATAAAGTATATATAGTTTACTTATTATATATTATTATTTATTTTATGTTATTATATACTATCAAATATTATTATTATATACTATATATTATTATTTATATATTATATACTATATAGTATATATTAAATATATTATTATATGTGTTGAAAGGGGCCATAGATTAACTTATGACCCCTTTCAATACATATCATGACAACATGTGTCTCAAGGGGTCCTAGGACTCCTAGGGACATATTATCATTGATCATATGGGTCGAAAGGGGTCATAGGTTAATCATGGCCCCTTTCGACACATATCATGACAACATATGTCCCTAGGGGTTTGAGGATCCCTAGGGACTATGTCATTTGTTCATATGGGTCGTAAGGTGTCATAGGTTAACCTATGACCCCTTTCGATACATATCATGACAACATATATTATCATTGATCATATGGGTCAAAAAGGGTCATAGGTTAACCTATGACCCCTTTCGACACATATCATGACAACATATGTCCCTAGGGTTTCTAACACCACTAGGGACATATTGTCATTTATCATATGGGTCAAAAGGGGTCATAGGTTAACCTATGACCCTTTTCAACACATCTGATCACAATATATATCCCTAGGGGTACTAGGATCCCTAGGGACCTATGTCATTTGTTCATATGGGTCGTAAAGGGTCAAGGTTAACCTATGACCCCTTTCGATGCATATCATGAAAACATATGTCCCTAGGGGTCCTAGGACCCCTAGGGACATATTATTATTGATCATATGGGTCGAAAGAGGTCATAGGTGTAGAACCAGAATCAGTATGCAAAGAACATTAACAAATGAAGTAAACATTCACAAACCAAAAACTAAATTCACATATATGCTTAGACTAAGAAAGAAAATAAGAAGTGCAAACCTCACAAGAGAAAACACTCCATGCTTTCTTGATTCTGTAGATGTGTCCTTTTGCTGTGGATGTATGCTCAAGATGCTCAAAAGCTGCTTCAATGGAGATGGGTAATGGCAAATTGGTAGCTTTGTGAGCTCTCAATTTGGCATTATAAGGGTATGGTTGATGGCTTTGGTTCTCAAAATAGCATGGTAACTTTAGCTCAAAGATTGTTGATGAAATGGCTTGGGATGGGATTCAATTTATAGGCTAAGGGGTAGAGGGATGGAGGGCTTAGATGCAAGGATGGATGAAGGCTTAAGGAGGGCTAGGATGCACTCAAAGGAGAGCACATGGATTGTGCTTGTTTAGCACCAATGGGAAGGTGACACTTGTCACAAGGAGGATGAGTGTGAGAGGGTAGGGTTAAGGGTTGGTTAAAGTCATGATGAGTGGGGTTGAGTATGTAAGAGGGATGTAAGAGGAATGAGTGTGGAAGAGGGAAGAGTGTGGAAGATGGGTGTAAGAGTCATGAGTGGGCTTGTAAGAGTCTTTATGTTTTTGTAAGAGCACTCATGACTTAGTGGTTGGGTTTTTTGAGGGGAGACTTTGGTTTGGATTAGGAAAGTCTTAAACTTGTTTAAGGAATGTGACAACATTAGGGGGTGGATTAGGCTTGGGTTTAGGATTAGATTAGGGATGTTAGAGATGTGCAAGTGGATGGCATTAATGAGGGTGGGTGAGTTAGTGGCTAAGCTTGGTTAGCATGGGTGGATGGGGTGGATTAGGCTAAATGGAGGATTAGAGATAGGTTAGGGGTTTTTGAATTTGAGGATTTCATTTATCAAATAGATTTATTTAATAAATGGGGATTTTTGGAATTAGATAGAAGAATAGGATTTAATTGATAAATAATAGATTATTTGATTTATCAATTAGGACTATAGATGATTAATTAAATTAATCAACTAGGGGATGACAAAGGATTAATTAAATATAAATTTAATTAATAATGCCTTTTTAGATAACTAAATAGGATTACTAAAATAGTGTAATCAAATTTAGGTGTCTACATTTTGCCCCTCTTTGACATAGTGTTGAGACAACACTATTTCAAAGAAGTTTGAATGAAGACGACATGAGGAAGATGTTTTAGCAACAAGGTTGTCCCAGTCTCGGATAAGAAGAGGAGAGACTAGACTTAGATGATGCCCCCTCAAGAAGGCGACGGGGAGAGAAATGAGGCTCGACGACTTCTTGAAAAGTACAAGAATTTGAGGCGAGCTAAGACGCAGGTTGGCGAAGAGAAGGGGCTGAATTAGCTCAAACTCTCACTACGGGAGAATGATCAGAGGCACAATAGTAAAGAAAGCTTAAGAATTTCCAAGATTGGGGGGGGAGATGGAGGAGCGGAGCGCTATAAAAGGAATCCATTGAAGCTTTTTGAGTGGGGGGATACTTCAAAGAGAAGTACCACCATGTAGTTGAGCACTAGATTTGCTATAGGACTGTTGGTTAATTGCCAAGGTTACCAATAACATCAAGGCCTTTTCACCAACTATCCAGAGGACTGACGAACTGACTCAAAACAAACACACAAGGATTGCCCCAGTATCACACATGAATCCCAGAGGAAGCAGCGTGGAAACGACACTAGGTAACCCACAAGCAGAAAAAGAAAACAAGAAAAAGACCTGATCAAGACCTTACGCTCTAATTGCCCCATTCGTAGCATACCATGATATGGAAGATCGTGGCAACCTTGAGGAGGGAACAAGGAGATTGCTTGGAAAAGATATTTCAAGACCCAAAAGGGAAGATCCCAAACCAAAAGAAAGAGAAAATCCAAAAGAGAACTATTTGCCAATGAGCTGGGTAGGACGAGGTACTAACGGACCAAGATTAGACATGAGGAAAGCTATATCCTGCAAGGACCTATCGGAGAGCACCTAAGCTGATGGATCAGGATGAGTAATGCATCTGGCAAGCTGAACTAAGAAGGATAGCACTTTGGTGACATGAGATCTAGCTAAAGGATGCATTGGAATAGCTAACCAATGTGTGCGATGTGTGCAAGATGTTGATCAAGGACAAACTGACACGAATGCTGGATAGATACAATGATACTAAGCTAAAGAGGATATACAAGCTGATAGACCGAGATATGTTACAAATGTACAAGTTTGTTCATGCTTTGTTTTTTTTGTGAGATGGAAATGTTTGTGAAGGATGGGGTGTCTATAATAGTTGATAGGTGGATAGGTAGATGGTTTGTGAAAAGCTTAAGGAAAATGGGATTCTGTGTGTGCATGTGATAGGATACAAGCTAGGATACAAGATCATTTACAAGATGGAATATGGTACAAGCTTTGGACAAGATTTGGATATATACAAGGTATGGTACAAGATTTACAAGGTATAATACAAGCTTTGGTACAAGATTTACAAGCTGTATAGGAGGTATTGACAAGCTCCATCAGATTTTGGATATTTGATTGGAACACCAAGGGAACAAGCAGGTGTTTTATGGGATGGTGGGTGGATGGATGAGGGATAGGATAGTGATAGATAATGGATTAGTCTTTAGCACACAAGGCGCCTGAATTACCAAGTTTTCACCAAGGTACCTATCCAAGGCGCTTGAATTGCCAAGTTTTCACCATTGGACGCTTATTTCTCTTTACTATTTTTTTCTTGTATTTTTCAAAAGCTGGGTATACCAAGGATCTTCAAGCATAGAACTTCTTGAGATGAATGATGTTAGTGGGATCATTCAAGAGTTCTCCTTCTGGTGTAGATAATTGATAGGCTCCGGAGCCAAAGGAGGCAGTAACCACATAGGGACCAAGCCATGTAGGTTCAAACTTGCCTTTCTTTTCTCGATCTGCTTGGACTTTCATATTTTCTTTGAGGACCATGTCACCTGGCTGAAAGTGTCGTGGGAGCACCTTCTTGTTGAAATTCCTTTTGAGACGAGTTTGATAGACTGTGAGATGGTCATAGGCTTGTTGTCTCTTCTCGTCTAAGAGATCTAGCTGGGTGAGTCGAGCTACTTTGTATTCTTCATCTGAGATTTGCCCTCACAAAGATATGCGTAGTGAGGGAAGTTCAACTTCTATAGGTAATACCGCTTCAGCACCATAGACTAGGGAGTATGGAGTTGTGCCTGTGGATGTACAGAAGGAAGTTCGATAGGCCCATAGAGCCGGATTTATTTGAAGGTGCCAATCACGGCCGGAATCATTGACAACTTTCTTTAAGATTTTGAGGAGGGTTTTATTAGTTGCCTCTGCCTGGCCGTTACCTTGTGGGAAATATGGGCTAGAAAAGCGGTGATGGATGCGGAGGGAAGTGCATAATTCTTCCATGTTGAGATTTTCAAAGTTACCTCCGTGGTCAGTGAAGATGGTGGATGGGATGCCGAAGCGGCAAACAATGTGGTACAAGATGAACTTGGAGACTTGAACTCCTGTAGCTGAGACTAGGGGGACTGCTTCCACCCACTTAGTGAAATAGTCTGTAGCTGTTATTATCCATTTATGTCCATCAGATGAGAGAGGTGTGATAGTTCCAACTAGATCAAGGCCCCAACAAGCAAAAGGCCAAGGTGGTGCAATAGGTTGTAGATCCTGTGCTGGAGCGTGCACAAGATTTGCATGCTGCTGACATGGGAGACACTTTCTGACAAAGTCACAAGAGTCTTCTTCAATGGTAGGCCAATAGTAGCCTGCTCTAAGGATTTTTCGTGTTAGGACAATACCACTCGTGTGGGCACCGCAAAGTTTGGAATGTACTTCTTTTAATGCCATCGCGGCCTCATTTTCATCTAAACATCGAGAGAGAGTATCGTGATAACCCCAACGATATAGGGTATTGGCTATGATAACATAGAGGGATGATTTTCGGATGAGGTTCTGGCGTTGGGTACGTGTGAGGTGAGGGGATATGATACCATTGTTAAGGTAAGCGTGAATTTCATGGTACCAAGGGGATTGGGGACCAACCAAGATACAAACACGATTTGAATCCTCATTCGCATAGGCAGGTGTGAGGAGCTGCTCAACTAAAAACTCATATTGCGTAGCTTCTTGGGGAATTTCCAAGAGTGAGCCGATAGTGGCCATGGCATCTGCTGCCTTGTTCTGCATTCGAGGCACTTGTGTAAATTGAAGCTTTGTAAAATGCTGGGTCAGCTGATCAACTAGCTCTTTGTAGGGTAATAGCTTTTCATCTTTGGTTTGATATTCATTTAAGACTTGTTTGATGATGAGCTGGGAATCACCAAAGACTTGTAACTCAGTGATATTCCATTCTTCAGCTATCTTTAATCCTGCTACAAGAGCTTCATATTTTGCTATATTGTTGGTGCTAGGGAATTGTAGCTTGAAGGCTTTTGGAATGTAATCTCCTTGAGGTGTAACTAATAATATTCCTGCCCCTGATCCATGAGAGGTGTATGAGCCATCAAAATAAAGCTTCCATGGGGGCTGTTCTTCAATTAGGCAGACATGCTCATCTGGAAATTCTGTGAGCAAAGGATATGCATCTACTAGAGGTGCATCAGCTAGGTGATCTGCTATAGCTTTCCCTTTGATTGCCTTTCTGTCCACATACTGGATGTCAAACTCACTTAGTAGCATAACCCATTTGGCCAAACGGCCTGTAAGTGCTGTTCTGGAGAGCATATACTTGAGAGGGTCAATCTTGGAGACTAGTTGGATGGTATGACTTAGCATGTAGTGGCGAAGCTTTTGAGTTGAGAAAACAACTGCCAAACAAGCTTTTTCCTTAGGAGTGTAATTGAGTTCATAACCAACTAGGGTTCTACTGATATAGTAGATGGCTCTCTCTCTGCTATAATCATCATGTTGTGCTAGAAGTGCCCCTAGAGCAGTAGGTGTTGCTGATATATACAAGATCAAGGGACGACCAGGAACTGGTGGAACCAAGATAGGGGGATTGGTGAGATACTGCTTGAGCTGATCGAAGCTGCGCTGACATAAAAGATCCCACTTGAAGTTCTCATTCTTCTTTAGCAAGTGTGAAAATGGTGTACACTTATCTGCAAGTTGGGAGATGAAGCGCCGAACAGATTGAAGTTTTCCTTGAAGAGAGCGAAGCTATCGCAGTGTCTGGGGAGGAGGCATGTCTAAGATAGCCTTGACCTTTTTGGGGTCGATCTCTATACCCCGTTTAGAAACTATGAAGCCTAGAAGCTTGCCAGATGTGACCCCAAAGACACACTTCTTGGGATTTAGCATGAGATAATATTGGGCCAATCTATCAAAGACTTTTTCCAGGTCAGCAAGATGATCCATGAAGGTGTGAGATTTGACCAGGATATCGTCCACATAATCTTCCAAAATGCTATGGATAAGATCATGGAAAATGGCTGTCATAGCTCTTTGATAGGTAGCCCCAGCATTCTTTAGGCCAAAAGGCATCATGGTGTAGCAAAAGGTTCCCCAGGGGGTAGTGAATGCTGTCTTATGCTGATCCTCTTCTGCAATCTTGATTTGATTATACCCAGAAAATCCATCCATAAGGGACAGGATTTCATGTCCAGCTGTAAGATCTACAATCATATCTATGTTGGGCAAGGGAAAATCATCCTTTGGACAAGCTTTGTTAAGATCTCTAAAATCAGTACAGATTCTGATGTCACCAGAAGGCTTAGTGACAGGGACCATGTTGGAGATCCATTCTGAGTAGTCGATAGGTCGGATAACCTTAGCAGCTAACATTCTTTCTAGTTCAGCTTTGACTAGTAATGCCACCTTGGGGTGCATTTTCCTAAGCTTTTGTCTGACGGGCTTGATCTTTGGATCGACTGCAAGATGATGAACTACAAGCTTTGGATCGAGTCCTGGCATGTCCTGATATGACCATGCAAATCGGCCAATGTTCTCTCGTAAAATCTCAAAGAGGAGGTCAGCTTGGTCTTGTGATAGGGATGCAGCAATGTGAACAATTCTAGGAATCTCTGAAGAACCAATGTTGACTTCTCTAGTATCCTCTATTAGAATAGAAGACACCTCTGGTCGATTATCTTGAGGAGGCAATACTAAATCCTCATGTTCTGCTTGTGGCTCTGGATTTTCTTGCTGAGGGGTTCTCTTCGCTGCCTTAGCTAGTCCCAGATTTACCTTAGTTCCAGTTTTGGGTGTATCGAAACTAGGTTGGGGATTTTCTCCAAAATACCCCTTGGGATCTAGCTTGTAGATGTAGGCAGAATCTGGCTTTGTGTTCTTATGAGGAGTTTCAGCTCCCATGAATCTTAGAAGCGCTTCCTCTGATGCAAACTCATCAATATGTATGACACTTGGTTGGTCCCAATCTATGAGTTGTGGATGAGCAAGTGGTAGGTCAATGAGATGGATGGATAGTTCTCGGAGAACAGAGTCTCCTAGGAAGATTTGCTCTAGGATATCGTCGTAGGCTCTCTTTTCAACTTCCTCAGGAATGTCTTCGATTTTGACAAGGTCACGGTGGATGTTCAAAAAAGCGTGACCATTCTCGTTGGTGCCCCCAGTTGTGGGTATGCCAAAGCCAAGACCTGACTTTATCTCCCAATCATGTGCTTCGATGGGACATTGCATGCCCCTTTCTTCTGGTCCTAGTCCACCTCCTTGATAGTTCCATTTTTCAGTGACAAGCTTATGTTGTTGGGGATACTTCTGGCTGAAGTGATCAAGGCGCGCTTGATTTCTTGGAGGTGCATCCTTATGTAGCCAATTGTTGATATCTGGAGTGAGCTCCTCATGAAGAGGGGTTTTTGAGGACACAAAGGTGGTTGGGCCAAACTGTTTGTATCGAGGAGGTGGAATCTCCTTAGCTTTGTGATATGTTGGCCGTCCATGGGTATGTGGATCAAGTGGGATTGCTCCGACAGCAAATGCATCTGATAGACTATATTCTCCACATCCTTTGTTGTTGATCTTTACAGTAGATAGGGTGGAGGCAAGGATGGTTTCTGCGTCATTACAAGTGTGGGATGAGCTGGCGATGGCTGTGCCGATGTCTATTCGAGGGCAATGGTTTGTATATGAAGCTTCAACCGCATTGCAGTAAGCAAAGGGTTCTGGATCGGCATGGATGGTTACCTCAGTGCCTTGATGCGGAAATTTGATGCACTGATGGTAGGTGGATGGAACGGCCTTCATAGCATGAATCCATGGGCGACCGAGGAGGATGTTAAATGGTAGGTTTAGATCAACAACATGGAAAACTGTCTCTTGAATGACTGGCCCAACCTTGATTGGTAGCAAAATAGTCCCTTCTGTGGTCCTTTCCAAGTTGTCATAAGCTTTGATGGTGATAACCTCACTGATCATATCTGCCTCAGTATACCCAGCTTGTTTTATGAATTTTAGGGTGCAAATGTTCAAGGCTGATCCATTATCTATCATTACTCTTTTCACGGCAAAATTGGATACCATGATGGCTATGCGAAGTGGAAGGGTGTGATCTGGCTCAACCGCGGGTATGTCGGTGGGTTTGAAAGATAGGGCACATGAGGATGAAAGGTGTCCAACAAGATTACGAAAATCAGTAGCATTGATATCAGAAGGGACACGAGATTCTATGAGAGCACTGTCAAGGATGTCCTTGTACACAGGACTAGTGCGGAGAAGGTCTAAAATGGATATTTGGGCTGGCATGTTCCCAAGGTGTTCCAAGATATTGTACCAGCATTTTGATGGAGCTGATGGTGTTGATGAAACTGGTGGGCCTGCGATGTTAAATCGCGCTCTTCGAGTGGTGACCGCACACTCATTGTCTGGTCCTCGGATATTGATAACATTGACAGAAGGCTCTTTCTCAGATATACAACCTATAAGGCTACCATAGTCTATATAGGATGAAGTGTGGTCATTGTTCTTGCCATGCTGTTGGTTTGGCTGGCGGTTGTTGGTGTGGTTTTGGATAGGTACTTTTCCAGGATTTTGGTTGTTGTGTGGAGGAAAAGCATTTTGATAAATCTGTAAGCCTGCATTGGGAGAGGTTTGGGCACCAACAGTGATTTCCTTCTGATCAATGAGGTCTTGCACATAGTCTTTCAGTTTCATGCATTTGAGGGTGGTGTGACTGTTTACCCTATGGAACTTGCAATACTCATTGTCCTTGTACCATGCAGCTTTGGATTGGCTTGGATCAATTTGCTGGGTAGGAGGAAATTTGATGAGGTTTTCCTTAGCCAATTTCTCAAAAATAACATCCAATGGCTCACCAAGGGGTGTATAGTTTCTAGGTGCAGGTTGGAATCTGGGCTTTTGCCCTGCAGCTACATTGATGGCATTAGCTTGATTGTTAGACCCTTGAAAGTTGGGTCTTGTATTGTGGTTTTGATAGCTTTGGTTATTTCGTTGTTGGTAATTGGTAGCTTGTTGGTTGTTTGTTTGATATGGTGGGTTAGACTGGTTTTGAGAAGGACCAACGATATTCACATGTCTGGTGTCAGTAACCCCATCTGTTGCAACATGCTTGTTTTTGTTCCAATACCTAGACTTGTCATTGGAATGTGATTGATTTTGGTTGGCCTCTTTGTAAATCTTTACCACACCATCTTTGATGAGTCCTTGCTCAAGGATCATTCCTTTCTCTTTGATATCCTTATAGGTCTGCAAACAGTTCATGGTCATGTGGTGAGCCAAGCTGGGATGTGCATTATCAATAAACATTTTCACCACATGGCGTTCTGGCAAGGTGCAGGATATGCGGGTGGTAAGGGTTTGCCATCTTTGCAGGTATTCGGCAAGGCTTTCTCCACCTTTTTGCTTGGTGTGGACAAGATCAACTATTGATAGCTCTGTTTCAACAAGATGGGCATATTGGGCTACAAATGCCTCAGATAATTCAGCAAAGTTTTTAATTGTGCCATAGGGGATTCTATAAAACCATTCAAGAGCTGGTCCAGCCAAGCTTTTGGGAAAAAGGCGCAAGAGGAAGACATCATTGTATGCCACGTCCTGGCAATGCATGTAAAATTCTTTGATATGTGTGACAGGGTCTCCTTTTCCTCTGAACTTGTCAAATTTAGGTACCTCAAAGTGTTTGGGAAATGGTGTCGTGGTAATGGCTCTGTCAAATGGGTAAGGACACACATTCTCAAACTTGAATGTCTTTGGATCATTCCCTTCTTGGATGGCTTTCAGAGCTGTCTTCATTTGCTCCCACTCTGAATTGATAGGTGATGGTTGGGGTGCCCCTAATGTAGGAGTGCCTTGAGGTAGGTATGTGCTAGATGGGGCCATTGAATATGGATGGTTATGAGGGATTTGCTGATAGGGATTGTACATTGTTTGGGCAGCTGCATGGTGGATGACGGGTTGTTGAGGGGGAGGTGGCGCATATTGCTGCATGTGCTGCGAGGCTTGCTGTTGATATGGGATTTGAGGTTGGGATTGAGGAACATAAGCTGGCTGTGGGGTAAATGGATTGCTTTGTGGAGGTAAGGTATAAGATGGTTGTGAGGCTTGGGGAAAGGATCAGAGGGCTTGTGGGGTTTGACCAATATATGTGGGTTGTGCCCCCATTTGGGATGGCATCTGCAAATAATTGGTGGTTGGCTGGGGTGGTGGATTACCTCCTAGAAGTGGCATTGAAAAGTAGTTGGTAATTGGAGGTAATGGATTAGTTGGTGGTGGAGGTGGTGGGAATTGAAATCTTGGGAATGGAATTGATGGGGTTTGATAGCTTGGTGGTTGGATTTGGAAGCTTGGTATAGTGGTGGCGGGAGCTAGGGTCACTTGGGAGCTTGGTAGAAGATTGGCAGTAGCTTGTGGGATTTGATAGCTTTGTGGAGTGAAGGTAGTAGCTTGTGGATTTGTGGCTGGTGGTATTGAGCTCCCAAGACCTAATGGAAATGATGGAATTGTGCTTTGGGCTGTGGTGAACAAGCTGGGGGCGATGAAAGGTTGATTACTTGGCCCCATGGGTGGCATCCCTGTTGTATATTGCTGAGGTTGGCCAAAGATGCTAGCACTGATTTGGGAGATGGGTGGATTGGGAAGGCTGGGTTGGAGAGCAGCAGCAATAGTGAAGGGGGTGAACGGTGAGGTGTTTTGGGTAAAGGGTGTTTGGAGCGGAGAGGTATGAACCAAGGATGGAGTGGTGGTGGCTGGGTTGGCTTGCGGCATGGAGATTTCAACTTGGGTGGATGATGGTATGTTTGGGTCTGTTGGGTCATATGGATTGGCTGGAGGCTCTTTTTTTGGAATATATTGAGGATAATTTGGATCATAAGAGCCTATGGGTGGTGATAGCTGCCCAAACAATGGGTGAGATGGATCTGATAATGGAGGGGGTCTTCCAAAGTCAAAGGTTCCTACATTGTCCCTTCGAAAATTAGCCATGATTGTCTCTTTGTTTTTGTCTATAATGGCGTTTACCAATACTGCATTTCCTGGTTGGTTCATGAAAGCTTCAATGTCAGTAGGTGATGGCATAGCTGGCTCTGGGCTGAAGGATGTCTGAGTGCTCAAGGGGGGTGAGGCTGTTCGATCTAAATGATAGGGCTCCATTGTTTCTTTCTTCTTGGCTAAGCGAGTGACGGGTGGCATGAAAAAATGCTCCTAGGGATGAGATGCAATAATGCTAATGGATGCAAAAGGGGGAAGGCTTTTCTATGCAAATGATTTCCTAGGTTGAGGCAAAGCTATATGACAAAACCTAAGGAGGATTGGGTTGGGGATTCTAACTTCAAAGATATGTTGTCAAAGTACAAAAGGTTTGCTTTCCTATGTGGAAGCTTGGTGGTGATTGTGTCAACTTAAGGATAGACTGATGATCCTTTAGGAAGAACACGAGATTGACCACTTGTGAATCCCAACCTTTAGCTCAAGGTGATGAGGGATAACAAGTGAAAAAGCTAGATTACCCTAGACAAAGCTATGTCAAAGGGATAACCTTGGTGAGATTGGTGGATTTGAAAGATTTTAGGAATGACAAACTTTTAGCAAGGTGACAACAATTTTGAAAGCTTAGATATGCAGAATTTTGATTACTGGCTAGATGGTATGATTCTAAATGAGATGGATGAGCTAATAATGCTTAAGGGGATAACCTAAGATGGCTGGCTTTTCTACAAAGATGACTCTAGAGTGAAGCTTATCCAAGAAGATGTGGAGAAACAAGGGTGTCTAATCATAGAAATCATGCCTAGTTGGTAAGGCATAAGCAGGATTAACTCCTGGATGTTGGCTAAATTTGATGGTGCGCTCTAACCAGGCCTCTTGAAGTGCTTCGTCGGTAGCTTTGTCCTCTGCTTTGTGGAGTTTGGAAATTCGTGGGCTTGGTGTTATTGCTTTTCTCTTGGCTGAAAGTTCTTGGTATGCTAGAGATGGCTTGAGTTTGACCTTGTGAAACTTCTGTTTGGGTTTGGGTTGTTCCGACATAAATTCCTGAATCTGCTTGGCTTTGGGAAAAATCTCAGTTGTTTTGCTTCAACTTGTTCAACTTCCAAAATAGGCATTGACTACGCTAAGTGTGCCCTAAGCTAGGATTGACCAAGTTTGGCAAACATTCATTCAACAAGTAAAAATAAAAACAAGCAATAGATAGGAACACCCAGATAGAAGTTTGTGGTTCTCAGAATGTGGTACTTGCGCCAAGGAGTGTGTATGTTCTACAAATGTTTCGATCAGTCACTCCAAACACATTAACATCCTAGATGGTTTTTTGCAAGGCAGACAATTGGTTTAGCTAGGGAGTCCTCGATATACGCAAGGTACGTGAGGCCCAAATCCGTAGATGATACCAAAAGGATGTCACACAGCCGAGAGGAGCGGTAACCCACTTCTCCTCTTTCACTTCTGAAGGGTATAAAGTTCCTTGAGGCTTAGCCCGAATGACAAAATCTTGATCCCAAGAGAGGTGTCTTTTGATTCACCTCCCGATTCTTATACTCCGCCGGAACGCTGGAGTTGAGGTCGTCCAAGGGGTGATGAAATCCCCAAGCAGGCCTCCTAAAAAAGAAACAAGGTTTTGGATCCTAATCTTATGCACCCAAGATGGCCTCGAAAGACGACAAGGGGAGAGAAGACTCGGATGACCTTGGGCTAAAAAACACGCTTGTTCTTTTACCAACTGACTCTTATGTGTGCTAATCTAGACTTTGCAAGCACTCATGTTTAAGAGACAATGTTCAATTCCAACTTGAAGCGCCAACAAAAGTAAATCGATCGAAGAATGCACACAATAAGAAGAGTTAGGGTCAACAAAAGCAAACTCGCGCGCCCGGAGGCCCTCCACGTCAAGTATCGATTAATTTTTTTTAAGGCATTCAAGATTGAGTGTGAGTTTGTTTTAAGCCCAAACCAAAAGTGTGTGAGATTCGATTTCAAGCACGCGCCCGGAGGCTCTCCACGTCAGTTTTTGTTCAATTTTAGTGCCCAAACTCAAAGTGTGATCGATTTAATCTAGAGTTTTGACCATTTAAGAATTTTGATAAAGTTAAAGCAAACGTTCAAATACCAAGTGAGTGAGTTAGATTGTGGAACATTTAACACCTTTTTCAAGTAGACCCATCCCCATAAATGGCGCTGAGATTGCAACCAATGGTTAATATTTGATGGGTGATTAGAAAAGAGGTGAGTCCAAGGAACTACTCAAATTGACTTTTGTAAATTTGTATTTTAACTTAACAAAGTTTCTTAAATGTCCAAAAATCCAACTTTACCTAGATTGCATGTGAAAAAGAGATTTGTAGTGGTTAATTGATCCTTGGCATTCAAGATTGGATTTTTTTGTTTTAAGCATGCATTCCAAAGAAAGTTGATTTTAATCCATGACATTCAAGAGTGTGTTTTTGAGCAACATTCATTCAATGAAAAATGTGTTTAACCATTCAAGTTCATTTTTTGTTTTTTTAGCAACATGCATTCAAAGACAAATGGTTAAACATTCAAGTTCATTTTTTAGCAACATGAAAACCTGCAAGAAACATGGTTAGTGGTTCCATATGTGCTCCAACCTGCAATGAGACAAAAAAAAGCAATTTAGTTAGTTAGCCAAAATCTTCAAAAATGAGAGCTTAACTATGGGAAATTTTTTTAAAACTTTTTTTGTTGTTTTTTCTACATAAGCAAGCAGAGAACACAGTCTGCCAAAATACAAAGACGTTGAACTACAGAGGCACCAAAATACGAAGAGGACAAAACAGAGATGTCAATTTTCGCAGACGTCGATTTTTGCAGACGTGAATTTTCGCAGATGTCGATTTGCGCAGACACGGATTTTCGCAGATGTCGATTTTTGCAGACGCGGATTTTTGCAGAAGTCGATTTTCGCAGACAGAACAGGTTGCAGACGCCAAAACTGCGCCAAAAAAAGCTGAAAATGCGAATTTTTTTTTTTTTTTTAGATGGTATTTCTTCTTCCTAAGTGCGTTCTTTAACCTGAAAAAACAAGCAAAACACCCTCACAACACACTCAAACAACAACAAACATTAGATGGTTAGAAAAATGACATATAGATGAAAATAGATGATTAAATGACCCATAGTGGGGTCCCACCGGGCGTGCCAAAATGTAGAACCAGAATCAGTATGCAAAGAACATTAACAAATGAAGTAAACATTCACAAACCAAAAACTAAATTCACATATATGCTTAGACTAAGAAAGAAAATAAGAAGTGCAAACCTCACAAGAGAAAACACTCCATGCTTTCTTGATTCTGTAGATGTGTCCTTTTGCTGTGGATGTATGCTCAAGATGCTCAAAAGCTGCTTCAATGGAGATGGGTAATGGCAAATTGGTAGCTTTGTGAGCTCTCAATTTGGCATTATAAGGGTATGGTTGATGGCTTTGGTTCTCAAAATAGCATGGTAACTTTAGCTCAAAGATTGTTGATGAAATGGCTTGGGATGGGATTCAATTTATAGGCTAAGGGGTAGAGGGATGGAGGGCTTAGATGCAAGGATGGATGAAGGCTTAAGGAGGGCTAGGATGCACTCAAAGGAGAGCACATGGATTGTGCTTGTTTAGCACCAATGGGAAGGTGACACTTGTCACAAGGAGGATGAGTGTGAGAGGGTAGGGTTAAGGGTTGGTTAAAGTCATGATGAGTGGGGTTGAGTATGTAAGAGGGATGTAAGAGGAATGAGTGTGGAAGAGGGAAGAGTGTGGAAGATGGGTGTAAGAGTCATGAGTGGGCTTGTAAGAGTCTTTATGTTTTTGTAAGAGCACTCATGACTTAGTGGTTGGGTTTTTTGAGGGGAGACTTTGGTTTGGATTAGGAAAGTCTTAAACTTGTTTAAGGAATGTGACAACATTAGGGGGTGGATTAGGCTTGGGTTTAGGATTAGATTAGGGATGTTAGAGATGTGCAAGTGGATGGCATTAATGAGGGTGGGTGAGTTAGTGGCTAAGCTTGGTTAGCATGGGTGGATGGGGTGGATTAGGCTAAATGGAGGATTAGAGATGGGTTAGGGGTTTTTGAATTTGAGGATTTCATTTATCAAATAGATTTATTTAATAAATGGGGATTTTTGGAATTAGATAGAAGAATAGGATTTAATTGATAAATAATAGATTATTTGATTTATCAATTAGGACTATAGATGATTAATTAAATTAATCAACTAGAGGATGACAAAGGATTAATTAAATATAAATTTAATTAATAATGCCTTTTTAGATAACTAAATAGGATTACTAAAATAGTGTAATCAAATTTAGGTGTCTACAATAGGTTAGTCTTTTACCCCTTCTAGGGACATATTATCATTGATCATATGGATTGAAAAGGGTCATAGGTTAACCTATGACACCTTTTGACAGATATCATGACAACATATGTCCCTAGTAGTTGTAGGACCCCTAGACCTATGTCATTTGTTTGTATGGGTCGTAAGGGGTCATAGGTTATCCCATGACCCCTTTCAACTCGTATCATGATACCCTATGTCCCTAGGGATCCTAGGACCCCTAGTTACATAGTATCATTGATCATATGGGTCAAAACCCTTTCGACACATATCATGACAACATATGTCCCTAGGGATCCTAAGACCCTTAAGCACCTATGTTATTTGTTCACATGGGTCATAAGTGGTCATAGGTTAACCTATGACCCCTTAACACCTATCATGACAACATATGTCCCTAGGTGTCCTAGGACCCCTAGGGACATATGTTGTCATGATATGTGTCAAACGGGGTTATAGGTTGGGACCTATGTTATTTGTTCACATGGGTCATAAGTGGTCATAGGTTAACCTATGACCCCTTTGACACCTATAATGACAAAATATGTCCCTAGGTGTCCTAAGATCCTTAGGCACATATTATCATTGATCATATTCATCAAAAAGGGTCATAGGTTAACCTATGACCCCTTTCGACACATATCATGACAACATATGTCTCTAGGGGTCCTAGGACCCCTAGGGACCTATGTCATTTGTTCATATAGATCATAAGGGGTCATAAGTTAATCTATGACCCCTTTTAACACATATCATGATAATATGTCTCTAGGGTCCTACGACCCCTAAGAACATATGTCATTTGTTCATATGGGTCGTAAGGGGTCATAGGTTAACTTATGACCCCTTTTAACACATATCATGAAAAACATATGTCCTTAGAGGTCCTAAGACCCTTAGGGACCTATGCCATTTGTTCTTATGGGTTATAAGGGGTCATAGGTTAACCTATGGCTCCTTTCGACATATATCATGACAATATATGTCCCTAGGGGTTCTAAGATCCCTAGGGGCATATTATCATTGATCATATGGGTCGAAAGGGTTTATAGACTAATCTATGACCCCATTTTGACACATATCTTGACCCCTAGGGACATATGTTATTTGTTCATATGGGTCATAAGGAGTCATAGGTTAACTTATGACCCCTTTTGATACATATCATGACAACATATGTCCCTAGGGGTCTTAGCATCCCTAAGGACCTATGCCATTTGTTTGTATGGGTTGTGAGGGGTTATAGGTTAACCTTTGACCCATTTCAACATATATCATTACAATATATGCCCCTAGGGGTCCTAGGACCCCTAGAGACCTATTCCATTTGTTCGTATGGGTTGTAAGGGGTCATAGGTTAACCTATGATCCCTTTCAACATATATCATGAGAACACATTTCCTTAGGGGTCATAAGACCCCTAGGGACATATTATCATTGATCATATGGGTCAAAAGGGGTCATAGTTTAATCTATGACCCCTTTTAACACATATCATGACAACATATGTCCCTAGGGGTCCTAAGACCCCTAAGGACCTATGTCATTTGTTCATTTGGGTCATAAGGGGTCATAGGTTAACCTATGACCCCTTTCAACTCATATCATGAAAACATATGTCCTTAGGGATTATAGGGACATATTATCATTGATCATATGGGTCGAAAGGGGTCATGGGTCTATCTATAACCCCTTGCAACACATATCATGACAACATATGTCCCTATGGGTCTTAAGACCCCTAGGTACATATTATCATTGATTATATGGGTTGAAAAGGGTCATAGGTTAACTTATGACCCCTTTTGACACATATCAAGACAAAATATGTCCCTATGACCCCTAGAGACCTATGTCATTTTGTTTGTATGGGTCATAAGGGGTCGTAGGTTAACCTATGACCCATTTTGACACATATCATGACAACATATGTCCCTTGGGTCTAGGACCCCTAGGGACCTATGCCATTTGTCAAAAGGGGTCCTAGGTTAACCTATGAACCTTTTTGACACATATCATGACTATATATGTCCCTATGGGTCCTAGGACCCCTAGGGATATATTATCATTGATCATATTAGTTGAGAGGGGTCATAGGTTAACATATTATTGCAAGGGGTCATAGGTTAACCTATGACCATTTTTGACACATATCATAACAATATTTGTCGCTAGGGGTCCTTGGACCCCTAAAGACCTATGTCATTTGTTCATATGGGTTGTAAGGTGTTATAAGTTAACCTATGACCCCTTTCGACACATATCATGACAACATATGTCTCTAGGGTTGATAGGACCCTTAGGGACCTATGCCATTTGTTTATATGGGTCGCAAGGGGTCATGGGTTAATCTATGATCCCTTTCGACACATACCATGACACTATATGTCCCTAGAGTTTCTAGGAACCCTAGGGACATATTATCATTGATCATATGGGTTGAAAAGGGTCATAAGTTAACCTATGACCCCTTTTGGAACATACCATGACAACATATGTCCATATGGGTTTCTAGGACCCTTAGGGATATATTATCATTGATCATATGTGTCAAAAGGGGTCATAGGTTAACCTATGACCCCTTTTGACACATAAGAAATTATATTTAAATTATATAATATCAAATCAAAATATATTTATTTACTAAAATATATAATACTAAAAAATATTTCCAAATACTATGTTAAAATATATATTATAGTAGATATAAATTTCATTTTATATTTATAATTCTATATTTATATATATTTAATATTATATAGATAAAATTTATAAAACTATAGATAATATAGAATACTATATAATAATATATAGTACTACGATCCTAATATACTATGTAATTATATTAATATTGTATATAATATTATAATAATGATAGTTGTTATATAATATATAATAATAACTTTCTCTTATATAATATATAATAATAAAATAAGAAATAATAATATTGATATATTATTATATCTTTTTTGATGAAGAGTTCCTTTCTATTAATTAAATGTAGAACATAATTAAAAGCGTTTCTAAATCTTTTTGATTTATAATGTACAATGTGGTCAATATGTCAAATTTGAAAATTTGTTTTTTGCGCCTTTTTTTGCTTAACCAAAACCAAATTAGGTACTTGATCCTGTTTTGGGTACCTGAGTAGGCTTGGTATTTACCAAGCTTGTTAGGTCAATTCAAAAAACATGTTTGAGCAATGTTTATCTCACATCCGGACTTTGACTGACCATCTGACAACTTTTTTCATCCAAATTCAATAAAATGAAAAGGGCTTCTTAAGAACACTCTCAAAATTCCATCGATATAATTTTGTCAAATTATGAGTTCGATATATATTTATTAGTTAATTTCTAATGAAGATGCATGTAAAGTGTTGATTGACATACTGATTGAAAAATAGCTATAACTTTCAAATGAAATAAAATTTTCAAAATCCAAAAGTTGCATCACATTCTATGTTTTGCCTACTATAAGAAAATGAAAAGAAAAATTAAATTTTATGAAATTTTAAATTAGTTAAGGTGGTCAGACGCGGTAGTTTTTCAAATTTTGAAAATGTTATAGTAGAAAATTCATAATTAATTATTTATTTAAAATAAGATTACCCAAAAATATGCATCACATCCAGGCCTGGGTCCACTTCCTATATCTATAATTATATTAAAAATATTATCGTTTGATATTTATAAAGGTGGTCAGACATACATCTACTTTTTATTTTTTCCTTGAAAATTTTCAGACTACTGCATTATAATAAAAAAATTGACCAATCAAATTTTTTTTTTCGAGATAAGGCCTAGTGCTTTATAAATTACATTCAATTTCCTACATATTCTTCTCTTACAACCTTTTAATATAAAGTTCATAATTGCAAAATAACGCATCAATTTGACAAAACCCTGATTTGTTGATTTTTCACTGCCACTTAAGGCCATAGTTTGGTTGACCATGATCCTGCACATACCCAACTGCTAGTTTATATTTATTTGGATGTTGGAATGTTCCCACGAGTCTTACAAGATTTTGTATGTTTGTTGGATTTAATTTGTTTTTCACATTTTGAGTATATACAATATTCTAAAATAGGATAAACTACTACAAATAAATGCATGTTGATAGACCATGCAAACTAAACATACTCTCAATTGATTAACTATAATTGAATGCATGGTAGTATAAATAATTAAATCTAAAATCAACAAACAATATGATTTAAACATATAAAAATACATTTATGTGGAGGAATATTTATATAAACATTAAACATTACACAGACATTCCAAGAGAAAATAACCACCACCAAGAAAAGTGAGGGATCAACCCCAAAAATTCTTACTCATTGATAACATTGTATACCCAAAAAACTAACATAAAATACACATATATATACTAACTTGCTAATCCACCATCTCCTCGATAGGTTTGTCTTTGTCACTTTGAATATAATCACTAGGAGCATATGCTACCAAGCTCTATGTAATGCCAACCACCTCCTTGATTAATCCTATATCCCATGAGGCTCGTTGTCCTATTGTCTCTAGATGAGAACAACATTCAATGATCCATTGAAATGAAATTTTATTGTTGACTAATAACCTTCTTATGGTGATAGGTCAATTTTCATCATTAAATAGTACAACATTATATGATAATGGCCAACAAAGCCAATGATCTTACCACTAAAAAATTATACCTAAACTCCTTGACCTATGGATTAGGTCAAAGGTAGAGGGTTACATTGGGTAGAAAAAAAGATTGTTAGTAGAAGCATGTATTTTGTTTGAGTTTAAAACCTTCATTGGTTATAAATTAGAAAATGATGTCTTTTAGAAGCACTTCAAAATCATGTAGATGAATATAACCACACATACAACCTAAAGGAATTTTGTAATTATCTACCTATGAGTCAGTTGAAAGAATTCATTAATCTCAATCAATTTAGGAAAAGGTTTTGTGTTCAACATTATAGATGCAAAAAGTGCTCTTCGAAGAAAAACCTAGATTTTGAAGATGGGTATATATGTGGGAGAAGTAAACATGGTAAGCAATCCCACAAAAAAAATTCAAGATTGTTCATTTTAGGGAAATTCGAAAGCTTTGAAATGATCTCATCCACCTTATTTGAAAAAATGAAACAAGAGAGTCCTTGAAAATATAAAGTGCTTCATTTGTTAGGGACCTCATTATATCGCAAATTATCCTAGGAAATTGAATCTAGGAATAAAGATCTATGCATTATTTGAACAATAAAATCAAGATTGAGATGTTGTGCGTATTAATAACATGTTTTACATTTTTGAAAATATAAAAGAATTATACAAGCTAATTGAAATAGCTCTTGGAAAAAGCTAATATGGTCAAGCATAGGAAAACAAAATAAAGGTAGAAAATCTCTTCTTCAAAAAATGAATCATCGTTGAAAACTTCATTTTTTGAAGAGGATAAAATTTTCACCAGTGCCTCACAAAGGAATAATCTAAAAAATGTGCATATTAAACTCAATATTGAAAAATCAAAAGATCCTTATGAGAAAGTAGGAGCCCACGAGGAAAGAAGAAATATTGTCAATCAACAATTGCTCAAGTCTAATTGAAATAGCTCTTGAAAAAACTAATATGGCCCAGCATAGGAAAACAAAATAAAGGTAGAAAACTTCTTCTTCAAGAAATGAATCATCATTGAAATCTTCATTTTTTGAAGAGGATAAAATTTTTACGAGTACCTTACAAAGGAATAATCTCAAAGATATGCATATTACACTCAATGTTGAAAAATCAAAAGATCCTTATAAGAAAGTAGGAGCCCATGAGGAAAGAAGAAATGTTGTCAATCAACAATTGCCCAAGTTTCAAATCATAGATCCATGGATGTAAGTATGCTCAAATGCTTGAACTACTTGAAAGATGAATGCTTATGCGATGTTGATAAATGTGGATCTCCTTCCTTGATGACCAACTCCACTATCTCCTATGAAAGAGGAAGCTAGATCTTGAGAAGGAAATGCATGATTGATGACATAAAATGATGTCCTTCAATGAATTATTTCTTGCATGGATTAAAGTCCTTGAATCCACCATGAAATCTTGCTTGCAAATGATGGCTTGAATGAAGGTAGAAATCTCATTCTTAATTTGATAGCATGGGTGGAATTCATGCATATGACTAATGGGTGATAAAATGAATTGAGCAAGCCATTTTGGGATAAAAAATAAAAGTGTTGACTCTATTATGAGAGAAACAAAATTGCAAACCCAAAAATGGACCTGGGATCCCGAGGCAAAGTGCCTCAAATTGAGGTTGGCCTTTATCTTAGTCCAATAGATTTCTTGCATTAATATGCTCTAGGATCTTGGGGATAGACAAAAAATGGTCAAAAATAGAAAGAAAAATTGAGGAAAAAATACAACTCAAGCATAAATTCATCCATGTTCTAGGAGACCACTAAAATGTGGGATAAAAAATCTTACAAAGCAAGTGTACACTTTTTAAGATAGTATACCAACAACAGGGAGCTATCCTAAAAAAATAATGTATGCTTATAACCTTAGCAAAGACTGAATACTTTTTTCAGCCAAGGGAATAGATAGCTACAAAAGGACATCCACAAGGGAGAAGATACCCTTGAAAGGAAGAGATATTTGATACAAGATGTTTATCTTCAAGAGGAGTTCTTGAAAAGACATCATCCATGAGAAAAAGAGGGGTGGAGAACAAGAAAGCACCCTATTAGCCCTCTTTTGCTAGGTAAAAAAAGACTGTTGGTAAAGGATAACATAATTTAAGCTCAAAGCATAAGGGAATTATCTTATGATAACTCTGGTTTTCTAAATAAGGAAGACACAGTGGTCAAGGA
The DNA here is from genome assembly GCA_028749045.1 of Cupressus sempervirens. Classification (NCBI taxonomy): domain Eukaryota; kingdom Viridiplantae; phylum Streptophyta; class Pinopsida; order Cupressales; family Cupressaceae; genus Cupressus; species Cupressus sempervirens. Next base: position 511,390,889 of record CM053791.1, read on the forward strand.
TACACACCTCTTGCTTAATAGAGAATCCTAAATCAAAGAGAAAAGGTTCCATAAGTAAGAAGGTACTATTCAAAACCAAGTTGGTTAGTGATGCTATAAGATGTTCCTTGATTTCTTATTAAATGTTCATATTGATGAAGCACTTGATTCTAAACAATGATTGAAGTTCATAATGGATTAGTTTAAGAATCATTTGTCTATTCTAGAAAAGAAAGAAGAATTGGTTGTGAAGAGATTATCTGACAATAAGTAAGTTGATATGAAGAAATTGTGTAAGAATGCTCATATCAAGCTATAATTTTTATTTGAAAAATGTTATAATTGAAGATTGCTACTACTATGTCTAACTATAGTATGAAGTGGCAAAATGCCAACAAGTGCATCAAAGCTCAAATAGACTCAATTGGATCTTGAATTCATCATACCAATAGTACTTGTCATTTAGAAAGGAAAATTGTGGCTTTGTCTAAATCTAGATTTAAAAAAACACATAGTTAGCTAGATCTCTTGTAGTATCAAAGGAATTAAGTTAAGAAATACTTTTTACAACTAAGAGAAGTAGTTGACTAAAAGATGGTAACTTTGTCAGAAATTTTGAGAGATTATGAGATGGTTGAGAGGAAAACACATACAAAAAATAAATATAGTATAACAAAAGAGATTCTTTTGCAAGTTGAATGTCAGAACAAAACTCTATCTTAACTTATCTCATTATGGGAGTCTACTTTTTCTTTGTCAAAGATATAATTGAAGGAAAATTTATTTGAGGTAAATTCTTGAAGTTTTAAAATGGTAGAACACAATTTTGGGTCTGAAGCTTCTTTTTAGTATTGCATTTCCTAGGGAGGAATTGATAATGATAAAGGTGCATTTGTCCATATTTCTTTTTGGGCCCTTCTTCCTTGATGTCAAGGCCGAGAGAGTCCTAGTTACATGGATGGTTCACAAGTGTTGTCATCAATGAAAAAGGGGGAGATTATTGCACATATGGATGATTGGTTGTCATTGATGTCAAACTTGTCAAGAAACTTTGAACAATTATTGTGTTGCTGTTATGGAGTAGCAAAGTAATTGAAGTAAACTCATAGGTAGTGATACAAATGTTAGATGTTGTTGGAATGGTTTAAATAATATGTTTATAGAGATCTTAACCTCTTTCTGAATATCTTTTAATAATGTGTATCTATGATAAATGTTGATTGGTCACCACAAAAATTCCACATGCTATCAAACAAGTTGAAGATGATTGCATATGAATTTCCTAGATCTTTGTCAAAGAATTAAAGTTGATTTATTAAGTCCGATGAATTTAAGTTGAGTGGTAATTATTGTTTTGGTTAACATTACAATAGAATACTTATATTTGCATTGTTGATAAATAATAAGTTCTTTGATTTTAATTTGAACATAATGCAAGGAAAAATCTATAGATGCATTATAATATTTTTGTGATCATTTGTGATCCACTATTATAGATATGTCACCCTAAGTCTTGAGTTGTTTAGAAACATAGTAGTAGTAGTAGTACACAAGAATAGTTTGCATTTCTCTTTCCTTGTTTTTTCATGTTTTATGAATTGATATGTTTATAATGTGTGTGGAAGATGATGTATTTATTTTCTGCATTGATGTTGGCAAACCATGTTTTTTTTTTCTAGTTGCCTGGATAATTCACTCATTTGTTTTATTATTTGAAGCTAGTGTATGATAATTGGATTTTAACATTGATGTGTATTGATCATGGAAACAATTATGGATGCTTTGAAGTTTGTTTTAATCTTCTAGAATGATTTACAAGATACATCTCCCTTTTGCACACTTTGGAGAGCACAATTTTGTCATAAGCTTGTCATAGATATACAGTGGTGGATGTGATTTAGAGATAGAGTGATGATGTGTAATAGTAATGTAAATACTAATTCGTAGAAGTACAAACTATTTCGAGGATAATAAGATTACCAAAATTGACAATTGGAGCTAAAATAGATAACTATAATCAACATTTCAAGAACGTAGTTCTAATTAGTTCAATTATCTTATCTATAATATCATACGTAGTAGTCATTTCCAAGAGGAAATTTTAATCCTCAAAGCTATAATATTTTCATTAAAAAGGGAGTGTACCTTTTTGTAATCAGAGATGTTGTGTTTGTTGGACTTAGGCCTTAAACTTTATAGCAACATATATTATATAGTATCATTTTCACTGTAATTTTTCTCAATTTGGGTTTTCCAGGTGAGGATTTGGTGTTGTGTTCTATGGTGCTTCTATTTTCATTTATTTACTTTAACATATAAATTAATGGAATGATTGACAATGGTTAATATTATAGTACCTACTAATTCACCCCCCCTCTTGGCATTGGTTGGTGTTCAACAATGACATGTTGTAGGGTGATCATAGGGTATCTTTTATTGGAGATAAGATGGGTGTCACTTTTTGGGTGGTTTTATCATGTGGTTTTGATGTAGGAGTTTTTGGTAATCTTGTATCCATAAAAATATATTTGTTTGTTTCCTAATTTCCAATTATATGTCTAGCAGTTTGATTCGGCGAACACTTGTTTGTGTTTTCCAAACTCTACGAGCTTGGCTTCATATTGTAGACCTATCATGGATCATTATCTTAAGTGCACAAAAATTAATATTACAATTGGTGGAAGTTATGCTTCATCTTCTCGGGTTTCCCATGTTGTTCATCATATGATGCCTAATATTTAATTTGGCAAGGTTTTATATTTAAGAGTTAGCTTATGCACTCTTGGATCTAGACAAGTGGTTAACGTGTGGACCTATACCTAAGGCTACATAAGGTTTTATAATGTATTATGTATATCTAATCATTAATTCATTGAGGGTTAGTCCTATATTGTATAACATGTTTCCTATTATTGGAGATTGTGAACTCAAAGCCAACTTGTGTGTCCTGATGACTATATATGTAATGTCATTAAGTCTTAGAAGAGTTCAATTCAATAGAATGCTTGGTAGAGCAAGAGGATAGCTCAAGGTTTTTGAATAAGATTTTTAATTGAATATAAAAAAATTCATAACAAAATATGAGTTTTCTAATTAGACATAAACTAATCAAGATTTCATAAAAAAAAAAATTTCCATACACAAGCTTTACCATTGACAATCACATTAATGATTACTTGAGAATCCCCATCTAGATGCAAATGTTCCACCTTTGGCTTGGTCCCCAGTTCAATTGCTAGTAAAGACACATAAATGTCAACCTCATTTATTTGTCCCTTCCACCAACTTTTTGGTTTCGATTGCTAAGGTTACCAGTTGAGTTATAGGAAACACATCCTACCCTTGACAAGCCTGGGTTTCCTTTTGATGTCCTGCTAAATTGATTTTAATTTAACCCTCTTCTATTTTGCTCCATTGAACCAAAGCTCTAGCTATGTGAGTAGTATTAGTCCCAAACAATCAATCAACAAGTGAAACAAAAAGGAGGTTGAACTACTAATTTTAATATAAATGAAATGGAAGTAAGAAACCTAAGAAAAAATAGGAAAACAAAAATTAAAGTTTTATTCAATAACATAAATTACAACTTTAATGTGCAAAAAGAGAAGACATACAAAATAAATTGCTACGGTTGATCTTTTCAAATAGTAAAATAATTATTGAACAAAAAATTGTATAACGAAGCTTTAATTTTTTTCACCAAATATAAATTCATGAATATCACATTTGTTTTTATATTATCATATGGTATGACTTGATTAGCTAGAGCTTCATGTGATATGTGGTGGATATAGAACACATTAAAATTCTTACGCAACACACAAAGTATATAGAAGGGACTAGGGGAAGTGCACTAGAAGTTGTTTAGCTACTCTCCACACATGCAAATTATAAACAACAAATTGGATTTCAATGATTTTTTTGTTAGTTCTATATGTGCAGGGGAAGAGTGCTTCATTGGGAAGCCCCTACATTATTGAAGGCGCCCGCCTAGCTATTTACAACTATTGTTCTAACTTCTTGGCAATAATGACTTGCGCGAGATTTGGTGTGTGTACAAGGGGTAAAAGGTGGTCATTTCGAAGTGTCACCTTATACTTACTTAAAGATGCCCTAACAACTATGTACTACAACCACCTTAAAATTTATCAATACTTTTACACAAATGTCCTAAAAGTTGCTCAAAAATTACCAATACAAATATTCTAATAGTCCATTAATGAATACAAGTAGACATCTATCAATACATAATATATTTATTAATAAGATTTTAGTTATCATTATTTTTAAACATTAGTAATTGAAATTGAGTGAAGTTAAATGACATTCTTCCCCTAAACACCCCCTCCCTATATAGACCCCACAAAAAGATCCAACTAATTAGTTTTTGAATAATATTTTTAATTGAATATAAAACAATTCCATAACAAAATATTAGTTTTCTGATCACACATAAACTAATCAAGATTTCATGAAACATTAAATACAGTTGTCTTGATATTGTCCCACCGATAAAATCCAATGCAATTAGTCAATGGAATTAAAAAAACAATTCAACCAACATACTTACCAATAGTAACACATTTCATAAAGAGCTTGGACGTTGAACGAGAATGTTACTCCATGAAAGCAAAGCAAGATGTAATTGTGAGAATGCTCCATGGAGGAAAACGTCTTTCTCATCATTCATTCATTCTTCTCCATGCATGGAAAAATGTTTCTGTGGGTTTTGACCAACGTATTCAATTGCTCGGTGTACGCAACAAAAGCGTATGTTAGGTGAGGTTTCTTCCAATAAAACTAACGAAAGTCACCAGCCTTGTAACCAAAATTCCTGCACAGCAATTAAATAAGCAAAACCAACAACCAGGCAAATTTATAACGGAAGAGTGGGGCTGCCATTGGTAGCTAGTGGCCAACTCTGAGCCCTTTCTTGCTTAGCTCAACCTGAATTGGTAGATGGCCTACGCATTTCATCCTCATCTTTCTCCTCCTCCTTCATTCCCCATTAGACCTGGTTTTGAGTATCGTGAGTTGTGGAGAATGTGCCTTTCGTCACGCAATGTAGGGAATCAGATCATACCCCATTATTTATATGCCTTCCCCACCATGCCCCCTTCTATAACCTTGTACAACACCGTATGCTCTGACATCCAGACGGGAGAAGATTCATATGAAATAGGTAGTGCCTCTTCTCAAGTATAGTCTCATATTGGAGGTGGGGGATTTGAAAGGAGATATTCATGCTGGTTCAGTGCTTTTCATGAGTAAGGAAACATCTTGGGTGTGTCTTATTTGGAATCAAGAGTATATGTTTTGTGTATGCTTTTTTGAATCGATGATTTGGAGTATAGTTGTTGGTCTGTGATTTCAATCGGTTGATAAGTAGGAGATATTTTTTATGATGGGTAATTTGAATCGAGATATTTTCTGTGGGAAGTAATCTCAATCAATTGATGAGTTGGAGATATTTTCTATCGCAAGTATCAGGATTCAATTGTGTCAATTATGAGTCGAATTCATTGATTCATGTTTTTTGAGTAGTGAATCATAAGCACCCATCTCTTGTGATGTTAGGATAAGGATTGAACCGTAATTTGTAAGTCGAACTCATCACCATGCTTCATAGGTGGTGAATAGAAGATTCCATCTCTCCAGTATTTTGTATATGTTCTTTAATATCATACCTAATGATCTTATTCTGCATATATGAACATTTCGAACCATGTGTACCTAATGATCTATTTTGTATGTGCTTTTTGAATCCGAGTTTCCAACCACATCCTGTACTCTATATCTAATAAATAGTGAATCACAAGAACCCATCTCTCATGATATTGGTATAAGGATTCAAGTGTAATTTCTAAGTTGAACTCATTGATCTATGTTTCATAAGTAGATCTTATCTCTCATGTTAATCACTAATATTTTGTATATATATTTTTTTGAATATCATAACTAATGATCTTATTCTACATATTGAAATATATATATATTGAATCCAAGTTTCCAATATATTGCTTTTGGGGAAACATCTGGATAAATCACCACGATCTATTTTAATTTTTGTGTATGCTATTTGAATCCCTATTCTAACCACACCCCTCATTCTCACTCTCAATTGTACATAGTTGGCTCATCGATTATTGTTCTTGGAAGGCCTTCATGATTACAAGTGGTAAAATGGGCTTCATAGAAGATGTTCTGAATGCAGGACTTCACTTGCCAGGTGTTATTTGTCACTTGACTTGTCAAGCGTAATCCATTCAAAAAGCACGCACAATTGATTCTCAAACAATCTTTTGGGCATTATGGAAAATTAGAATCAACCTTCTAATCTTATAGATTATGAAAAACTAATGCCAGCTAGATTTGACATTTGTTTGTTTTTCGCAGGTGTTGGAATTTGCAGGCAGTAAATGAATTGCAGAAGAAACAATCAAGCCTAGTGTTGATTTATTCGCGTGCCTCTCTTTCTCGAAGTAAGATTTATTGAATTGCATAGCTGTGTACAAGCGGAGAAAATGGAAGGATTTGGAGTGGATTCACGGCCTACAGTGGAACTGAACGTGAAGAGGCAGGAACCTACACTGGTTCAACCTGCAGAAGCTACAGAGAATCATGTCTATTTTCTGTCTAATCTTGATCAGAACATAGCTGTCATTGTGGAAACAGTCTATTTCTTCAAAGCACGGAAGGAAGGGGATGGGTGGAGAGAAGATGAGAAGCCAAGTGAAGTGATAAAAGAGGCTCTGAGGAAGGTATTGGTTCATTACTATCCTCTGGCAGGGAGAGTGGGGTTCAGTCCAGAGGGGAAGCTCAATGTCCATTGCACTGGGGAAGGGGCAGTCTTTGTGGAGGCTGAAGCAGATTGCTGCATCAATGATGTTGGGGACATGGCCAAACCCAATCCTTCCACTCTTCAAAAGCTCGTCTACAACGTCCCCGGCGCCACAAACATTCTTGAAATCCCTCCACTTGTTGCTCAGGTTTGAGAGATTTACACCCATTTCCCCTGCCTCTTCAAAAATGGTTTTTTTTGGGCTAATTCGAATTTCTAGTATGTTTATTGTACATAGCTTTTGGAATCAACTGTGAAATAGTAATATTGTTTTTGGTTCTAAGTGTGAGATCAATGTTTCAATGTTTTGAATCACATTCTGTGATCTATTATGAGAATGAATAAGAGAGTGTAAGGAGAAGAATGCGCGATTGCAGATTAGACATCTCTATCTTTCTTTATTATTACTTGTGGTCTGCAATCTTTCGTTCTCCTTATTCATCCAGATGATGGATCACAGAATGTAATCAGAAATGTTGATACTAAAAAAATCTCACAATAGAAACCAGAAGCAAATTACTATTATCATAGATGGGAAATTTAATAGTGTTAATATGACATGTCTTTATGATAAGCATATTTAGCTTCCAGAATCTAACTCTGTGAATTTATGACATATCTCCATAATAAGCATACAACTCTGGCAGCAGCTGTGTGAATTTATGACATTTCACTGTAACAGATCATAGAGTTTTATCTCAAAAGTCATAAATGCATTTAACAGAGAAATATAGAGTTTGATCCATAACATCACACAACCTGTTATTATAAATTCACACAACCCATTTCAGACATTATAAGCCATTCTTTTCTTTTTCTGGATTTAATTGTGTGCATTTATTTAGCATCGATCCATGATCAGGATGAGTGAGAAGGATAGAAAGATATACAGAGTTGATGCTAAATAGACACACAATTGAATCTAGAAAAAGTTACAATTGAAATTTAAAAAATGAACTGTAGAATTCTGATAATGTTAGCATCACAGCTGATTTCATAAACTATGTACAGTACCACAATGATAATTTCAGAAACTATGGACAATTACATCATGATCTATAAAAATCATCTGTCTACCATTCTTAAATGCTTGTCCGGCACTGTAGACTAAACCAAGATTCTTCACCAATTACACTACTCAAATCGGGTATTAACAATGGACAAAACATGGTTTGCAGGTGACAATGTTCAAGTGCGGAGGATTTGTACTAGGGTTAGGAATGAACCACTGCATGTTCGACGGAATCGGGGCAATGGAATTCGTGAACTCATGGGCGGAAACCGCCAGAGGCCTGCCTCTATCAGTACCCCCATACATGGACCGATCCTTGCTGAAAGCTCGATCGCCGCCCAAAACAGACTTCCCCCACATGGAATTCACACAGCTGGAAGAAATCACCAATTCAAAAGGGGGCAACGAAGCGGAGGAAATGGAATACAGATCCTTCTGCTTCAGCCCGGAGAAACTCGATCAACTGAAGAAACTGGCAAAAGAAGACGGCGCCCTGAGCAAATGCTCCTCATTCGAAGCCCTAGCGGCGCTGGTATGGCGATCCCGCAGCAAAGCCCTAGAAATGGCGGCAGAGCAGGAAACGAAGCTCATGTTTGCAGTAGACGGGCGGAACAAATTCGAGCCTCCCCTGCCAAAGGGCTACTTCGGGAACGGAATTGTGATCACGGCGGCTCTTTGCAAGGCGGGAGAATTGGCGGACAAACCGATCTCACATGCGGTGGGTTTGGTGCAAAAGGCGGTGGCCATCGTCACAGATGGCTACATGCGATCCGCCATTGATTTCTTCGAGAAGACGCGCGCCAGGCCTTCATTGACGGCCACTCTGTTGGTCACCACCTGGTCTCGATTGGCGTTTCATACCTCGGATTTCGGGTGGGGAGAACCCATTCAATCCGGGCCTGTCACTCTGCCTGCTAAAGAAGTCGTCCTCTTCCTCTCTCATGGCAGCCAACGCCAGAGCATTAATGTCCTCCTTGGCCTTCCTGCATCCGCCATGGATCGCTTCCAAAAATTCTTGCAGTTCTAAACCTCCTCCTTGTTCTTCCCCCAATTTCCCCAAATTGTTACTTCTCCTCATGATGTCTTTCAATGTTTCATATTTAGATGATTTGGTTATTCTTGGGTTTTCAGAATTGGAATAAATCGGCGAGTTTTCGCTGTCAATTTGGCTTCCTGTGATCGAAATCTGATAGCCTGTAACAACTCCCATTTCGTTTCAGCTGGGTTTGATCGTTATCAGGTATATTTACAGATGAATGTTAAGGATGTTTCTGTTCAATATGAAATCTGTATGATATTTTACTATCTGGAGAAGGTGTACAATTTATAGGTTTATTATTTGGATGTTGGTATCAGATTTTGACTAGTCATAATATTGATTGTTCATACTTTGCAATTACATTGTGTGCAACCATTTTTAAAAAAAAAGTATTTCCTTAGGACTTCTATGATTGATTATATTAGAAAATAATTAGGGGAAAAAAATCAATTCATTGAGGTATTCTTTAACATTTTATTAAATGGAAGTATACTTAAGTTCTTAGAGTTTGAATTATACATTGAATTGAATTTTGTGTTGTTTGGTATCTATTTAAATATGTCCTAATAACTATGAGCTTCAAATTATAATAAATTTTACACTACTCATCTATAAATGTCCAATTAGTCATGTACAAATGATTCAATTGTGAACACATAAATTAATCAATTATTGTCTATTGATACAAGTAAAACAAGTGCTCCAGTTATAATATAGTGAAAATAGTGATTTGGACATTGTCATTATTAGTTTTAAACAAATGCTATTGTAGTTGTTCAAAGTTTAAAGATGATATTGAGACCTTAGTATAATTATAGCCATAATTGTAATTGTAACCATATTTCTCTTCAAAGATTACCATAATCTTAATAATATATTATCTTAATAATAATATTATAGAAATACATATTTTTTATAGTAAAGCGGCCAAAAAATCAGGGGGCTGGACCTTTGTTCAACACTATGGATAAACCATTCACAACATGAGACTAGAAATCAAACTACCAACACATTCCCAATTGTGCCCCTTAATATCAAAAATAGATTTCCCAACCCAATACTACCACTTCGAAGAGTATCTAACAGAGTATCACAGTCACTAGTAATCAAAACAAAATTACTAGCAACCAACATATTGTTCTTCCATTAACAACTTATAAGCATATCTACAATATCTACCAACAACATATCTATTGTAATTACTTAATTAAAAAATAATTAAGTCTGTAAGGCCCATCGACTAGTACAAATAGTTTAGGGTTGACATATACTAGCAACAACAAGTCCAATGAACATAACATAAAACAAAATAAAACAAAGGCTTAAACTATAGCCTTTTCCTTTCCCTTTTTTGCCAGTAGAACTTTGGTTCAATCGTCAACAAGGAAACCATATAATTTCTTAGAATCCCTTGTGCCGAGACCTTCATCTTCACTCTCCTTGTGCAACAACTGGAGAGTAGGAGTAGCAACATGGGTCACCTTCAAAGAAAACTTGGAGAGAGTTCTAAAACTCTCATCTAGGGCCTCCATCTTGTGTTTAGTGTGCCCAATCAAACTGGATAGCTCTTGGCATCCATCACATTTTTCTTTAGGAATCTCCTCGTCCTGAACCTAAACCACATTAGGGTTAATAGAAAACATATCCTTATCTTGTTTCTCCATCCTCATAGGGGAGGTAGCCATCATCAACGAGGTATCTTCAACAATATAGGGATAAGGGATACAAATGGAGATGAAGTCAATAGTGTTCATAGTGAAACTGGCAAGCACATGGGTGGTGACCTAGCTAACCTTCTTCCTTTTCTTGATTTTATCATCCTCTAAGTCAGAGGTATTTTCTTTTGTCCTCACCTTAGTGTCCTCTTCATCCTTCCCCATTCTCATATTCTCACTCACCTCCTTCTCACTAGCTTCTAACCCCAACTCCTTGTTACCATCCAAATTTCTATAAGCCTTTGGTTTCTATCTAGCCCTACTTTTGACCAGTCTACCCGGCCTTCTACGACCACCATCATTCTCTTCTTCTATATCAACAAGGTCAAGTTCCACAAAATTTTCTAGTTTAGGTTTTTTCATAGTCTGGGACCCATTTGAAATCTTTTTGTATTTTTTGGAATTACTAGAGAAGAGGTAGAAGAAGGGGAAGGCTAAGGAGTGGGGGCCGCAGAACAACCCCCACCACCGGTTCTAGTAGAATTTTGTGGGCCTTGACTATTAACTAGGGCAACACAACAAGGAGGACATAGGGCCAAATGAAAGTTATAGAGATAGAGGATAAGACCTTGGTGCAGAATAGTGGAACTTTTGCCTTTCTTCCTTCTATCCCTAACCTCTAACATAGTGGTTTCAAGATCATGTAAAAGGAAAAATAGAATAAAGAACTCATCATGATGCCTAAAATGGTTCAAAAGTGGGAAATGGTAAAAGTAATAGACAACAAATACCTTCCAGAATAAGGTACTTCATAAGCACAAGACATACCTCATCCCAGGGCTTTGGGAGTTCTTCATGACTAAACCCACCTCTAACTGCATAGGCTCTTTGTCTTTTTTGGAAAATATGTTCCGGTTCGTCTCATCGGTTACCTTCGTAACTTTCTTCCTTCCATAGATAATCTAGTTATCATAGCAAAAATTTCCTCATTCACATGAAAGGAGATGTCATGAATAGTGATCCTTCTATATGTCCAAGATTTGACAAACTAAGATGAAAAATTATTGTCATGACCTACCATGGCCTCCAAGAAAGGAACCAGGCCCCTCTCATATAGAGTCATCCAAGTACAATGTTTTCTTACATAATCTTCAATCCTGGATGGTTCAATTTGCACCATATCGGCACCCATTTCAGAGTCCTGATCAGAATTCATCAAAATCTCTAGATTGACAATCTTGGTAATGGTCTTACTCTTTCCTCTCTTCCTTAGAAAAAAAATGTTCATAGAATGCTCAATAATGCAGTTAAAAAAATGATCAAAGCTTCTATAATTATAGCAAAGATTTTTAATAAAAAATAAGTCCCTTCGCCATAAGTTTAACACGTGTGTACTACTTTCCATACAATCAATCAAATGACTTGTAGGCCTCTAAAGATTGTGTTTATTAATCCAAGCTAAAATAATAATGAAAAGGTAATAAATATCAAATTCATATATTTTTCTAACAAAATCACAAATAATCCCTTTCATCATCCACCCATTTATTCTTGTAATGACAACATAACACGAGTTCCAATTCACCGTTCATTATTTAGATTACTCCAAACAATCTTCTTGTAGTTTAAATTTGAATTCAAGTCCATGTCCCACTTAAAAATAAGCACTGCCCAAATTAGCCAATAATAAAAATCCATTCTAAAGTTGTTCATTATTCCCTTTGTATGATAATTTATTCCTTTTCAATAAGGGCTTGAACCTCTATGGGAGAGTGTTCATCTGCCGCCAACACCTTAACCTTGGACATACAACCCTAAACTTGCTATAGAATCAGCCACAATATTACCTTCCCTATAGATGTGTTGTAAATTACAGCTTTCCAACTTGGCAAGGAGGTTCCAAATATCTTCCATAATGCCATATATTGACCAACTCAAGTCCACACCACCTTTCACTATATCCACAATCACCTTAGAGTTTCCTTCAATCTTGACTTTTATAATGTCCCCATCTTTTTAGCAACTTAGTGGAGTTCTTAGCCTTTACAATCTCCAAAGGCTAAGTGAAGAAATAAGGAGAAATTGATTAACTTAATTTCTTATAAAGTCATTAAAAAAAATTAAAATTAAAAGGTGACTTTATATTTAATTAGTTTAATTTTCTAGAAGCACAATTAATTATTGTATTGCCAAGAAGAAGCTTCTAGAGAGTGCATTTTCTAGAAATACAATTAATTATTATATTGGAAAGGGGGAAGCTTCTAGAGAATGCAATTAAATAATATTTTATTTCCTTCTAGAAGGGTGAAGGAAAATAATAAATAGAGGTCAGAGCTTCATTATTAATCATTAGATTATTGTGAATTGCATTTGATAAAAACTTGGGAGAAGAAACTAAAGTTTCTAATTTCAGGCAGCCATTAGAGAATGCCAACTCTTCAGTGTTGCAATCATTTGAGGTGCTAAAATATCCATTGAATTTGGTATTTAGGAGAGCTTCAATTTAGGAGTTCTATTTGTGCTTAAATTGGAGAATACATTTATTGTTGGCTGCTATAGTATGCAAGAACGATGACGCGCTACAATACTTATGCTTGATTCATCTCCATTCTCAAGCATCATTATTATCAGTTTCCTCTTGCAGCTATTAGTAGTTAGCATTGTAATTTTTCAGCAGATGCTTTTGCTGTGATAATTTAGAATCAGATTTTGGCATTACTGTAGTCATTATTATAAGCCCACTTGTCTTGGCAAACTCATAGAAACATTGTACACGAGAATGAATTCAATAAAGAAGATACATGTTGCATACCATTTGTTTGATGAAATTTCCATCTAATAGCATATATGATCAACATAATAGTTATATGTTAATTGTTTGTCAAAATATCAGTTGGTTGTAGGTATGCATTCCATATCTAATTTCCATGTATATGCATTGAAAATATCAAAAGAACTACACTTGCATATTAGTTCATTGTAAGAGGCATTGTAATATCATTTGTGAACATTCTAAATTTCTTAGCACTAAAAGGAAACAATACAAGTGTTTGATAATATTCCTTGAGCTAAAATCAATTAGTTTGGGCAAGGGATATTACATTGGTATCAGAGCTAAATCCTACCATCCTAAGGGTTTAGCAATCACAAGCCACTTGGGGTTGGCTCTCATAGATGTTTCACTATTAGGCAAGGTTTGTTTGATAGGGAACAAGATTTTATCAAGCAACAAGACACCACAAGTGATAGGTAAGAGCATAGCCCACCAAGTGACAATAGGAATAAGGATCAAGAAACAAGGGAATTTTTTAGAGCAATGGTTATAGGACAAAAGCGAATGGCTCAGGCTTTGCAGGCACTCACCACCATGGTTGGGCACATGAACCCACAAGATAGATGGAATTTGGAACAAAGGGATAATAGGAGTGCAATAGGATAATCTAGAAGTCATAGAACTCTTTCCAAAACAATAGACAGACCCACATGTTCTACTTTTGTTAGAGAGGAACCAATATAGGAACCAATAGACGAAGTTGAGGATGAGACATTTGCAAATATCCTTATGGCTGCAAATGATGAATGAGAATTATTGGCACTGTAGGTTCAGGAGAGGATGACCTTTGAATGCTTTGTAAATCAGAGGAGAGAACATTACAGGTTAATCAGATAGGATAGGAGGCCTAGGGGTCAAAATAGTGAGCTGAAGAGGACTACAAACAAGCTTACTATGCCTACATTTGATGGGAGTGGTAAGATGACAGCTCAAGCTTGTCATAAGCTTGACATATTCTTGGCACTGAGGCCAATGACAAAGAATGAAGCTATCAAATAAACCACTTTATATTTGGAGGGAGTAGCACATGATTGGTGGTACCGTGGTATGGTAACACTTCAACATAATTAGGTGATAGAGTACCAGGACTTTGTGGATAGGTTGGTTGAAAGATTTGGCAAGAAATATCTAGAGGTTTACTTCTAGGAATTAGCACAGCTGAAACAAACATGCAACTTGGAGTATTTCATTGGTGAATTTCAGCAATTGGTAGTCATGGTCCCAAACATTTCAAAGTGTAGATTGATAGTTCTTTTCATTGAGGGCCTAGCCAAACCACTGGGAAGTTGGATAAAGGCATTTGATCCCATTTCTTTACAGGAAGCTATGAAAAAGGCAAGAAGTATGAAACATGCAGTCCCAATAAATAAATTTCAGTCCAAAGGAGCATCTTCTAGTAAGGATAACTGATTTTAAAAATGATTCTAAAGATAAAACTCTAGTACCTTTTGACAGGGAAACATTAAATGATTTGAGGAAGAAAAAATTAAGTTTCTACTGTAAGGGACCCTATGATGCAAACCATGACTGTCCTCTTAGACCAAAGGGCAAAGCTAAAATAATTATGTGGGCATACTATGAAGAATCAAAATTAGATAATTCATACCAGTAATTTGATATAAAGGAAATAGATGGTGAAAAAAAGGAAGACAAGGTTGAAAACTTGTCTAAAATAGAGTCCACAGATGGGGAAGGAAATAAGCAACTTAAGGAAGCTCGTCTCACTAGTATTAAGTAGGAAGGATCATTTTAAATGAAAGGAGTACTTGCTAGACAACGAGTTATAACTTTGGTTGATACCAGTGCCACTCATAATTTCATTGATGCTAGGTTAGTAGAGAAGCATGGCATACAAATAGAGAAGTTTGAGGGAATTAGAGTGAGTGTAGCTGATGGTTATGTCCTCAATTATGATTGTAAGATCATTGGACTCCCTTTGGAAGTTAATAATTATGCCTTTAAGGTAGATTTCTTTGTTGTACCTATGGGAGATACAGATATAGTCCTTGGGATGAGTTGGTTGCATGATATTGGTGAGTTCACTCTTAATCTCAAGGAGATGGAGATGAGGTTTAAAGTGAATGGGAAGACACAAATTCTTCAGGCAATTAGGGACAGTGATTTTAGAATGGTCTCTTTTTGGAAGATAACTAGATTGATTTGACATGACTAGGTAGAATGGGCAGTAGAGTGCATGTTAATGCCATCACAGGAGGGACAGTAGAAAATTGAATATCCTCTTGATATTCAGGAGCTTAGAGTTGAACACTCTAAGGTGTTCAGTGACATTCCACCAGGTAGACCACCAAACATGGGTGTTGAGCATATCATTGAGTTAGAGGAGGGGGCTAAGTCCATCATTATTACACCTTACAAGCATCTGAAGAGGTTGAAGGATGAAATTGAAAAAACCATAAAGGAGTTACTTGCTATGGGCCACATTAGACCAAGTAAGTCCCCTTTCACTTCTTTAGTGGTGTTGGTAAAGAAGAAGGATGAGACATTGAGGATGTGCATTGATTATAGGGTGCTTAATAAGAAGACAATTAAAAACAGGTACCCCATTCCCAAGATCGATGAGTTGATAGACGAGCTTCATGGAGCTTGCTTCTTCTCAAAGATAGATTTGAGATCAGGTTATCACTAGATTAGAGTTAGAGAGCAAGACATCAATAAGACAACCTTTAGATGTCATTGTGGCCATTTTGAGTTCCTAGTTATGCCATTTGGGCTAACTAACACACCTGCTACTTTTCAGGCAATAATGAATAGGGTTTTCCATCCTCAGTTGAGGAAATTTATACTTGTCTTCTTCGATGATATCTTGGTGTACAATAGATCTTGGGAGGAGCACTTCATTCACCTTGACATGGTGTTGGATATATTGGGTAGAGAGTCCTTGTATGCAAAGGAGTTAAATGTGATTTGGGTATGACAGAGTTGTATTTGGGTCATGCCATCAGTGCAGAAGGTGTACGCATGTATCCTAAAAAGATTCATGCTATTGTGGAGTGGCCTTCACTGGTAAACCTTACACAATTAAGAGGCTTTCTTGGATTATGTGGTTTTTACAGGAGTTTTGTGGATGGATATTCTAGGCATTTAGCACCCTTGACAGATTTGATGAGAAAGGGAGCTTTCTTGTGGACTCCTAAGGCACAGGAGTGCTTTGAGAAATTTAAGGAGTTGATCACTTCCTATCTAGTGTTAGCATTACCAGATTTCAACAAACCTTTTGATCTACACTATGATGCTTCCGGAGAGGGCATTGGAGCAGTGCTTATGTAGGAGAAGCACCCTATGAGAGTAGGAAATTAAGAGGGCTAGAGTGGAGCTTCAACATAAATGATAAGGAGATGTTAGCCATTATGCATGCTTTGGCTAAATTTAGGAATATTTGGTAGGTAGAAAATTTTGTATCAAAACCGACCATAATAGCCTAAAACACTTTTTGGGGCAGCAAGATCTCAATGATAAGCAATTGAAATGGGTGAGCAAGTTACAATCCTATGACTTTGATATTACATATTTTAAGGGCACATAGAATGTAGTTGCTGATGCTTTATCACGTAGGCCCCATTTGAGCTTATTGACTGATATATTGGAGGATTGGAGACACTTTATTCTTGTAGAGTATGTAAAGGATGCCTAGACAGCTGGATTTATAGATGGAACTATTGAGGACATCAGATACACCCTTTTGAATGAGTTCATCATTTACAAAGGGCAAATATTTTTGGTCCTAGGCTCAATAGTTATGAGGATGATTCTGAAATCTTTTCACGATTAATCTATGATAGGACATCCTATTTTCTATGAGACATACCGACAGATTATAGAGCACTTTACATGGAAAGGGCTCAAAGCAAAAGTACTTCAATATGTTAGGGAGTGACCCACCTGCTAGCAGAATAAGCAAGAACACTCCTATCCAGCTGGTTTACTTCAGCCACTTTTGATTCTTGATAGGAAGTGGGAGTGTTTATCTATATACTTCATCACAAGACTGCCTAGAGCCCAAGGTAGGGACTACATATATGTAGTTGTGGATCGACTTACAAAGTTTGCACACTTCTTGCCAATCACTGCTACATACACTGCTACACAGGTGGCAGAGTTGTTCTTCAAGGAGATATTCAGATTACATGGCTTACCTTAGAGCATTGTGAGTGACAGAGACAATAGGTTTAAGAGTCACTTTTGGCAGGAGCTATTCAGGCTGTGTGTTATAAATCTCACTTTGAGTACTAGCTACCACCCTCAGATAGATGGTTAGACGGAGATAGTGAATAAATGGGTGGAGGGATATTTCAGAAATTATATAGCAGGGCAACAAAATGCATGGATAAAGTGGATTTATCTCTATGAGTATTGCTACAATACCACTTATCACATGTTTATTTAGATGTCACCCTTTATGGCCCTATATGGGTATGAGGCACCCAATTTTATGGATCTATTTTTGAGTGATAGTAGAGTTTCCAGTTTAGGTGATTTGTTACAGGAAAGTCAAGACATTGTTAAGACTCTCAAGGATAATATAACCAAGGCACATAATCAATAGAAGTAGTATGCACATCAGAAGAGGACTAACTAGACTTTTGAGGTTGGAGATATGATGTATCTTATGTTGCAGCCTTACCGTCGATCCACTCTCAAGAAGAGTGGTTCTGAGAAACTTAAGCCGTGATACTATGGTCCATTTAGGATTATCAAGAAAGTGGGAGAGGTGGCTTATGAGTTAGATTTGTCAACAGAGAGCAAGGTTCACAACATTTTTCATGTGTCATGCCTCTAGAAGGCACTAGGACATCATATTGTTCGTTCTATAGTGCTTCCAACCTTCAATGATGAGGGAAAATTGGTATTGGTACTAGAGGCTATCATTGATTTTAGGGAAAGAAACTTGAGGCATTGTACTATAAGGGAGTATTTGGTGAAATGGAAGGACCTGTTAGTAGAGGATGCGACATCAGAGAATGAGGAAATTTTGTATCATCTAGACTTGAAGCTGCTTGTGGACAAGCAATTTCAGGGAGGGCAGACTGTAATATCCTCATCTTTTTAGCAACTCGGTGGAGTTCTTAGCCTTTACATTCTCCAAAGGCTAAGTGAAGAAATAAGGAGAAATTGATTGAATTAATTTCTTATAAATTCATTAAAAAATTAAAATTAAAAGGTGACTTTATATTTAATTAATTTAATTTTCTAGAAGCACAATTAATTATTGTATTGCCAGGGAGAAGCTTCTAGAGAGTGCATTTTCTAGAAATACAATTAATTATTGTATTGGAAAGGGGGAAGCTTCTAGAGAATGCAATTAAATAATATTTTATTTCCTTCTAGAAGGGTGAAAGAAAAGAATAAATAGACATGAGAGCTTCATTGTTAATCATCCGATTATTATGAATTGCATTTGATAAGAACTTGGAAGAAGAAACTAAGGTTTCTAATTTTAGTTAGCCATTGGAGAATGTTAACTCTTCAGTGTTGCAACCATTTGAAGTGGTGAAATATCCACTGAATTTGGTATTTAGGAGAGCTTCAATTTAGGAGTTCTATTTGTGCTTAAATTGGAGAATACATTTATTGTTGGTTGCTACAGTATGCAAGAACGATGTCGCGCTACAATACTTATGCTTGATTCATCTCCATTCTTGGGCATCACTATCATTAGGTTCCTCTTGCAACTATTAGTAGTTAGAATTGTTATTTTTGGGCATATGATTTTGCTATGATAATTCAGAATCATACTTTGGCATTACTGTAGTCATTATTGTAAGCCCATGTGTCTTGGCAAACTCATAGCAACATTGTACATGAGAATGAATTCAATAAAGAAGATACATGTTTCATACCATTTGTTTGATGAAATGTCCATCTAATAGCATATATGATTAGCATAATAGTTGTATATCAATTGTTTGTCAAAATTTCAATTGGCTATAGGTTTGCATTCCATATCTAGTTTCCATGTATATGCATTGAAAATATCAAAATAATTGCACTCACATATTAGTTCATTGTAAGAGGCATTGTAATATCATTTGCAAACATTCTAAATTTCTTAGCATTGAAAGACAACAATACAAGTGTTTGACAATATTCCTTGAGCTAAAATTAGTCAGTTTGGGCAAGGAATATTACAACTTTTCCATCCTAAGCTGACAACTAGCTTTGATCTCCAAAAGAGCACCATGGCTTCTGCCACATTGTTTGAAATGTTACCCAAATTGCCTACATAATCCATCAATTGTTGACCAATCTAGTCCCTCACAATAGCCCTTCCTACAACACATCCATTTCTCAAAGCAACATCACAGTTGAGTTTCAAGTTGGGATGAGTGAGAGGTTTCCATTTAGTGTTCCTCCTTGCTAGGGACTTTTAGGTGTCATACATATAGGACTTTGGGAGTTTCCAACTCATAGCAATCTTCTATTAACAAATTGACGGAGGGCCCTATGGGGTCTTCCACTTACTATTTTCTAAATTCTCCTCTAGCAGCTTAAGTATAGAAATAAATGTTACCCTAATAATAGTAAAATAAAAATAATTTTGATTTACTCATAATTATATATTGTATTTGTACAAAACACATTTCTATTAAAAATGATGATTTGAATTTTTTTATATAGGGAAAGGAATTTATTTGTGATTCAAATAATTTTTCCCTCTTACTTTTATTAAGTATAGGTTACACAAGATTTCAAATAAAATATTTAAAGTAATTTTCTCAAGTTGAGGTATTCCAAATTCAAAGCTAAATTTTATGTTATGTACAATATATTTATCGATTTATGTAAGGCAAGTTGTTCATAATTTTGATTAATATTTGAATTATGGTTATAATATATGCCAGTTTGTAATATAGATAGTTGTCATAATAAAAATAACATAAAAGAAGGTGGGTTAAATTAGGATATGGATAAGATACAAATATTTTCACAAAATCTAGCAAATATGGGGCACTAACTAAAGTGTTTGTAATTTATGGTTTAACATCAACATATTTTTTATTTACTTTATATGCAATCTATATAATATTAAAATGTTATTTTATTTGTCTTATTTTTTATTGATTAATCAACCAAATTGAAATAAGGCAATTGCTCCTAACAAAGCTATAACCAAAGAGTTCTCATGAGAACAATGGCTCACACTAATGTGCAAGAATTACAAGAGAAGGCTACTAATGACACACTGTTAGCAAAGAACATTTGTAGAAATGTCACTTGGAGAACACAAGGCCACATAAGATGATATACAAAACATAGGCCAAGAATGATTACCAACAATTCTTAGCCACCAAACCCCTTGTTGTGACATTCCAAAAAAGGAAAACTACCCAAATCTTCCTATTTGGGTACATAAAGTTGTCTCAAACTATATGGTGATAAACAACATTGACCCAACTACACATCCATCCCCCAATCACATAACCCTTTTGTTGGAAATATAAGAGGAGTGACTAAGAGGGGAGGGGTGAATCAATTACTACTAAAAGAAATCCTAGATCCCTTAGATGTCAACACAGAATATAAACTTCACTAAAAATATTGTTGCTTGACAAACTCATAGGCACTCGGTTAATACTGATAATATGCTATAACTTGGTAACAACTTGAATAACAATTGTAACTATGCAAATCTTAAGATATTATCACTTATTAAACTTACTTAACTTAGTTACATACACATAAAGGAAATAACATAAACACAAGTGACACCAAGATTTAACATATAGACCCAATTTGGGGAAAACCACCAATTGCAACTAGTTACTGATTTTCACTCTTTTGAAGTGACCCCTGTTAGGAGCCAACCTTGTTAAAAGTTACAAAACACACTGTTAGGTGTTTCACTATTAGAGGATTTAATCACCTTGTTAGGAGTGGCCTTCTTAGAGGTCTTTAGACACTTCAATCTAGAAATGCCACCTTGTTAGAGGATCTACAAATAGCTATTAAGCCAACTCCATTGAAAGATTTAGATCACTGCTACAATGGTTTGAGAGTAACAATGAGATGACCTAATTTCTAAAGCAATTGAATTGTTGATTATAGATCTCAATTTTGGCTTGTAGACTTGATCCTTTCTAACTGAATGTATCTTTGTAGCTCCACAAGGATATTCTACTTATCCTGCTGATTTGCTTCCTTTAAGCACCTTCTATTCTTCCATACACTTGCACACATTCAATCCTCAACTTAACCTTATACTTATACCTTATCTATTTTCAAGTCATCTTGAATACAACTTAGAATAATTAATATTCATCTCCTCAGTTGGCTAGAATCAACAAACAACTCCATTAAAATCAATATGCCAAAACAAGAAAATCCTTCGTTAGCCAACCCTACTCGATAGACACTAACTCATAAATTATTTTCCTGTGTTAACCAAGTGAACTTGGTTAACATTACACCTTCACAAACTTACTTTGGTAACTGATGTTGGAATTTACAAGTGGGAAGGTTTACTTCTGGGGGGGGGGGGGGTGTGAATCAGAAGTAACTAACTTTAACCTTTTCAAATCCTTTTAATTGAAAATATTCTCATGCATCTAATTCATATAATAAACATACAAGTAAAGTCATGCATGAAACATATAACACAAAATTTGGTAACCCAAAAACCTTCCAAAATGAGAAGGTAAAAGTGGGGTGGGGATGACACCCACAAAGTATCACTGCAACAATATGTAACTATTCAAGGTTACAGAATTTGACCACTTCCAATGGTCTACCCTATGAAAGGCCTATCCTGTTAAAGACTTTACACCCTACTAAAAGTGACTTGGTTAAAGGAATTACAAACATTCACTTGGAATGCCACCCTATTAAAGTATTTACAATCCTGTCAAGGATCTACAATATGGCTGCTAAACCAATATAGTTGCTAAGCCAACATATCAACATAGGATTTCCATTCTCACAATACAATGGTTAGAAAGTATGGTAGAATGTCTTGATCTGATGACTTGCAATCCTTAATTGCTGATTCTAGATCCTCATTTAGCTCTAACTGCTCTAATCCTTGCTTGATTTGATATGTCACTCTTCAAAACTCTGATACTCTATTCTTGATCAACTGGATTATGCAATGCTTCTCTACTCTTTTCTAAGTCTTTAGACCTCTTTGTACTTTTCTATAATTCACCCATGCACTTCTCTCAAAAATGCACATATAATGGGGTTTCTTCCTCCTTTTAAAGATTTCAAGGACTTAGGGTTAGATATCAATCTACAATAAAAATTTACTCTTCATTTCCTGCTCAATTCTTGCACTTTTCCTATTGGTTGCATCCCTTCTCCATTTTTCTTATTGGCTACATGCTGTTTACATAGGTAATGCAAAAGATTAGATCTTATCTTCAAGATCCTTTGAGATTCATCCTGAGTCAGCTTCAAAAATAGTTTACATCTGAGTTTGTAAAGGCACAAACTCATATGTTGATTCTGTGTTACTTGACACTTACTATTTGCTGATGCTCGAGACATATAGAAATTCTATCTCACTCAGCTCTTATAGCAATTCTATTTCACTCGACATCTATACTCTACTCGACACCTATAGTGACTCGGCATTACTTATCACTCAACACTTGAACTTTTCTCGGCACCTGAAGATCACTCGACACCTATTGTAGCTCAATTTCTGTATTATACTCATCATCATATTAAGAATTGCTTAAGTGTGTTCACACTCAATTGTCAAAACCTATCTAAGACTAACAATTGAATGAGCTTGGCTAATACTAGTTCCATCCAAATTTTTCTTCATTAATTGAGTGGGCTTGGTTAACATTCAACTTTTGTGAACTCCTCTTTGTCGCTTGAGTGAACCTGGTTGACACTGTCTTCTGAACTTGGTAGACACTGGAATGCTTTGCAGACATAGGAAACTGTCTTCATCACCCAAGTGAGCTTGGCATACACTGATTGACAAAGATATGACATTTTGCGTAACATCAAAGACAATGCACAATTAACCAATTATTTTCAACAATCTCCCTCTTTGACATTGATGACAATACAACATGTCATAATACAATGAAATTTAGAGAAAAATAATAGTCAGGAAAATATCCTTAGTTTTATTCTGATTCTCATCTAAGAGAACTTTCTCTATCAGTATGAACTCCCTTTGCCTTCAGTTTCTCCCTCAGTTAGTAAACTCTGTCTTCAACATCTTCTTCTGATAGCAAACTCAAACTCTTTGATATCAGACCAAGTTCTTCTTCTTTGACATCTTTGCAAATTCTCCCTCATCACAGAACTCTCCCTTTGTAAAATTTCTATGAATATGATAGAAAAACTCTCTCTCTTTGACATCTCATGCCAAAGATAATATTATGTGAATATCAATGTACCTCATGTTCTGATTCATATGCAATCTATCCTTTCAATACTACATCAACTTGATTGATCTTCAACATGCTCTAGTTGATGCATAACTAAAATTTATTTAGTGAGCTTTAGATAGGGGAATAACCCCTGACTTACCTGTTGTCACTTAGGTTTGCACCGTTGTCCAAAGCCTATGCATGAGGACAACCTAGTGAAACATGGAAACAACCTCCAAGCTGTGGGACTTGAACTATGAGGTTGAGTCTTCGGAGAAGGCCGACTTCCTCTTACTATCAGGATGCACCTAACTACTCTTGGAGAGGAAAAGGGAGAAGGAGAGCATGAAAGCAAATCTACCTAATCTAATCTAAAGAGGTGATGCACCAAAATAGAGTGTTCAGACCAATCTCTACCCATATATGCACTATTGAACCATAATGAAACTAAGGATATACACATTCAGACTTGCTTTGATCTAATAATCACATGCAGATTAGAAAACCAAGATGAATGACACAAGGAAGAGATATTCACTTATATTATCATTCATAGGCCAGGGAGATATAGTCATGTAGATTATAGATCTCTATAAAACACCAGTAAGAGGTAAAGAATTCTTGCACTTTCATACCAATGGCTGAAGGAGATAAGGCAGAAATCATATAGTTCAGAGGCACAGGGGATTTTACACTAAAATTGCAAAGCAATAGCAAAGAAAAGTCAGAGAAGGATCGACCTTAACAAAATCTACAAAATTTGCCTTTATAGTGTAGGCATAACTGAGATTTTCCCTCCAAAACTATCTCGCAACCACCTGCTATTAAGTCCTGTAGGGAACAATCATGGGGATCTAAAGAAAATCTGATCTTTGTTGCAAAAAAGTGCCTTGAGAGGATAGAAATGACACCATTAAATTGCTCTGACCAGGTAGATAGATAGGTTGGGGTTCTAGAGTGTTCCTGTATGTTTCGTATTCACTTCTGGTAGCTAGAGTCGATCATGAAGATTAGATTCATGTAAAACTCTTGATTTCCCCTATTTTTGGACTGGGAGTCAACATAGTCAGCAAGTCAAATGAGACCCGTAAGCAGGAGGAGCCACGTGGGCCAATGAACCTCTTTCTTTTTGCCACCTTGCGGGATCTTTCTGAGTTGACTGCCCCCTTTCTTTACTAACTACGCCAACCTCTTAAACCCTGACCGCGATGGCCTACAACATAACTGCTAGCCCTTAACTGTCAACCCTGACTGGGCTCGCAAAGACATGTGTCATCTAGGCGCTATGTAGCTATAGATATCCTCAGAGCACTTTCCCATAGCAAGATAGTGCCCACCGTAGATTTGAACTGATCTGATGATCGTGAGGACTCGCCATAATATTGCACTATGCCCTTAAAACTTTTGGGCCCATGAACCACTTGGCTTCTGACTCAGTAATCGTACTATACCTGGTGATTCACAGAGACACTAGTCCCGTAGAGACACGTGGCAGCAAAGCGTTACGTCGCTATGGCAAAATAACATGAAACTTTCCATAGTGACATAATGCCAATCGTGGATCAGATTACATCAGACGGTGAGGGCTTATCCAACATCTTCTTATGAGGAGGGTGGGAAAATGACATCATCTGGGACATGTGCCCTCCACCCACTTTCTCGCATTATTTAAAGATTGTGCATTTGGAAAATGTGGGGAAGCGAGGAACTGTAGATCAGCCTACATCAAATGGTGCTCAGAGATCTGTAGAACTATAAGCCAAGTTAGCTGAACTAACCAATGAGATGCTCCCTATCGTACACTGACTCACCTGACAATCTGCCACATAGGATGAGCCATAATGTTACTTTGGGAAGGGTGGGCCTATGATGTCAACTGAGATAGGTGTCGCCAAACTGCTTCCCCACATTATTTAAAGTCTTTGCATCTTGATAATGCGGGGAAGCACCAACCCTCGATCCTCAAAGATCTGACAGTGATTGAAACATGCACTTTGAAACCTTTGTAACCATCCGTCGTGATGTCACCTAGGACATGCGTCACCAAGGCGTTATGTCGCTATGGGTATATATCGTGCAACTTCCCATAGTGACATAATGCCCACCATTGATGTTCCTTAAATTTGGCAACGAGTAAGATGGTTATGACCTGTTAGTGTACCAACCAATGAGGATAGGCCACGTACCCACCTGTCTGAAAAATCTACGTTTGCGGCTCGCTAAGGGAAGTAGGACCCACAATCGCTTGATGTTTTCGCCGTATCATTTTTTGACTGAGCGCTATGCCGCTAATAGCGAGGGGCATGGATTTTTTGATAGTG
Source organism: Cupressus sempervirens (assembly GCA_028749045.1). NCBI lineage: Eukaryota > Viridiplantae > Streptophyta > Pinopsida > Cupressales > Cupressaceae > Cupressus > Cupressus sempervirens. The sequence continues at coordinate 511,416,915 of CM053791.1, forward strand.
CCATAGCGCCCTCCGGGGACTTATCAAAATTTGGTGTCGGAGAAACACAAGGAAACAAGGGGGGACTCACCGTCTATTCTTTTACCGGCTGGGCACTATGTCGCTAATGGTGAGAAGAACCAATTTCCCAATAGCGCCATAGCGCCCTCCAATGCTGAAACTTGCTGTTGAAACCTGACAAAGACCCCACGTGATGTCATGCTGTCCATGCGTCAGAAAGGGGCATTCTTGCATTTTTTAAACATCTCGCATCTTGAAAATGCGGGGATGCGTCGACCGTTAATCCTCTGAGATCTGATGATGCATAAGGTTGCAGGCTGGCGGAAGGAAATTTAGGAAATAAGGAAATAACATAAGGTTTTTCATTCATTTTTAATATTTTTGGGCCATTAAAATAATATAAAAGCTGGGAACTAGCCATTGGACAGGTTGGGCATACAAATTTGAAATTTTGGCGGGGGGCGCAAAAATGGGTAACATTACCTCTTAGCTACAAAAATGCATCCTTAGGCAATGACTTAGCGAATATGTCTACAATTTGTTCTTTAGTATTCACATATTTCAATCTTATCTCTTTAACTAGCACTGATTCTCTTAGAAAATGATATTTTATTGCAATGTGTTTGATCTTGGTATGCATCACAAGATTCTTTGATATATTAATTGCACTAGTGTTATCACAAAAGATAACCACTAGATCATTGATCTCTACCTTCATACCTACCAACAATTTCTTGAACCAAACAACATTAGAGCAATTAACTACTATTGCTAAATACTCTGCCTTTATTGTAGACTGAGAAATACAATTTTGCTTCTTACTTGTCCAAGACACTAGTCTTTTACCAAGAAAGAATGCTCCACCACTGGTGCTCTTCTTGCCATCAACACTTCCTGCCCAATCAGCATCTGTGAAGGCTTTCAAATCTAGATTGCCTCCTTTTTTGTACCATAATCCATATTCTTTAGTACCCTTTAGATACCTCATGATTCTCTTGATTTCCATCATATGTTTTTCTTTAAGATTTGCTGAGAATCTTGCCACCATACCAATTGCTAATGCAATATTAGGTCTTGTATGCACTACACATTGTTTTTTTCAATCCAAATGTGGTTTGATCTACCTCCTTGGAATCATCTTTTTTCATTTTTGGAAAGCTTATGTCTAGTAGACATAGGTGTTCCAATTGGTCTTGAATCTTCCATTCCAAACTTCTTTAGTTTCTCCTAGATATATTTAGATTGAGTAATGTAGATACCATCTTTCTTATATTGAATTTGTAATCCAACAAAGAATTTGAGAAAAGAATTTTATCTCTTTAAAATGGACATCTCAAATTCTTTACTCATCTCTTCTGAAAAGGCTTTGGATAAGGCATCATTTCCAGTAAACAATGTGTCATCCATAAAGATTTTTGCCAATATAATCATTTTGTCTGGTCCTTCTTTGATATACAGGCTATTGTTATCATTTGTTCTTTGAAAACCAATGTTTATCAAATAGTCATGAAGTATTTCATACCAAGCTCTGGGAGCTTTCTTGAGACCATACACTGCTTTGTGCAATTTACAAACCATATCATTTTTGGTAGGATCTATGAAACCTTTAGGTTGTTCTATGTAAACTTCCTCTTCAAGAATTCCATTCAAGATTGCAGATTTCACATCCATTTGATAAACTTTAAATCCTCTATGTGCAACATAAGCAAGTAGAGTTCCAAGACCTTCTAATTTTGCAATAAGAGAAAAAGTTTCACCATAATCAATACCTTCTTCTTGAGAATAACCTTTGCATACTAACCTTACTTTGTTTCTTGAAACTTTTCCATCTTCATTCAACTTATTTCTAAAAACCCACTTTGTGCTAGTGACATTTTTATCCTTGGGTCTAGGAACATGAGTCCAATTCTTATTTCTCTCTATCTATTCTATCTCTTCATTCATAGCTTAAATCCAATTTTCATTATCCAAAGCATCTTTAACTGATCTAGGTTCAAATTTAGTAAGAAAACATGTACCTTTCAATTTGTTTCTTGTCATTATACCATCTAACTTGTATCCAATGATCTGATCAGGTGCATGGTGCCTTCTAACATATATTGCTAACATAGGTAATTTGGATTAAGAACTTCTTCCACTAGCCTCATCATGATCTTCTATATCAAGCTCGAGTCCCACTGTCTATGATTCAGGTCCTCCAGACTTGGTTATCTTTGGCTGTAACTCAGTAGCCTTTGATTGGGATTTGATTCCTTCATACTGTGACACAAGTTGCATTGGTTGCAACTCGAGTGCTTTTGGAGATTTTGGGGACTCAGGAGGTGAAGTCTCTTGACTTCCAATTAAATTTGGCAATGTATCAGGTTCAAAGTAAATAAACCTTCTATAATCCTTAGGTTCTTTGCTGCTCTCTTATTCACTCTTTTATGCAAACTCATCAATTCTCACATGTGCACTTTGTATGATCTTATGAGTGGATAAATTCAAACATTTATATGCTTTACTTCTGCTTGAGTATCCTATGAATATACCTTCATCATATTTGACATCAAATTTAACTTTCCTAGTCTCTTTTAGAATATAACATTTGCTACCAGATACTTTCAAGTAACTTGTACATTAGGTTTTTAGCCATATCATAGTTCATAAGGAGTTTGATTTGAGTCTTTCTTTAGTTGTACTCTATTCAAGGTATGCACTGTAGTACTGATTTCTTCCTTCCAGTATTTTATTGCAACATTCTTTTCTATCATCAAAGTTCTTGCACAATTCATGATGGATCTGTTCCTTCTTTCGGCTATACCATTCTACTAAGGTGTACCAGGGGTTGATACTTGTCTTTTGATTACTCTTTTAGTGCATAATTCATTGAATTCATTAGAGATGAATTCACCACCTCTATTTGACCTCAAACACTTCAACTTCTTTCTATTTTCCTTTTCTACTCTTGCTAGGTACTACTTAAACTTTTGAAAAGCTTGTGACTTCTCTTTTAGATACATTATAGTCATCATTCTAAAATAATCATCAAAAAATAGAATAAAATACTTATCTCCATTATAGCTCTCTTATCCAATAGGTCCACATAAGTCTGTATGGACCAACTCCAAGACTTCTTCAGAATGATAGTTCTTGCTTTTGAAACTTGTCTTGCCCATCTTACCGATTTGACAATTTTTGCATAGTCCCATATTAGGTTTCCTTAGACTAGGAATACCTCTTACTCTTTTGTTTTTGCTTATCTTGATCAGATTATCAAAGTTTACATGACATAACCTTTTATGTCATAACCAACTTTCTTCTACTTGAGCAATGAAACATGAACTTTCACTGAGATCTAGGTAGAATAGATTACCTTTGGTTTGTTTACCAAATCCAACTAGATTTCCTTTTCCATCCAGTAGCTTGGCCTTCCCATTCATGAAATCTACCTTGAATCCAAGCTATTCAACTATGTCACACTTAGTAGATTATACTTTATTCCTTAAGCCCAATGAGCATTATCACATCTTAGTTCATTGGTTAGTGAGATATAACCTTTTCCCTTTATGCAATATGGTTCATTGTTTCAAAATCACACAATTCCACCATCATAATGTTCCATATGTGCAAACTTTATTTTATCACCAATCATATGATGTGAGCAACTACTACCAATAATCCATGTATCATTTTTGGTAACATGAGAGATAAGTGCCTTCATCTTTTACAATAATATAGACCATTTCATCATCTTCACTACTATTTGAGTCTTTAGTCATAAAACAAGTTTTCTTACCTTTGTCCTTGTAGTCCTTGAAGTTCTTGAAATCCTTCTTGCCTTTTTACTTGTTGTGCTTCTTTTCATCTTTGTCTTCTTTGTTTGGGCATCTTGCATCAATGCGTCCAACTTCTTCACAAGAGAAACACATTAAAGTAATTTTATCTTTGTACTTTCCTTTGGCTTTGAGATACCTTTTTGCAAGTAATGCTTCAATGGCTTCAAGATCACTATCAGAACTATCTTCCTCTTCACTTTTAGATTGTTTGCCTTTAGACCTTTTAGCTTTCTTCTTGAGTGATAACTTGGCTTCAAATGCAGACTCAAGATTGCTAGAACTAGGAGTATAATTATCATAGTTATCTAGTTCAAATGCACTCAATTTTCCAACTAGAGCATCCAATTTTTTTATTATTATTTGGATCACATGTCATCACACTCTGATTTCATAGATAGGAAGAATGGTTTTGAGTACCTTTCTTTCCACTATCACATCTTCAATTGTCCCTCCAGAGGCTTTGATAACATTGACACTAGCTTTGATTCTCTCAACATATTTTGCAATGTTTTCAACCTCTCTCACCTTCATTTGATCAAATTGACCTCTCAAGATTTTTTCCTTGGCTCTTTTCACATTATCATCACCTCCATAGATATCCTTCAATTTGGTTCACATGTCATGAATAGTAGCACATCCTTTGACCTCATCAAATTCAACATAGTTAAGAGCCGATGTGATGTCGATCATCATAATGTTATATTTTTTTTCCAACAATCTATTCAATAGTCAATGTTCTAGTAGGAGCCTTGTCAACATTTTCTAGATATTTCAAACCTGAATCAATGATGGTTGCCAAGTGCACCTTCATAAGTTCTTGCCATGCCTTGAAGTTATCTCTATTCAACTTTGGAATTTCTCTTTTGCAAGACATCTTGATCTTTAGCTTAGGTCCTTGGAACCTTCTTCGTAAGAACCAAGATGCTTTGATACCAATTGTTGGAAATATAAGAGGAGTAACTGAGAGGGGAGGGGTGAATCAGTTACCACTAAAATAAATCCCAGATCCCTTAGATGTCAACACAAAATATAAACTTCACTAAGAATACTATTGCTTGACAAACTCACAGGAACTTGGTTAATACTAATAATATGTTGTAACTCGGTAATAACTTGAATAACAACTGTAACTATGAAAATCTTAAGATATTATCAATGATTAACCTTAATTAACTTACTTGGATACACATAAAGGAAATAACATAAATAGAAGTGACACCAAGATTTAAAGTGGAAACCCAATTTGGGAAAAACCACCAATTGCAACTAGTTACTGGTTTTCACTCTTTTAAAGTGACCCATGTTAGGAGCCAACCCTGTTAAAGGTTAAATTTTTTTTTATTATGTGTGACCCTATTAGAGGATTTAATCAACCTGTTAGGAGTGGCCTTATTAGAGGTCATTAGATACTTCAATCTAAAAATGCCACCTTGTTAGAGGATTTACAAATAGCTATCAAGCCAACTCTATTAAGAGGTTTGGATCACTGCTACAATGGTTAGAGTGTAAAAATGAGATGACCTAATTTTTGATACAAATGAACTGCTAATTATAGATCTCAATTCTAGCTTGTATACTTGATCCTTTCTAATCAAATGTATCTTTGTAGCTCCACAAGGATATTCTACTTATCCTTCTGATTCACTTCCTCTAAGCATCTTCTATCCTTCCATACATTTGCACACATTCAATCCTCAAATTGACATTATAATTATACCTTATGTATTGTCAAGTCAACCTGAATACAACTCAGAATAATTAATATTCATCTCCTCAGTTGGTTAGAATCAAGAAACAACTCCATTAAACTCAATATGCCAAAATAAGAAAATCCTTCGTTAGCCAACCCTGCTTGATAGAGACTAACTCAAAAATGATTTTCATATGTTAACCAAGTGAACTTGATTAACACCGCATCTTCAAAAACTTCCTTTGGCAACTGAGTGAGATTAGTTAACATTGGTACCATCCAACTTTTCCTTCATTAATTGAGTGAGCTTAGTTAACACTCAACTTCTGCAAACTTCTCTTTGTCACCTGAGTGAACTCAGTTGACATTGTCTTCTAAACTTGGTAGACACTAGAATTCTCAGTGGAAATAGGAAACTATGTTCATCACCTAAGTGAGCTTGGCATACATTGACTGAAAAAGATATGACATTTTGTGTAACATCAAAGACAATATGCAATTAACCAATTGTTTTCAACACCTATCCACCTCAATAGTAAAGGGACCCACCTCTATAGGAGAAACTAAATGATAGACTAGAAAATCAAGGAGCATACCATTAAATATAAAAAATGGGTTATAAACATCCACATGAGGGATTCCAAAAAAGATTAAAAATCTCCTTAAACATGAAAAAGTATCCACCTCTATAGGAGTTTCATCCACCTCTATGTGAATTGCAAAGGAATAAGAAAACAAAAAATATAGAGCCCACCTCCTAGATAACATCACACTATGCTCATCCTCAAGGTCAATAATAACCCTTATTTTGGCTATAAAACTCAATAAAAAATAGAAGCCTAGAGTGTTACATTGTAATATATTAGCAAATAACTAGTCACAAGAGAACAAAAAAATATTGTTCAAGGTAACTCAAATGATTATTCCAATAGACAAGAGTCTACAACACAACTATAATATGAGCATCTCATCTCAGAGGTCTTGGGTTCAACTCTACTTAAGCTTAACATATAATAATAATAATTAATTTCAAAAAATAATAATTGGGTTTTGACCCATTACCTATCAAAACAATATTCATGATCCAACCTCTAAAATAATAGATATGAAAGTGAAAGCTACTTCCATCACAACAACAACAACCATTAAACTCAAGGAACAAGTTGTTTATCAACCATACCAACTCTCAAAGCTAAAAAACTACTAGATTTTTGAAAAATGCTATGGTAGACATCATTAATCCCCAACATAAGGAACCTTTGAAGAATTGCAATGATTTTTTCAAGGCTAGGACTCGTCGCACTAGCATACACCAAATAACAAGCTCAACATCCATGAAGAAGGCTCTACCTCCCCTCCTTAGGAAATCTCTTTACATCTATAGGGAACATAGAAGAAGATGAAGCAATCCAACACAATCAGGCCCTCCTCTTGGCAAGTTAAATCCCCCCCTTCTCAAATATAACAAGAATAGTCCCCAAACTAGTAGCAAGCATCCACCAAATGGGAAATTTTAGAGCAAGCCTTTTAACAATATCAACAAACTACTAAACACCAAAAAAAAAAGAACCATTTTCCATGCAAAGAGGAATGGATAATTTCAAAGAAAAGGCCCCCACTTCCATAGAAATTGTGGAAAAATAAGTAAATTGAGCACATGAAGCCCCCCTCCTAGAAAGGTGAACACTCCTCTTTACTAACTAGAGGTTTTCACAAGATAAATTGCCACTAAAGAAAATGTTAGTCCTAAGGGATAAAATTATTGACAGAGGGGGGAGGAGGGGGGTGGGTGGGGGGGGGGAGGGGGGGGGGGGGGGTGGGGTGTGAATTGGTAATCAATCGATTAAACAACTTTTCAACCACTCAAACCCTTATCACAATATAATCTTAATAACAAAAAATGAAAGCATCAAACATATAAACACATCCACAAAGTAATGAAAACATAAATATTTTGGTCTCATAGAAACCCAACTTGGTTTAAAACCATAATGGGGATTAGTACCCACAAATTGTTCACTCTTTTGAAGGATGTCCTATTAGGATCTTAAACTTGTTAGATACCACCTTGTCAAGGAATTTACCTCTAGCATATTAGGAGTTTTACCCTATCAAGAGTATCCTTGTTATAGGACTTAAAATGCTAATTAAATTGCTACACTACTAAAGGATTTACAAGAATGCTAGAAGTATTACCCTATCAAGAGTATCCTTGTTATATGATTCAAAATGCTAATTAAATTTCTACACCACTAAAGGATTTACAATAAAAGACCTATTAAGATCCACATGGTAAAGGGATTTTTAAGATGCAATTGCTAGGGAAGAAAAGGTAGAATGATATGTAGAACACCATTTCCTTTGACTAATTAGATCCAATGTATCTCACACAAACACTTCACTTTATGTCCAACTATCTTTTGTATTGATCACACCTCCACTCTTACAACCATGCCATGATCAATAGATAATTCTTTCACCCTAATAAAATATATAATATACTTTAAAACCTTAAATGTTCCACCATCTTAAAATTTCCCTAACATGTTTCACTTTGAATTTGAAATGTATCAATTGTATACCATATGCCTAAAAATACAACTCAAATCACACAATAAATTTCATATAGCATTGTCCATAGTTAACTTTACATTTGATTTCATGAAGAATAGTCAAACATGGTTTGACCAAACAAACCATTCTTCTAGAATCTTCATGACTCACTTGCATCGATTCCTATAATTCCAAATCAAACTCTAATAATTAAGAATCATCTATTAGGATTATAGAGGTGGTTGGCCCTTGGATATGATGGTTATGTGTTGTACTGATGACATGTTTATCATTGATGTCAACATACATGCATGCATGCATGCATACACACACATACATATCTGTGTAAGTGTGTGTGTGTGTTCATGATAGACATGGATTTTGCACATCATAGAGGTTGGATTTTTCAGGGATGTTGGGACTCAAAAAGTTAAGCTATGCAAGCTTAGAATCATATGCAAAATGTGTTAAGATATTACATCTATGTTTGCATATGTTTTGATTTAGTGTTGCATAAATTATAAATAATTTTGTGAAGACTGGTAGCAGGCCAATGTGTAGTAAAACAGGTTGTAGATTTATGGATATATCTTATGAGAGAGATGAAATTAAGGTGAGTGAGCTTGAATCATGGTTGAAGACATGTTCGTGTTAGTACATCTTGAAGATCATTCTAGGAAGGTTGTTGAAGCTTAATGTGCGATATGTTCACTGTTAGGATGACTGTTTGTATTGGAAACTATTTTGGAAGTTATAAAGTGTAAAGTAACATGTTAACCTTAGTGTATTATCGTAAAATGAGGTCATATGAAATAATTATATATTGGGAAAACCCTTAAACATCAAAATAATTAGTTGTTAGGACAATGTATAAAGGAATAATGTTTTCTTTGGGTATAAGTGTGACATAGTGACTATATATGTAATGTTAGTGTGTTGAGGATGTGAAATTGATTAGAGTAGCATAGAGGATTGAGTTGATGTTGGTTTGGGAATTTCAAAGGAACTATACTAGGAATTGAGTTACAGCTTTGGTCATTTCACTCTTTGGATTTGTAATCCCAAAGATATGTTTGTATACAATTTTTGAAGCAATTTGGACAATGTGCTCACTTGTCTTCAAATTCATGCTCCTAATAAGGTTATAACCTTCTAAGATGGGTCAAATGTTTCCTAGAATGGACTAATGTACTAATTTTATTGTAATTGACTCCTAATAGGATCAAATCCTTTCACAAGGAATATTTTATTGGTACATCATCATATGGGTGCCATCCCCACTAGGTTTTTCCCTCTGATCAAAGGTTTCCATAGTTAACAAATTATTGTGTCATTGTGCATGTTTTATCTCTTGATATTTATCACTATTTTCATTATTAAGTTTAGATTTAATAGTTTGATTTTCACATGAATAATTCACCCCCACTCCCCCCACCCCACCCCATAGTCTCAATTGTGTTGGTGGTGGACTTCTCTTTCTAACAATTGGTATTAGAGCATGAGGTCTGTTAGGATTAAACCATAGAGAGAAATAACAATTACATTCAAATATAACCAATATCAAAAAATAATAGATCACATAGAAAAGAACACAAGACACCAAGATTTAACATGGTTCACCCAATCCCCGGGCTACATCCACCAAACTGCAAGTCCAATATTATTACGATCCAGTAATTACAACTTGATTACAATCCATAATCCCTTACAACTCAATAGCACCACAAGAATCAATTTCACATCACAACTATGAAATAATCCCTAACCTAAGCACTTTTATACAAGTATTTTTACTTCTTTAGGGTTATAATTAATAATTACACGTTGGCCCAAAATCCTGATAAAATAGAGACCAAATTTTTTTTCTTTGGGCCGATGCCCCAAGCCCCAAAGAATTTATGAAGTATGTACAATACTTTCTTGATCAGTCACCACAATCTAGCAAGGTCCTTGTTGATAAGGAAGCTTAGCAACTTGAGGAGATCCATGGCATTAAGGAAGGAAAGTTTAAAGGCTAATGAAGAAAATTATAACAATTAGAAGGATAAGATGAGAACTCACTTTATCTACATGGGGATTTATTATTAGATGATTACAACTCAAAAGGATATCAAGGAAGAAAAGGATCTATTTACCTAAAATAATAAGGAGAAGGAGATGTTTATGTACAACATGTATGCTAGAGAAACATTGAGCTCTGCACTTCTATAAATGGAACTTGTTGATGCAAAAGGTCTGAAAATTAGTTTTGATATTTGGACAAGGTTATAACTTTATGAAGGAGATAAATATGTAAAGAAGTCTAGGCTACAAAATTGGAAACCTATGCTTGAAAATGCAAGAATGCAAGAATATGAATTGGTTAGGTCATTTGTTCAAAGGCTCAATGATTTTTTTGTAGCCATAAGAGGATGTGGAGGAAGTATATTAGAAGATGAGGTATGTTATAAAATTTTGAGATCATTAACTCCTAGTTATGAAACTAAGGTGATTACAATAGAAGAATCCAGTCCAATTATGTCATATTCTAATAGAAAAACTTTGATTGGAAAGTTGCAAGCATTTGAATCTAGATTGAAGCCTAATCTACCTAGATCTGAGATTACTTCTAAAGCTACTATGCATAAGGATAAAATAATATTAACTATAAGTGTGAGTACTAGTGGTGATCATGCTAGAGAATGGGTAGAAATGCAAGGAGAAGAAAAGAAGATTAATGAAGTTGTTGCATTAATTATAAAAAGAGAACCTAAAGGTAAGAACTATTTTTCTTTTTGAATTGTAAAGAATTTGGTCATTTTTCATATCAATGTCTTGAGAGAGAAAGAAAGGTGAAACTTAGAAAGCCTTACAAGTCAAAAATTCCAAAAGATTTCAAAGAGATAAAATTCTTATACAAAGATGATGAAGGTGAGATAGGATTTGTTTCTATTAAAGAAGAAACTCTTGTTAGAGAAGAAAAAACACTTGTATTACATGTACAGAAGAAAAAGTTGTTACAAGCTAGAGTTGGCATTGCACCAAAAGATTGTCTTGTTAATGCTCAATACAACCAGTAGACTTATAGAACACAGGAGGTGGTTAACCCATGTCATGAATCTCAAAGGGGAAGGCTAGTGGTTAGTCCAAAAATTCTCCACTCAGCATTACTTGAGGAGATTCAAACCTATGACCAAGATTTGATACCACTTGTTACAAGCTAGAGTTGTTGTTGCACCAAAATATCAACCTGTTAATGCTTGATACAACCACTAGACTTATAGAACATAGGAGGCAGTTAAGCCATGTCACTAATCTTGAAGGGGAAGGCTGGTAGTTAGTCCAACAAAATTTTGATTGGATTATAGATAATTGACATTCATATCACATGACTGTGACAAATTTTTTTCTTGAATTCAGAAGCTATAATGGTGGAGTAGTAAGAGTTGGTAATAGTTCTCCATGTCCTATTAAAGGAAAATGATCTATTACACTTGATGGTAAAACTGATACTAAGGATGTCTATTTTGTTGATGAATTGAAACATAACTTGTTAAGTGTTCGACAACTTGTTGACAAAGGATATTATTTGCAATTCACTAAGAAGAAATGCACAATCAAGGACATAAATGTTAAACTAATTGGAACAAGTACAATAACTAGAGGTAATGTCTTTCAGTTGAACCATACTTAAATAAGTTGTTTGGTTGCCAAAGTTGATGATAGTTGGTTGTGGCATATAAGATTTTGTCAGATAAACTTTGATAACATAGTGAAGTAGTAGCAATAATGCAGCAAGGGATTTACCAAATATTATTAAACCTTCTAACATGAAATGCAAGGAATGTGTAATGGCTAAATAGAATAAGAATAAAAAAATATTCACTGCATTAGAAAAGTTGGAGATTGCTCATACTAATTTGTGTGGACATACAATGACAAGAGAATTCTATGGTGAAATGAACTTCATTCTTTCTATTGATGATTTTAAAAGAATGACATGGGTAGCATTTCTAAGAGAAAAATTATAATCTTTTGACAAGTTTAAGATATTTAATGATAAAGTTGAAAATGAATATGGATTGAGAGTCAAATATTTAAGATTTGATAGAGGAGGAGAATTTACATCAAATCAATAAAAAACTTTTATGTAGACAATAGAATCACAAGATATCTTTCAACTCCTAAAATATCACAACATAATGGGATAGCAAAAAGAAGGAACATGTCAATAAGTGAAACAAGATGCTAGAAGGGAGTGTAGCACACATCTACTAGAGAGAAATAGTTACAACATTAGTATTAATGCATGAACATCCTAGGTGTAAGAGAGATCTTGCATCAACCAAAAATATTTCATTTCAATTGTTTGAATAAGGGTTGTCTTAATGCAAGGTTGTTGTCTGTGGAGGCTTAATACTTAGTAAGTCAGTCAAATGAGCTCAAAATATCCTAATTTCAGAGGTGAAGGTTCATCTCAGTTTGCTAGTTGAGGCTTAATGCCATATCATAAGTATCAGCGAAGTTATTGTGGATTTTTGGTATAATTTTTTGGTAAAAAAACTTTGGGCTCAGTTTTGAAGGCCTAAAAGTGCCTCCCCAAAAACTCAATGGATGGGCACTTTTGCAGATCCAAGCATGTAGATCAGAAGCTGAGGATTTTGAAAATGGGTTATAATAGAAAATTAGAGTAATGGTTTAAAAGTTATGGCATTCTAAAGTTGGGTCGACCAAAACTTCCAAAATAAATGTCTAAGATGTATTTGGGTGACTCTATATGTATTATTATGGTTTGCCGACCCTAAGTATTAAGTTTGAGTGTCTGGAACCTTTCTGAGTGGCATAAAATTGCCTATTTAAGAAATGCTCATAAATTGTCCAAAAAAACTTTGGGTGATAGTTCACAACTTCGTCTTGCAAATTATTGTAATGAAGGCACCCATGTAGGTTAGCGTATTGTAATTCCAAATTCTATAATTCTTCTTTTGTGGTGAAAATAAGAAGCCCATATTTTGTTCTTGCAATTTGTTGTTATTTCTTTGTTTCTGTTATGTGTTTAAGGTATTAAGGGGAGCACCCTTCATCACATATATGTTGGGATTAAAGATAGAGTAATTGAGAGAGGAGGGGGGGGGGGGTGAATCAGTTACTAAAAAAAATTAATCCAAAAATCTCTCAGATGTCTTAAAGATCTAGTTACTGCTTGTACTCGATAAACAAATGCTGTAACTTGGTAAATTAAACTATTACTTTCTTTTCAAGCATTCATGCATATAACTAAAAATAAAGTGAACACAAGAGACACTTGATTTAACGTGGAAACCCAATATGGGAAAAGCCACCAAGTAACTAGTCACCAATTTTTCACGCTTTTGAAGTGAGCCTTGTTAGGAGCCAACCCTATTAAAGGTTACAATACACACTGTTAGGTGTGACCTTGTTAGAAGATTTAATCACCCTATTAGGAGTGGCCTTGCTAGAGGTCTTTAGAACAATTCAACTGAACTATCACCTTGTTAGAGGATTTACAAAATGGCTGTTAAACCAACTTTGTTAAGAGATTTGAAATCACTGCTACAATGGTTAGAAAGCAACAATGAATTGACTTGAACAAGATGCAACTAAAATTACTGGATACAAGTCTTTGTTCAACATCATTAGATCCTCCTTGATCAAATATGACTTTGCTGCTCCTCAATGATCTCTGATCATCCTTCAAATTTGCTTCCACAATAATTAGTCTTCATATCACATTAACTTCTCATACCTCCACATCATACCCTTTTGAACTCACAACTTGACCTCTTACTTATACCATTCAAATTGTCAAATTAGCCCATTTACATGTTACATTTACCAATAAACCATTCATCAATCGGCTACAAATATTACTCTTAAACAAATAAATGTTATTTCATAAAACAATGAAATCCTTTACTATCTGACCCTACTCAGTAAATACAGCTTCTAGAATTTTCCTGAGTTAACCATCTTGACTCGCTTAACATTGCAATATCCTTAAAATCCTTTGGCTGCCGAGTTTGCTCGGTAAGAACTAAATCCCTTGGTAAGAACCGCTTCTTCCAAATTACCTTTGATGACCGAGTGAACTCGATAAGAACTGCTTCTTCCAAATTACCTTTGATGACGGAGTGAACTCAGTAAGAACTGAATCCACCACATTTTCTTCGATTACCGAGTGAGCTCAATAAAAACTAAATTTCTTTGATTACCTTGAAAGCTCGGTAAACATTGTCCTTTGCCTTGCTGACCTTTTGAGCTTGAGAGACACTATCCTTTGCTTTGCTGACCTTCTGAGCTCAGTAGACACTATCTTTTGCCTTGCTGACCTTCTGAGCTTGGTAGACACTATCTGATGATTGATATGACATTTTTGTGACATCAGAGACAACACACAATTGAACAATTGTATCCAACAATCTCCCTCTTTGGCATTGATGGCAACACAACATGTCATAGCAGAATGAAATTTGAAAACAAGTCTTTTAATGAGAGAATACAAAACTCCCTCTTTCATAATAATCTCTCCCTCTTACACAAATTCTTATTAAGCAAATTTCAGAAACATATGACAGTATATTCTCCCTCTTTGACAACAGATGCCAAAGACAACATAAAACAACTGAATAGTATTATACCTGATGTATTGATTCATATGCAATGTCTTCATTGGTTTGCTGCATCAACTGATAGATCTTCAATTCTGTTCCTGTTGATGCATCACTAAAACTATATTTTAGTGAGCTTCAGATAGGGGAATGACCCCTAACTTACCTCTTAGATACAAGAATGCATCCTTAGGTAAAGGCTTTGTGAATATATCAACAATTTGTTCTTTTGTATGCACATATTCCAATCTTATTTCCTTTTCTTGCACCAATTCTCTAACAAAGTGATATTTTATGGCAATATGCTTGGTTTTTGAATGCATCACTGTATTCTTGGAGATGTTGATTGCACTTGTGTTATCACAAAACATAACCACTGGTTCTATGATTTCTTGCTTCATAACTTTCAATAATTATTTAAACTACACAATGTTTGAGCAATTTACTACTACTGCAACATATTCAACCTCTGCTGTGGATTGAGACATACAATTCTGCTTTTTGGTTGTCCAAGAAACCAACCTTTTTTCGAGAAAGAAAGCCCCTCCACTTGTGCTCTTTCTGTTATCAATATTTCCTACCCAATCTGCATCAGTGAACATCTTTAAATCCAATTTTCCCCCAAGTTTATACCATAATCCATAATCTTCAGTTCCTTTTAAGTATCTCATGATACTTTTGATTGCCATCATGTGATTTTCTTTTGGTTTTGCTGAGAATCTTGCTACAATACCTACTGCAAGGGCAATGTCTGGTCTTGTGTGCACTACATATTACAACTTTCCAATCATAGATCTATACAATGTCTGATCCACTTCCTTTGATTCATCATCCTTGGTGAGTTTTAATCTAGTATACATAGGAGTCCCAACTGGTTTGCAGTCTTCCATACCAAACTTTTTTAGTAGCTCCTTAATGTATTTAGATTAAGTGATGTAAATGCCATTCTTATTCTATTGAATTTGAAGACCAAAAAAGAATTTGATCTCACCAAACATTGACATTTCAAATTCCTTGTTCATTTGTTTTGAAAATTCTTTGCAAAGATCATCATTTCTTGTGAAAAAAGTATCATCTACAAATATTTTTGCCAAAACAATCTTATTATTTGGTCCTTCCTTTAAGTACAAACTGTTGTTGTCATTAGTTCTTTGAAAACCAATCTGAATAAGATAGTTATGCAACCTTTCATACCATGCTCTAGTGGCTTGTTTCAGACCATATAATGCTTTATGCAATTTGCAGACCATGTCCTTCTTGTCTAGATCAACAAAACCTTTAGGTTGCTCAATGTAAACCTCTTCCTCCAATATGCCATTGAGAAATGCTGACTTGACATCCATCTGATAAAATTTGTATCCTTTGAATGTAGCATATGCAAGTAAGGTTCTGACACCTTCCAATCTTGCAACAGGAGCAAAAGTTTCTCCATAGTCTACACCTTCTTCTTGAGAGTATCCTTTGCATACTAGTCTAGCTTTGTTTCTTGATACCTTACCATCTTCATTTAGTTTTTTTCTGAATACCCACTTTGTTCCAATCACATTCTTGTTTTTGGGTCTAGGTACAAGAGTTTATGTTTTGTTTTTCTCTATCTATTCTATCTCTTCATTCATAGCTTCAATCCAAATTTCATTTTCTAGTGCATCTTTGACATTTCTAGGTTCAAAATCAGCAAGTAAACAAGTGCCTTTCAACTTACTTCTTGTCATTGTTCCTTCTGATTTATCACCAATGATCTGATCTGGTGCATGATGCTTTCTGACATACTTGGCTAACACATGATCCTTTCCTTTTGAATGACTTGCATTGTTATCCTTCTATATCTCAACTTCTAGTTCTGATTTTGGTTGCTCGAGCTCGTTAGATGCTAACTCAGTAGCTTCTGTTTGCAACTCAGGTTCTCGCAGCTCGGTAGATGTTGACTCAGTTTGAACTTCTTGTGACTCGGTTAATGAAGACTCTGGAGTTGAGGATTCCTAATTGATAGGTATACTTGGTATTGTATTAGGTTCAATGTAAACGAATCTTCTGTAGTCTTCATATTCCTTTTTGCTTTCTTCTTCTATTCTTTCTGAAAACTCATCAACTTTCACATGTGCACTTTCTATAACTTTGTGAGTAGATAAGTTCAAACATCTATATGCTTTGCTTTTGCAAGAGTATCCCAAAAATATCCCTTCATCACTTTTTACATCAAATTTACCTTTTCTAGACTCTTTCAAAATGTTTTGCTTCCAAATACTTTTAGATAACTTACATTGGGTTTGTAGCCATACCACAACTCATAGGGTGTTTTGAATGAGTCCTTTTTTAGTTGTACTCGGTTCAAGGTATGAATTGTAGTGCTAATAGCTTCCTTCCAATATTTGATAATAATGCCTTTCTCAATCATTAAGGTTCTTGCACAATCCATTATAGATCTATTCCTTCTTTCTGCTATTCCATTTTGTTCAGGAGTTCTAGGTGCTGAAATCTATCTTTTGATTCCCCTTTCAATGCAAAAGTTATTGAACTCATGTGAAATGAATTCACCACCTCTGTTAGACCTTAAGAATTTTAGTCATTTACCTATTTCCTTTTCTACTTTGGCTAAATACCATTTGAACTTTTCAAATGCTTCTGATTTCTCTCTAAGGTACATGACAATCATCACTCTTGAATAATCATCAACAAACAGAATGAAGAATTTTTCACCAGTATAACTTTCAATGCCAATAGGTCCACACAAATCAGTATGCACAATTTCTAGAACTTCTTTAGTTTGATAGTTCTTGCTTTTAAAGCTAGTCTTTCCCATTTTACCAATTTGACAATTCTTGCATAGACCAACCTTAGGTTTCTTTATTTCAGGATTACCTCTTACTTTTCTGAATTTACTGATCTTTATTAAGTTGTCAAATTTTACATGACACAACCTCCTATGCCATAACCAACTTTCTTTAATTTGAGCAATGCAACATGAACATTCACCAAGTTCAAGATAAAATAAGTTACCTTTTGTTTGAATGCCTGATCCAATCAACTTTCCTTTGCCATCCAGCAATCTTTCTTTTCCATGCATAAATTCTACTTTGAATCCATTATTGAGTAGTTGTGTCACACTCAAAAAAATATTCTTTATTCCTTCTACCCAATATACATTATCACATACAAGTTCCTTGGTTAGTGAGATTCTTCCTTTTCCTTTTATACAACATGGTTCATTGTTACCAAATCTTACACTACCACCATCATAGTCTTCAAAATATTCAAACTTAGTTTTATCACCAGTCATGAGATGAGAACAACCACTAACTATGATCCATGTATCATTTTTTATCATATGAGAAATTAGTGCCATTTCCTCATCATTATCAGATTCATCTTTCACAACAATGTAGACAATTTCATCTTCTTCTTCATCATCAAAATCATTAGAATCTTTAGCCATAAAACATGTTTTCTTACCTTTATCCTTGAATGATTTGAAGTCTTTCTTGCCATTGTACTTGTGACCTTTCTTCTCATCTTTGTTCTGCTTATTTGGGCACCTAGTAGTAATATGTCCAATTTCTTCACAAGAGAAACAGATTAGAGAAACTTTACCTTTGTATTTTCCTTTGCCTCTTGAATGTTTTCTTACTAGTAGAACTTCAACCACTTCAAGATCACTGTCTGAACTTTTTTCTGATTCTTCATCACTTTTTGATTGTGGATCCTTCATCTTTTTCCCTTTTTCTTTTAGTGAAAGCTTGGCTTCAAATGTTGATTCAACATTCTTGGCTGCTGGAACATAGTTGTTATAGTTGTCTAGCTCAAATGTAGTCAATCTTCCAACTATGGCCTCTAAATTTATTTTATGATTTGCCTCACATCTCCTTTTTTGAATTGCAGAGACTCTGATTGCATAAATAGGAAGTAGGGTTCTAAGAACTTTACTTATAACTGTCTCCTCACTGGTATTTCTTCTAGATGCTTTGATTGCACTAACACATGCTTTAACTCTTTCAACATACTTTGCAATGTTTTCATCCTCTCTCATCCTCATTTGATCAAATTGCCCTCTCAAACTTTTTGCTTTGGCTCTTCTCACATTATCATCTCCTCCGTAGATTTCTTTTAGCTTGTTCCACATTTCAAAGGTAGTTTTGCAATCCTTGATGTCATCAAATTCTTCATAACTCAGAGCATATGCTATATCTATCATCATGTTATTGTGAGTCTTCTTTTTAGCAATATCATTGATAGATAATGTACCAGAAGATTCTTCATATTTTTCATCAAGGTATTGCATCCTTGTATCACCAATGGAAGCTAGATGAAGCCTCATCAATCCTTGCCATGCTGAGAAGTTGTCCCTGTTAAGTCTTGGAATTTCCCTTTTGTAAGACATCTTGATCTTTAGCTTAGATCCTTGAAATCTTTTCTTGTAAGCACCAAAATCTCTGATAACAATTGTTGGGATTAAAGATAGAGTAATTGAGAGGGGGGGGGGGGGGGGGGGGGTGGTGAATTAGTTACTAAAAAAAATTAACCCACAAATCCCTTAGACGTCTTAAAGATCTAGTTACTGCATGTACTTAGTAAACAAATGCTGTAACTCGATAAATTAAACTATTACTTTCTTTTCAAGCATTCATGCATGTAACTGAAAATAAAGTGAGCACAAGAGACACCAGATTTAACGTGGAAACCCAATATGGGAAAAACCACCAAGTAACTAGTCACCAATTTTTCACTTTTCTGAAGTGAGCCCTATTAGGAGACAACCCTATTAAAAGTTACAATACACACTGTTAGGTGTGACCCTGTTAGAAGATTTAATCACCCTATTAGGAGTGGCCTTGCTAGAGGTCTTTAGAACAATTCAACTGAACTATCACCTTGTTAGAGGATTTACAAAATGGCTGTTAAACCAACTCTGTTAAGAGATTTGAAATCACTGCTACAATGGTTAGAAAGCAACAATGAATTGACCTGAACAAGATGCAATTGAAATTTCTGGATACAGGTCTCTGTTCAGCATCATTAGATCCTCTTTAATCAAATATGACTCTACTACTCCTCAATGATCTCTGATCATCCTTCAAATTTGCTTCCACAATAATCAACCTTCATATCACATTAACTTTTCATACCTCCACATCATACCCTTTTGAATTGACAACTTGACCTCTTACTTATACCATTCAGATTATCAAGTCGGGCCATTTACATGTTACATTTACTAATAAACCATTCATCAGTCGACTACAGATATTACTCTTAAAAAAATAAACATTATTTCATAAGACAATGAAATCCTTTACTGGTTGACCCTGCTCGGTAAATACGGCTTCTGGAAATTTCCTGAGTTAACCATCTTGACTCGGTTAAAATTGCAATATCCTTAAAATCCTTTGGCTGCTGAGTTTTCTCAGTAAGAACTGAATCCCTCGGCAAGAATTGCTTCTTCCAAATTACCTTTGATGACCGAGTGAACTCGGTAAGAACCACTTCTTCCAAATTACCTTTGATGACCGAGTGAATTCAGTAAGAACTGAATCCATCACATTTTCTTCGATTACCGAGTGAGCTTGGTAAGAACTAAATTTCTTTGATTACCTTGAAAGCTCAATAAACATTGTCCTTTGCCTTCCTGACCTTCTGAGCTTAGTAGACACCATCCTTTGCCTTGCTAACCTTCTAAGCTCGATAGACACTATCTTTTGCCTTGCTGACCTTCTGAGTTCGGTAGACACTATCTGATGACTGATATGACATTTGTGTGACATCAAAGACAATACATAATTGAAAAATTGTATCCAACAGTATACACTATAAATAGAGTTCAAACCATAAAAGGAACTAGTAAGGTACCTCATGAACTTTGGTTTGGGATAGACCTACTATAATATATTTTAGAATCTTTGGAAGAAAATGCTATATCAAGAGAGAAAATGACATAGGGAAATTTGATCCTAGAATTTATGAGGCTATATTACTTGGTTATTATTTAAAGAGAAAAACATATAGATGTTGTAATAAGAGTTTGACAATGATGAAAGTGCAAAGGTAAAAATTGATGAAAAGTTCAAGATACAAGAAATAATATTTGATTATGATTCAAATAATGAAGCCAATACAAGTCACAGACCAAACAATCAAAACACAAAACATGAACACTTTTTTGAGATGGATAAGGATATAAAAGTATAGATTGAGGAAACTAGAGAGGAACCTAGACAAGAACAAAGGAAACCAAATGATGTTGCAAGGAATCACCTTGAGGAACAAATAATTGGTAATAGAAATAGAGGAGTATTAACAAGAAACAAGGTAAGAGAAGAGATATGTTTGATATCATAGGTTGAACCAGAGACTATAGATGAAACATGCAAAGATGAAAACTAGATGGAGGCTATGAGAGACGAACTTGATTAGATAAAGAAGAACAAGAATTGGGATTAGTCCCAAGACCTAAAAATAAGAGTGTTATTTGTACTAAATGGGTTTTAAGGAACAAGATGACTGTGCAAGGAAAATTAGTAAGAAATAAAGAAAGGTTGGAATGAAAAGGATACTCACAACAAGAAGGAATTGATTGTGAATAAATAATTTCCCCTATTGCAAGATTGGAAGTAGTAAGAATGTTTTTAGCATATTCATTGAACAAAAATTCAAGGTATATCAGATGGATGTTTAGTTATAATTTTTGAATGGAGAACTTGAGAAGGAAGTCTACATTGAACAAATTGATGGTTTTCTACTCACAGAAGATAAAGACATGGTTTGCAGATTGAATAAGGCATTATATGGACTAAAACACGCACTTAGAGCATGGTATGCATGATTAGACAAATAATTGCTGAGCTTGGGATTCAAGAAAGGTAATGCATATAGTAACATGTACTTAAAGGAAAAAATCATATGGATTACTGATAATTGTTGTATTGATGATATCATTCTTGGTGGAAATGATGAAGCTACTGCAAAATTTTCAAAAGATATGATAAATGAGTTTGAAATGTCTATGATTGGTGAAATTAAATACTTCTTGGGATTGTAAATAAATTAGAGCAAGGAAAACATTTTCATATCACAGACCAACTATCTTAAGGTCCTTTTAACAAGATTTGGATTGGAGAACTGTAAGTCAGTTGGAACACTTATGGTTATAGGAAGTAAATTATCATGTAAGGATGAGTCTCACAGTACTATGAAAATATAGTAAGAATCAATGATAGGAAGATTGAAATATTTAACTCATAAAAGGCTAGACATAGTGAATGCATTTAAAATTATTGCAAGATTTCAAGAAGACTCCAAAGAGATATATTTAGTTGCAGTAAATAGGATATTCAAATATTTGAACAGAATACTAGATTTTGGGTTATGGTATGGCAAGTCTAATGATTTTATATTTTTTATATACACTAAGGTTGATTGGGAAAGTAATGTTGATGATAGGAAGAGCACAAATGGTAGTGCAGTCTATTTAGGAGGAAGATTAATTTCTTGACTAACCAAGAAACAAGATTGTATTTCACAATCTACAATAGAAGAATAATATATGGTAGTGACAAATAATTATAGCTAGAACATATGGATGAAGCAAATGCTAAAGGATATAGGTAATAAGTTTTTAGAACCTATTAGTACTCACTATGATAAAACACATACAATAAGCATGCCAAAGAACCCAATTTTACACTCAAAGACAAAACCCATTTCTATATTGTATCATTTTCTAGAAAAAATTTGCAAAAAAGGATTTCAGATTGGATTGTGTCACTACATAATAAAAAATGGAAAATATCTTTACTAAACCATTGGCCAAGGATACATTTGAATACCTTAGAGGTGTACTTGGTGTAATTTCCCCACTTGATTTAGATAAATTGATGCAGAGTTACATTAGTCTAGTACAATCAAAGCACTACTCATATATCTAGATTGGATGCTTAATGTTTCTCCTATGGGGGAGTGGTCTCTTTTGGTAGAGTTAATTCAAGAACTCTTGTGAATGTTTTGGTATAACCGTGTCTATTGGCACTTGGTATGATTGGCTAGATCTAATGCTGGAACAATAATGAGAGCACTTTAGATTCTCAAATTGGCATATTAACACCTTTGTCATTGATGTCAACGGGGGAGAGTTATACATGAAAAAACTAAGGGGGGTAGTAATGTTAGAGTGGGGTTTCCATTCCACCAAAATACCAATTTATTAATTTCTAATACAACCAGTCAACTTCTAGTATACATGAGGCACTTAAACCCTTATCTTGAATCCCAAGGAGAACACTAATTTTTTTTCTACCAATATCCCCCTCAATGTTACCCGAAGGTTTGATAATTAAAAATAGTGACTAATCTCTAATACCACTTGTTAGAGTGGGGTTTTCATTGCAACAAAAGAGTGATACATCAATAGATGATACAACCACTCAACTTATAATACACAGGAGGTGGTTAGGTTCTTGAAATGAATCTTGAGGGGAGCACTACAAAATTTTCTAATGATTAATACCTATGAGGGAAAGTATGCTAAAGGGAGAGTAAAGAATATATCAAGGCATGTATAGGCTATATATGTTTCTGTATTCAACTGATTAACTCTTGGATAGGTTTTTAGGGAAGCTATATGAAACCATCAACTCAAAACAAATAATAGTTGGCATTCATGGTTTTTCATCATATGTTTCCATCAATGCCAAAGGGGGAGGTTTTTAAGATTACAGAAGTGGTTAGTACTTGGATATGTCAGTTATGTGTTGTAATGATGATAGTTTTTTCATTGATGCCAACATATGCGTGTGCGCGTGTGTTCATGATAGACATGGATTTTGTACATCACTAAGGATGGATTAGTCTACAAAGTTGGGACTCAAAAAATTAAGCTATGTGAGATTAGAATCATTTTCAATAATGTATTAAGCTACTATAATTGTGATCATGTATGTTTTGATACAATATTGCATAAGTTACAGATAATTTTGTGAAGACTGGTAACATGTCAGTGTGTAGTAAAATGGGTTAGAGATTTGTGGCTATATCTTATGAGTGAGATGGAATTAAGATGAGTGATCTTGGATTGTAGTTGAGACATGTTCATGATGACATGTTTGTGTTAGAACATCTTGAAGATCAAATTTTGGTAATGTCATTGAGGAGTAACATGCTATATGTTCACTAGTAACTAACTTTGTGTTATAGAATTAATTTTCAAGTTGTAAATTATAATGTAATGTGTAGAAACCTTAATGTAATACCTTTAAGAGGTCCTATGTAATAATTTTAAATTGGGCAATCCCTCAAAGGATGACCTAACTTGTTTTTAGGACAAGATATAAAGGAAATATATTTTTCTTGGGTGTAAGTGTGTATGATCATGTATGTTATGTATGTGACCAATTGAAGTGAACTTACAAGTAGAATCATTAGAGAAGAGAAAAGGAGAGATATAGTTGTTTGATGGTGTTGTACTTCAAAGGAGCTATATTGGCAATTAAATTGTAGTTTTGGTCATCTCACTCTTTGTATTTATTATCCTAAAGATCTATTGCATAGAGAAGTTGAAGAAATTTGAATAGTGTGATTAGATTACTGAGAGAGGGGAGGGGGGGTGACTCAGTAATCAACCAATTAAACAAATTTTCAATCACTCAAACCCTTATCACAATATAAACCTAGTAGATAAATTAAAAGAATCAAACATATCAACACATGTGCAAAATAATGCAACACTTAACACAAATATTATAGGCTCATAAAAACCTAACTTGGTTGAAAATGACAGTTAAAAATGCCATGTTAGGATCTCAACCCTACTAGCTACCACCTACTCAAGGAATCTACCTCTAGCTTGTTAGGATCTTTACCCTATCAAGAGTATCCATGTTACATGACTTATAACACTAATTAAAGTTCTACCCTGCTAAATGATTTACAATAAAAGACATGTTTGAATCCACTTGGTTAAGGGATTTTACTACTGTGACTATTAGGGAACAAAATGTAGAATGATCTGTAGAACATCTCCATTGACTAATTATATCCAATGTATCTCACATAAACACTTCACTTTATGTCCAACTATTTGGTGGCTTGATCACACCTATACACTTACAACCACACTATGATCAACACATAATTCTTTTGCCTTGATCAAATATATAGTGTTCTTCAAAACCCTAATGTTGCATCTTCTTAAACTTTCCATAAGATGTTTCACTTTGAATTTTGAATGCATCAATCATATACCACACACCTAAACACACATCTTGATACACATACTGAATTTCCCATAATGCATCATCCCCTTATTAAATTTAAATTTGAATTCATGAAGAATAGTCAAACATATCTTGACCAAACAAAACCTTCTTATAGAATCTTCATGACTCACTTGCATCGATACCTAGAATTCCAAGTCATCACCTCCAATCATTGAGACAAATGACCACATCGTGTCTAGCTCAACCAAATTCACAACATCATCCATACCAATCACTGAAATTTTACTTACCATTGGTAGATCAAGATCACAAACAATTTTTCTATCAACATAATACTTTCTCAATACTCATCCAAATGAGTTGCGGACTTAAGCACAATATTCATGAACTATATTATATATTTTCCTATGACTGATCCACTTACTGCTTCA
This sequence comes from Cupressus sempervirens, assembly GCA_028749045.1. Classification (NCBI taxonomy): domain Eukaryota; kingdom Viridiplantae; phylum Streptophyta; class Pinopsida; order Cupressales; family Cupressaceae; genus Cupressus; species Cupressus sempervirens. Next base: position 511,442,217 of record CM053791.1, read on the forward strand.
TAGATTTGACAAAATAATCAAATTGTGTATTGTCTATCACTAACTATTCTAGCAATTGGACTTTTCAATCCTTCATCTTATCATAATTCACTCAAAATTTCATATCAAGAGTAGTGGTCATACATTTGACCAGAAGAGACACACCTAAGTCTCTTATAAGAATTACAACCACTAACACTTAGTGCAACCTCTTATTCTTCTCATTTATACCCTGTAGTACTAGGTCAATACTTGACATTAATGACAATACAATAAGATATCATCATCCAATTTTTTTTTTATTTAGATAGTGTACCATCTTAAATTGGAAGCACTTCAATTTAATGATGATTTAGCACCTATTTAGTGAGATTGTTAATGCTATACTTACATTTAATTTGCATTTCCCTCTTTTTTCCTGCCTCTCTTTATTAATCCTAGATGGAATTGAGGTAGGACCTTATGATGCTCCTTGGTATTCCCATTTCATGATGCAAATCTTAAGGTAGTATGTATCCATTTAGTTCCTCTCTTTCCCATTTCTCATCACTCAGAATCTCTTTTCTACATCAAAACTAAGTTTTGTTAGAATCTACACCTAATTTTTAGAATCTAAGACCTATTTTGGGATTTCTAGACCGAGTTGGCAAGCATGTAGTACATCTATTCTCAATCAAGGACATGGTGCATCCTTGCATGGCCAATCAGGGACATAGTATATTCCTACTTGGGTCTCATTTTGGGACCCCTTCTTGAGCACTGGTCAAGGGTTGATCTAAGGTGTTAATTTTAAGGCCCAATCAACCAATGGGAGAAATCTTATTACAAGTTTTATAATAAACACATATATTTCCCTTGTTTTTTATATCAACACACATATACACAAGCACTTAAGCTCTCAAATATTCAAGCATTCAAGTTTTCATGCATCTAAGCCATTTCGAGTAAATTCAAGGAGATCATTTTGAAAACCATTGGAGAAGATATCTCTTGCATTTAAATTGATTTCAAGGAGCTTCAAGGAGTTCATTTGGAGAATTCATCATATCTTCTACATTAATTCTTCTTCTATTTGATCCATTCAATTGATATAGTGAGCATTTTACATTTGATTTGAGAAATCCTACTATTATAAGGTGACTTCATGCATTTACCTTATATTTTCAACATTTCAATTATTTCATTTTTAAATTTGTTTCCTAAACTTCGGTTTGACTAAGGAAACCCACCCCACCCCACCCCTCCACCATCAATAAAAAAAAACCATTTTTCTTGCAATTTTCATATCTCAAAGGGGATAATAGTGGACATATTTGGATACCCTTCTCGCATAACTTTAGAGATTCAAAATGATTTTGCGATTTGACACTATTGAGAAGAGATGCGCTACAACCTTGCCAAGTTGACCCTTCTACCTTAGGTTGATTCTAACAAACAACCAAAAGTTTTTTGTGTTTCAAAGATCTTATTAGTTTAGTTTTGGAACTAGATTGGCTCGCCAATTGGAGGAAATCAGAAAATTAGATCCAATATTCCTCTTCATTTCCATATTAAGTTATTTAATTGTTTTCTTTATTTTAGCATATTTAATTTTTATATCTATTGTCTTAATTGCACTTCATAACTCTTGCTACATTAGGGTTTTAAGGATCTTGTATTCCTTCTATAATTCTAAACTATTAGATCTTCATTTGAGGTACAAGATTAATCCCAAAATGTAGAGTGGTTGATCCCTTTTATGATTGCTTCAAATTTCACCTTGCACATTTAGGTGAACCTGACTAATGACATTTCCTCTTTTGATTTTTGGTGTTAGATCATGTTATGTTGTTATATACATCTCTTATGATTTATATTCTTGTTTATTATATGTATTTACTTTCATTAGATCACATTGTGTGCCTTTTGATTTTGTTCATATCTCAGGGTTAGATTCCCTTTGTGTGATTTTCCTTTTTTCCTTGCTTTGTGTATGAAATTTATTACCTTAAGCCCTAACTATAATATCCCCATTAGGAAAACTTGTAGGGTCATGGATCTTGTTGATCCATAACCTTCTTCACCCATCTCTTAAAATGTTAGTGACCCTTTGGTTTCCCATGATCCTAATCCTTCTATGGAAAATGACTCTTCTCATTCATCTCATGATGAAGATGAGGAAAAAAGATATCCTCCTAAATAAGTTCATAATCTTTCTACTAAGATTGACAAGATGCATGATTTTCTTCTTCAAGAGAATTTCCATGCTAATACTCTTGCTTCTTTTGACACTCTTAACAAATTGATAAATAAAGATGAACATGCTGTTAATATTCTATATGGTCTTCAACACTTATCAATTCACATGTCAAGCCTTTGGCTCAAGGTCCATCCAAAATTAGAATCATTCCACATGTCACTAGTATTGAGCCCTCCTTGCCTATTTCTGTATCTAGCATTCCTACATATGTTTAACCTATTGTGGCTACATCTATTCAAACTTCTAATCTTCCTATCACGAATCTTCCTATTCCTTCTCTTGTTGTGAGTGTTTTTCCCTCTTCATTGCCTACCTTACAACCTTTGTATAATAGTGTTTCTTATGCTTATCCTAATCCTCCTACTACTATGGTTCCTATTGATCCACCCATAACACCTTCCATTACATCTAATTCATACAATCTTTCTTGTGTGTTGAATCTTCATTTTTTTTAGCTATTTATCCTAATGATTCTACCATTGTTAGCCTTGCTCAAATTTTTTCTTTCTTGTGGCAAAAACTAGCTTCCTTAACTCAATGAAAGTTTAATGTGCCTATATGTGACATGGGTCGTCATTTGTCCTTAGACATTATCCATACTTTTGTCCCTCAACAAGCTGACATGAATCACCTTGACACTTATAACGGTGAGTGTTGGTAGAAAAATTTGTCCTTTAACAATAAATAAACATATTAACTCTTCTTTGAATTGAGAGGTACAAATCCCTCTTAATATTTACAATGAATGAAATATTGATTATGTCTTTAACTAGAAGAAACAAAGTGTCATGCCCAAAATTCGAGGCAATTTATTTTAAAAACCTATTTAATCCACTATATTAATACATTTTACACTAATTAGGTTGTGGGAATTTGACAAAGGATTGAAAGTGAGTTTTTTTACATTTTATTATGATGCAAAGTTGACATATCAATATATTGTACACGTTTGAAAGACTCAAGTCAAGGTGCTACTGGAACCACTTGTTTAGGTTAACCAGGTTCACTGACTAAACCCTAATTGAGTGATGATATCATGTTTCAAAGATTTTTAGGTTTACTTAGTTCTTTGGTAAAATTTTGAATTAAACTTGTTTAGGTTTGAGTGAGGTTTGTTCACATAATCCACCTTCTGACATAATCTCAAGATAACACCCCTATCGTGGTGTATTCAAGTTTAAACCCTAATTTTTGATTAGGTTAGCCTTACTTGACCAATTTGCAACTCACATTATTATGTTCATCAAATTTCATAAGTTAGATTGGGTTACAGTGTCATGTTCTATTTGTTTAGTGTGTCGGTTCAATCACCTAGGTGAACTAGTTATGCATCTTCCACAAGTTTATTAATACCTTAATAGTTGATTCCAATTACAAAAATAAACTATCAAACTAATGAAAATCATTAAATATTTATTATTAAATCATTTACAATGTACATCTCATCTTTAAAACACAATCCTATCAGGTTATCTTCATAAGACTCTTTCAATAACCCTTCAAACCTATAACCTTAACAATTTTGAATTAATTAAACCCATAATTAATTACATTAAATTATTAAAAAAATATTACTAAAATAATTTCCTTAATAAATAATATAATTTCATAATACATTCTAACATTATTCAAACTGATAACACTAATTCATATTCAACATACAAACTACTTTTGAATCTCCTAACACTATTTAATATTAACCATTCTCTAGCACTTCATTGTATAATCTTTAAATAAAATTAAAATAATAACTCTAATACATATTTTATTACACATGTGACTTTCTAAAATAACAACACTTAACATTAATTCCAAACTCAATCATTCCTACTTTACACATTTCTAACTATTTAAAAAAATCACAATCTATTAATAACCAATCACTATCCCTTAACATCATAACTTAAACCTCTAACTAAAACCCATAAATATAATACATGGCACTTAATATGATTTACTAATAATATTAATAACTTTTACTAACCCAAACAATCATTAAAACTGCCTACTAACATGACTCTAGCCTATACCTTATACAATGCCTACTAACATGACTCTAGCCTATACCTTATACAAGACAAGTGGGCCACTTGACCAAACTCATCCCAATTCACATGAGGCAGTTTCCAATAAAAATATGGCATTCTCTTACAAGATGAAATGATGCAAGTTTGTGGAATATGTTGGAAAAATGTCTCCCAAAAAGGTGCATGAATAAATGTAAGTTTGGGGTTTTAATTTTCCTTTGTTGCATTTACTCTTTTTTTTTTGTTGACTTTCTTCAAACAAGCATAGGTCTACGTGAACCATACTGAGGGTAGAGGAAAGGGGTGGGGTGGGGACCACCTATTGTCCCATCCACCTTCTTCTATTTTGTTACTAACATATTAAAATAAATGATAAGTAATAGGGCAATAAATACCACAAAGACTTTAGTGTCTATATTTATTTTACTCCTTATTATATTACTATTTTAAAATTTGAGAGAGGATATTTCAAAGGATAGTATGTGATTTTACTTTTTGGCATTAATATTTGCCGATACATTTTCCAAAGAGAAAATGTGCTCTCCCAGGAAAATGTATGGGAATTATGCATTTTGAGTGGCTTTCCTTTTTTCTTTTTCTTTCCTAATAGCATTACATGAATTTTTTTTTGCAAAATTCCTTTTTGAGAAATTAAGAAAATGGTTTCATGGGTATTTTCCAACTATCATAGAATTGATTTCTATTCCCTCTAATGTGAACATGCATATAATCATTAATTAAGTTAAGGTTATACAAGGACTATGTTCCCAATTAAATTTGTACTTGATCTCAAATTGAAAATTCACAAAACATACTTAGAGTAATATCCTTTCATTTTTTCATCATTTATACAATTTACAAGGGATTGATTTTACTTTTACTATAATGTAAATCAACATTTAAATAATCATGTCCTTTAATTTTATTTACTAATAATAACCATAATGAGAGGGCCATTGAAACATTACAATAATTCAATGAAACATTTCTCCTATATAATGGACTATCATTTTCTTTTTCTAAATAACAATGGGCTAGCCACTTTATATTTATTTAATGTAAAACTTGATTCAAGGACTCCATTGGGAAAGAACTAGGGAAGAAAACCCAATATCATTGTCATTTCAAAAATAAGTTTCACAATAGGATCATCATCCGGACAATAAGCCTCCCAAACATTTGAATTGAAACAACTCTGAATTATTGCTTAGCTTCATATCAAGGTAGCTACTATGAAATCTATAAACTACATCAAGGTAACCATGGAGAAATGAAACTAAGCAGGTGACAATCATATTCAAACACACAGACACATTCAACCAATTCCTCCCATCCTAGATTTGCACAACAGGTTCATTATCGAACCAAACTATGGAGAAGGTAAATTTTTTCAGGGTAGGAGAAGTTAGTCACAACACCAAAATAGATGCCTCTTCTGAGATTATAATCACAAAAATTTTTGTTCTTTCATTTCTTAATTCCCAAATCACAAAATGGTTTGTACTGATGACTAGGGGCCCATATCACCCTACTCTCTCCCTCTCCTTTTCATGAGGAGAGACTCTACACTGATTGGAGTCCAACTAAGGCCCTCCCCCTATACGTGGTCACTTCTACCTTATCCAAGGGTGAGTAATGCCAACACAACCCTTACAGTTTCCCTCATTAAACAAAATGTAAAACATGAAAAGAAAACATTTAAGAAAACCCATCACAATCCCATCCCTTACATGTTTCATCATACTATGAATACAAACATATGTAGAAGCCTACTTAAGAAATGAAAACACAACATGAAGACACAAACTTGAAGGATTCCTACCTTCACAAATGTTTATGGCAACTAAAAATATAATAAGAGCTATCCTTCTTCCTTCTTCAATCCTGGCTTAACTCTCTCTAAAAGTAGAGATTGCGTGAGTGCTCTTCAACCCTCAAATTTGCAACTAAATAGGCTCCTAACTCAACCACCTAAAAATTGCAATAACTCCAGACTTGATTAAGGGCTTCTAGGGTCTTCTAACTTAATCTTATTGTTAAGGAAAACTTTATGGTAGAGTATATCCTTGTCAAACTCATGGAAAAGTTCCAATTTTTGCACTAAAGTAAAAATGGAATATTTGGGTGGTCACAAGAGTCAACAAAAGGGTCTAGAGGGGTGGAAAATTCCCCCAACCCATACATATATCCCCTAGGAACTTAGTTTTCATTAATTTTTACACCTAGGTCCATTTTAGGACCTATTAAATTGCTTGAAATATTTGAACTTTTTGAAAACCCTAGGAATGCAATCTTACCACTAAACCCTAATTAGGTTAATTAATCATGATTACCAACTAATTAGTGTTAGGTTACTAGCCTAGTCCATCTCAGATTATTAGGTTACTCGGCTAACCCTAATTATCATGTTGATATACATATGCAGACTATGAGTGTCAAGTGACACTATAAGATCATTTTTACAAAATTTTAAATATTTTATGATTACAAAATGGTACACACATTTAGATTATGATAAAAATAAAATATGAAACAACAGGGTCTACATCTTTCATTATCCTTGGTTTTCACAAACTATACATAGGGTCAGTTACTAGTTCTATGTTAGATTTCTTGGCTAATAATCTTGCACACTCATTTCAGACATTAGTAGCTCAAGAAAAATCACATGCATATATTTAAAACTCATCTAGATAATCACATAAATCAAAAACATCAATCTTTCATATAAGTAATTGTTATCTCATTTCTGCTCATATATTTAACCATTAAAAATTACATAATTAAAGTATCAATCATATCCTAATCTTGCATTCATTTATTGTACTACACCATCAATATGCATATAATCTAATCATCAAGGTACTATAATTAACATCATCATCATAAGGTGAAATACCTAGCATCATGATTAGTGAAATTTAATGTTTAAATAGTCAAGATAACTCAGTAATTCTTGAATCACTAAGTATTTAAAACATGAATGTATCAACTGATCTCAGTTTCTATTAGGACATCTAAAACATAAAACATTACTTCATATCCATTCCAATCTCCTATAATATATTTAATAGAGAAACTTATATTTAATAAGTACATATGAGGAGGGATCTTACATGAAGGCACTAACAGACATCCATAAACATGGAATGACTGTGATTATTAGATTACAAACTTGAGTAATGTGGAGAAAGATGAGTAGACAATGAACATATCAATTTTCCACCCTCCTCACTTATAAAGAAACACAAGGAAGACTTATTACTTGTTTTTGCACATGTAAATGTATAAAAAACCCTAATTTCATAATCCACACAGATTATTGATAAATGGAGAAAGACACAGTAAGAAAAAGACTTAAATAACCAAATGATCATTTACACTTAGGAAATTAATCGAAACCAACTACTCAAAGTAATACATTTGTGTATTTCAAACTATAATCAAGCATGGCCACCTAACCATTTTCATCCTTACACAATAATCAAAAAACAAAAACAAAATTAATAAATGCTTTCCCTTTTGTCTATTATAGTCACATTTAGAAAATATTCTACTCTTATAGCCTCCTAACTCCTAAAAAAGTAATCTCCCACCCCCCAATGAAAACCTTGGACAATAATAACAACTCTCTTCATTTCCAAGTTATCCTAATGAATAATTCTTGAAAGGTTATTATCTAGATTTTCTATTTAATGTCGATAAGCATTTTACAATGGAAGAAAGGGTGGATTATGATAACATGAGCATGTTAATGTTAACATTTACTTTTTGAGCTTAAATCTGACAATCATTGCATGTCAGGATTTAAATAATTATTATAAATATAATATACCAAAAATATAATAATTTAATAAACATCACATTAAAAATAAAGATATGGTTTTTTAAAATTATAAATTTTGAAGGTATAAATAATCATTTTTATTAGAAATTAAAATAAATAACTGTTGAGCTATCATTATGCATGATGCTAAATGGTAGAAATTCTTGCAAACTCCTCTCTCAGAAAGCCGATCTTGTGAATCAACTTCAAGGTTCCAAGTTGATCTTGCGACCTACAAGAATTCGTTCAGTTGAAGATAAATGTGATTGTTCAGAAGGAGGCCTTTGCTGGTTCATTTTGATTTCAGATGAGATGAAGAATCTGTACGCTACTTCAAAATAACACAAAAAAGAACTATGCTTTTGTATTTTTTATGTTTTTTTATGAATGCAATCTAACAATGCAACTAGTATGAATTCCTATCTTAATAGGGGGTTAGCAAAGAAAATAACAAAACTTTAAAGCAAATAACATGAAATTGAAATCATAATGGACATAAGCTATGGAAAATGACATGTCTATGAGTCAAGCTTTCGAAGAAATTGGTAGATAACCAATGGAAGAAGGAGCAGCGCTTCCTTGATTCCATTGATGCAATCATTGGTGAGAAACTTAGTGATCATATTATGTTTCACCCTTCATCAAATCACAAGGCCATGAAAAGTGTGCTCATGCAAGACAAAAAGTTATGTAAGCATAATTTGATGATTTCTTCTCAAGCTAGTTACGCAGTCAAATTTGTTGATACCATAACAAACACTAGAACTAATGAAATGCACAACCAGAAACAAAGCAATAAACTTTTGGCTCAATCAAAATTCCATGAACATAAATTCATAAAAATATAACACATTTAGGCAAGAATTACTACACTCCAAAAGCGAGCACCAAAAGCATAATTTTATTGCAAAATAACAGTGGCCCCTATTACATATTACAATGGGGTATTTATAAGAAATTGTCTCCTCAATTTGTGTTGAAAGTGAGAGATATTCTTCATGTAGTAAAATTCTTTTAATTAACAAAATAAACTAATTATATACAAACTACAATCTAATTGGTGCTAAGTAGGACTCCATCCATATTTTATTCATTAATTGGATGCATGAGCCTTTACATGTTAAACACACAAAGAATTATGAGAGAAGAAAGAAAGAGAAAGCTCTGAATCAAAGTGAAAGTGTCTAGGAGTGCCAAAATTGGAAGCTGATCCTTTACTAGGCATTTGTTAGAGTTAAATTGCCATCAGAATGCACTTCCAATGCATGGAAAGCTCTATTCTTGGAACTAGTAGTTAAATATTGGCAGAACTTTTGAAAATGAGCACCTGTGGAGCTGCAGACTTGCACACCTGCGGATCTACGGAGCTGCATACCTCAAAATAGTCCAAAATCTTAAAATTTTATTGAGTGTCAAAATTAAAATTCTGGTATCTGGGTTTTGTACTTGTTCATCCTAAAGCTATGCTTGGATGTTTGCCCTTGAATTTCTCTATAATCTTAGTAATTTTAGCTGCATCTGGTAGATCTAAAGCCTTGTATTTGTCCTTTACTTTTTGCTTGTAATTGTCTACCTCAATTTGGGTGTTAACAAAATCCCCAAGTTTGGTATCCAATTTTAATAAAGCTTCTTCAGTCCTAAAGGCTTGCTAAATATCCTTATCATTAGCAGCTTCCAAAAAAATCTTCTTAAAACTTTCCACTACTACCTCTATAGGCAACAACTTCTCTCATTCTTCATCCTCAAAAATCCTTAAGCCAGCATTGCTATAATGCTTCTCTGCTTCCAAAATTTTCTCTTGGGCTTGGTCCTTGAGCCTATGGATCTCCGCATGTAATGTTTCCATTACTTTATTACTATCAGTGATCTTTTCTATCCAATCATTGATCAAATCTAACTCTTCAGCAGTGTACACATCTACCAAAACTCTGTACCTTTCTCCCTTTATTGTCTACAAAATTTGTAAGTCCTTGCTCCTGGCCCTTACCTCATTTGTAATGCTAAAGTTCTACTTCAAACTTGCTACCATTTTATTCATGTTCTCCCATGTAGCATGTAGTAACTTTATATTATCAAAATTCCCTTCTCTTCAAAATTTTCTTGCCACTATTGATAGGTTTTCAAAAATGGATCTACATGTACATCCATCCCTTCTCTAAGTATGGTATTCAATGTCTCCTTAGGGTGCTCGGGATCAAGAGGACCAACCACTTTGGCTAAATATCCCCTTAGGATCTTGTTCTACCTTCAAAGTGTTTGGAGTTTGACCTCTTCCTGCTCCATGCTCTTGAAGACTTCTTTGATTCCCATGGTCACCATCAATCAGGTTGTATCCCATGTGGGTCTTCCCAACATCACCTCTTTGACTTGATAATCTTGGGGACCAAGGTTTTCTACATCTGTATCTTCAGGAGGCATGACCACTTGTACAAATAATTCTTGATCCCATGTATTGGTGACAAATGCCAATGGTCTTGCCTCATGCAACGGGGACTCAGGCTTATTCAAAATCTTGACAATTTCAAAAATGTCCTCCTCATCAGCACAAAATTGAGGTTTGGTACTCATTATTTCCTTTTGGAGCCATCTTGGGATGTGCTCAATCAAAGATCTGCCTCTCAAGGACGAAGGAGTATGTTTTGTTACCTCCTTCCCCTTATCGCTCCTCCTCAAAGTACTTCCCCTTTGTGCAAGATCTTCTTCTGTGGTTTAAATCTTAGTGGACCTTGTAGTTTGCACCTTAGTGTCTTGGGAAGGTGGTTGAGAATATTCCACCATTTGTCCCTCCTTTGACACTTCATTAGTCGCTATTTGTTCTAGTTCCTCCCCTTATGATGGTTCCTTCTAAACCTATTCCTCTTCTGAACTCTGAGGCGGAGGAGTAACAGAGCCTTTATCTACCACCATGACTTGTGGTGGAGATAGGGGAGTAAGATCGAAACCCTTTAAATTTGGTGGCATCTATGTCCAGTCTTCTTGTTGAGGTTCATGTGTAGGGGTATCCCTTATCTTATCCCCAACTAGTTCCATTCCCACGGGCATAAAATCAAAATCTAACATTTTTGAAAATGTCATCGGGTAAAAGCAAAAACCTGTGTCACCTTTTATAAAGGAGAAGTGATATCAGAATTTAAAGTCTTCAACTTTAACGAAATAAAAGTGGCATTTGTGCTTAGAATTCGAAGATGATGTAAACTAATGAAATGTGTCAAATTGGATGAAGTTTATGTCTATAATTTTTTTTAAAAAAATTGAGTGAAAATTTTATTTATTTTTGAATTTTTAAAGTGTATTTTTTAATTTTTAAAAAATACTAAAAATATAGAGTTTTTTTCCCATCAAACAAATATATGAAAATCTTCATATTTTGGTTTGATTTTGGAATATGTTAGAGTTAACATGTATACCTGGTGCACCAAAAAAGAAAAACTGAAATTTGGCTAATATTTTTGAAGTTATAACTGGTCAAAGTCAAAGTTATCAGAAATAGACAATTTTTTTCTCCCGTCAAACATTTTCCATCAAATCTACATATTTTTAAAAAAAAATTACATATTCTTGAAGAAGACTCTCTCCTCTAGTGCACCATTAAAATTTTTTTTTTTTTTAACATGATTTACTATTTTTTTCTTATTTTTGAATAGGCATCTTCCTGAATCTTAAGATACCTACTTGTAATATTTTTAAATTATAACATATTATTCATAATCAAAAATTTAAAAAAATTATACAATCATAATCATGACTCCGAGAACTACTAAAGTATATTTTTAGTTTTAAAAAATACTTCAATTTAGTAGGTCAAATTGGCCTTCAAAGTGAGATGTTTATAGAAGTTCTGATTTTTGCTTGTTTGGTTGCCACATAGACAGTTATGGCCGGAACTGTTTCGGCTGTAACTGTTTCGGCCGGAACAGTTACGGTCGAAACCCCAAGTCGGCTTGAGAAACCGCTAGCGGTTAGTGTGACTTTTTGATACAAAAAAAATTGTTTTCTCTTTTTTAAATAATTAAATATACAGGGACAACGAAAATTGAAAAAAGATTTGCAAAAAACAATTAATTTTGAAGCAATTTTCAACAACTGTTTTGCGGATTTAATCAATATTGCAAAGGATCGAATAATTTGAAGGTGCTTTTTTTCTCTTCTAATTATTTTTATTTTTATGTATTATATATTGAACCATTAGCTGATATTTAGTGAAATCTATTTTATTTATTTATTTTTCTATAGGTTGAATTATTCAATGGGTAGTAAAAGGAAAAGATCAAGGAAATATGATAGAAAAAGAGATGACAAAATGAAAGGCCATACAAAACATGCTCAAAACCAACCTACTAAAATTCCTGAACATGATGAGATTCATGAAGAAAATGAAAGTAATGAAGAGGAAGAAATTGGCATTTCTATTGATAGAGACAAATTAGAAAGCATAAAAAATTTGATGGATTTGGATGAAGAACTACTTTTTAACCAAATTCCATCTAAAGATATGATAAATGATAACACTATCAAAAAGCATTGTCAGAACATGTGGGATGAATATTTCAAGGATAAAAGTATATTTAGATAGGCACAATTATTTTTCAAGTTATTTAGGAGAAGAGATATGAGACCTATCTTAGAGTTGTTGGGTGTTGATAACAGGAAAAGCCATGCTCATAATATTAATAAAACAATAGTTGAAAATTTGCAAAATGCTTATAACAAAATTGACAACACAACTCGAGGAGGTGATTTGAGTAATGCACGTAGAGCATTGATGACTACTATATCTAGTAGAAAATTGACACATAGAAAATAGGTACGTGCAATTTTTGATGTACTACATATATCTAGAAGAACTGTCCAAAGATACATCAAGAGGAGAAATATGCTAGATGATAACATTGAGAATAACTGGGTGACTATTTGTAGAGTTCCTCGAAAAGACAAGATTTTTGAAGAAGTAAAAAGACAAGTTATTGAATTTTGGACCACACATTCTCGTGTTTCTTCCAACAGGCGTGATACTATACAAATTAAAGATCAAGAAACAGGGGCCAAAATTGAACATCCAAAACATTTCATAGATATAACTCAAAGTGAACTTTTTGAAGCATTCAAACAAGAATTTTCAAATGTCAAAATATGTCAAAGAATGTTTGAGAGTTTACATCCTTCCTTTGTACGCATAAATAAGATGCGAGAAACTTGTTGTTGTAGAAATCATGTTGAATTTGGTCTACACTTGCAATAATATAAAAAAGTTATGGCAATACTTGATCCTAATTTGGTCATCCCTAGCAGTACAACACAATTTGTGAGGTCCATATTATGTGATAAATTAGAAGATTCAGATGAATTCAAAGTGTAATGCATCAAAAATTAGTGTGAAGTTTGTGCAGATTTACACAAAATTTCTCAAATTATGCAAGTTGAGAATATTAATGAATCCACACCAGTTTCATGGATGAGATATGAATATGAGACATACCAAAATAATAGAGGGGATGAATCCAGAAAAAATGTATTGAAGGAGAGTGAATTGCATTATGATGAGTTCATGGCCAAGTTCCGTCCATTGATATATCCACATATCCAACATTGTCATGGTGCATGATGGCAAGCTAAAAAGTTTCGGGATTCCAAAAATTGTTTTCCACTTGGTTGTATACTTTCAATTGTAGATATTTCTGAGAATTATACATTTGCACCTCATACAGAGCTCCAAAGCCAATATTATCATTTTGAACAAGTTGCAATATTTGTGCAAGTGACCTATAGATATGCACAATTTGAGGTGGATCAGATAGAAAGATTGGATGAAAATGAACGCATCATCATCAAAGAGGTTCATTTCTATATTAGTGATGATAAATTTCATGACAGGAGTTATGTGGCTCATTGTTTTGCAATGTTCTTTGAAGATCTTAGAAATTGTGGAATAAATGTTTCAGAGCACTGGATTTGGTCTGATGGATGTGCAGGTTAGTATACATGAAATAATTACACATTTATTTAACTTTATTTTAACTTGTATTTATTTGGACATGTCTATTTCTATTTAATATATGTACTTGGATAATTGTAGATACTTATCATGTTTCACGTTCATAGGACAATTCAAATCTGCAAAAGCATTTAATTGGTTAGCAATGCAACATGCTAGAACCAATGTTAAGTTTTTATGGAATTTCTTTGAAAGTGGACACGAAAAAGGGGAGCATGATGGAGCAGGAGCATGTATAAAACGTGCACTTCGACAACATGAACTTGCGGGTAAATATATGCATTTTTTAAATGTACATGTTTAATACTCTAATAGCATATATTTTAAATTTTATATATACATGCATATTTTATGTACATACAGGGAATATGATAGAGAGCGCAAATCAAATTGTTGAATGGTGCAAAGTTCATTTTGCTACTCGAGATACTGAATACAATAAGCGTTACTTTTGGGAGGTGAAAGGTGAACTAAATTATATTTATTTTTAATGTCTTTTTCAAATCAAGTTGAGTTTTTAATTAAATATTTATTTTGAAATATGACAATTAGTTTTTGTATTTGTAACAGATATAGATCGATCTAATCCTTACAATTGTCAAACGATTCCTGGAATTAGAAGTTTACATCAAGTGATGACTACAAGAAACCATAAACCTCCAGTACTTAAAGTAAGAGAGAAAACATGTTTTTGTGATGATTGCATTAAGGATAATGTAGTGAGTGCATGTGAAAATATTGAGAATGGATATGTTTCACATTGGGATTTGAAGGAGATAGTTAGAAAGCCTCCTTTTGAAGATGTTGACATTGACATTGACATTCATGATCCTGTATATTCAGCTGATTATGAGCGCATTTCTGATTTAGTTGTGGCAGGTTTGTGTGCATATATACATATATATAAATTAATATATATTTCTCTTTTATATACATGTAGGAGATATTTTTGCAGTTCAAGCCTTACCAGATAATGCAGAAAATGTGGACTATTATCTTTTAAGATGCACAAAACCAAAACACAAGTTGCTAGAAGGAACTATAGATGCTGATGAACAATCATATCCAATTGGATCAATTGTTATTGAAGGAACATATTATCAACAAACAAGGGTAATTGGTAGTGGTATTGAATACAAGCCTGGAGAAAAGGTTTTACACTATAGCAACCATGTTATAGCAACCAAATTACAATTTGAAGTAGTACAAAGAAAAGGACGTTGTGGAAATCAAAAGTGGAAATTGCCTATTGAAGAACATGAAAAACTTCTAGAGATAATAAAAAGTAGAGAGGATCCTAACAATACATTGTTTGTGGAGCTCTAGTTTACCTATGTACTTATTGTGGAGCTCTAGTTGAGTTATGCCTGTATAGCTCTTATACTTTCATATTTAATATTGATAGGATATTTGTTTTATATAAATTTTTGTACATTGGATCATTTATCTTGCATATGCAAAATTAGACATGTATTGTTATTTTTATTTAAATTCGACATGGATATCTCATTTAAGACCAGGTCTCTTAGGACCTCCCCTTAAGACAACCTTTTTAGTATTTGTATGTATTTGTATGTGTACATATAATCTTTATATGTTCTTATATGATACATTCTTTATGTTTGTATATAATCGTTATGTTAAGATTACATGTATATGTTATATGAACTATGTTACATATAATTACATGTACATTATATTTTATTAATTAAATGCTGTTAATTATAGTTAATTAAGAATGTATGTCATTAAATATAGTTAATTAAGTTATTAAATAGAGTTAATTATTAAGACATTAAATATAATTAGATTAAATATAGTTAATTTAAAGGTTAAATATAGTTAATTAAGGCATGCCATTAAATAGAGTTAATTAAGTCATTAAATAGAGTTAATTACTAAGACATTAAATATAATTAGATTAAATATAGTTAGTTATAGTTAATTAGGTTAAATATAGTTAATTATAGTTAATTAAGACATGTCATTAAATAGAGTAACTAATTAAGTCATTAAATAGAGTTAATTAGTAAGATATTAAATATAATTAGATTAAATATAGTTAATAGGATTAAATATAGTTAGTTATAGTTAATTAGGTTAAATATAGTTAATTATAGTTGATTAAGGCATGTCATTAAATAGAGTTAATTAAGTCATTAAATAGAATTAATTATTAAGACATTAAATATAATTAGATTTAATATAGTTAATTATAGTTAATTAAGGCATGTCATTAAATATAGTTAATACATGATCTACATTAAATATAATTAGACTAAATATAGTTAATTATACAGTTAATTAAGACATGTCATTAAATATATGTTATATTGTTATGTACATTGACCATTAAAATTATATAGTTAATTACACTTAGATTAAGGCATTAAGATGAATGACTATACATATACATGTAAACTTGAATATTGAAAATATGAATAACATATAGAAACATGTGCATAACACATACATAAGTTACATAAAAGATGAAGACATCAAAAGATCAATAAAATAGACGTCTACATTAAAAGATCAATAACATACATGTGCATATATCTGGAGAATATAATGTACCCATATTAAATGTATAAAAATAGATCATGTAGATCAAATGTCTGGAAATAACATATATAAAATATCAAAATCTCCATATAAGCATGTATCTCGAAATAACATATAAAACATCATTTAGTGTCCGTGATATAAACACGTATCTAGAAATAACATATAAAACATCAAAGTGTCCATATAAACCATGTATCTGAAAATAACATATAAGACATCAAAGTGTCTGGATATAAAATGTATGCATATGGAAATAACATATAAAACATCAATTTGCCCATATAAATATGTATCTAGACATAACATGTGTGTAGTAAAATAAAAGGTCACATATGATCTAATCAGCTACATCCCCCCTCCTGATCCTGGGCCTTGTCCCCAAAAGGGTCTATCAGCTGCATCTGAACCCTGTGTCAAATGATAACAAGTGAGCCATTTAATTATGTGTATAGACAAATTATATCAAGATCTACATGTATATAAATCATATATATATATATATATATATATATATATATATATATATATATATATATATATATATATATAAAAATTGTAACATACTTGGGACTCACGACGTGTAGGATTTGTCGGCACTGTCTGCAGATCAGCAAAACGTAACATACTATCAATCAAACCCTATAACACATACACAAACACACACATATACATTAATTTAAACATATAGACATATTATTTACTATAATAAAAATAAATCTAAACATATAGAGATATTTACTATAGCATTATGTAATGCTCTGCCGATCTGACTGATATCTGAATCATGTAATGAAAAAATAGTATCATCATCCAAGTCAATAGTGCGGCCCTGATCTGAAAGCATGGAAGTAAATAGACCAGGCTATATGGTGCCACTGAGATCCTGAGTAGGGGGGGTGCTGTAGGGTCCTGAGTAGCTGGGGCTGGTGTTGTAGCCTGGGCCTGTGTAGCAGTAGGAGTAGTAGAAGGTGCAGGAATGTCCTCTTGCCTCTGTGAATCCTCAAGGATTGCTGTACGTGACAAAATATGTCTAATCTGAGAGCTCATGTCATGAAGTGGAATCCTTGAGAGTGAAGATAATGCTCGATATGCATCTAAAAGATCAGATGCTAAATATGATGCCAAACGATGCAATGCATCCACCTCTAAGACTGCAGAAATGTCTACAGGAGAAGGTATATCTGCAACTCCATAATCATCATCAACAGGTGTGCTAGATGATGCAGCTGTGGGAGTGGTACCTCAAGATCATAGCATATATCGACTACATCAATTAGAAGAAATCTCGTGTAACTGTGTGGTGATGATGGCGATGCTTGAAAAAATTTGTGTCCTAATTGTGTCATCAGGAACACTCTCACCTGCAGTAGCCATCTGTGGACCTCTCGGCATAACCAAAAGGTTTGGACCCACCATTGCCCGTTTGTTAACGGGCGCAGGAGTGTCCGCAGGTCTAAATCTATCAGAAAGTCTCCCCTAACCCTGCCCAACATGTCGTGGATAATCTGTATAGTCAACATCATAGTGTAAATGAAATTTTGCAAATAATTGTTTGCAGAAATATAGGGGGAACTCATCCTTCTGTGGCCATCTATGATGAGTAGCCAACCAACGAGGATACATCAATGGTGCAACAAGTGGATTAGTACACTTCATCACAGAGTAGCCTCTGACTCTGCGACGATGTGCATAAGATGGAAACATGGTTTTCACCATGCCGGTGGAAACCTCAACATCAATCTGTGTGTACTTCACAATGCCAGTGACACTGTGAGATAAAGAAGAATAAAATGTCTCAATGCTCATATCATCAAAAGGGTTGTATGATTCAACTATCTGAATCATACGAAATAACTCCTCTCGCATCGCTATAACCTTCTCCCTATTAGGGAGGGTGGTAAAAGATGAAAGCGAGCTATCCAAAACCTGCATAGCATGAGATAATCTCGCCACTGTATCTCTAAATAACTGCTGTCTATCATGGGTGGAGGTCGCTCTACGTGCTGTACCAGACTCAGCACTCTGACCCCCACCACAAACACTGGCATCCCCTGAGGATGCAGGAGCATGATCCCCAGAACCGGATGCCATAGTGTATATATGAAAATAAATATGAGAATATGAATGTGAAGCTATAATCTGAGTGATAAATATCTAGAGATCTACACATGCATATATATACAAATATAAACATACAAGTCTATTTAAATTAAAATAATTAAAAGTTAAATTTAATTTGAAACACATGTACATATAAATACACAACATTAAATGTATGGTGCTAAATGAACAATCATGTAACATACATATGTATTTTAAAACAAATTATCTTAGAGACCATATCTAATGTACATTGTAACGTGCTCATGCAAATGTGAAAAATAAATGTTCGTACATGTACATGTATATGCAATAAAAATAAAATAAAATTTCTTGATTAAATGATAAATAAGTGCACACATGTACATACATGCAATAAAAAAATATAATTCTTGACTAAAATCTAAATTTTGATGTAAATGTTTTGATGATTATGGCCCAGAGTGTAGATGAGAGTTAGGACATAGGGATAGAAAAATTTGTTACTAGATAAGTAAATGAGCTTAGTTAGCAAATGTTAATTTACAATTTAGAACTCATGACTTAATTTACTAGTTTGAATTAGAGTTAAGAATGTTAATAAAGTAATTGGGATATAGTTTTATTAAGGTTGATAGTAAGGTCAGTCTATTATGTGCTAGTTTAAACATATGAATACCTATTACAACCTATAACAGACGTAATGACCTAGTAGGAGTCCCTAGGTCCCCTTAACATATATATGGATAAAAATAACTAGAAATGTATCATGAGGTCCTATTACGACTCCTATGTCCCCTTAAGACACACATGTATGGATAATGTATTGAAAAATGCAGTTGACATAAGTGATCAAGTAATGTGTTGTTTGGTAATGTAAGACTCATTATTGCCTGACAATACCTATTATGTGCTAGTAAACATATGAATACCTATTACAACCTATAACAGACGTAATGACCTAGTAGGAGTCCCTAGGTCCCCTTAACATATATATGGATAAAAATACCTAAAAATGTATCATGAGGTCGTTATGTGTCGTTTGGTAATGTAAGAATCATCATTACCTAATAAGACCTATTATATCCTAATAATACATATTAAGATTTATTAGAACCTATAAAAAATAGTATGACATATTATGACTCCTATGTCCCCTTAAGACACACATGTATGGATAAGGTATTGAAAAATGCAATTGACATAAGTGATCAAGTAATGTGTTGTTTGGTAATGTAAGACTTATTATTACCTGACAATACCTATTATGTGCTAGTAAACATATGAATGTACCTATTACAACCTATAATAGACGTAATGACCTAGTAGGAGTCCCTATGTCCCCTTAACATATATATGGATAAAAATACCTAAAAATGTATCATGAGGTCGTTATGTGTCATATGGTAATGTAAGAATCATCATTACCTAATAAGACCTATTATATCCTAATAATACATATTAAGATTTATTAGAACCTATAAAAAATAGTATGATCTATTACGACTCCTATGTCCCCTTAAGACACACATGTATGGATAACGTATTGAAAAATGTAGTTGATGTAAGTGATCAAGTAATGTGTTGTTTGGTAATGTAAGACTCATTATTACCTGACAATACCTATTATGTGCTAGTAAACATATGAATACCTATTACAACCTGTAACAAATGTAATGACCTAGTAGGAGTCCCTAGGTCCCCTTAACATATATATGGATAAAAATACCTAAAAATGTATCATGAGGTCGTTATGTGTCATTTGGTAATGTAAGAATCATCATTACCTAATAAGACCTATTATATCCTAATAATACATATTAAGATTTATTAGAACCTATAAAAAATAGTATGACCTATTACGACTCCTATGTCCCCTTAAGACACACATGTATGGATAAGGTATTGAAAAACGTAGTTGACATAAGTGATCAAGTAATGTGTTGTTTGGTAATGTAAGACTTATTATTACCTGACAATACCTATTATGTGCTAGTAAACATATGAATGTACCTATTACAACCTATAACAGACGTAATGACCTAGTAGGAGTCCCTAGGTCCCCTTAACATATATATGGATAAAAATACCTAAAAATGTATCATGAGGTTGTTATGTGTCATATGGTAATGTAAGAATCATCATTACCTAATAAGACCTATTATATCCTAATAATACATATTAAGACCTATTAGTATGACCTATTACGACTCCTATGTCCCCTTAAGACACACACGTATGGATAACGTATTGAAAAATGCAGTTGACATAAGTGATCAAGTAATGTGTTGTTTGGTAATGTAAGACTCATTATTACCTGACAATACCTATTATGTGCTAGTAAACATATGAATACCTATTACAACCTATAACAGACGTAATTACCTAGTAGGAGTCCCTAGGTCCCCTTAACATATATATGGATAAAAATACCTAGAAATGTATCATGAGGTCGTTATGTGTCATTTGGTAATGTAAGAATCATTATTACCTAACAATAACTAGTTGTTAAAATGAACATCATCAATATCTAAGTGTGGTTCATTTGGTTAGTAGAGGGCCTATGTTATGGTTAGAATGTGGTATGGGTTATGATTGTAGTTAATATAAGGATATGTTAGAAGGTATATTTTTGTATATTTAAACCTAATGTTTTTGTATATTTTAACCTAATATTTTTTAATATTTTAACCTAATGTTTTTCTACACTTTTAATTAATGTTTTTCTATATTTTACCCTAATGTTTTTCTTAATATTTTTCTACACTTTTAATTAATGTTTTTCTACGTTTTTATCTCATGTTTAACTACATTTTTGCTAACAAATTAATTTAAATACCATTCTTAAATAATATAAAATAATTAAAATAATTTAAACATATTAAAAAATAAATAATTTAAAGCATTCCACTCACAAAATACGTAAAAAAAAACTATTTTAAGTACGATTAACATCTACTAATCAAAAAATACGTTTAAAAACTATTAAAAAATAGGGAGGGAAAAACCACCAACCAGTTACGGCCGAAACCCTTAACCCGCTCTCCAAACATTCAAGAACCGAAACAGTAACAATGATAGCTGCTAGAGGTTTGCGCCGAGTTTTATTCTGTGTCGGTGTTTCGACTGTAACCCTTTTGGCCGAACCAGTATCAGCCGAAATGGTACATGCCATGTAGGTGCGCGAAACTACCACGTGTGTACAGTCGGATTCGTTACGGTCAGAACCGTTACGACCGAAAGTGTTCCAGCCAAAATGGTACAAGATATCACAAAAGCTGACATAGGTTTGTGCTTTTACCCCATCACCTTCTTCACCCTGCTCATCCACTCACTATTGTACTTCATCTTCCAAAGAAGAGACTTCCAAGTGTCCTATTAGGGTGGATGGTGATGTACCCATGGTACTCCTCCTCTCTTGTTCTAGGGTTCTAGCTGGCCAGGTTCTTCTCTATAGGGGTAGCCATTCTTCTTCATCTATCTCCTCTTCTTCTCCCTCTAGTATGGTCTTAGGAATAGATGGAAAAGGCACCATTATCTTGGTCACCCTTTTCCTTTTCTTCATTCAGATTTTAATCCTCTTTTATTTTTTGGAGGTAGAAGGGGATGCTAGCTCTTCTTGTGAAGGAGGAACAAAAACCTACTGACTCTCTCCCTCTTCTGATTGTCTAGGCACAAAGGGAAGCAATTGAGGATCATCCTGGACTTGAGAAGCTCCAGTATCCTTGAACCATTGTACACTCTCCTCCTATTGCTAGGGAGGTACTTTCACTTCACCCTATTTTGTTTGAATCCTCTAAGGGGAGGTCCTCTTCCTTTTTTTCTTTCCTTTCCTCTTTGGAGGATGATAGTATCCAATCAAGCGGTCAAGTTGGTATACTGTCTCTGGCCTGTGGGAGATTGGGCCGTAAAGGTAGGAATTGTAACTTTCTTCCCTCTACCTTTCTTTGGGTGGGCTTGAGCATGAAAGATCACAGTGTTTGCTATTGGATCAAGTTGAAAAGGCTTCTTGATCTAATCCTTAGTCATTCTAACTATGTACCTTGTCCAATGATTAATATCATTGCCCTCCTCCCTATCAAACTCTGCATTCATGATGGGCCTCTCTCTTATTTTGTCTGAGTTGAACAGGGGGTCTAGTAGCTCCTGTGAATCTTGTTAGCTTATTTCCTCTGGGATGTTTAGCTTCAGAGCCTTCTCTACTAGATACAAAGTCATCCTACAATAGTCCCTTATGTGGACATCATAGTCATTTGTTGCATTCATCCAATGATCTTCAATAGCATCTTCATGGTGAAACTCCACCATGCTGGCCAGACTCTCCACTTTCCAGATATTATCAAAATAGAGCCTAGTGGAATTGTACTCCTTGAGGGGATAATTCTCCCATTCCCACTCAAAGGATGGAATATCTTGTTTCTGTTTCACCTGGTATGGTCCAATGACTAGAGGCCATGTCCAATAGGGTCTCCTCTATCTCTTCACCCTCTCATACGTAGATTCAATCTGCCAGGCAATCCCCAATAACACTAGTTTGTCGCTTGGATATCTGGGGAGCTTCTTGGGGTTGACAGAGGCACTAGCTACCTGTAGATATGTGAATGTCTTAAATTGGATGAAGTAAGCCCCCTGAGTTGTTATCTATGCTTTTTCCTCATTGGATAACCTCTTTGTGTAATCACCCTCTATGAATTGAATGATCGCGAAGATGAATGTGTCATTCACAATTCTATATTCCTTACTCTATGTTGAGAGCTTCTTTCTCACTAGCTAAGAGTAGACGATGTAGGACCAAGAATTAGGATCCTACATATTGCCCCTTTTGTACAAATTGGGGTAGTTTGTGGCCCTTGCTGCTAGCAAATATACCATATAAGAAGTCATATAGAACTTCTTCGTATCTTTAACTGCCCCTAATTGGTCACACAAGTTTTCACTTAGTGTGGTGGCCCAATCCAGTGGCATCCTTGCCGTCTTAATTGTTTCAATGAAATTGACCATGAAAACACTGAGGTGGCCAGCTACTGGTAGACCCATGACTCTGCTCAAAAGGATGATGGAATAGCCAATATCTTCCTTCATGTATCCCTAGTCATGTTCACTTTTCCTATGACCCTACCCAAAGGAGTCTTCTTAGTGAGATAAGTGGATTGGATGATTTTTGATGCTTCTTTGGGGTGCTCCCTAAACCATCTCTCTATAGCTTCATAGGAGAGTCTGATGAATTGATCTACCCTTGAGAGGTGGAAGACCCTTTCAATGTTGTCAGGTTATAGATCAAGAACCACTTCTCCTATCACACTCTTAACCACTCTCTCTTTAGGGACAAAATATTGTGCCAGTGTCATAATCAATTCTACTGATTGTACTGATACTAGATGCAAAGCTGCACTCACCAAACCAGAATGAATCAAGGCAAATACTAGAGCTGATCTTTTAGTGGGTTTGTTTTAGATTCTAAGGAACTCTCCCAAGTCAGTATGTCCCAAATCCATGCCTTTGATTTTGGCATAGTCATCATGGAACCTTGACTTTGATGGTACACCTTGGAACTTGAATACAATGGGCTTGGGTGCCATTTTGTCTCTAGATGTGGTGCCATAATATCTGCACAACATGAGAAATTTTTTTTTATTAGTTCCAAATATTGTGAGATCCTAAAAATTGAAAGAATACAAAAGCACTCAATTATTTATTAACAAATAAAAACAAAAACAAAAATAAGTTGTTCAATTTTGGTGTTTTTATTTTTATTATTATATATATATATATATATCTTTTTTTTATATTTTATATTTTTTCTTTCTATTATTTTTTATTTTTTAAATTTATTTTTCAAATTTTACATTTTTAGGGTTTTTTGGGGGTGCGCACAGTGTGTGGCACTCACGATGCATGGTGGTGCGCATGTAGCATAGAATTACGGAGGTGAGAAGTTTGTCACATGTGCATGCAGTAGTATGCACATAGCATGGAGCTTGTTTTGTGTGCAATGAATGTGAGATTTGTGTGTGCAGATGCGTGCACGGTGGTGCAACGGTGATGGAGGGTTTTGCAAGTGCGAGATGCGAGTGGCACGGAGCGTAGTGTAATGGGTGCCACGACGATGTGCGAGATGATGACGAGCATGGGAAGTGTGTTGGAGGTGTGTAGTACGATGGTAGAGTGAAAGTGCATGATGTAGTGTTTAGATGTGCACAGTGCGCAGGGTGTTTGGTATAGCACGCTTGTAGATTGTAGCGTGTGAATGTTGGATGCACACAGTGCAAGAGGGTGCGTGGGGCGCAAAATGTACGCACAAAAAAGTATTTGATGCTCATACCTTTATCACAATGTGGAGCATGCTTATAATTTTGCAAAGTGTTGAGAATGAGGGTTTGGAGGGGGGAAAGAGGCTTTATAGCCAAGCCCACCCTCAGGGTGCGCAGTGCGCCCCTGTGCAAGTGCCCTCGCACACCATGTGGAGTGCGCGGGTGCTCTAAAATATTATATATATATATTTATATATTTAGATTTTATATTTTTAAATGTCCTTTTTGATTTTTTGATTTTTTTTGATTTTTCTCAATTTTTGCTTTTCGACTCTCTAACATTTCCCAGACTTCGAATTATGAGTTTGGGTTGTTAGATTGTGGTGACTGATCAGGAAAGTACTATACATACTCCATAAATTTTTGGTACTATTAGTAGATTTTCCATTCATAG
This sequence comes from Cupressus sempervirens, assembly GCA_028749045.1. Classification (NCBI taxonomy): domain Eukaryota; kingdom Viridiplantae; phylum Streptophyta; class Pinopsida; order Cupressales; family Cupressaceae; genus Cupressus; species Cupressus sempervirens. The sequence goes on from CM053791.1 coordinate 511,467,632, forward strand.
ATTCACCAATAAAGTTATGGCTAATTTATGGCCAACATGTTATAACCCTAAAGCGGTTTAATACTTGTATAAAAGGGCTTAGGGTTAGGGATTGTTTCATTGTGTGATGCAAAATTGGTTCTTGTGGCAGTGTTGAGCTATAAGGGATTACAGATTGTAATCAGGTTGTAATCATTGGATTGTAATAATATTGGACTTGCTGTTTGGTGGATGTAGCCTAGGGATTAGGTGAACCACGTTAAATCTTGGTGCCTTGTGTTCATTTATGTGTGATCTATTATTTTTTGTTATTAGTTATATTTGCATGTAGTTTTTTATTTCTGTCCATAGTTTTATCCTAACAAGTGGTATTAGAGAACGGTTGTATTTTAGTTATCCTCTGCAGGAAAGTCTCACAGTTGAGTGGGAGAAATGGCAGATGAGGTTCAGCTAAGGGTTAATAGGTTTAATGGGCAGAACTTCTAGTTATGGAAGATGCAAATGGAAGACTATCTTTATCAGAAGGATTTATGGAAGCCGTTGGAAGGCAAAGCCAAGAATTAGGGATCTATGTCAAATGATGAATGGGATCTTTTGGATAGAAAGGGACTTGGAAGCATTCAGTTATGCTTGGCACCATCAGTGGCATTTAATATTACAAAAGTGAAGACGATAGAAGAGTTGATGAAAACCCTAGCGACACTATATGAAAAGCCCTCCATTTCAAACAAGGTATTTCTCATGAAGCATTTATTTAATATGAAAATAGTAGAAGGTGGATCTGTTGTAGATCATTTAAATGAGTTTAATACTATTATTACTTAGTTATCTTCTGTGAGTATTAATTTTGATGAAGAAATTAGGGCTCTCTTGATTTTGTGTTCGTTGCTTGAAAGCTGGAATGGCTTGGTAATGGCGGTGAGTAATTATGTTCCTAGATCTAGTACCCTAAAATATGATGATGTGATCAGTGTTGTTTTGAGTGAGGAAATGCGTAGGAAATCCTCAAGTGGATCTACATCAGGAAGTGCTTTGAATGCACAAAGTAGGGGTAGAACAAATGAGAGAGGAAGTAACTCTGGAAATCATGGGAAATCAAGAAGAAAGTCAAAGGGGAAGAGGTCTCAATCGAGAGGAGCAAACAACTATTGGTACTATGGGAAACCAGGTCATAAAAAAAAAGATTGCTAGAATCAAAAGAAATATGAAGGAGATAAATCAGATGGAGACAAGGAGGCAAATGTGGTAAGTAACAAATCTGAAGAGGATGCTTTGCTTTTGTCTTTAGAAAGTGTTGATGATTCATGAGTTTTAGATTTTGGTGCTTCATTTCATGCTAGACCTCATAGAGGTTATTTCATTGATTATGTCCAAGGGGATTTTGGGCTTGTCTATTTGGGGGATAATGAACCCTGTCAAATTGTTGGAAAGGGAAAAATTAAGATTAAGTTGCAGAATGGGCTACTACATGAGGTAAGACATGTTCCAAGGCTGAGTAGGAATTTAATTTCAGCAGGGCAACTTGGTGATGAGGGTTGTGTAGTTACTTTTAATGATAAAAATTGGAAGGTTTCAAAATGTTCTCTTGTAGTAGAAAAAGGTGTGAAAGTAGGCACCTTATATCTTTGTACAGGTCATATTGTTCCTTCTACTTTGATTGTTTCAGAGAAAAAAGAATGTTTAGGAACAATTACTGCACTTGAGCAGGGAGAACAAATAGCTGCTGTAGATTCTGATATAGCGCTATGGCACAATAGACTTGGGCACATTAGTGAGAAAGATATGAAAGTAATTCATTCAAAGAAAGTTTTACTAGGTCTAAAATGTGTTAATATGGATTTCTGTGAAAGTTGTGTGTATGGAAAACAAAAGAGAGTGAGTTTTGTAAAGACTAGGAAGGAAAACAAAAAGGAGAAATTAGAGCTTGTGCATACAGATGTAAGGGGACCAGTTTAGGTATCTTCCCTTGGTGGCTCTCATTATTATATTGCATTTATTGATGACGCAACTAGAAAAGTATGGGTTTATTTCCTTAACCAAAAATGTGATGTATTTCAAACTTTTAAGAAATGGAAATGCTTGGTTGAAAATGAGACTATTATGAAATTAAAATGTCTCAGATCTGATAATGGTGGTGAGTATTGTAGTCATAAATTTGAAGATTATTGTTCCACTAATTTTATTTTTTGACAAAAAACTATTCCAAGGACTCCATAGGAAAATGGAGTGGCTGAACACATGAACAGGACTATAATGGAGCGCGCAAGGAGCATGGGGTTGCCCTTACACATGTGGGTGGAGGCTGTTAATACTATAGTATATTATGGAGTGGTAAGAAGGTGAGTTATTCTTTTCTCAAGATGTTCAGTTGTGAAGCTTTTGCTCATATAGACTCTGAAAATAGAACCAAGCTAGAAGCTAAATTAAAGAAATGTGTCTTTGTTGGATATGACATTAATGAATTTGGTTATAGGCTTTGAGATTTTAAAAATCATAAAATTTTAAGAAGCCGGGATGTCATATTCAATGATAAAGTGTTGTACAAAGATCTGTTGTAGCAACATGAGAAGAAAGAAGATGATTATGTAGTGCTGGATGATACTCCAAACGTTGATGTTCCAGCCATTCCTCATGATGTGCAACAACTACAACTACAAATACCACACACACCAATGAATGTTAGATGGTCAACAAGGAAAATTAGACGTCCACAAAGATTTTCTCCCTCTTTGTATTCTATTTTACTTACTGATGCTGGTGAACCTAAAAGTTATGATGAAGCTGTGCAACTGGATACTAAGATTCAGTGGGAGTTTGCAATGAAAGATGAAATGGACTCTTTTCTAAAGAATAAGACATGGGATTTGTGCATGTTGCCTGTAGGTAAAAAGGCTTTATAGAATAAGTGGGTTTACAGGTTGAAAGAAGAGGAAGGAGGTAAGAAAATATTTAAGGCCAGGTTAGTTGTAAAAGGATTTGTATAGAAAAAGGAAATTTATTTTGATGAGATATTTTCTACTATTGTTAAAATGACTTCTACTCGTACTATTTTAAGTCTTGTGGCTACTGAAGATTTGCATTTAGAGTACCTAGATGTTAAAAAAACCTTCCTTCATGGTGATTTGGATGAAGAAATATATATGGCTCAACCACGGGGATGTGAGGTCAAAGGTAAGGAGAACTTAGTGTGCAAATTGAAGAAAAGTTTATATGGTTTGAAGCAAGCACCTCGGCAATGGTATCTAAAATTTGACAGGTTTATGCATGAGCATGGCTTTAATAGGTGTCATTCAGATTATTGTGTTTATTTTAAGAGGTTGGATGATGATAGCTACATTATTTTATGTTTATATGTTGATGATATGCTTGTAGCCGGGTCTAACATGGATCATATTAAGGGGCTGAAATACTAGTTAGTACATGCATTTGCTATGAGGGATTTGGGGGCAGCAAAAAAAATCCTTGGTATGAAGATTTGCAAAGATAGGACGAACAGAACATTGATGCTATCTCAGGCTGATTCTGTTGAGGTGTTGCAACGTTTCTCTATGGAGAATGCTAAAGCTGTCAGTACACCTTTACTTGGTCATTTGGAATTGACAAAGGAGATGTGTCCTAAGACATAGGAAGAGGAGGATAAGATGTACAAGGTACCTTATGCTTTAGCTGTAGGAAGCTTGATGTATGTTATGATATGCACTAGGCTAGATATTGCCCATGCAGTGGGAGTCGTTAGTAGGTATATGAGTCATCCAAGATTTGAGCATTGGAATGCTATCAAGTGGATTCTTAGATATTTGAGAGGAACATCCAATAAGTGTTTATACTTTAGGGGCTCTACTAATAATTTATAGGGCTATGTTGACTCAGATTTGGCAGGAGATATTGATACCAGACAAAGTACTACAGGTTATGTCTTTACTGTTGGTGGGGCAGCTGTGAGCTGGGTTTTTAGGTTATAGAAGATTAATGCTCTATCCACTATAGAGGCAGAGTATGTTGCTTTTATAGAGGCAGCCAAGGAGATGATATGGCTTTAGTTCTTCTTGGAAGAATTGGGACATCCTTAGAAGGATAATTATTTGTTCACAGATAGTTAGAGTGCCATTCATCTTACCAAGAATTTAGCTCTGCATTCTAAGACCAAACACATATAGTTGCAATATCATTTCATTCGGTCAGTTTTGGAGGATGGACAATTAAAGCTAGAGAAGATACATACAAATGACAATCCAATAGATATGTTGACAAAGGTTGTAACAAGGGAGAAGCTGAACTCCTCTTCAGCTTCGATTGGTGTTCTAGACTGAACATGAATAAAAGAATAGTAGAGTCCAGGGTGGTTTGATCTAGTGGGAGCCCCATATGGTAGTCGTATTTCTATAGGATCAGTCTCCAAGTGGGAGATTTTTGTTTAGTGTGGAGCTTGATTAGTCCCCAAGTGGGAGATTGTTAGATTGTGGTGATTGATCAGGAAAGTACTGTACATGATCCATAATTTTTTGGTACTATTCGTAGATTTTCCATTCATAGATTCACCACTAAAGTTATGGCTAATTTATGGCTGACATGTTATAACCCTAAAGTGGTTTAATACTTGCACAAAAGGGCTTAGGGTTAGGGATTGTTTCATAATGTGATGCGAAATTGGTTCTTGTAGTGGTGTTGAGCTGTAAGGGATTACAGATTGTAATTAGGTTGTAATCACTAGATTATAATAAGATTGGACTTTCTATTTGGTGGACATAGCCTAGGGATTGGCTGAACCATGTTAAATATTGGTGCCTTGTGTTGATTTCTTTGTGATCTATTATTTTTTGTTATTAGTTATATTTGCATGTAGTTTTTTTATTTCTGTTCAGGGTTTTATCCTAACATGGGGACCCAAAAAAAGTAGGGGGTCCCCATTCCTAGTAGGGAATGGGGCATGCGTTGTGGAAACACAACAATAACTTAAATCAGTAAAAAAAACAATATATAGGTATAGTGAAATATAATTTTTTTGGGTGTAATAAGTTAAATTTTAAATACTTTTTAATGATAGTTAATGATATCTATTGACATTTATTTAGATAGATTTATTAATGATATCTATACTAGTTTCTTATGTTTTCCTAAACATAAAAAATGACAATCCTTTTTGTAGAAATGCAACTAAGTGACAAGTTCAATATTCTACATTTGTCAATATGGTCTTTCTCATCAAAGAATTAATCATAATATACCTTAGATTTTTGGCCTTATGTCTTTAGCCAATATGGCTCTACCTTGATAATCATTGACATTTTGTTGAATAGTCCCATAACTTACCTAAATCAACAATCTTCTTTGTCATTTTGTGAATGGGTCCCTTTATGTTGAATTGATATTCTCCTTTGGACTCATTGTAGTCACAATTGTGTATTGTGTACTTTATAAAATCACATGAAGTCAATATTAATTTTGCAAGGACACCAGTTACAAAAAGAAATGGAAAATTTAGATTCAACAAACTTATTTCTTTTATTTCTGTCATAGATTTTAAATTGAATATTTTTTTTCCAAAAATATGCATCTCAAAACTTGTTTTAATGGTACAATACTGGGTGATTTCCTTGTGATTGGTTGGAATTTTTGGCTTGATTTGTATATCAATATTCTTCAAAAGTTCTATTGTAGGAAATCCTATAAAGTATTAAGTCATTATAGAGCACAAAACCTCATCTATGATTTAGTAAAATTTAATAAGATACATTTCTTAAAAATCAACCTAGCAAGACATTTTTAGATTATAACAATGAAAGTGCAGCCTCATCTATAATCATGATTAATAAAAATGAAATACAAAATTAAATCTTTGCTCAACTTTATATTAGTTTTATTTGAAGTTTTAGTTATAATTGCATTGCTCCAATCCCTTCATGTTTAAAATCTACATACTAAATAAATTAGTAGATACCAAATATTTTTATAAATTATCTCCTTTAAATTCAGTACAAATTTTTTAGATAAAAAGAAGAGCATATGATTTCTCACATTCGTAGTCAATAGAAAAGAGAAACTTGAGAATGTTGTGTTTCCTACAATGTTTTATACACATGTTTGGCCAAAAGTGACAATTCCTCTCTAAAACCAAACTAGAACGAGGCCTAAAAGATAGTAGATAGTAATTCTTGATTTTGTCTGGGATTTTGTAAATAGGATTGATATTGTAAAATATTATATAATTTTGGAATTAGCTTGAACTTTTCATGCCATTTTTAGTCAAATTTATAAATAATTTTTCTTTTTGTGAATCTGCCCACTGCCATGGATGATCTATTGATATATAGTTCTACTATATGTGAATTTTTTATCTATTGATATGTTTTGAATATGTGACTACATATTGTAATGGGTGATGTGATCCATTATTTTCTCTTTATTGGGGGATGCAAATATAACAAGGTCATTGAAAGATTTTAATATTGTTTCTTAAAATTTAGCAAAGCAAGGAAATGCTCAATTATTTCTATAAGATGAGGAAATCATTTAGATTGTGTCTTCATGGAATTTTCTATTTATAGTATAAAGGTTGTTTAGATTGTGTCTTCTTTGAATTTTCTAGGTACAATATAAAAGTTGAGCAAGGGAATAAAACAACTTTGAAGAAGAGTTAGCCATATGGATTGACAATGTTGAATGCTTGCAACAATGTAATGTTTTTAGTCAACTCTGTATTTCTTTGTACTTGCCTCATTCACACTAAAATTTTGTATGTTAGTTGACATGAATTAAAAGAAACATTCTTTAGCTAATTTAATTTTAGTTTAGAGATACACAGAGTTAAGTGTTATTTAATTAATTTAATTTCACCATTTAGTTTCCCTTGCTTTATTCATTTGTCTATTTATTTAGTTCTTTAATCAAATATTTTGATCTTTTGTGCACTTTTTTTAATCTATAGAAGAGTTGATTTAAGCCAAAGAAAGATTAATAATTCTTTATAATTAATTTTAAAAGATGATTTAGAAGAGCTTTACTCATTTAGAGGAACATTAAAATTAATTTTAGAAGATTATTTAGATGAGCTTTATTCATATAGAGAAAGATTAAGAGCTCTAGATGCATATAAGTATATGCATGCTTTCATACTTAGAGACTTTGGAAATATTATGCATCCATTAAAGATAAAAAGAAGAAAATACACCCAATATGAGACCAAATAGATGCAAAGTCTAGGAAATGACTAATTTGGTCCATAATCTACATTATTGTGCTCCTCAAAGTTGTGTACCTGCAAGCAATGCAATTTAAGATGCTCTAGAACTCCCACTACCTTGAACATTAAGTCAACGTAGTATGCTACATCACAAAAACACATTAGCATTTCAAAAAATTGACTAACATGTGGTCTATTATCTATTTGAAATTCATAAATTTAAATTTAAAATTATTCTTTTTTAAACTAGATTTTTTACAATTGTCAAGTTACCTACCTACACTTGGCACTTGGCAAGAACTGTGCTGCACCAACCCTTGTTTTGTTTATCTATTCATCGAGGATCCATGGTTAAATCCCCTTCAACATCAAACTTGGTATTGACTTGAGTAAGACCAAAGTTCTAATTGTGCATGTTATATTGTTGAGATTGATCTAAGGGCAAAAAATCCAGTGGCCCTAGAGAATCTAAGATTCTGAATGAAAATTCCATATATAGTCACACACATGTATAACTTTTTAAAATAAAAGTATAACAACTAGCCCATATGTTGAGCACCTCTATGATAACCACATAGATGGATTAATAAATTACAACTAACCATGTGGCTGGAAAATGGGTAATGACTAAGTGAGAGTACTTAAGAATTATTATGGAAGCCAAGTGGTGTCTTCATTGGTGTTGATAATCACAAGACCATCGAACTCAAATGGGATCCTTTAAAATTTCCATCTTAATATTTTACTTACTCAAGCCTTGAGATGGTGAAGCCCAATGGTTGCCTTGGGTTTTTCCTCCAATTATCTTGACTCATTAGTTGATCATATTATGCTATATATATGCTATTGCGTCTATTGTAAATTTTTTTTTATCAATAATATAATTCCTTTACTTTGAGTTTGGATGTAGCCAAAAGTTGTGGGGAACCTTGATAAACTAGTATGTTTATAGTTCTTAATCGTTCTTTTTGGTATTTTCTTTTTTACACTTTCATCTCACTGTACAATTGGTATCAAGATCTTGCATGGTTGCTAGAATTGATTTTGGTGGTTTAAATTACAAAATCATGGAAGATTTGAGAGTACAAAAGTTTTCTTGGAAGAATTTCAGCCTATGGAAAGTATGAATGTGTTTGTTATTGGTTAAGTAAGACTTGTCGCGTGCAATTGGGGGAAAAAGTAGGAAATCAACTACAATGTCAAATGAATATGGGAAAAGATTGATGAGAAGGTGATGACATCAAATTTTCTTTCACTATCTCAAAACATTTTGTTCAATGTATCAAACAAAAAGACAACAAAGGAAGTTTGGGGTAAACTTCAAATCATATATGAAACAAATCGATTGTGAATACATTTCTTATTATGAAGAAGCTCTACAAGCTCAAAATGAAGGAAGGGACTATGATGTCAAATCACATAAAATGAGTTGAAACCTTATTATGTCAACCAACCTTTG